>WBSA01000023.1:0-679236 GCA_009828645.1 Calcarisporium arbuscula | reverse complement strand
CTTTTTTTCTTTTTCTTTCATGGGCCACCAGCTCAGGAGCGCGCTCATCTCCGCTCCAGAGAGTCTCAAATGCTGCTGCATGCAGCCAGGAAGGGGCCTCAGCCTTGCCAGCACGCCAGCTATGATACCGCACCGTCTGGAGGCAAAACAACTTTTCCCTATTGCCCATGCACTGCTGACAAGCTCGCCGCGAAACACAATAGACACCACAACGCTAACATTGACTGCATTCCAAGCTCTTCTCACTGCGCTACAAAGCGCAGCGGGACAGTTCACATCCGGGCTGGCTGCCGACTTTGCCCCAACCCACATTTCTGCAATTCATTCTTGCCGCATACCGGTCCCGCTCTCGCCGTCGACTCCAAGTCAGCTCCGTCAATGGTATTAGCAGCGTTGCTGAACTGGCCGCTCATGCAGACAGCGCCCCTCCACCCACCAGACAACACAGCACCACAACAACAGTCGACAACCCTCTGTCGCCAGGACACACACCTGCGGCCCCACCCCGAGACGACTTCCGGATATTCGTTCGGCTCGAGGCCGGGCAGGCGCCCCGGCGAGGAAAACCACATAGCCTACGCCATTCAGACAAGAACACATTATTGACAAGACTAGTTAGCTCCAGAGTAATCGCCAACATACTGCAAGTCAAGACCGGATTGGGCTATCCGGACAGTGACGATAGAATGGCCGCGACCTCTCTGTGAACGCCAAACAGAATGCGGCCGCGACTTAGGCGCCTCTGCGTAGAAATAGACAAAAAATGGTTATTCCGTTAAGCAGTCATCAGAGTGCCTCGAACCCTACGTGACTACAGGGCCACCGAAGTAGACTATAATGATGCCGTGAAAACACGAGATTATATCCCAAACATGGCTCACTCCATTAGCATACCAACCTCCCGACATGACAAACAGGCGATCCAGCCACTAGACGCCCTAATCATACGCTTATCTCAGAACCAACTAAGCCGACCTAGGACCCTGTGCAGGCAGCAGCCCCGCCTCGCTAGGATCATCGAAAGACATCCCTCTCACAAATGTCATTACATGCGGACTTCACGCACGACGCACTGCGGCGCCTCCGATCGCTGCAAGCAATGCGAGCAGCGACCGACACGCATGAAAACGAAGCCATTCTGCAATACAATGCCATCCAATTGCCTAGCGACCCACACACGCCGACTTCCCTAGGTGCCCTGCACGGCCCAAAAAGGGACAACGGGGTGCTGCGCACCGCTTAACCAAAGAACAGAAGAGAATCATCCGACAAATTGGGAGCCGAAGGCTAACAAGAAAGAACCCTGTAGCAAGCTCCATCAAGAAACCACCACAGCGTAGTCACACACTAGACACCGCAAACTCCGAAAAATAATACAAGAACAACAGAAGCAGAAGCAGCGCCACAGACAGGACCACTGAACCGACAGAGACCCCAGAAGGCGAAGCTCTCCCAAAAGCACACCAAACGCTTGATCCGAGCCCAGTAACTCCTACATCATGGGGTTGCAGGAGATGAGCCAGACAAACCAGCAAAACACATCCACGCTCCCCAATAGAAGCGGCGCCGACGAGCCACGTGCATCTCCATGACAAGGACACCGACGATGACGGGGGAAACCCGACATGAAAGAGCTAGCTCTTGCAAGCCAAATGTTGCAAATCTCGCCGGCCCAACGACTGCGCCTCGCCCTCGCTGATGCCGAGCGATATGACATTGTCCTCTTACAAGAAGCCTCGGACAGACGCAAAGGACTCCGCCTGCTAACCAAAGACACCACCCAGCCTATGATAACCTTTCACCTGTGGATAGCTGGGATAGCACATTTAACACGGACTAGGTCATGACATACGTGCGCCGCCACCCACTATCTACTGGCGGACAGAACGACCCGCCCGCACGCCGCGACATCCTATGCTTACAATCAACAACACCACCATCGTAACTTCATACCGATCAACCATGCATAACGATGAAGCTCGGACATTCTACTAACTAGAGCCATACACCAGATAGGATTGTCTAGTGTGCAGGCGGACTTCAATGCAATACATACACCGGGCAAAACAGGACAATAACCGGAACGCGGTAGAGATATTGCAGTGCATGGCAGATCGAGGAATGGTCGTAAGTCTAATGAAATACTATTGTATATCCGACAAATCCTCATGGTAACACATAGACCTCGCATTACAAACATTCCGCTAGCAAGCGCTGTCGTTGAAGACCACCTCGCCACCAGCCTCAGACCCCACTTCACACTCAGCCTCATCTCTCCCAGGTCTAAATATGCACCCAGCCGAGCCAAGGAAGTTTCGCTCATAACAGCAGGATGAATCAGCGATTCGTAGAGCTCGTGAAGTATACAAGCCACAGGTCTACCACTCAGCACCGCTACTCTGAAGAAATAGACACACAGACCAACAGCTCTCGTCGAGATCTGCATCATCCGCCAGGGCCGCAGGCAGTCAGTTCGCAAAGGGTGCGCGCCGCACACCCTGGGGACGAGGAAAGGAAGCGGCACTGCAGCGGCTGAGTACCGTCCATGAGAAGGATATACCCACAGGCTTGACTAATGGAGATACGAATAGCCGACGCGCCTTCCAACGGTAGTACGCTCTTGCGAAGAAGTAAAGGAAAACAAATATGGCGAAATCTCATGCATAGCTTCACTAGTAGTAATCCGTCTTTGAGCTGTCCGATGGATGAAACACCGGCGCTTCCAGCCACGCCACTGCAGGCGACGATGTGGTGTACGAATCAACAACTGGATAAGGCCAACGATCTCCGAAGTAGCAACTCTCGAACGGCGCAAGAGCGACCGATGACCATCCATGACCATGGTTACGATCACCGAAAGAACATGACCCCCTTCTCTAGAAAAATCCATTAAGAGGAGGCTCGAGTCCTCGAAACATTCGGCACAGTGCAACACATCCACCTGGAGACAGGATGATATTACAGTGCAGTTACTCCAAGCTACTTGCGCCACGTCATAGCCCGACCGCAGTGTACGCCGACTATAGTGAAGGATGCCTTTCAATAGGATATCACGAAAAGCCTTCAAAGAAGCAGCAGAAGTGGTAATGATCCAAAACAAGGACGCAGGGACTTATCCACACCGCGTGCCTGGCGCCGATCTCCCTCTCTCATGCCTGGCAAAGGCCCCTCGAGCGACTAATCGACGCCGGCTTGGCTTGTGAGCTTCAGTTCACTTCGTGAGTCCTACACCCACAGCAGGAAGGAGCGTGCCCAGAGGTCAGCGGTCGACCTAGTCCGCCGCACTCGCCCCTACAGTGACATCGAGAGGCATTCGCCCGTGGCGAAGTGCACCTTAGCACGATGGACATACAGCGGAGCATTGACACAGTCTGCAGAAATCCGCTACTAGTCCTACAGACCTCGTGCTCCGTGAACATGGGCTGGCCACCACCACTTGCTCCGATGGCTCGGTCCTTCATAGCGCGACCACAGATCAGCTCGCGGAAGTAGAATATCTAAGAGCACTCACCACACCGATCTGCACCGCTCAGCTGTGGGGATTTGCCCAGGGCAGGGATCTCCAACTTCGCCTATTCTATTCCGATATATACGAACCCATCCTACCGTCTAGGCAACATGAAAGGAAGATTGGCTTACGCTGACGACAACAAGTACCAATTCTCTGCACGGGCCTCCCACACTAGAAGGCAACTGCAGCAGCAGCCAACCCAAATACATCGACGCCGTAAAGATTGAATGGGGCAATGCAACGCATATCCTTCGACCCTAAAGACAGAGGTCATGATACTATGCAGATCAAAGATCCGCACGAACAGGCCCCACCAGTGTACCACGGCGGCGGGACGAGATTTGAGAAACACGCAGAAGCTGAATGAGATGGCTCGGGGTTTTCTGGCTACGACTACGAATATTCAGGGTGGCCTCCTTTAAACTCACGTGAGAAGGAGAAAGCGACGCGCCAAGGCGCAAAGACGTTCGCCTACCTACCTAAAGGGGCCTCTCACCACTACGAAACACGGCCGATTCCATACGCCGATACAAAGAGCCGTCAGAGCCAGCGTTGAACGACTCTCGCTATGAGAGCAGAAATATGCGCTAACCAGACCATCTATCCCACGCATGGACCGACCAGATCAGAAAGAAAAGTGCCACCAGGTTACAACACCTCACACAGAATGGCTAAGGCACTTTAAGCAGTCAAGAGGGCGATCTTGCCCGTATGGAAAACAAACGCCTATCCCGGCCTTGCATCGGGAAAGCGGAATACCACCGATACCACAGCTGCATAGAGGCAGCCCGAATCCGTTTCCTCTGCTCGCCTAAAGTCCCTCGCCGAAAGACACCCACTTGTCACAAGGACGAAACACACAACCAACTCACACGATACACAAGGCAGTTAAAAGGAAATACCAAAAACAACCAGTGATTTTCCCAACTCCGGCTGAGACGGACTAATCAGCTGCTCGCGTGTTGCCCGCGACCGACCCTCATTGAACGCCGCTTCCCAGAAACCGGCCCCGGCCTCACTGCAATCTGCGCCGAAGGATAAATCGGCCAGAGAGTTCCGTCGGTGGCTAGAACTTACCTCCCGGCACACCTTGATAGTCTACTCAGACGGCTCACTCATGGAGGGAGCTGCTGGGTATGGCTTCGTCGTCATCAAAACAATCAGTCAGTCTGCAGCGGCTCTGGACGCACTTGGCCCGGGCCGAAGTCTTCGATGCCGAGGCAGTAGTAGGAGCCCTAGAGGGATTAAAAGCTGCTCTTCAAACAACCCCAATCAATAACACAAAAGATCATTGTCTGCCTTGATAACCTCGCGAACTGCAACCTGCCCTGCGGGGGTATGCCCTCGGAATCATCCCAGGAAGCATTCCTACAATTCCAATCTCTTGCAGCATCACACGGCAATGTAGAGGTGCGCTGGATTTCCTGGTCATTGCAACATACCAGGCAACGAACAAGCCGATGCTCTCGCTAAAGCAGGCAGCAAGCTGCCAGAGCCTCCGAGTGATCCGAGTGCCCTCCCGACACTAGCCTACTTGCGAAGAATTGCAAGGGCAACAGCTAAGGGATGCCTTTGACGGCTGGTGGACCACTGCCGCCCGGAAGCATATAAACCACTGAACCTAAAAGCCAACAATTAGCTGCCCACCAGAGCTCCAGCTCTCGCGGCAAATCCTCCACCATCTGCTGGCGGCACGATCACACCACGGACGATTTCGCGGAGTAACCACGAAAGATTCAACCACGCAGACGCACAAATAATGTGTTCATGCGGACGACGCAAAGCACCAGATCATATCTTCTATTGCCGAAGGCTGCCGCCATGCTGTCGGGTGAGGCTGACACCCTCACCGACTGCAGCGGTCAACCGAACAATAGGCAAGGACTTTGACAAGTACGTTGAGGCCGCAAAGGTCTTCTTTGAGAAGATCTGCCCTCGTTACTAAAATCGCACAATCGTGCAACCCCCCTTTCTTTCATTCTGTCATCTTTTCTCTTCATTCTGGACTCGGCTAGACGAAGGGTGTTCACCAGCACCCTTCGCTCAGCCGGGACCACTCTGGGCCGCCTCTGCAGCCTACGACGAGGGTCTCTAACAGTCCCCAATACAAAGACTGGCCATCGCTGCGACGGAATCGCGGCACCCCCAGAACCCGCTGACGGGTGAAGGGCGCAAACGAGAGCTGTAGCCAATGTCATGCTGGATGGTGGTTTGTTTTATAACGCGTGGAGAAGATAGAGACGGGCTAAATTCATTCGGATGACTAATCAAGTCCCACTTTATTCTGTACATAGCCAGTAGATATAACCAGTAGCTCAGCACGTCCCAGTGCCCCCCGTAGGGACGTTAGCGGCCTTTAGGCCGCTGGACGAAAAATATACTACTACTACTACTACATAACTGGAATTGAAGCGAACCACGACTTTTGCGTTATTACCGCGGTAGACGCGGTGGTGATAGAAGATAGCAAAAGCCTCAGTAATTCTACTGCAATGCTGATAGGAGCATCCTCTAAACATTTGATGGGACAACGTGAGCGGCTGGTGTAATTTGCGGTCCTGGTTAATGCTATTCCTGCCGGTTCCAAATGTCGGATACATTTTGCGCAGTGCTTACGCGGACGAATGGCTCGGCCATGACGAACTGCATTATGCTCGGCGCAGGTCACAAAGAATTCACTTGTCGAATAGGACTGATAATTAATAAAACTACCAAGGGATTACTGTCCTCCTGTCCCGATCAAATCTCGAGGGAGGTTTGCGAGCACGCCTTCTGGGGCACTGATCTGGGGCACTGAAACTTCTCCACCTACAGTGTCTGCCCTTTAGCACTTCGTCCAGTGGGTGGAAGACAAATTTAGCGGGGGTATCTCTGTGGGGTGCGACTGGCGCGCGCCTGCTGATTCTAAGCCACAACTAATCGTCCACCCGTGGCAGCGTCTGCAGCAGACAAACATTTGCTCGGTCCTGTCTGCAACGACGACCTAGCGCTCTGTAACGACAGGAATCTATCTATTATGGCTGCACAGTCGCGAGCAAGCTTCCGCCACGCCATGCTTGGCGATGGTCGGGCTGGGGCAGAAGGGTACCGCAAAGACGCCAGTGTCCCGATCCCCAATTCTCCAGCAGTGCCAGTATCTCTGGCTCCTACACCTCCATCCACTTGGCCCTCCTGGTCCACATTTTCGCTGTCTGGCATGGCTTTGCCCTCATCCTCGCGGCCTTCGCCCGTCAGGCTTTTGTCCACCGCGCCTTGATCTACGCCGCCCGCCCTGAACGCTGTTACCGCCCAGCACGTCAGCGGCAGCGGCAGCGGCAAAGTTGCCATCAATCTCTGCCCAAGACGTGTCCCTGGAAGAGACGCCCCGTCGCCAACCTGGACGGGACTGTGAAGACCGAAGTCAAGGCCAGTGGGGGATCTGGCTAGCTCCTCTGACAGACCGAGGAGGGGCTGTAGCTCATGCGGGTTGCTAACGCCAGGGTCATCGTAGGTGATGTGATGCGCTGTGGTAGCCTGCTCCACAGCAGAGCTTGGGGTCGGAAGCCTCCGAAGCCTGCTGCCAGCAGCATCGGATTCGTGCCCACCATTCGACGGCTGGTCGTCAGCGCTTGAATCGGTAAACGTATATGAGGCTACACTCGCGGCCGGTGAAGGTTGCGATGTTGGTCGCCGCGTCGCGCGGCGTGCCAAACGCTTTGCCGAACTCTTTGTCGAACGCTGTGCCGAACGCTGTGGTAACAGACGAGTGCTTCGTCTCGGTGGCTGTCGCCGCCTTTTAGTGACGCGAGAGGCGCCACCTCGAGGTGTCCTCCCCCGTGATCCGCGCTGAGCTGCTCGGCCCGACAATACGTCGGCAATCTATGCCTCAACTCAGTATGCAATCCATATACGAATGCAGTCAGCGTCAAGACTGACCAAGCTATTCATGTCTGGAACGGACTCGCCCTCTGGAAGATGGAGCGCGACATGGTAGCACAAGTGCGTTGGGTCCCAGTAGATCGCTGCAGCAAACACCCGCGCCTTCTCGCCCAGCTCTTCCGTTTTCCCCAATAGGCTAGGTCCGCTCTTGCGGGCTTTAGCCTTCTCCTTGGTGTTATGTTCACTTGAAGGGTCGGTGACAGCCTCCATGTCGCTGAGAACAGCCAACTAGGGCCAGAGCAAGGCACCAAATGAGACGTATGGGACCGAAAAAGCAGCTTGCACTGTTTCTGCTTCTCTCGTCTATTTCTCAGCATCCCTCTCATCTCTACAACAACCGTCGCCTTCATATCATGGCTCAGCAGTTTTGAGCGTTTCGAACGGGGCGTGCCATGACAGCGAGGGGTGTGCAGTTGCTGATTTCTTGGTCAACCATGGTGTGTCCTCTGAATGATCCTCGTTTGTCCACAAGTCGATCTGTCCATGAGTAGATTTCGTCCACAAGTGGAAGTTGCATCCTGCTCAATTGGGCGTGTGCACAGGGAGGAGCGCCTTTCTAGCAGTTGGACAAACGCCCCCCGGTGTGCCGCGGCGATAAACGGCGTGCAGGCGGCGCGTACTGGACTAACCGGTCGACGGAAGACCCGGCATCAGCGGCTCCACCGTACCCATGTCCGTCCGGAATAGCGTGCCGCCTAGCAAATCCTGTCCAGGCCCTTTGTCCACCTCGATGATACCGATCTTGCGCGCGTAGTGGGGGCTGGGCCGTTAGTGACTTTTTAAGCTTTCTGTGCCTGGTCGAAAGCTTCGGATGGCATTGGCCGACGTTTGACGGGGAAAATTTCGGTCGCAAGTGCACTTCTTGGCGACGGCAGGCTAAGTGGGTTGTGGACCTTGTGTCCAGTTGTCGACAAAGGAGCAATTGGTGCATGTTCAGCCTCCAAGCCAGAAGTCGGCTTTGCACAGCGGTTTTCTCTAGGACGTGCGATAACGATATTTCCAGTCAGGCGTGAGCATATCCACGGCACACCACGCCTTCACTTCCACGCCTTCACTTCCACGCCTTCACCTCCACGCCCTTTACCTCTACACCTTACACCTTACACCTTACACCTCCACACCTTGACGGTTTGATGCTCTGACGCCCTCACACTCTTGACCACTTGCCCTGACTCCCCACGGCCTATGCCTTCACACCATCTTTCGTTGCCTTGGACCCACGCCCATGGTGGGCAAGAAGCTGCCACAGTTTGTTGCAGCCTGATTTTGTATCGCTATCGTCCCGGCCCGCTTAGAACTCTTAGACCAATGGCTCTGCATCCACTCTCACACCCTACACCCTTTGCCCTCTGGCGACGCATTGGGTCCATCCTTGATGTCCAGAAGTCGACTTTTGTGCAAAGAATTTTTTTTTTCATTCCGGCGTGAGCGTATCCGTAGCCCAAATGTTCAGTCCTTCGCTCTGTCATGCCTATAGCCCTCCGCTCTTCCACTCCTTCACCTTCACCCCTTCACCCCTTCACCCCTTCACATCTCACACCTCCACACATTACATCTACACCCTACACCCTGCACCCTGCACCCTGCACCCTACACCCCACACCCTACACTCTACACTTACCACCCTCCACTCTACACCCTCACCCTCCACCCTCATACTTTCACATCTTTGCACCTCCCTGCCCTAATCATTCACACCCGGGGAGTGGGCGAGACGCTTCCACAATCCGCCACTGCCTCTTTCTCCGGACTGCGGCATCTTAGAGACCAAAGGGCCACCCATCTCTTGTCGTCAAAGAGAAAAAGAGGCGCTACGATGGTTGTGAGATACATAACATCCAAGGTAAGTTACCACGTAGCGTTGTCTGTCTCCAGGAAAAGCTGTCGGAACAACTGGACACTTCTCCACGATGCAGGCTCCACCATGTACAACAGAGACTTGTTACCTCAGACAGCGGCTCCCCAGCAAGGGAGCCGCCGGCCACCCATGGCTTCTCTGCCTCAGATGGGCAGACAGAGACTCGTGGCCGCCGCGACACCGCTTGGACCAGTCTTCCGGACTCGGCAGCTTTGCCAATGGCACTGCTGACATGGGCAACGTGATGTACGTCACCCGCTTATGCCCCCGTGAACGCGCACGAACTCACCAAGGGCAGGGTCACCGACGGACGACATAAGCGAGATGAGAAGTCAAATCATACAGTGAGTGGCACATCTGACGAGCAACTACTTATCAGATTGATAACAAGATTTTTGCTAGGCTGAACCAGCAGGTGTCTCAGCTGAGCCAGCAGATGGGTCAGATCCTTAGAGAGTAAGTGATCACGAATGTGTTTCAGCGCCCGCCGCGGATCGCCTGACATTTGACATGCAGGTTCCCCGACCAGACGGACATGAACAAACAGTGAGTGGCCTGGATTGCGTTGATGCCGGGTACCTAACGCGCCTTGCAGGTTGCAGGAAATCGGAAATAGGCTGAACCAGCTGGTGGATGGGTACCCACTTGCAGACCAGGAGGCCATAGATCCTAACTTTACATTTACGTCGTTACCGAGTGCATGAAAGAGAAATTTTAACAGGACCTTCTTGGTGTGTAGATTAAAGAGTGAAGAACTATCCGTGCTGGAGGTTTTGCTTGTGTGCCGAGGCTGTAAGAAGAGGCTCGTGAGCTCTCGTGGTTCTTTTTCCAAGACGTCACTAACCCCGCTGTGCAAGGGCCGTGTTCGGCCTGCCATCCGGGAGCAAGTGCCAACACCAAGATGCGAGGGGTAATTAGTTGATGGCTCGTCTACGGAGTGCGCTTGTGGCCACATTGCTGGCCCGCCAAATTCTGTAAAGGCGCTTTACATGCTCGAGTACCAAGGCCCACGATCGGCACGACTCGAGCTCGAAACGGGCGTCTGATCAACTCGGGTTCGTGGGACAGCTGGCCTGTTCGCCGCTGTCCTCCACGCGCACCAAGACTGGACTTGCCTAAAAGGAAGATGTCCTACGCACTGATTGGCTCCAGCATGCCGCCACCTGCGCTATCAATGCCCATTGGCGCACCACTTCGCCTTCACTGCAGTGGCATTTCTATCATCTGGGCATAGCGACGAACCAAAATCTCTCTCTTTCGCAGAAACTCTGTGTTTTGGGATTTCAAGTCATGACACTAAAGCTACGAGTCACTTAAGCCGCTGCAGTGAAGGATTGTAGGGACCAACAAATGCCTCAGTGACCGCCGTCAGCCAATCGCAAGACGACCCAACGCAGTGGTAACCTCTATCATTGGCAACTGAGGCCAGCAGCGCCACCTGAGCAAACATTTTACAAATAAGTCGTTCGTCGCCCTGGCGCTAGCTGAACTTTAAACTTGACGTGATCGGCCGATGACTCGCCATCACCGGTGGTCCTGCTTAACGTCTCTAGGTCCCCAGAGTCTCGATGTGGCTCGCGATCCGGTTCGCTGATGCTAAGAAGTCATCTTCTTGGCCTAGCACTGCATCGGCCAAGGCCGATGAAGACTCAACCGGCAATATAAACGGGTGCGATAGAGGGCCTTCTTGCCATGGGCACACGCACTAGAGGCAGAGCAAAACGCTGACATCCACACCACCACTGCCATCCTCCTACCGCATGTAGTACTGAGCGCCGATATCACTCCGCCGTTCCTGAGCTGATCGGTCATGACTATAGAGAAGCAAGGCATCCGATCTGGCCTCGCATCGATCTCCTGGCAGAATCTGTTTACGAATCTCATGGAAGGGACAGGGAGGGGCATGCAGATGATAAACGGTTGGAGCACCAGCGTCAGTCACGGAGGGGATGCCGCGATGATACAAAAGTTCTGTCGTGGACACAACCTCGGATTCATTTATGCCGAACGCGGAATTCTTGCGGAATTCTTGCAAACATCTTTTACCAAAGGTGACAAACCCAAAGGGCAAAAGACCCTTCTGGAAATTACCCCGGTGGGAAAAATCTTAGGTATCCCCACACACCATACCTCTGACAACCAAGCAGAGGCAGAGTTGTGTGGGTAGTGGCTTTAAAGTTTGACGGTACGTGGCTCAACCGCCGAGCTTGTCTGGCCGGAGCCTTTCGCTTCTGAGTCTACGGAGTAGCATGTTCAAGACCAATCATCAAGAGGTTCCTCCTGGCACTACGACCATCCACGGCGGCAACCAGATACCGACGTATCGTCGTATTGTCGTATTTACTGTCGAGAACCATCCTTCTTATGCGTTCCGTGGCCCCCACGCATCGGCGCTATTCGACACTGGATATGGGGCTGGTGACAATCCTCCGTTTCAATTGCCCTTATTAGACATGGCGCCAGCCTATTCTTGTCCGATAACCCGTGACGCCTGGAGACTCAATAGTGTTTCTGCAGTGCACCCGCCCAGAGGTGGCGCAAAGGGTCCCTTCAACATGGCTAGACAATGCAAGCTCAGCCTGCGACGCGAAGTGTGCCTGGACTAACAGTGCGCTGGCTGCACTAGCTCCAGCACAGAGGCGAAGTATACCTTTGAACCGACAAGGGGCTTAGAGAGACTGCGTATATCAAATCTGGCTTTAATTCAAGAAGGAATATAACGGGTGCTAATTAATTATCGACATATTATGGTAGCTGTAGATTCATGACTATGATTGCTGCCCTCCGCGAAAGCAAGATTGGTTCCAACGACTTTTCTCAATGACGCTTCCTCTGAGTCTGTGGCAAAGGGATGGATGCAAATTGAAAACGTTCCCATGGATAAACATGTATGCAAGACCAACTCCAAAGACGAATAGCACAGAAAGAAATTGGTAGAGTTTGATCTTGTATGCTCTATCGCGCTTTATTTCTCGTACCTCCCCCATTGCCGCGATAGTCGCCACTAATACCTCATCACCACAAAAGCAGCTTCCATCGAAACAGAAACTTCCTCCTTGCGGCTGTAGGTGCTGAAAATTCGGATTGAGATGTTTTTCATGTAGAGCCTGAAGACCTCCAGCGCCAAAGCGTAAGATGATGAAGACGTCTGGACGACCTTCAGCATGAGTCAAGAGGTTAACAAATTCACGGTATTCTCCGCAACAGTCATCTCTGTGATGTATGTTGGAACCACCTTCCACAGAAAGATGGTTAATAACATAGCGATTGGACTTCCTTTTGCCGTACTCTTTCACAAGGCTTTGGCAGGCAATGCAGCAATCTATGTTCGCTTCAAATCGTATTTGGGAATGATAACGCTTCATGATGTCTAGCGCTTCATTCCATTCCCCCTGAGGATTTGATGTGAAAACAGCTTGAAAATGAGCACTGAGCATTATGGCTGTGAGATGGAAATCGTCCGAATTAGGAGGCGTTGAGGCGTTGAGACTTTTGGTCATGACCTAGCTGAGTGCTGTTAAAGAAGGTTTCGAAAGCATGGCCAGCTGGCACGATATATTTATACTTGATAGACAGCTGAAAGTAGAGGCATCCTGCATCTAGAACATAGTTTCCTTACTCAGCACTGTTCCCGCTGGAAATCGACGTGCGGTCCGCCGAGGCAAGCTGATGGTAAACATACAACCCGGAGCTTCCAAGGCACACTCGACTAGCGGGAGATCGAAGAGGGCGAAGTCTGATCGCACGTACAATCGAGGACTTGTGAGGTCAACTGATGCCCTCAAACACCCCCACACCGCCGCCAGATGAGAGCTTGTGTATGTCCGGAGTAGCCTAGGCGCTGTATATGGTGAATGTTGTTCTTGAGAATATAGTGACTTCCTGGCCACCACCCAGCATCTACTCCATTACTCTGCCAACTACGAGCCCAAGGCTACGAGCGACCGCCCAGACAGCGGCTCCCCATATCTGCCCGCAGAACGCGAATTTATGACAATGTTGTGTCACACCACACCTGGCCCAACTGTTTGTCCACTTCAAGAAGCTGTGCTACAATGCGGCGCAGAAATCAATTGGCAACGCCAGTGCAGTAGAAGCCAAGTGTAATATAAACTAAGAAATGAAGTCGGGTCATCACCACTTAAGCCCTATTGAAGCTCGCATTGTCTGGTTTCCTTCCCTATCTTATTCTCTGAAGTCACCCACTTTCTGTCCCGTTCAGGCAGAGGTATTTTTGTCAAGCATGCTTGATGGAGAATGAAGCGCCCACAGGATGTTAACACCATCAAGGTCCTGGAGAGGGTGTGTGGGGCAGATGCAATCCATCCTGATGCTGAACGTTATCCTGCAAACAACGATGGAAACAACACTACTTAACACACGCTTCTCGGAGAATTATTAGCGTAACCACTGGATTACCTAACCCTCAAATCTGTAAACCGCACTGTCTTGGGAGATAATGCAATATAAACCTGAATGGATTGCTATACTGTTAATACCGCCTCATAAATGGATATGGGTGGGCTGAGGCAGAATTAGCTCCCTGCACCTTGTTGTCATTGCTCTCGCGGCCTCAACGCGAGAGGTGTAGAAATTCTCTGTGTTATCCTTATGATGATGCTGATGATAAATTGTGCAGGCTTTCTGTCTAACTGTATATTCCTTCCCCTTGTCTCACCAAGCTTCCCAACTTCTCCACGTCTTCTCCCGACACATTACTTCGGCTATATCCAGCATTAGAAAAGAAAAAACTGTTTCTCAAAGATGTAGAAGCTTACCAAAATCCACATTGCAAAACAGCTGTAAACCAGTGGTGTATACAAGCGATGTGATAATCGTTGCAGCACACGTTGCATCTGGCAACGTTTTGTACCTCGTTGAGCTGATCTTTGCAAATAGGGCATTCTTCATTGGTTTGGACGGCTCGCCGTAGCTTAGCGGAATGTCGTTCAGAGATAGCCGGAGCCTCTCCGAAATATTCTTTCGGCTGTAAGTCTGCTGCCCTGCGCTCACTTATTCTCGAGCTTCGACGTACTACCACGGCTATGGAGTCACTTGCGTCTCCTTGTAGAGGAGCAGGCTGTGATATTGATGTGGGGGTTTGCAGGGTTTCTGCCGTGCGCTGTGCTTGCAGTCGAGCACTTTGGCGATTTCTCAGGCTGGCTATAGAGTCATGACCCATCCTGTGACCACCCTGTTGGTCCACCATGGGAGATATTCCTAGACAAGCTTATAGTCATTTAGCAATGCTGTCATCACTATCGCGGGACAGGAGGCATTACCTGGATCTAATTCGCGAGAATAACTGGGAGATAGTGAAGAAGAAGGCTGGCGTTGTCTTGTGGTGATGGACGGCAGGAAATCCTGCCTCACCTGCCTAATTCTTGGCGTTGCCGCTATGTCTGAGATTGAAGAGGCAGAGGGTCGGGAATGGGCTGTAATAGAGGGATTTCTAAGTCGTTCTATATGTAAGACAACCTCTCTCACTGCCGAGTCTTCAACAGGATACTTCCCACCAGGGCGGTGCCATCCGTTGCAAAAGAAAAGCCTAGCGACATCTTCTACAAGATTGGAACTGAGAGTTGGGCTGTCCGAGGGAATTATCCGTGCCTTTATATCAGCACTGGAAATTTGCCTCTGGCAGCATCGACTCTCCAACTTGATCCAGGCCGAACATTTAGACGGATTGGTATTAAAGGATTGAAACTTGGGTCTGGATGACATTTTGCGAGATGAATTGAGCATACTTGAAGAGTCAGAGGGGTCAGAAGGGTTGAAAGAGTCCCCTTTATACCTAGAAGAGTTTTCAATTTGGTTACCATATACGGCGAGTAAAAGAAAAGGAGGGGGTGAAAAGGGGGGCTATACCCAGCCTTTCATTATGACGCTTTTTCTGCATGGCTGATAAGGAGTCGTCTGTGGGTACTTAGCCTGGATGTTCGCCACCTCCAAAGAGACCCTGTACTGTGGTAAGGGAATGGCGTATGCTGGATGACGATGGTGCGACGTTGGTGGATGAGGCATTCTTGTGGGGTCTGAGTATCGTTATGATCTGGATATACACACTTGAGACCCTTTCATGCAAAACAGCTCGCTCGTTGAAAGCAGAGGCTGGCGCGGCGTATGGGTGAGCTACAACTATCCATAGCATTGGTGCCTCTATCTCATCTAAAATATATAGGTTCGCATTCATCGGCCTTGTATTTCTATACATAAACCCTATGTTAAATTTTAATCATGCCATCATTCTGGTGATGCACTTGAGAGGATTCTTCCCATAAAGAAAACTGCAACTATTGGTACCATCAGAATAAGGAAGATGTCTCCGTACTCAATTGCACACATTCCACCATTTCTTCTACACATGGCTAGTCGCACTCACTTCAATAGTAAAGCCCAGCAGTTATAGTGTTGTGTAGATCTTTCCAAAACTGCTCAGAGATGCGGGCGTCATTAGGAGACTGTCTGTAAACACCATAAATTACGCATACGCATCAAGGTAAGCCAGTTTATCTAGCCTGGGCAGCACATTCCTCAAGAAGGCGTCAATTTGATCAGAGTCGGGAGGCGGATCAAGGGCAAACTCCGTCAACCAAATGGGCCTGCCGCCACACGCGTCATGAGCTGCATCGAGATGGTCGAAGAGTGACTCTGCCCACTCTAACCCCGAGTACCAGTGAATATTGCAGAAGTCAACATTACAGTTCCCATCGCAAGCAGCCAAGAATTCTTTAAGCCAGTGAAGGCCCTGACCAGCAACACCGCTATTCGTTACAGATGGAGCGCCAATCAGCGCTTGACCACCATACTTATTCATATATAGCATATGTTTTGCTGCGGCATCCTGGGCGGGCATGTTCGCCTGAAAGACGTTGTCGGGCTCATTGAAGCTAAATAGGGCGTGGGAACCGCTGGCGATGGCACGCTCCGCATGAGTTTCCCACTGACTCAAGTGTTCTGGTGCATTACTCCAGAGCACTGAGGCTCGTATCCTGACGCTTCAACTGCACACCTTCAACTTCGATAAATGGGCTGGGACGGGAATACAATTATGCCGAAAGTTCCTCCTTGACTTACGAGGATGGCAAGCAAACTCGATTCGACGACTTGCATTAGGAGCCCTCGAGGCTAATTTAATCATCAAACATGGACAACGGAGATATCCTTACGCATGGTTTGATATTTGTGAAGTGATAGGCGGTAGCGGAACACAAAACAGAGGGTTAACAAAATTGAGTTTAACCCTTTCGGGTCAATTAACAGACGGTGGGGAGAAACTTCTTGATATTAATGCTGAATGGGTAACTATTGGACTTGTAAATCTGAGGAGTCTACAGGACCTTGAAATAATTATCGTTAGATACATTTTTTGCGGAATGTCGTGCCTACGGTCAATTAAATGAGGCGCAAAAGACAGGGCGCCTTAAGCAGGTTCTCGCAGTTCCAGTACGAGGCTATCTCATGCTGCATGAGTGGGAGAAACAGCAACTGCGAAGACGAGGCATTTATTTAGATGAACACATTCATAATGATGTATCAGGGAATAGAAAGGTGAAAAGCGGAGAAATTTGTGCCATTGTCAAGAAACTCGTAGTAAAGGATTCGGGCATCAATACTAACAGTTGACGCAAGATAGTTAGAAATATCTGGCGGATGAACAAGCTTGGTATATACAACAGGGATATTCGATAGGATAACTTTCGAGGAGGTCTATTGGTGGATTTTGGGTCGTCATGGACCGAACCTCACCTCATACTCGATGGCTTTGATGAAAGCACGATGCAGACCATGGAGCAGGAGGGCTCTATTGTCTGTGATCACCCGAAATGCAAGCGAGAGGGAGAGAAGTTCGATCACGTTGACCACTTCCGAGCCCATGTTGCGCGAGTGCACGGCATCATCCTCAGGCCTTCCCGAGAGAAAGCATAGAGCTTGGCATCCTCGAGAACGCTGGCAAACCGGCAATTGACAGGCTCAACATCCTTACTCAAAGTATAACACTTACGCAGAGATGCACCTTCATAGAGCGCCATGCTGGTCCATGGCGCACAGGACTTGGATCGGCTTGGCGCAAGTACCTGTAATTATGCTTTATAAAGATTTACTTTTATTTTTTGGCCGTCCAGTCGATCTTGCATCATCACTTTTACTTATAGTCCCCCTCTAGCTTACCACTGCTCGCTCTACAGTGCACATGTTACTGTTCTCGCAGAGGTTTTTCCCCCTCAAAGATGTCTTGCAACGGCCATCCTTTTACAGGGCCAATCAATCAGCATACTGTCTACGCGCCAATGTTACTACAGCTCTCGTCTTGACTCACCGTAGCCAATGCATCACAGGTAGCAGAATTGGTTTGACGCAAGCCCCTGCCAGGGACCGGAGGTACGTTCGCCAGCCGGCCCAACCAGTGTCACCCAGATTTGACAGCAGCAAGTGAGGGCCAGGCGCGAAGATAAATATCAATTCGCTCAAATTCTATCCAGCTGACCTATCAGACTACAGAGATGAACGACAATCGCATGCGCGAGGCCTTGAAGAAAGTTGAATCAGGAGCTCAAGCATCAAGTAGAGAAATACCGACGTGCCGCCTCACATTTATTTGGGAGCCACTTCAATCCAACGCTACGAGGTCATGAAATGGCGGCATGCATGAAATCGTCAAGGTTACAAGGAAGTATAGCCTTGCGATCATATTCGACCATAGACCTAGCCACTAAGACGGTAGTCCTACTCTGCGATAGCGGTTAGCACTGATTCTGAACAATGGTATGAACGCACCCCTCAGGCTGACAGGAATGGAAACTCAACGGTAGGTGTTCAAAAGGTTTTTTCAAATGTTGCCCTTCTGTGCCCGCTACGTTGAGTCACCGACTCGATCATAGCATTTCATCGGCAAAGTCTTGAATTGGCTGATTCATATAAACTGCCACCCCGGACATGGATCACTTCCTTTAATCAGCTCGTTGTTGTTGCTCAGCAGCGTCGGTGGCGGTGTTGCTGCCGGAGACGCTGCCGCCAATACCACTGGAGGGTTGTGTTTGACCCTCCGGATCGAAGTGGCTGGCGGTCGTACTAATCCTCTGGCTTAGTGGTCACGTCACAAATGAGGCGGACAACTTATTAAATCTCGAGATATTAGCACACTATTGTTACCATTAGCAGGCTCACGTGTCTAATGGAGAACCATTTAGAATAGAATAAAAATAAGAATAAAAATAAGAATACCCAGCGCTCTAAGTCTAAGGAGCATTGATCCTATAAGAGAGTAATTCAATTTATATGCGGAAACTAGACGACAATATAATTGAACGAATTCCGTCGTCTCCGGCACAGGCCAGGCAAGCTAATTTCTTACTACCAGATTAAGGCGCCTTCATCGCGAAGTAGTTGTCCAACCTGGCCCGGGCATCCTCTGTCGGACTGCATTTCTCCTTCGGGTTATATTTTTCCTTCAGAGAGGCAACTGCATGCCTGCCCAACCGCTCAATGGTGCCTTGATTCATGATTTCTAAGACGCTGATGTCGACTCCCAAAGTTCGGCGCCACCAGTTGCGAAGCTCAATGCTAACCAGAGAGTCAATTCCCATTGACGTAAGATTTTGAGTGATATCCAAGTCTTTCTCTGACCAAAGCATAAAGCCACATAGTGTACGGCCAATCTCCATGGTGATGAGCTCTATATTAGTTTGATCGTCAAGAATGCCTGGTTCAGCACTAGATGCACTCAATAAGTTGCGTAGAAGCCCATCATTAGACTCGATGCTCGTTTCTTGAACATTCTCTAGCTGGCGGTAGAGACCCATTCGAATATCGCGCTTCCATGCAATGCGATTACTCGGGTCAGACAATGGCTTCGAGGAATGCAGCCCGATGGTAAGCTGGCCAAAGCTGCAGTAGTGACTCTCGGGTTTTGTTGTTGAGTTCTGGGGATAAGATCTCTGGATACTGATCTGAATCGCATCAAGTAAGTCCTGCTCCTGAAGAGGATACATGGACGTAACAAGAGCTTGGCCGATCATCGTTGCCATATTCCTGGTGACAAAGCCGATACCATCCATGCGACCGATGTCGATGACAGAGGCTGGGAGTTTGAGGCTGTGGCGATATTGAACAAAGGAGTCAAGAAAGGCGTTTGCGGCAGCATAGTTTGCCTGCCCAAGCAACCCAATCACACCAGAAATGGAACTAAACAAAATGAAGAAGTCAAGTTCACACCCTGACAGCGCTTCATGCAAGTGCCATGTTCCTTTAACCTTGGGATCCAGCACCATGTTCCAGTCATGGTGAGAAATTTGCGTTATGGGGCGGTCCTAAGTTTTTAGTTCTATCGTTAGCAAGTATATTTGCGTCATGCACTATACAGAATTTGCCTTACCCTCAACATCATGGACATCTGGATAACCCCACTAATCGGGGACGGTGCAGCCCTTACAGCACGTTGCACATCGCTCAGCTCAGCTACGCTGCCAGCGACAGAAGCTAGTGTGCAACCCTGGGACTCCAGCTCTTTAATAAATTCTTGGTCTTCCGACGAGATTCCAGCGGATCGAGAGAGGAATACGAAGTGCCGAGCGCCACACTCCACCATCCATGTCGTAACCGCCTTACCTAAACCGCCAAAGCCTCCGATCATGAGATAGGTGCGATTGCCTAACAGCACGGGTTGTCGACGTGGGGCAACAACAGTGAGATGACTGGTATCCTTGTTGCGAGGCATGGTGATAACAAACTTGCCGACATGCGTGCCCTTTTGCATAGTTCGGAAAGCCTCGCCGATCTTGTCGGCTGGGAAGTTCAGTATAGGCTGAATGGGTTTGATGTAGCCGGTCTCATAATACAGTATGCATTGCTCCATCAATCTTTACATCATTAGTCGCAGCCCATTAGGAATCTGTCCTTGGCGGTACTTACTTGCGAACGCCTTTCTGATCATTCGTCAACATGCTGGCCAAATCAACACCGTAAAATGTTCGATTAGCTAGAAACGGGCTAAGATTCAATTGGCCGTTGCCAATGAAATCACGTTTACCAATCTCCAGCATCTTTCCGCCCTCGGCAACACATTGCCAAGAGGCATGGAGAAGTTCACCTGATAAAGAATTTAGTACGAGGTCGACACCACGGCTATTAGTAGCTGTCATGACGTCCTGATGAAAGGATACGTTGCGGGAATTGAAGATTCGTGCTCGTGGAATGCCGCAATTAGCCATCAAGTAATTCACTTTTTCTTCGCTGCCGACAGTACAATAGACCTTTTAATCCAGCAAGATTAGCAAATTTAGATCGTGGCTTTGGGGAAACGCAGTGAGAGAAATATACCTCAGCTCCAAACATCTTGCAAATTTGAAGAGCAGAGAGTCCGACACCACCACAAGCAGAATGAATGAGAACGGTCTATGATCAATTGATTAGCGTGTGCTTGGAAACAAGTATGGCTACGAGTGATACATATCTTACCTGTCCTTTCCTGAGCTGCCCAAGGGTAACCAGGCAATGAATGACTGTTGAAAAAACAGATGGAAGAGTTGCAGCGCCTTCGAAGCTTAGGTCGTCAGGGATACGAACCGCGACTTGACCGGGAATAACGCTGCGTGTTGAAAATAGGCTCTTGTACATGGCCATGACGCGATCACCAGGTCTGAGGTGAGTGACATTTGATCCTACTCGAGTAATCACGCCAGAGGCCTCAAGACCAATGGTACCCTTTGCATCATCAACAATTCCCATCGCCACTAGAACATCCTAAAAGCACCAGTCAGTCAGTCAGTCAGTATGTGCAATACATGAGATATAGGTTTTTTTTTACCCTGAAATTGAGCCCAGCACAACGAATGTCTAGTTCGACATCGTCAGGCTGAAGCGCAGGAGGCACGAATTGAATCCACTGCAGTGAATTAATCAGGCCATATCGGCCAACTTCTAGCCGGCTTGGGCATTCCTCCTCGATATCTGCAATAAGCTCTTTCTTTGACTGTATCCAGTGGTAGCGGCCTGTGAGGATAACACCGTTGTCAATGACGAACTCGGGCTCAATGTCGAACTCAGAGTCAGCCGATAAGTTGCGGCGCTGGAACTTTTGGAATATGTCAAAGATAGCCTGAGAAGTCCTATCATCCAACTTTTGCAGCTCTATAGTAGAAAAGTCCAAGGCAAGCTCCGAACGAATGGCGCGTGCGAGACCGATGGTCAACCCGAAGCGAGGATCAGCACTCATCACCTGAGCAGATCTAGTGAGCCATAGCACGCCAGTCTTAAGGTTCTGAAGATATGACATGAAGGTCTGATAGTCTACCGCAGATATTCCATGCAAGTATGAAGCGTCTAGCTCGATGGTTGAGATAACATCTTGACCTGCAATGTGTTCGTTATCACCAATTCGACTCCAATGAACATTTATACCCTCCTCGGCAAAGCGATCAGCAAGCCGGCAAGCAAACTCATGCTTATCATTGTTGTACAAGAAAGTAACAATTCTTGATCCGTTGGGCAATTCTAAAGCTGCCCTTGCCGTGGTAATGATGCCAGCATTAATGTGGTACGGCGAATCGTCGTCTAGAAGAACTGCGTCAGTTCCTGAGAAGCCGGCTTGACAAAGTTCCTGATTCCAACGCTCGACAGATATGATAGGCCCATCTGCGCGGTTGTCCTTGTCACCAAGCCACCAACCAGGCAACATGCCCGTAATAAAGGAACCTAGGCGAAATTCCAAAGGTCGAACCAGTTCTTCGAGGAATAACCGACCTCCGGGGCGAAGGAGTAGACGGACATGCTGCAACGTCTGACGCAATGACGGAGTGGCATGAAGGACATTAGACGCAACAATCAGGTCGTAAGTCGCAGGCTCGAACCCCTGCTCTGCTGGATCCTTGGTAATATCCAACGCTTGATAGGCTATTCCCGAATAGTCCTTGAATCGCTCTTGTGCAGCTGAGAAAAAGCCGGATGAGATATCGGTAAACATGTACTGGGAGTACATTCGAGTTCCATCTTTGGATATTAGGGCCTTGAGGATATCGCTAGTGGTTCCTCCAGTGCCACCTCCGATCTCCAAAACCCTAAGAGTGGGTTGGGAATGGGCACAGAGCGAGAAGAAATCCGTACTATCGATGATGCCACTTAGGAAGTTGTACATGCTCGTTAACCCGTTGTCTTCGACCAGCAACTCCAACGGGTTCAACTTTCCAGAGAATATATCCTGTACGCACTGAGAAGTCGATACCCTGCGAGACATTTGAGCAACACGCTTTGCATCTAGGTCCCCTACCTCATCTAACTCCGCAAACACTGAGTCCATAACTGGTTCCAGTTTCTTCGCATCGATGGACACCCAATTCTTCGCCTCTGGGACTAACTGGTCCCATTCACCATGAAGCATCCGGTCCTTCTCCATTTGCAGCCAGGAAGCATGCTTGCATAAATATCCTGAGGTAATCTCCAATGTCTGAAGCGCATCGAGAGTCTGCAATATGCAAATGGCAGTCACACGCTCAAGAAGTACTCTAGCTTTACGTTTGCTGGTACTCCGTCGCATCAATGTACCGAGTTTAAGGAAGTCAATGTCAGGATGCCAATCCAGCCGGGCGGCGACGGTGGACTCCCTGTTGTCTATCTCATTGCCATCATCCAATGGGTTGAAGATTCCACCCTCGAGGGAGATGGCAATTTCATTTGCGTCTGTCATGGCAATAACATCACCCAAGATGCTACCCTTGTGACTCGACCGGGCGACGGCTTCAGCTACAAGATTAGGAGAACTGCACGAGTTCACATATATGAAGCCAATGGATGCCGGAAGACAAAGGGTGTCCAAGCCACGGGCAACACCACACGTCATAGCTACTGTGAACAGCTGTAGACAGCAATCAAGCGTTGTTGGATGAATTGTGTACCTGGCGCCAAGTTCGGAGATATTCTTCAATGCCGCCGTTGCCTTCCTGTCCTTGGTATGTGATGAAATATCTGTCAAACCTTGGAATTGCGGTCCGTAGTTCAGACCCAATCGCCTCAGGCGCCCATACCAGAACTCATCAGCTAGTCGACGTGGATGCTTGACGATTCGTCTTGGAACAGGCATGTACTGTTGACCAGCCCTGCCTTGCGCAACGCAGTGCTTGATCCACGCGGATCCGTTGTAGGACATGATGGAGAAGTCGTACCAGGCCGAATCGGCGCTGTCGGTTAAGCGTGTAGGCTTCATGGTGGTAATTGTTTCCACAACCTCAGTTTCCTGAAGCACTAGGGCATTCTTAATGATGACATTCCGCAGAGTGAAATCCACTGAACCAGTCGTCTGCCGAATAGCTTCCCCAATGGCCGCGATATACCCTGCGCACGGAAAAACCACATCGTTCTTGACTTTATGATCCTTCAGCCAGGAAATATCGGAGCACAGCAGTCTGTTTCTCCAGGATGGCTCCATCTCACTGCTCTCCAATAGTCTTGAGCCGAGAAGTTCGTGGTGAGGATGCTTCTTAAATCTCCAAGCCTCGGAGACGCGACTTTCGTTCCAAAGCTCTGTATTGCGGTCCCAAGGGTAGTTTGGTAAATTCGTTAAAATCGGCGCGGCAGGATTAACGGCTGAGAAGTCAACCAGCAGGCCATGTGTAAACATCCGACCAATTGATGAAAGCAAAGAGACAAAAGAATCTTTATCTCGGAGCAGCGTGGGAACGTAGGAAGGCACTTTCTTTCCCGCATCTTGGAAGATCTGACGCAGAGGGCCTTGCAGAGCCGAGTGAGGTCCAACTTCCAACAGGACAATGTCCTGATTGAGATCGTCTAACAGTGCCTGCACCGCAGTATTGAAGAGAACGGGAGATTCAAGATTGCTCCTCCAGTAGGCTGGGCTAAAACTAGACTTGTGGCTAGTAAGGTGACCGGTTACACTTGAGTAAAACGGAATGATGGCTTGCTTGGGAGTAAGATGTTTGTTCAGCAAGTTCGCATATTCTTCTCCAATCTCTTTCATATGATCTACAAAATTGCGGCTGTTAGTTCTCAAATTCGGTTTATCAGTTAATGAGTAATATCATACGCGAGTGGTATGCCATGTCAACATGCAACATTCGAGCAAATGTGGCCGGATCATGGGCTTTGATTGCATCCACAGTCTTCTCAACTGCGACTTTGTCCCCGGAGATCGTCAAGCCCTTCGAGCTGTTTTCACAAGCAACCATGGCTCCCTCAATGAGGAACGGGACAATATCCTCTGATCCAAGACCAACAGCGGCCATGGCCCCCTTGCGGGATATCTGGCCCCTGGCAGTCTGGCCACGATAAAATGCCACGACGACGGCCTCGGCCATTGTCAATGCACCCGAAGCGTAGGCACCGGCGATCTCGCCACTAGAGTGCCCTACAACAGCGCTTGGCTCAATGCCGGACTTGGCGAGGAAATTGACTAGACCAACCTGAATAGCCGTGCAAAGTGGCTGAGAGAACTCTGCCTTGCTCACATCACCTTCTTCACAGCGCAGAACCTCTGGTAAAGAAAATAGTCAGTCAGCATGAAATCAGATAATATTTGGTGGAAGCAGCACACTTTCAAGAGTCCATGAGGGAGACTCATCAAGATCCTTCAGAGTCTTGTCCATTTCTCTAATATCTTTGAGGAAGGATGGGCATTTGTCAATGAGGTCCTTGCCCATTGCCGCCCACTGAGCGCCCTGGCCGGTGAAAACAAACGCAACACCTGGGGGTTTGACATGGGCCTTTTGCAGATTGTCAAACTGCAGTGGTTGGTCATCACCTGTGGTGACGGCAAAAGTCCTGTGAAGTAGGTGGACTCGTCGCGTTCCCAAGGTATGGGCAACACCGTTAACAGACTCAGGTCGAGCTTCGATGTACGTCTGCAACTGTTGTAATCTTTTCCGAAGGGAGTCTACGCTGTTTGCAGAAAGCGGGAGTAGACGGGGTAAGACGTTGTTAGTATCTTCGGAGTGGCCGTTCGCGTTTCCATTTTGACTTTCCTCCAGGCGAGTGGCAGTGGTTCCATTTCGATGGCCGTTGGTGGCTTTTGGTGCTGCGGCGCGTGGGAACCCAAATGAGGCCGCCGAGTCAACAATGACCTAAAATATCAGTTCCATTACGCTAGTTTCAATCAAGTGCCGACAAGGTTGACATACGTGTCCATTAGCGCCTCCAATGCCAAACGAGTTCACACTAGCTCTAGCAGGCCGATCTTTTGGCCATGCTATAGGTTCAACTGGCACCATGAGGTTTGCCTTCTCAAACGGAACTGTCACGTCATCATCAGCCGCTTGACACAGAAGAGCAACAGGTAAAACTTACTTTTTGGGTTCCATTTAGAGAAGTTGATATTGGGTGGGATCACGTTATTTTCCAGGGTTAGAACTACCTTGATCAGGCTCGAGATACCAGATGCGCCTTCGGAGTGCCCAATGTTGGGTTTAACCTAAAAGCCGTCAATGAAGTGTACTACACAAAGATGAGTATCTTAAAAGGGTAGACCCTAACCGATCCAATATACGTGCCAAGCTCGCCACCAAAGACATTTGCGATTGCATTAACTTCAAGTGGATCTCCAATTCGGGTGCCAGTGCCATGACACTCAACGAAAGGGGTCTGTGAAATGTCCTTGATGCCAGCACGCTCGTACGCCTTCCTTATCATCATCTCGTGGCTTTCAGAACTGGGATAAAATATTCCCGGTGTCCTCCCATCCCCATTGATGGCCGTGGAGCGAATCACAGCTCGAATAGGATCGTTATCCCGGATAGCGTCGTCGAGACGCTTGATGAGAATCGCGTTGATAGCCTCACCTCGAGCGTATCCATCGGCACCTATGTCAAATGTCTTGCAGGATCCGGTAGGAGAAAGCACACTTTGCTCAGACATAGCCAGCGTCATGTTTGGAGCCATGATGAGGCTTGATCCCGCAACAATTGCAGCAGAGCAGTCTCCATGATATAGCGCCAGGGCGGCTTGGTGAACACAGGTCAGTGTAGATGAACACGCTGTTCGAGTCGTCATGCTGTGTATCCCAACATGAGCTATGTATTCACCGATGTACTGACACGTGGCCTAACCATTACCTAGGGCCTTTCAAGTTGTATTCGTAGGAGACTCTGTTTGACAACATGAAGTCACCAGAGCCGCTGATCCGAAACAGCCCCGATGCTTGCGTGTCCAGTGTCGACATGTTGTTCCAGTCCTCACCAAAGGTGCCGACAAAGCAGCCAATATCAGTACCACGCCAGTTCGCTTGACCAGCATTTTCCATGCATTCCCACACAACCTCAAGCAGAAGTCGTTGCTGAGGGTCTAATACTTCGACCTCTGCCTTATTCATTGAGAAAAAGGACGCATCAAACTCCTTGATGTTTACATCGCGAAGGAAGTATCCATGGTCGGAAGCAACAGAATGCTTTTTAGCCTCACCGCCATAGAAAGCTTCGACGTTGTAACGGTCCGGTGGTACTGGGCATCTTCCACTTCCTTTGTTGACCAAAAGCTTCCAAAAATCTTCAGGCGTTGAGATGCCTCCAGGCAATCTCAGCCCCATGCCAATAATGGCTAGGGGTACGGCAACACCTTCTTTGGTTGCCATGCTAAGTTAGACAGCAATAGTTAGATATGAGTAGAAGCGAATAGTATGTCGGTATAACGGTCCTTGAGCGACCTGAACAAGTCTACTAAGATGATGAAGAAAGAGGATAAAATAGGGAAGCAGAGTAAGATGCAGTTTGGCTTTTGAGTAATATAAATACGGCTGGCTTCATATGTTGCCTTATCAAACACATAAAAGATATGCAGAGACACAACTATGAATTACATTCGGATTGATGTGAGACTCGTCATATGTTTCGCGAACTGGGCTACAGTCAGTTGGCATGCCAGAATCTGATGTGCAGGAAACAATCCCTGTCAAGTAACATGACTCAGATTATGTCATGGAAACTGAATCAAATGTGCCCCTGTTAATTGTCTTAGCTTGGTGCAATGCGCTGTTGCCCGCGGATCCTGGTACTGGATGCGACGTAAGAGTTGAAGAGGTACGGAGTACATGCCCAGAAGTTTGTGGTCTTTATTATTCACTCAATAATCGATAACCTGTAATGACTACATAATGAAAGTTCGCAGTGAATAATAATTCGTCAGAGGCACTGGACCCGATTGTGGTGATGGTTCGTAACGAGAAATCTTTTTTGGCATGGCACGATGCCACAGATATAGACCCACACAATGTTCTAGACCGTCTGGTATCCATCTACAGAGTAGATAGCATTAGATTCAGCTGGCTATGGATACACTGTTTTGGATGAGAGGCTGAGGAAGATATGAGGGGTTTACATTTCGAAATTGTCTTCGTAGCTGAATGGATAGTGGCACTAAGAAGCTGATTGACCTCTGCGAGGTTAGTAGATTACCACGCCCATGCCCAATACGCGTGAGTACTAGTTAGTTGAACAACTAATCCATGAGAGCTGTCCCCCGATAACCATCGGCCCAAAGTAATTTAGCGGTGTAAAACGGAGGCAGCGGCAGCGGCGGCTCGTGGCTCCTGCAACGTTGGGAGCTGTACGTAGTAATAGGGTGAGACAGAAGGAAAGTGCGGCTTGTCCTTGAGCACGTACTACTTCGTATATAAGCCATCATTGCATAAAAAGAAATAATAAGTGACACCATACTTTTGCTAGTTAACAGTGCTGCATCTTACGCAACACAATGCTTGACGCTCAGCTTATCACGATACAACTTTCCCAACTTGACCCGCCTCTTGCCCGGCCCTCTCTACCTTCTCGGTTCCGCTTACAGTTCTGGTATTTGTATGATGCATAAAGATAAGAATTGAGGTACACACGTTGCGGAGAGAGTTAATAACATCCCACGAGCCAGTGTTTTGTAAGGGCTATTATGTTCCTACAGGAAACCCCCCTCATATCCCGATTTCCTGTGCTCACCCCTCATTGTATTTATTTTCCCTACTTGGGGACAGCGACGACTGCTGTGTCACTCTGCTCAGTAGCTGATTCCCTGTCTACTAATACAGTACGATTTCTAGGTATCTAGCAAGTCCATAGCGTGCCAATGATAAAAAGTGGTAAAGTCTTGGCTATTTTGTCTGGCCTCGATTTAGAACTATGGTGGTGTGCCATGTGCTGTTAGCGGTCGTCGACGTGGCTGAATTGCGTAGGGCCTGCAAGCAGCAGTTCCACCACGATTGCCGTATTGGAACCAGTAGCCTTGTACTCTCCCACTGGTAAGCCTCCACAATCAATGCGTACCATTCCGCCGCTTCTGGCACATTCTGAGCCCAACTAGCATCATCGGCTCGCAATCCAGTTGTGGACTGCGGCAGCCCTAGTCAGCTCTAAAGCTAGTAAAATATTCGTCAAATTGAAGAGGACAGATTGGCTATAAAAGGGCGAATTTTAGAGATCGTATCTTAGGTAGAATGAGCGACAAAACATTGGCATAAAAGTTATCAAATTGATCAATTGACTGCGGGAACTGTAGCTCCTGTGCACCGCGGATTGTGAGATCTGATTATAGCTTTAAACGACAGATGGAATTTATCATTCGATACATCTTTACCCTTTTACTTTCTAGGCCGGCAAGGCGAAATAATTTGTGTCCACCAGGGTTTTCATTATTTTTGCATCTTTGGTTTCTGCGATGCTCACTCTTGTGATGCGCCACTGACTGTAGCTCGTCGTAAAACATGTTCAGGCTTGAAGCCTCTGTCGACTGAGCTGGATTCAATCAGCAGAGAGAGCATGCCTCCCAGGGCCGCAATGCCTGTCATCATTTCCGCAAGGTTGTTAAAGCTCTGGGAAATTGGAACTCTGAAGACCATGGCCGATGAAGAACCGCGGATTTCGTACATCAGACCCTCAATGTTGCCGGCTAACGCTGCAGGGAGGCCGTGGGATGCGAGATGGGTCTGTAAGGTGTTTTGAAAAACTGCGCTGCCAATTGCCACTCCGAAGCATAATCCAGCGCTTCGCGAAAGGGTATACAATACTGCAGCGAACCCGACATCGGGTCCGTCGACCATGGCCTGAGTGCCAATGTTAAGGGCTAGCAAGACCAGCCCATGACCCATACCGGCAATAATAAGGATAGAAACCCAGGCATAGACACTGGTGTCGGGACTTAACAGAATTAGGAGACCTGAAGCAAGGGTTATGATGATCCAACCCGACCATATAGCCCAGCGATAGTGGCCTGTTCTCCTGACTACTGCTCCGGCAATTATGCTGAAGGGTATGAGAGACCCCAAAAAGGCGATGAGGTTGATGCCAGTGGTCGTCGGCGAACTACTTTTCGAGCCCTCAAAATACACTGGCAGGTAGTATAGCGTACAAAAGAGCTACACATGTAGATTCAGCAATTTGCAAATCGTTGATATGGTCCTTTAGACCAAAAAAGAGTCCTTACCAGCATGCCTTGAAGCAGAGCACAAGAATATGCTGCAATTCCGGAACGGCTTTTTAGCAGGGACACCAGCAGAATTGGCCGTTCAGTACCACATGTCTCCCAGATTGCGGCAATAACAACGCCCACTACTCCAAGGACTACTGGAACAAGGGTGTGCCAGCTGCCCCAGGGGAATTGAGAGCCTCCCAAGGTGATGCCTATCAAGAAGCTACTCGCGCTAGATGTGAATAGCACCATGCCAACCCAGTCCAGTCGCATCAGCCGTATCTTCACACTGGGAACTTCAGCGTGCAGGTTGACACTAAATGGGACTAGGAATAGGCCCATTATGCAGAACGGAAAGTTAACATAGAATACCCATCGCCATGTGCTGTGTTCCGCAAAGAGGCCACCAATCAATGGCCCTATGATTGTCCCAATGGACCACGAGAGCTGCGTAGTAGCGATATAAGCCGGACGTTGCCGTAGAGGTATTATGTCTGTCAGTATGACGTTATTAAGTGACAGAATGCCACCGCCTCCGATACCTTGGATAGTTCGGCCCGCGAGTAAAATCGTGAAGCTCTGCGAAAGACAGCAGATAACACTACCAACTGTAAAAAATAGTACAGATAGGAAAAGCAAGGCGCGACGACCGAAGTCGTTCGACAAGGCGACGATGAATGGCTGAAATACGGCACTTGTGAGCAGGTAGGAAGCTCCAGCCCAGAAGGCCGCTGTGGTGGTCCCATGAAGCTCAAATGCGATTTTCTGTTCAAATACACAATATTCAGCCATACAGTCACTAGTCACAAAGATTTTGCTAAAACAGCAGAGGAAAGGCTGTGAGATGGGCTAGATGACGTACCGGCAGGACTGGTACTAGTATGGTTGCATCTAACGCCACGACCAAAGAGAGTAGAGCCAACGAGAATATGATCAGATATTCTGCCCTGCCGGGTTTCCAATTTGAGGCAGAAGAATGCACTGCCTCCGAGTCACCATGCGGGTGGCATTCTTCATTCTGCTGCTTTTCTGTAACTGTACGTGCCATGATATTTTGATCACCAACCTTTGTGTGCTGAAATGGTGTTGCAGTAGAAAGAAGCTGAGAAAACAATAATGTAAAGGGACTGCCGATTCGGAGGTGTCGGGGGAATCTGTGCTGCTCAAATATGGTACTATCGATGTAAATCCTCTACATTTATTCACCGCCAGATGCTCTTCTATACATGCAGGAGGGCTCACTGGGAAAGGCTAAGACAGGTCTTAGAATCATGGGTCAGACATTGGCTCACATGATCACCCTACAAGCAGAACACATTTGCAGACTCAATGGAATACACTGAACTTCCTCAGAGTAGGAGACTACGGACTTTACGTCCCAAGAAGCTTTGTATCAAGCAGCACCCCTCCCCTTCCCCTTCCCCTTCCCCTTCCCCTTCCCCTCCCCTCTTCCTCCCCTCTTCTGGTTTTTACTTTTTTTTTTTTAAAAAAAAAAGGCAACTTAAAAGAAAAAGAAAATAAATAACTAGAGCCCTGGACCTGAGGTACAGGGATGGTGATGGTTGTGTTAGTGCAATATGCACCACTTATGCACCAACCAGCAGGGATATTGATTGAATTGACTGTACGGACTAGCTCACTAAAATGGGGATCAGTTAATTATTACAGTACGGGTCTGATTTTATGTACTCTAGTAACTTATGCAATAATTTACTTCATATAGGGGGTTCACAATCAATTTCTGCCCTGGTGCATAGGTGCTATTGGTGTTAACAGTGGAGTACCTCTTGTCACAGGCTCGTGCCTGGCATGGAGGGCCTTGGTTCAGGCTGGGCTGCGGGCTGAATCCAGAAACATCACCCCTAACCGTCTTAATTGGATAGGAGCCCTAACGACAGGCTAGTCACATTGGCAAGCAGTCTAATTGCACCAACTCATGCCGCAGGAGGCAGCAAGTATTCGCGATAACAGCAACCTGTAGTGAAGTATCACTCATAAGTATCCTATTATAACGCCGCCTAAAACTGGGCTTTTTATAGCGGAGGCCGCGGTTCGAAAAATGGTGTCGGTCTCTTCCGTGACGTCGTCGACGCCTTTTAAAACTATTCGTATAGGAAGCGCATTAGCTCCTCTAACAATTCCCCTGTTTTCATCTGCTCGTTACAAGCACTGCTCTCAGCGTGCTGCACCAGGCCACTTAAGCATAGGAGCAAATCCTTTGAGTCCTCCCGTGATGCAGCATTTGTAGTTTTTTGGAAGTCTTAATTGTCCGCTTGTCGGGGCATAGCACTTACAACAAGAACAAGAAGTTACAGCCCGAAAGTGCTAGATTCAGCTTGGACCAGCAACCATCGTGAATAGAGTTAAAGTCAGTCACTTGTCAGACAACATGCTGTACCGGAAACCCGCGTTTCCAGGTCCACGCTTAAGTTGCGTAACAGCATAACAATGCCGTCAAGACGATTGCCCAAGACACTGCAAGTTTCCAAGCTAACTAACCAGCGTTAGCCTTAATTATAATCACTATTATCAAAAGGACAAACACTAGAAGCGAGCTCGCATGGCAATGGCTTCACAGGACCTCTCTTCCCACCAACATTAATATTTTAAAGAGGTCGTTATAGGATTAGGCCAGTGCTTAGATGGATTGTGCAGCCTGCGCACATATATCAGGAGGCACGACGTGAAAGTTCCCTGAGGTATTCCTAAGGAAAGGCCTGAAGGCACTGAGAATATATCAATGACTTTTTTTTAAAGACCAATTGCGGGGATAAGCCAGATAGGGTTAACAAAACCTTAATAAGCAGTTGGAGCTCAACTTCAGTATAAAGCGCGAAACGTGGTTGTTATAATCTGCAGCCTCAGTTCAATCCAGACATAGAGATTGGAATAAGCACAGACGATTATTCTTTGCAGAACCTCCATACAGCCTCGGCCAGCCTACTTCTCGTCCTCTTCTCATTAAAGACTTGTCCGTGATCAAGATCAGGAAACCATATCACCTCTAATTCAGCATCTTTCCGAGCGCCATCCGCCAAATTCCCAGGGCTCAGGGCCCATTTATCCGAGCCCGTCAAATATGCCCGAATTACTTTCGTATCGGTTACTATATCTCTGCCTGCTAAGACCACAGTCACTGGATGGCCCTGGATATCTTCCTTCCACAACACATTATCGGCCCAAAAGAAGCGGCGGAATAGCGTATGAGAGACGCCCATGTCTTTGGAGCCAAAGTATGAAAGCAAGTATTCATTGGCGTGACTTGGCTTGCGGTATATCTAGGGCGTTCGAGGTTAGCTAGTATCGCCAGTTCGGGATCAGGCTGGCATACAAAATTATATGCCACATCAGGGAGATGAAGTAGAAAAGACACAGGATCAATAAACAAGATTGGGCCAATCTTCCGTGAGATCTCTGGGTTGCGGAGGAGATGCGCGGCAACCACGCTTCCGTATCTTCACACGGCGGTTAGTATAAGCTTATGAACGGATGGAGTGCGACAAGGAGGCAACACTTGCGAATGTGATACCAGTACAAATTTTTCCCAGCCATGTGCGGCTAAAGTGAGACGAACCTCGTCACACATTTCGTCTTTCGACATTGCCTCAGCTGCTATCCTAGAACTCACCGACAATATCTCTATAGCAATAATCCCCACCTGCCCACCCAGGCCATCCCCACCAACATTAGCATTGAGGTCAGCTAGGAAGTTTATATATGGGTAGAGCCCAACGCCGATGCCATGGACGAATAGTATAGGTAGCCTCGTCTTAGATGTGTGCTGCCGATGCCAGTAAGTGAGGGCTTTTCCAGGGGAGCTATAGGTGGAAAGGACATTGAAGGGGCGCAAGGGAAAGGTAGTGAGAAATTGGCGGAATGACGTGCGGTGAAAGTTGAAGGAATGATATCGCAAACGGATAGACGCTGCTGTGTCGACAATAAACACGCACTAGAGAGTAGCACGATTAGAGTTAGTAACCTGAATTTTTATGCGTAGCCCTGATCGGAACCTACTAGATACCACGCCAAGCTCCGATGGAGCATCTCTACCTCGTCGAGGGTCAATCTGAGGCACTCGGCCTGTCCACGGCCGGGCTCCAACTTCCTGCCTAGTAACTTCTCCATCTCTCTAGTATACTCTTCTAACTCTTCATTGTAATCCGGATTATACTCTCCCGTATTTAAAAACGCCCATCGGAAGAAGTCCTTGACATTCTCCCGCTTAATCTCTGACGCTGGCGCATCCCGGAACCATTTTGTTAGGTACTGCACCGGGTCAGGAATGGTACTATGGCATTGATGGAACAACTTCCGGCGATCGTCGCGGCTGGGCGGGATGGGATGCCTTGCAGCCCTCTGGAGGTATTGTTTGCGCGGAAGATATATTGCGAGATAGAAAAGGGCCTCAAGAGCGAACCACGCCTGCAGTACTCGCGGGGGCTGGAAAGGAAGATGGACTAGAGGGCTGACAAGCGAATAGATGACACTTAGGGGTGCTATAAGGTGCAGGAGGAATATGCATGCTCGAATGAAGATGTAATCCCATAAGGACGTTCCTATCATGGCAAAAGTAGATATCGAGGAAGTGCAGAGGTGTTAAATGGAGGTGCCTTGTTGAGTACGTTCGGTCCATGCTCCATGCAAAGTGATTGTGCTACTTATATTTAAAATCGCCATGACGTTTGTTGGATCAAGGTTGAATTAATTTGTTGGGACGCCTCGCCATTCTCCTGCTTTATAAATTTTTGATGTAAAAAAGCTGACATGTGAAAACAACTCTTGCAGGGTCAAGTATGTAGAGTCACGGTGATGTCACCTGCTATGGCTTGTATCTAGTGGTTTCGCGCTGCCGTAGCCTAATCCTGACTTGACACCAGATAAGAGACGCGCAAAGTTTAGCAGGGACCTAAATACATTTTTAAGAGTTAGTAGTAGTCCAATCCGGCAAGGTTGGTTGGGTTGATGTATGCGTCATTTTGGCCCAGATCGATGTTCGTCATTCAACAGAGCACAACAATGGTCCCACCAAAAAAAATACTTAATGTGGCCGAAGTAGAACCCATGGCACTAACTCTGTCCTTACTATGATCAGTAATTTTTGAACTTCAAGCTAGTTCTTTGCTTAGTCTCTGGTACTAGTAACACGGCGTCAATTGAACATGGTATACGACGGCTGCTACGTGTGACCCTATGAAGTCTCTAGCTGTAGGAGAGAATGCGATTCGATCCCGGCCCGAATTTGTTGGGACCTCTGGGCTTTGATGGAGCTAGACGGGCGAGTTTGCGCATGTGCAAAACGGCTTCCACGACGAGGACAAGCAGGACGTTACCACTCAATATACAGCAAACCAAGTATCGCGTGTGTGGCATGATCAAACGAGGTCTATCGGGCAAAGCCAGACATGGAATATCTCATAACCCTCGCCATGGTAGATATGTAGGACTTCCATCGAATCAGCAGGATTTGGAGCAGCATTCCGAAAATAGTCAGAGCCTCTACTTACCCACCATTTTGAACTCCATAGCCAGCCGCAAGACATCACTCATACGATGTCTGCCCATTCCGCCACCACCGCACCATATCGTGCATTGAATACATGTATACACCATGTTCGCCACAATTTTCTATCCGTTCCCGTCGCCCAACCTTGTTCCACCTCCTTTGCTCACATTTTTTTAGGGTATAGTCATGCTCCGAACTCTTCACGCATCGGCGGCCGTGAAGTCTGAACTGCACAACATGCTATTTCTCGTACCATTTCCTCAACGTTGGTAGCCGAATTGACCTATTTGGGCAACTCTGGAAGGAGTATGCACTCTCCGACTCCCGCACGGGACTCTTTCGTCGGGTGCATGGAGTCGGTAACTTGCCTACCTCTGGGTCCACTATCGTTTCTCTGCGCGTACTGCATCAACACAATCACTCTCTATGACACCTACTACAACTTATTGTCAGCCTGGGGCAGCTGTATGGTTATGTGTTATACTACGGGACTTGCGCTTCTGAGGAACTGGTTCATGGAATGGTGTTTAGCCGTCCGGAAAGGGTCTATTACTTCACTTATCACGCTACGTGCAATGCCTTTTAGCTCTTTGTACCAGGCTGGCTGATGATTCAGAGCGTTTCGGACATCGCAGCGTCATTTGATCACTTCAATATGAATCATTCATCCGATATGAACAGGCTAATCTTACATAGAGTGCACTTGTTCGCTCTTGGTCAGCAGATTGACACCAAGTCTTGTAAACCGTGAATACTGACGCTTGACCAGTGTCAAACAGATCATTATACAGAACAAGCGATGCATAACTAATTCAGCTAGTATACATTGCAGCGGCATCCAAATTTTCCATTTCCATGACTAGAAAAAAATCCATTCACTCACTTCAATTCCACCACCTCCAAGCACATCTTCAATCTCTTACAATTGATGTGTCTTCCAGAGACATGTATCCCTCTCTCACTTTGCCGGCGGCCAAGAATCTCCGCGCATCGTCTGGCACGCTGATGTCTTTGTCCGCCAATAATTTCCTCAGCCCCGAGAGGATGTTGTTCGCGTACGGCAATCTCTCCCCCATATCGTACAGCAGCTGGCATGCTCGCACAAACGTCTCTCTTTGTGCGCTCATCGGTTGAGGATGGACCACCATGGCCACAGCAGCAACTTGACATGCTTCCAACATCCAATAATCGTGCCGCATGCTAAACGCAGTACTGTAGTTCCACAGCGCTGATATAATGGTGTCACTATACAGCAAGGTTAGGGCTGATGCTGTCTGACCTCCATTAAACTCAAGGAAGGACAGCCGGACGAAAGGCTTCAGTAGCTTGATCATGAGCACGTAGTAGGACAAGCTATCGAAAGCGTCATTGTAACATTTTTTATTACCATCAAGGAACGCTGTCAGGACAGACCCGCGTGTGCGAAGAGGTAGACGGGATATTGCCGAGCCATGATAGACATACAACAGATACACGCGCGTCGGGAGTTGGGAGCGATCGCCCTTGACCTTGGACCCCATGGAGTGTTTCGAGTCGAACATCCGATCAGACAGCTTCTTTGCGCTCTCGTAGTCTGGCACCGGGCTTGTCTGGTCTATCTCAATTTGAATGAGAGCCTTCTCAGTTAGCTCTGCAAGAATGCACTCGGCAATGAACCCTTCCTTGAAGTAGGAGGGACATAGCTGTGATGAAATTGGATAAGGAAACCACAGCTCATGTTGCGGGTCGGCTCCCTGATCCAGAGGCTCATCATGCCTATAGTCTGTAGCAAGGGACTGCGGCTTGTTGATGCTCATACATCGATCAAGGACCAGGCTTAGTTTACTAGGATGCGTCAGCTATGTCAAAACAGCAGTCAGTGTGTTGTTGGCTCTTCAGCTTACGCATCTAGGCAGTAGAAGCCCCATGCGATGAAAGATAACGCCGGTAGCGTTCTTTTAGCTCGCGCGTCATCGTCGATACTCCCCGACGGAATCCAGGTTGCGGGCCACTCCAAAGTCGAGTGTAGCCGAAACAGTTTGTCGAATAGACTCGCCGCCGTGGCCAGGTCACCAGCACCATGCTCATATAATGCCAACGCCGCGATACCTTGTAAGAGCGGTAGAGACGGATTCATCTCTTCGCTCTCAAGCAGCCGGATGGCCTCGTCCGCAAAGGGGCGCCCGTGGACGACAGGCGCATTGGGATTATCGCTCTTGAGTGAATAGATCTCGATGATATTTATGTTAGCAGATTACTGAATCGTTTAGAATGCCCCATCACTGGAAGTCACCAACAGTAGAAACAGTTAAAATCGAGTTGATCAGAAACTCTGAGCAGAACTGAACGCGGCTACCGTCTTGGATGCTCGTCATGGCATCGCGCCGCGCACAGAGGTCTTCTGTGAGCATTGTGCGGTGGATAACCCTTGTAAGCATGCTATCCCAGGTCCAGAAGAGGGTGTATAGATGCGTCAACGTGTCCTCGTCCGAGCTGATACTTGTCCAGAGTGAGATGGGCAGCTTCACTAATGTAGGCTCATCGGAGCTCCTCTCCGATGTCGCAATATTTGCATATAGTCTTCGGGGTGGGTTTGGAAATACACCGTTCAAACTGCTGGAGTCCACATAAGGGCGAGATATAAATGCATGTTGGCCGACACCAAGAGTGCGCACCATGGCCACAGCCTCTTCCAATGTTGGAGCTAATTGAATCGAGTTGAGCAACTCCATGGGCCCTGGCGCGGCTATTTCGAGGAGCGCATCAACAATATCACGGAGATGCTGATCGTCTTTACCCTTTCCTATCGATGTCGATGAGGGGTATTCACAGTCTACCATTGCATGGCGACACACATGACAAGATGGCCTCTCGCCGTCACACTAAGCAGTCGCGTCAATGGGCCGATTATCTGGCTATATCTGATGCTGTGGTAAATGCCTAGTTTTGTTTTGTTGCTTACCTTGCATTTGCGTTTTCGACATCCTACAATACTAGAGTGAGAAGCCCGAAGATTTCCAGGATGGACCGGACGAGCTAAACGTACGCTCACACGCAACTAGCACAGTCTGTCTTTTGCGCTTCTTTAAAGGATCCGATGGCGGCTGCGCCGAGAAGTCTTGACGTGTAGGCTTCGGCAAGAGCTGACGAGTAGGCCTAAAAGTCATACTCGACGTGGCTGCTCGGCAGACAGCTGAAGGAGCAGACGTCGACGAGGAGGTAGAGCTATAGATGCGAATGTAGATACATGGGGCATCGGCTTTTTAGCGGTTGGAATTGAGTTTTCTTTTGGGTAAGGGTTGAGATCCATCCTCCAGGTAGAATTAATGTGTAGGCAGGGCATATATCGATGTGGGTGTGGGCGAAGCAGATCTCATACTTCGAAAGGTGATGGTCATTGTTGTTGGTGCCATATACTCTTCCCCCCAAATAGTCTAGGCGGGAGGAGAACTGACCGTGGAGTCACTATTACGACACGACCTGTAGCTTGCATTATTTGGGCGGCAATAACGTGTTTCAAGGCATGACGTATGTGTGACTGTAGGTGTAACGAGCACATTAAGGCTGCCTAAAGTGGAGATCCCAGGCCACAACATGGGTAGTAGGTATCAAGGTACAGCATCGAGTTGCGATGCCAAATCCTCTCTAGTAAGGATATCAGTTCTCTATATACTTGTTGCCTTTCTGAGGTGAAACCATAGATATATTTGTATGAAGAGTATCTGCAACATTGCCTGGAGTTCTCTGTACGTGATCGATGTACATGGGAGATCAATTTATACGTAGGTATCCAAGACTGTAGGCACACGTCGTACCCATAGTGGAGATAATGCCAGGTAGTCTCGTACAGTTAGTAAGTGACGGCGAATGCCATTCAACTTGATGAGCCTGGGCCGTATAAATGCAACAATAACACACCATTTTCTGCACTCAGTAGCTGCAAAGGCATTTGAATCACCATGTAGAAACATATGTTACTACAGGTATAGAAATACTAGAGCAACAGAATATAACGACTTGAAAACCCAAAAGAGAATTTGGCTAATAAAATGACCTATCTTGTGTCTGTAAAATGAAAACCCCCACAACTACTGTACAACCTGGGCGGGCTGCTTTTCAGACCAGTCAGACGGACCAATTTGCATGGCTCAACGCCGACTTGCATCTATAAAAGAAGAACATGTGAATGAGCCGCCGGGTAGCGTCCTCTAGCAGTTCAAAATAGTTGAGCTGAAAGAGACGGTCGCACGGCAGCTTGCAGCTAAGCCATAGAGCCCGCAATGTCGCTGTGATTGGGGCAGAAAAAGGTACTCTGGGCGCAGCGGCACACACTGCCACTGCTGTCTGCCTGGAGGAAGGAATTTGATGCGTCGATGAAGTGCTGGAAGCCGGGCGGACGTTGTGGAGCAAACAGCGCGTGGTACGATTCGGCTAGGCTCAGGATAGTATGCGCAGCGTGTCGGCAAATCTCGCGAGGCTTGACAGATGCATCATCATCTGCGGGCTGTATCGAGGAAGGGGGTGAATAAAAGAATGGTACAAAAGTGAAAATAGATACTGTTTGAAAGTCGATGATCAACAAATGACACATATGGCGCTTCAGTCTGGGCAAGAGACAACTCACTGGATGAATAACTTGCAAGGTGAGGGATTATTACCGTTGTCCAGCAAAGGAAATACTGTCAAGTACCATTCAAGACAGCGAACGTATGTTTGCATCACCTCTTCAAATAAAACCTCATCAATGGCAAAATACAGCTTGTATATCCACTCTGTGAGTTGGAAGACCTTTGGGGCAATCGAGTCGGTACTGCCAGTTTGGTGACTGTAGAGATCAACTTCAAGATCATCTGCCACCTCATTATTCAACCAATTCAATGCAAAAATAGTGGGAGTTCACCTACCCAGCGTGACATGGCTCACGTTGACAAACGCTGCTTGTCTTGGATTCGTTTTCTCTCCAGCAACTGGGGTTGCATATGGGGGCCAGTTCCCTGAGTATCCCATGGTGAGATGTAGAAATCTAAACAATAGTCAGGAACCAGTCCAGGGCAACATTTCGGAGGGAGGGGTTAGTTTGACCTATTTAGTGATATTGCACCACAGTAACTAACTGCGCGTGCTCTCTCATAGCTGCCACCTCTTAGTTCCTGGTCAGCTTCAGCAAGACATAGACATGTGATGGCACTGGCAAATTCCTCGCTTAAGTCTTGAGCCTCCGCCTTTCGATCGGACATGAATTGGTAGAGCGACAAAACTCCAAGCGCCTGAATGTCTGGCAGTGTAGGAACGGAGCCGCTGGTCCGCAGCAAGGCAATGGCTTTCTCAAAAAGGGGATCACTCGCCGCGAAGCAGTCGGCAGAACCCGATTGCAAAGGTTCGTCCAAGTCGCCCACAACTCGAGTGGCAAGACACAGGATGGAAGCTATCAGGGCTACAGAGCAATGCACAATAGAACCGGACTCATAGTCTTGGATAAACAAGTCGGGGCAGATGAGGCAGGATGGGAAAAAGTGCCAAGAGAGGACCATGTCCAAGAGTCCGCGTGTGTCTGAGTGGGGCCGATTCGGCAGACCCGGAATTGGTTTCGCGATAAATGGCGCCGTTGATGATGGAGCCGTCGTAGACGAAGTCGTTGGAGAGTTTGGCGTCAAGACACCGGGACTCTCCGAAATTGATGGTGATTTCCATCGATTAGTACGCCGACGCGCGAGATCACGCTGTTGTCTTTGTCGTGTGGCGCAATGTGGACGGGGAAGATGTGCCTCCATGTCTGTAGTCTCAAGTTGAACGCCATCTTGCGATGGCCGACGACAACGAGAACGGTAGATGCAGGACAAGCCGACGACATTGCATCTCAAGCATGGGTCTTTACCGCTACACTGTTCAAGTTCGAAAATTAATTTTCTGTCAAGGACTAACTAAAAAGCGCAGGCGTGGCTCAATCTTGCCTTTTTATGGCTTTTGCGACACTCTTCGCAGATCCGGTAGACGTAGAACTGGGGAGACATACTGGCAGGCCGCTGTGCTAGTAGAGGTGAGGTGGTTTATTTTCTTGTTAAAACTCTCCTCACGATTCAGGATGTTTGTATGAAATTTAAATGAACAGCTATAAAGGAATTGAGTTAAGTAGAGTCCAGAGAAAGAGTCGGCGTTATTGATATTGCCTAAACTCAGTTGCGTGGCAAGACGCGCATAACACCATCACTCACCACAACCCATTGGGCCGATGGAAACAGCTTACTAGGGCCACCGAGATCTCAGGAAGGGTCCTAGCCAAGGGTGTTCACGGACACGGCAAACATGTGATAACAGCATGAAGGGTTTGGCAAACTCGTACGGAGTAAGTCTTGGTTTGTTAATCCAGGGTCTAAACCTAACAGCCAATTAACTGAGATAACAGACGCCTGGCAAATAGGCGGCCACGGAGCCGACTCCGAGATTCCTGTAGATGGAACTGACCTGAGCCTTGTTTTGATTGGTGTGCTTGAAGTAAATACGTAAGAGTTTGTTTAAGTGGGGGCTAGATTCTCTATATATCAAGAACCTGCAGCCAATCATGCTGGGCGGATGGCACCGAGCGGTCTCCACTCCTGGCCAAGAACACCAATTACTCCGTACAGAGTGAAGCATTTATGAATACATTATTCAACAAAGGTTCTGGAATGGAATATGGGTCGAGTCCGTGAGCGGACATCGCGCCTTGCCGAGATACTAACGCCTTGTTGGCTATAATACAGAGCCGTGCCTTTGGCCTTTTGCTAACAGGTAAGAACACAGCCTATTTGAAGCATCTGCAAATAGAGCGTTAGTCTATTCATTGTATTTTATATCGGTAGGCATTATAATTATTGTTTACTACTAGACCCAATACTCTATTATCTAACACTATGTACTTAATAAGACAATCAAGGAATATAACGCCATATCGCCAAGCACAATCGGCGTCTACACCAACGGAAGTGGCATCAACGGCCACATCGGGGCAGCAGCAGTAGCTCCTGCGATACAGATTAGTGGCATTTGAATGAAACAAATTGAGTACATGGGCACATCCTCCCAATCTACAGTTTACGCAGCGGAGCTCCGAGGATTAGTATTAGCATTGTATATCGTACTCAATATACACTTGACGGTCGTTACTCCTGGTAAGTGCGCTATCTTCCCTGATAACTAAGCTGTTATCCAGGCGATTCTAAACCCTAAGCACCCGTCGGGTTAGTATATCCTGACTGAGGCTATATGAGCTCTCGACGAGCTCCGTCCTCAGTCGTAAATGGGGTTAACGTCTGGAGAGTAGGGGGGGAGATACTATTGTTACCCCAGTCTCCTCACACATTCGCCGTATCTTTTCTGAGTGATGCCACGATGCCTTGTCCATCATGATGAAGTGTTTTCTACCTTTGCGTTTGTACATTTTACACTTGAGGTCACTCTAAGAAAGGTTCTGTCTTAGGTTGCCAGGAGTTGTCAACAATTTGACTTGGGAGAGGCTGCACATCCGATACCACCGAACTATTCACCGAGGTGCCACATTGTCTAGTTGCTAATAGCGTCCTGCCTGTCAACTCTAGACGTCATCTCTTCTCCACCTCCAATCTTATACCGACTGGCGGCTTGGCCATTATTGACTTTAAACGTTTTGTGCCTGGTCCACATTGTTGGATGGTATTGGCCGACGACACTTGACGGGGCAAATGTCGGCCGTTAGTTTACTTATAGATGGCGACATACCAAGTAGACTATGGCTGTTGGTTGTGTCCACTTGTCAACAAAATAGCAATGGGACGTGGCGCATTGGACCAATCTCCAGCCCTAGTCAGAAGTCAACTTTTACAAGCGACAAATATCTCGACGCGGCTATGACGCAACAACATTAGCTGACCCACACGAACTGGATGTAGCCCAATCCGCCACCATATTGACCTCAACGCGGAAGAGAGTATCTTAATTGCCCACAGAAACGGAGTCCATTCGTCGCAATGCAATTGGACATTGATTTAGAACAACAATACTCTAGGCATGGTGTGCATTAGCCGCCTAGGTAAACACTGGTCTCACTAATTGTGAAGTCTACATGTCCTTCATCGCTTACTCTCATCTCCTTTATCTTCTGAAGGCAGCCTACACTAGCAAAACTTAGGCCAAATTACCTGCTCGCTGTAGACTTGAGTACACAGTGGAAAACTGAAGCATCAACAGAGTAGCCCTCGATGCAAATGCAACACCATGGAACCTACGCCATTCGCGCATGGCCACCATCAAACTATGCCCTTCATCGACAAGACGCCCAACTCTCTCCTCGGCGGCTCCGACTCAAAGAACCCCAACTCAACATGTCACGCCATCACCTCCAGCGGTCGCTCTGTTGTCGCTCCGTTACGATGGCTTCTACTGTTGGCAGCATAAGGATCAGATCGGTTACTCATCCACGCAGTCTAGTCCAGGATCTAGGGGCCGCCTGAAGCCTATTCTTGAGGAGCGTTCAAGTCTGGATACGTTAACATATTTGGTTTGGTGGAGCTTTATGATGAGAAGTCATCGTCCGGTAGGAAGCCCGCGAGCTCTCAAACCAGACTGGCGGCAACTGAGCGCTATTCAAGCAGAGGCAGTGACACATATCAGCCTCAGAGGATGGAATGCCAAAGCTGGCCATGACCCCCAGATTTTGCTTGTACTTCAAAGAGGTTCAAGATTCGGCCCCGCCGCATCCATGGCCACAGCCTCGCCAAAAGCAACAAGCTTCAACTCCTTTGCCTGGCTCAAGTAAAAAACACAAGCAGCAGCAACTGTCTCCTAGCTCCCATCGACTTGGGGTTGTCCCAGACCCTCAGGTGTCTCCGAACAAAAGTTCACACAGATCTACCAAATCTACCGCCTCATTCATGGCCTAGCAACTGATCCCAAACTCATTGGACATGCCCACAGCATCTGCGTTGATGACTGAATAAAAGAACTAGGCAATCGTACCGCCACATAGCAAACACTTGGCCGCTTCGGTCCACGTTCGGTCAGCTCCCTCGACGTTCTGCCTCAAATCTGTAATCACCCAGACGGTCGGACCCTCGTCCATCTTAAGTGTTGCATCGAAGAGCCCTTGATATGGTTCACCTCCCCTAGACTTATTCCCTCGACCTTTCTTTAGCGCTGAAGACGTGCTGTATATACCAGCTGACGGACCAGATGGTGAGGTATCCACCGATTTCGGCATCCTGTCTTGCGTCACGAGCACATCGTCTGCGATATGGTTTTTTCCAATAGCAGCTGTCGACTGGCTCTCTTCTGCTTGGTGCGCTGTGAGCCTCAGCGTCCCTGAATGCTGTTCTTTGTCCTCTTCATCAGGCTGTTCTGCCTTATGTGGTTTTACCATACCGAGCTCCTTGAATACCCTCATTAAGACATTGTGGTGGAGACAGCTGAAGTGCAGCCACTCCCCGCAACCTATGTCCGTGCAACCGACCAAAATTTCATCAGGGTTCGCTGGTGTCTTGCACTTACACCTTAGCTCGAGAGACTACGCCATAGTTAGCTCATAACAAGGCACGAACGCATAAGCTGGGTAGCGTTTTGTAGCGCACCGAGAGCTGATTTGTTCGACAGTTGTAGGCTTGTCGCCAGTACAACGCATCTTGTATCTCCTGGTCGTCGGCTTCTACCAGTTGATTCACAGTCACAGGCATGGCAACGCTGATCACATTAATAATATCCACTACGAGGACCTGTTAGATATTTGCAATAATGTTGAAGAGTGCAGTGCTCACCATGGTTGGACGCGATGAGCTCGTGTTTCCCATGGTACGACTGGCGCCCTACGATGGCCCTGTTGCCCTCGACTGTGATGGAGGGAAGCTCGTCAGGTAAATACATCCAAAGAATACGGGCATACACGTGAAATTCGTCGGTTGCCTTGATTTCTTGAATGCGAGCGACCCAATACACGTCGGAATCCATTGCGCTAGAGCTCCCCCAGTCAGCAGCTGTCGTTTGCCGCTTCGTGGTGGCCTCATTTGCCACGTAGACGTAGCTTTCGCGGAAGTACTTAGTCCCATTGACTGTAGATATTAGCTGTGGTATCGCATAGCAACTATCTTTCCTAGTCACTAGGCAGGGTGCAAGAGACTCACGGATAAAGCTGTTGTAGCTCGTCATACTAAGCCACCGTTTACGAGGCTCCACCGCATAGTATACGTCCATTGATTCTCGCGACGTGAACTTGCCTATGGGGTTAAAGGGTGAAATTTGAACGTCTGATCCGGCCTTGACCCTAGTCGCATCGAGTTTTAACGTCTTCGCTTTGTAGCTATACTTGTGGGCTGGGTTCGGGAGCAGGGTGACTGTGAATGGGCAATTATCAAGGTTTTCTTGTGCAGCAGTCCGAGGGCGCTTGGTGCTCATTGCTGACGTGATAGGCCCCTGTGGCTGCTAAACGCGTCGCGCCGCTGAACTTCAGTTCGTCCCGATTGATTCGTGAGATGGGCTTTCAGTGCTTAGGCTGATCGTGTTGAACGATGAGAAGATGAAATGCAGTGTTGCCACAACAGAGCTGCACAGTAGCGCCCAGCTGCCGAGGTACAATTAACTGATGGCAAACGAGAGTAGTCTTCCTTTTGCCATTCGCCACCTATTGAGTCCAAGTACTCACGCACGGGGCTTGATACTAGATTCCCGTCTCTGCATAGGTAAGTCAGCCGGCAAAGATGCAGCTCAAGAGGAAAACATCCACGGGTATTAGGGGACCTTGTGGACTTTGCTCCCAACGCCCTGGCCAATCGGGTGAAGCCGCCGCCTGGAGCTGACCCACTTCGACCAGACGTAGCCTCAGCGGGGAGACAACCAATAGATAACTAATCCTCTCTACAGCCCGCCTAAAGATTAACGTGAAAGGTCCCAATCACACCAAAAATGGCCAAAACTTACTTTATAGAAATATAAAAGACTACATTCCTATTATTTTATTAAATAAGTATATATATAAAACTATAATATTTTATAAAATATCATATATAATAAGTACTATGTTAATATAATATAAACTAGTAATATATACTAAAGATTTTAAGAGGGCGTGCATTTTTTACTAAAAACTACATCACTATAAACGCCACTATAACCAAATTTCATCTTGCATACCTTACTTTATATCATCATTTCTAAACTAAACTTTAATTAAATATTAAAATGAGTAAGAAATATATTAATTTAGGTAATTTATAATTTACATCTAGAGTATTAATTAATTATTTTTCCTTGTTGTTATTTTATTTAAGATATAAAAGTATGAGTTTTGGCTATTTTAGGTGTGTTTTGACACCTGTCACTTTAACTTTTGTGCCCCATTGTATTAATCTTGCTCGCAGCCTCCACACATTGGCACTGTGTTTTCTGGAAATCTCCCGCGGCTATCCACCTACGAACCGCTGCCGCGTTACTTGATGGCGTCACTACCACGAGACTCTCTACCTGTATTCGGGACACTGGTGGAAGACTCTGCGGCCAGAATCTTGACATCATCACACTCGACAAAAGACGACATCTCTACTGGTCAGCCAATTGCGCGACGCGTCTCCGCAGAACACAACAATGATGTCATCTTCCTCGGCAGCTCCCCACCGCGATCGTACGATAAACCGTATATCCCGCGTTTACTGCCCGTCGCGACCGATATAGATCGAATGTCGCAGCCTGTTTCAAGTGGTAGTGGCTTCACAGAGAAGAAAAGGGATCAGCTACATCATAAAAAGACCAATGGAAGGAAGATCCAGTGCACGAAGACCCGAAAATCAACCAGTTCGACAATACCGAGCATAATCAGAGGCAAGAACGTCTGGTTAGGTCGAACCACGGAGTCTGCCGCCCGTGTGTACGGATCCTTTGATGGGGCCGGCCGATTCTGTTGCAAAGAAGATATCGACGACCATAGCAGTGCTGCGGATCCATGCGCCAACTCAAGGTTTGGTCCTGTCTCCCACGATGGGATAGTGTATCGCTCGATGTTCCAAAACACGTCATACCGACAAGTTCGAGCGGAGGTGCGTCGCCGGTTGATCTCCGGGCTCGCTGAAAGCTACTACAATGGGGAGATCTAGCTGGAGGGACCACCGTGAACACTCACCCCCACAATACTGAAGCCAAGCTGGCATCCTCACGCGTGGCTCAATGGCTGCTCGAGCACGATGATGTCCATTCACAGCCTCAATTAGATGCAAATTCAGGGATAAATGCGGCACGGCAGCACGCAAAGAAGTACATGTCGATATCCAGAGAGCGGGGCCATGATGACGATGTGTTCCGTCTGCTGCGCCGCTATCAGAAGGGCTTCTCTCGTCGTCTTCGTCCGTATCTGTCGCGTCGCCGCTTGGGGAATTATCTCCCAATACTCAGACTAGACATCCCTGAGACTACCCATGACTCGCAGAGAGTCTGGACCGGCTGCTACTTCATTGATCTCAGTAAGCCGCCGCTAAATCCAACTCCAGGATGGGCAGCGGGCCGAGTGCGTATCGGCGGCATTCTCAATGAAATAGTCCTGTGCCCCAGCGATGACCCGATTCTCGACGTGCGGCAACGCCATGCTGTTTTCCAGAACTGCATATCGATCCAGGCATGCTCCACGCGGGCACCCGTTCACGTGGATGACGAGGCATTGACCTCCGATCACTTTCATCTCAATGTGCTTGATGCGAAGATGCAGCGTTAGGAACTTATTATACCACATTCAGTACGGGAGTTTTACCCATGAGGAAAGGTATCGTGATAACCTTAGGCAATATCTCGACCAAGTCCTCGGCAACCGTGACCCAGTTAACCTGTCCTTTACGCCCACGCCTACGTACAGTCCCCAGCTCCGCATCGGGAAGTGGACGCTCACTAACGTCTATTGGGTCAGGCGGCAATGGTCGGGTCATTGTGGGCATCAGTGAGAGCGGCAGAGTCGTCGTGTTGAAACGCATGGCGACGTCTACGGTGCCACGGCCGAGACTTGTTCAAATCCAAATTACTATGGAAGAGGTGACGCGACTGGCGAACAAGGTGGGTGAGGATAGAATCCTAAAGCTGGTGGAGGTCATCAGTGATGGTGTGGTGGGTGTAATAGGCATGGAGATGTGTGGTTTGTGCTGCAACCGGTGGCCACTTCCCTAACTCCTATAGTTGAGCGAGGGAGGATGAAAGGTGATGACAAGTAATTCTCGCTGCTGCTTCTTGTGGAAATTATACTGACGCATTCACACGCAGTCGAGGATTAAGCAGGCCGTCATCGCTATTATTGGCGCCTTTAAATTCATACACTCTAACCGCTAGATCCACTGCGACGTCAAGCCTGCCAACATCGGCGCGCGAGACTTTGACCGCGACGCGTCCTCAATTGTGCTCCTTAACAATAATAACTACATACATATACCTACCGAATGGGGAACTATTCTTGCGAGCCAAGGCTTTCGTGGGACTATAGGCTGGATTTCGCCGGAACGCTTGCCAGGAATACGTCTTGGGCGGAGGCTGATGTCAACTTTGCGGCTGCCGACATGCTAGGCGGTAGCAACGTTGAGAGCGGCAGCGTAGATCAAGGCGCGGTGGACAAAAGCATGACGGCCGAAGTCCGAGAGGATGAGGGCAGAGCCATTCCAGCCAGCAGAACTGTGACTAGAGCCAAGTAGATAGAGGTATGGGAGCCAAAGGTAGTGACACACCAGCCACACTATGACTTGTTATATGAGAGTTCAACCTAACCTATTAACCTCCCCAATCCAACCAATGACAACGGCCAAAATGTGAGAACACCGCCCATCGCGTTTGGTATTGGCCGCCCAGGCAAAGATTCATATCACTATTAAATATGTCTACATGTCCTTGATTGCTCACTCTCTATCTGGCTGATGTGGAAGAAGACCCTCCCAGCTAGGCGTACATTTCTTACAGACAATATCCAGTTACTTCGGAGGTCAGCAAAGGATGCGAAGCGCGACGCTAAGCAGTAGGCATTACTATCCGGAGAGTCTGATTATATAGCCGATGGGGCTGCCACAGAGCTAGGTAGAGATGGCGAGATAGCCGCTCGAGCTTATTGCACAGACAATATTGGACGTGGCACGTGCCTTATTGATGTTCTTAGAAATGCCGTGGGCGCGAACCAGATAAGGGCTGGATCTCAGGAGATCTCCGACATGGTGTCTCAACTATGTCGCTTCCAACAAATTGCCCTGCTCGGCTGACAAACTGGAAGCTAGTAGAGAAGGAGCGCTTTCGGGACACCAACTTCCGACGCAGTATTCACTAAAATCCATCAAATCGCAGCAGATGAGCACATCGCAGGAGATTGAAAAGATGATACAGGGCATACAGAGTCAACCCGAGTCAGCTGGACAGATGGCAACTGCACAGGGGCTGTCGACTGGCAAGGAAGACTCAGGCGACATGCCAGTGCCGACGGATTTCGAAGTCGTAGAGCGAGACGAAGATCCTACTGCAAGTGTCCGGTACGGCCCATCGACGTCCTTCTTTGAGGCTGGTCGGCGACTTGTGGAGATATTCACATTAAACAGGCGGCAGTCTGTGGCATTTTTGCTAATATGCCGTCAACTCGATTGCTTAAATCAAGATGAAAACAACACTGCACAGCTGTGCCAGTATGTAGGTAGCGAGGGCGGCACTGGAAAGTCCCGGATCATCGAGGCTCTGAAAGAGTTGTTTGTTTATCACAAGAGGAATGGCAAATCGTCTGCTAGTGACGGCAACATCGGGCACCGCTGCAGCAGGGATCGGCGGCATCACCATACACTCAGCATGTGGCCTCTCAAAGGACCCCTCTCGCAAGAACCTCGGCAAAGATGTTGACGGTGTATGTCTATCTGGCGCCACTGATAGATATGTCGACAGCCCTTCACAGACGAACTGGCAAGAGAAGATTCTGCTGATCATCGATGAAGTCAGCATGCTCGGGACGCGGACTCTATACGCCGTCAACGACCGGCTCTGCAAGCTCCGCGGATCAGCTAGGGATTTCGGAGGTATCCCCATCATCCTTTTTTGCGGAGATTTCCATCAATTCCGGCCCGTACAAGACAGATCGGTTCTTGTCCCGAGCACGGCGATTCTGTTGGGAGTGGATCGATCATTCCGGATAGAACAGAGGTATCAGCATGATAAGGCCCACTGCTTGTGGACAAATTTTACAACAGTCGTCATATTGAACGAGCAAGTGAGGGCGGCGGGAGACCTGCAACTGCAGCGACTACTCAGTAGAATCCGGCAGGGTATACAGGACTATAGGGATCTAAAGCTCCTGAACTCCAAATGCTACCAGGAGGGCCGGCGCATCCCGTGGGAATCAGGTCTCTTCAGGATCATTAATACTCTAGGGCAGTCAAATTCCAGACTGCATACGCATCTATAGTTGATGAGATGACTGATTGTTGGTGGCATGCTGATATGGATGGCAAACTCTAGGTAGTAAGTACCGACCCGTGATCGATGAGATGTCTGATTGCTTGCAACATGCTGAGGCGTTACTGTATTTGACGACATGATCTTTAATTAACCACATCCCAGATTCACAGTCTCTTCGCCTCTTGCAAATAACGCCCACAGGGTGTAAAATAATTACAATTAAATATTTCTTTTTGGTCTTAGCTTCCATTCATAATCATTGTTCCATCGTCTTCCCGTACGAGAGCTCAAACCTTCCTTGCCGGTTCATTGTAGTTGCTTTAAAACGCCGACTGAACCTCTCGAGAATACCACACCTAAGAAAACACACGCACACACCCGGAACCACAAGTCCCAACCAAGATACAACACGCTAACTCAAAAGAAACGGACCATCAACTTATTCCGGTGGCTGCAGCGAAGCAAACGATTCCGTGACAGAGCCACTTCCAGGACTCAACCCTGGCGTACCCATCCTCGTCTTTATCGTCCTCTCCACAAACTTCTCCGCCTCCATTTTGATGTAATCTAGTATCAACTTCGAATCGCACTCTGCGTGGTTCAAGAGCATCATCTTGAGGCAGCGGACCTCCTCAGCCAACTCCTTGGCACACTGGCTGAGCTTGATATTTGTTTGTTCCATCTCTTGCTCCTTGCTGTTGAGGGTCGTATTCTCAACTTGTTTGCGCTTACGGCACTTGCGGGCGGAGATGCGGTTCTTTGCCAGGGCAAATTCGTCTCGTGGTTTTGGTTTGAAATTGCTGAGGCTTCGATGTCCGGGCCAGTGGCGTTAGCGTCTTCTTCTTCTTCATCGCTGTTGATTGAGGGTCCGGTGTGGCTGATCAAGCTTCCGGTTACTATGGCTGTGTTGCTTTTCTGTCTTGGCATCTGCACAGCTGAGTTGTGTAGTGTCTTGGGGACCTTTGACGACTCGCCTTCCCTTCTTCGCTTTGATTGTGTTTTTTGAGAATATTTTGAAGCGGCCGTGGTCTGAGGATCTTGATCCCCTAGTATCGCTTTGGTCGACTGCTGAGGTGGAGGAGCTCCCAAGTCAGGCCTCGGAGTTGCATGATCTGGTTGTGTTTGACTATCGCGCTGATTGGAATGGCCATCGAGCCAAGGGTACTCATCAAAGCTATTTCCTTTATTGATATTGCTGGTAAACATGTCCCATTCTGAATAATCCCAATGGCATTGGTAGCTGTCCTCAAGCTTTAAGCCAGGAGGCGGCTCGGCCCCAAATAGGTTGTACTGGGGAAAAGGTGATGTGTCTGCGGCGAAGAAATATTGTTAGCGAATTTATTCTTCGTACAGGGAGTTGCTTTTTTTACCCATGCTAGGCAACTGATTAATTACTTCTAGGTTGTTGATATGGATCCACATTAAGGGATGGGCAAGTGGGAGTGCAGGTCGTATTTGTAATATGAAGAACCCCATGTTAAAATCGGTCAGCTTGAATACATAGGTTAATATAAACGGGCAATGCACCACCAATGTTTGCTCGGAGGAAATGCACTGGAAGCTGCCATCCCCTCGTCAAGTGGCGTCGATGTACGAATTGACCACACTGATTAGAAGACATCGCTAGAGGCAGCTTGGATTTGCTCATTACGGAGTCACCCAGCATATACCATCGGTGCGGTTTATGCCGTTGGAGCTTTGGGAAACCCTGTTGCTACACCGGAACTAGCACCCTGAAGGCGTGAGGCGGACAAGAAAAAGCGGGATTAGAAAAAGGGACTAACGTCACATCAACTTGGGTTAAAGCGTCCACGGCATTCCGGATGAGAAGCTTGGTCTAGATCGATCTTTGGATGAATTTACCAACTTTCACTGGACGGGAGGCGGTCCTCCGGGGAAATGTTTGCCTAGAACGTAGCACAATTGAATCTGGTCACCGACAGATGAAAAGCACAAAAGACTGAATGCATGGAAGAGAAAGAGGACAAAGTAATGGGCTAGGGTTTGAAACTTGAGGTCAAGCGGACATGATTGGTCCACGGGGCTTGCTCCGTACCAACGATTGGTCGAATGAGGCTGGGTGCAGATTGCTGCCGTGCAATTATGTAGGCAGGCGTACACACATTTTAAACTATGACTACCCCGAGACTACTAGTCCGTATTAATATAGTAATAGCACTTTCTAGATGAAGATCGTTTGAGTAGTGAGACTGGCAATACTAGCTTGCTGGAAGATCTGTGCCCATACTAAGAGTGTATTTGTGGGTCTAAGAAATAAGAGATGGGTTCTGTGCATACCACATCTCCTGTAAATTCGCCCAGACGCCTGCTAATATCGAGGAGTGTGATGCGAGTACTTCAAAATATTGCACTATTGATCCCTGGAAGCGGCATATCTGCATGAGAGCTGGCAAGGGAATCAAGATGTATTCTGCAGGCCCCGGCGCCAGTGTCACACAATGGGCTTGAGGCAGGCAGCTTGATAGCCCGGAATTCACTTTGGAGAAAACAGCTGCTAGCTTCGGGTGTTAGCTGCTTCTTGCTAACATCTTTGAGTTCAAGGGGGCATTGCGCCTCTTGTCTGTTTCGTGCCTCTACCTCTACTTTAACTAGCTAGCTTGTCCGACCTCCGTGCTACCAAGCGCTGATAGGTCTTTAAAAGTTGGTTGTGTTAATAACTTGCTAAGGACTATTATGCACTCGGGCAGAGGTGATTGAATTCGAGCCAGTTGCTTTACTAGACTTGCTAATAAATTGTAACCATTTTGCTTCTAGGTTTCACTTCCTCACACACATGGTAACTAGCGTTCTGGGCAAATATATCGCTGGAGGACTGTCTCCCGTCTAGTGAAAGCTGGTGAAGTCATCCAAATATCAATCTAGACCAAGCTTCTCACCCGGAATGCTGCGAGCACTTGACCTCAAGTTGATGACACGGTAGTTCCTTTATAGACCCGTTTTGTGCTAGTTCGGGTGTAGCATGTTGCAATGTAGTTGGGTCACAGGGGTTCCCAAAGCATGCTTTGCAAGTGCGTTAATCTTAGGCGGGCTGGCATCCTCCATGGTCAGCGAGGTATTCAATGCCTTCAATAGCTTCCATATAGGGTAGGTGGTAGGCGGTACCTGTGATGTTACGGACCTACGTAAATACCCAGCCACGAGGTCACGTGACTACGTGATGGCCACAGTGGCTGAAGGAGCGATCATAGCGATCACCTGGTATATAGGCACCACAAATTTCTCTCTATAGCATAGATACTTAGCCAGCTATCAACATACAGTCATTATCCAGACTACCAGATTACGATCTACGATCCATCATCTACGTGACAATTGCACAATATCTTACGTCCTAAGCATTCTGCTACATGGACCCCCGGTTGTACCAACCCTTGTTCATTTAGGAAGACCCAACCGTCACAACAAGATAGGGCAGGGGGCACGGCCGGGGCTTACAATAATCGTGGAGGGAAGTGGGCAAAGTGCTCGCGGTCGCGGTCGAAGGCTAGAGGGCAGGCACACTAAAGAGCCCTTATACATCAGACGGAAGCCGGTAACTGAGAGGATAACTGTAGCCAAAAGGACCATGTTGGTGAGGGTTACGGGGCGCGCGGGGGCTCACGCGACTTATACTACACAAGGGCGTGTCGGCTGAGGGCGGCGGCGCGCGCTAAGCGATCACCTAGTGATAGGCCGGCCCTCATACACTATTTGATACCATGATTATGATGCTAATTGTTGTTCAAGGTCGCATGGAGCCGTGCTGACCAGGAGGATGCTGCTGAAGTTTGTCGGTATGGCTAACTAAGCCAACTGCGCCATATGGAAGGCCCGTCGTTAGAGTGTCTTTAGATCCAAAATTTACAGCTGTCGAATTCTACGATGATGGGCATTTACCTACCCGAAGCCAGCCACCATAGTGGTGTGGCGCAGTGCTTTGGAGTGGCTCATGCCAGGGGTCTGCCTGGATGCTCAGCACGGACCACTTAACAGATAGAAAACAACACGATAATTCCGCCTGCTATCGCTATTCGCCACTGTCCATCACCGTCCGCTGGCTGTCTGCCATGGCAAATCAACTCCAGTTGGAGATCATTCAGGCTAATCCAATTAATAAGGGCCTTGATACCTTTCGCACCTCCTTCAGTTCGATCTGTAAGCACCGCGACATCTCTTGCTCGCCAGGCGCTTTTGATCAACTTGGCGAAGAAGGTAAGGGAGACGAACGTTGTGTTGGTGTTTGTTAACCAGTGTACAGATATTCAGAATCTCGCTCTTGACCTTCTCTCCGCTCTGAGAAACGTCCCTGCCATTCACCTCCTACGTTCGAAGACAGGTCATGGTACACTTCGAAGCGATCTCCTCAGACTCAATTCCGCTGTCAGCTCCGATAACTTCGATTTCGATCGTATCAAGCCGCTTTTGAAAGCAGGCCTCGCGGATGATCTAGACGATTCGCCTATCTGGGATCAAGTCTACCAAGTCGTTGCTGATCCCACCCCTCCTCCCCGACCGATCGCATCTTCCCTGCAACAAACACCTTCGGTTCATAATACGAGCAGCTTCGCAAACTCGTCAGAATACCGTCAAGATGTGGACAGGGTGCTTAAGGTGGAGCTTGGTCCTCTTTATGTCGGGCTCCGCCGGTTTCGCGAGACATTCTTTGGAGGTGTGGCAGATCTAGAGACAGCGTCTGAGGCTGTCTTCAAGAAATGCGTGCAAGGCGACAGCCCGCTGTACATTGAAGGGTGGAACGGATGGCCAGATGACGCAAACCAGGATGACGTGTTAGACTGGTTTGCGGAGTTGAGTGAGAAGTTGGCGGCATTCGCAGACTACGACTCGAACCTAACATATCGGCGACGGCCACTGGCACAACCTAACAAGCCGATACAAGGCTCTACGGGGGAGCGTAAGATGGATGTCGGCTTCGTGAACGACCCTGAAGCTCGGAAAGAGTCTCGGTGCCGCTGGTCGCAGATCGTTGTTCCGGGTGAACTGAAGAGCAACCCATCCGCCGACATAGCCTCTAAGGCGTGGCTTGATCTCGCAAGGTACGCGAGGGAAGTGCTCGCTGCTCAAGATACCCGTCGGTTCGTCCTAGGCTTTACAATCTGTGGATCGCTCATGAGGATATGGGGGTTTGACCGGCTCGGTGGGGTCGCCTCCGAACAGTTCGACATCAACAAAGACGGGCTGCAGTTTGTGTCGACGATTCTGGGGTTTCTGTCGATGAATGAAGAGCAGCTTGGGTTCGACCCTACCATTATCACGTCAGGTGACGAGCGGTACATCGAGATAGAACGGCACGGCAAGACAGAACGTCTTATCATCGACGAGTTGATGAAGCGCGCACCCTGTATTGCCGGCCGAGCAACTACCTGCTGGAAAGCCCATCGCGACGGAGACGCTAAAGAGCCGCTTGTTATAAAAGACTCTTGGCAGTACACAGAACGTGAGGACGAAGGGGAACTGCTTCAAGGAGCGACAGACAAAGGAGTGGTCAACGTTGCCCGGTACTATCACCACGAGACGGTTCGAGTAGGCGGTACGAACGATGATGTTCAAAGCAATGTCCGGAAAGGACTGGATGTTACCACAGCCGCGAATTACCGACCGGAGCGATCGATGCTACCACTGAGTACGAGTACGAGTACGGCTGGTGCCTCGCGGAAAGGTCGCAGCACCAGTGCGGGCGTGAAGCGATCGTCTAGTCAGACTGGCGCCTCTCTGCCTCCCAACAAGAGGTCCTGTTCGGCATCCCCGACGAAGGCCAGCAACGATACACTGCGGAATCGGGTGCGCCGACGTGTTGTTCTTCGTGACTACGGAAAACCCATATACAAGGCGAGCTCCCGCACAGCTTTGCTTGCCGCGCTGGAGGCCTGTATTGAAGGACACGAGTCGTTGTTCAAGGAGGCTGGTCTGCTCCACAGAGACATCTCAATCAATAATCTCATGATAAATGAGGACGACGACAACCCTTCTTGGCGTGCATTCTTGATTGACCTTGACCTTGCAGTCAAAGAGACTCGGACAGAGGCTTCTGGTGCCAAGGGCAAGACTGGTACGAGGGCTTTCATGGCTATCGGAGCACTTCTGGGTGAGCAACACTCATTCATGCATGATCTCGAGTCATTCTTCTGGGTCCTGTTCTGGATATGCATCCATTACAACGGGCCAGACGAGAGCAAAGTCGTTCAAGAGTTTGACCAGTGGAATTACATCAGCATGGAATTATTGGCTAAGGAGAAGAAGGGACAAGTATCTCATGAAGGGGACTTTATCAGATCTGCAGAGGAGAACTTCACGCCATACTACCAGCTATTGATACCTTGGGTCAACAGGTTACGCAAGGCGGTATTTCCGAATGGTGGGAGATGGGAAAGAGAGGACAGGGGATTGTATGCTCGGATAAGGGCGATCCTTGGGGAAGCTCGAAATGATACAAAGGTGGTGACAGAGAGGTAAAGTCTGCTCCAGATTTTCGCCATTTACATCAGGTTGATGTTGCTTACGGTAGAAGCCTTAGCCTTCGTCGATGCCAAAGGGCTAGCATAGGATAGAGTCCAGACAGCACGCTACCATTCATATGATGGTGCCCCAGAAGCGAATCTCTGTAACAGAGCCTGGCTGACGAGCTGACGAGCTGGTGCCAGGCGATCCCAAGTGTGACGATCTAATTAGTGCAGTATCAGCCCGCGGCTGCCTGTGGCGAGCTGTACGTATTACGCACTGTCATGGCATATCATGTAGGCCTGGGCCCATGATACCACGATCCGAGATTGGCGCCTGGGCATGATCTTGCACGGCTCATTATGGCTCCCATTCCCCAACAGAGAACAGTGAGGTACATGCACCTTTTTGGCCGGCTGACGACTAGGGTTGAGTGGATAAACTACAGGGTCTTGGTTTGCTATTTGTCAAGTCTTAGTGTCGCTCCATTCATTTGGTGTCGTTTTAGTACATAGGAATATTTGACTGGCATGCGATTTATTTTCTCCATGTCACCCCATTAAGATTGGGTGCATCAGCGGCCATGTACTCTACTTCCACTATCCTCCTGGACCGCGTAACTGGCCGTGGTTCAACGTCGCAAATATAAACGATCTGCCAAAAGCTCTCCTATCATTTATGGACACCTTGATCAGGATGACAGCATTTTCAACTACCTTGTGAACCAAGGACATCGCGGTATTATCCTTGCAGGGATGGGGGCCGGCAGCTGGACCACGGAAGGAGGGAATATCATGAAAAAGTTGAAGGATGAAGGAAAGGAGCCTGATGTAGTCGTAAGCCTCCGTACCGCCACTGGTCAGGTCACTAACGAAAGGTACGGCTTGCCGTCTTGGACAATATCTGCAGGCGATCTACCCCCACCAAAGGCTTCTGTACTGCTTCGGCTTTGTCTTCCGGCTGACTATGATACTGCGAAATCATGTCACTGGACCAGTGCTAGTCACGCGTAATAAAGCCAACTGAAGGCGCCGAATGGTCTTAAGTGCCTTCTACTTCTTGCAACTCTCAGAGATGACTTCTTCATTCATGTGCAATGTCAAAAGTATCGACAGGTTGACTATAGACCCTTGCACCCTTGCACTGTCGTTTTAACCATGCTCAGCTTCTGGCATTTGCGCTCCACCAGCAGTTCGTGTCAGAACTCATCAGACAGGACTCTCTAGCGAGTCTAGCTACAATAGGCCCTCACAGTAAAACTTTCTGATAATATGCGGCGTACTACAAGCACATTTGTCGATTGTACTGATGACAAACGCAAGCATGAAGGAAACCCAGGAAAACAGCCATTATGTATTTCTTCGGATGCCAATTGATCTACAAGATTAGTTCGAAATCAATGGAAAGATCGTCGACTACCGCATACTGCAGTATCAATCCCACCGTATTGCTTGCTGATAATCCCGAAACTTCAGTTCCTGTGTGCGTTTATTACTTCGGCACTACTCCTTGACCCTGAAGTAATGATACTCGCAAGGCGCGCGGTAAGTAGGTGGGTGGTAAATGGCAGCCTTTACACAAGGGCATGCAGCAGGAAAGTGAGTTTATAAATGCCTAGAATAGTGGAACAGAGCTGAGCAATCGGCGCTCCCATTTGAATCTGGTTAGATGGTCATTATTGTGGCTTAACTGCACAATATATATTACGTTCTTGGCACTATGGCAAAAACGAAGGTACTCAACAGTATGCTCTCTTCTGTGGCTTACCTCATGCTGACAATACAATACATGCTAATACAGCTGAATGCCCTAAGTCTTCACGGAGAGTTGTTTATGCGAGCCTGCCTAAGAAGATTATGTCGGGCTTGGGAGAGCCAACAGCCAGCAACGGCAACGAAGTGCCCGACGAAGCGAAGAGATTTCTTGCCGCTAGTACAGTCAAGGCGGTTGTGTGACCATGGTGGAGACGGGGATCTTTGGCTGAACTACGGAGTAAAGAAGAGTTAAAAAGGCTAGGTTCACTAGACCATGTTTGCCGACGACATTAGGTAGATCAGCAAGCTCCCGCTTGGAGGCGGAGTTGCCTTGCGCCTGAACGGTTTGCTCCAACATTGCGGGGAAGTGAGCTCTGTAAGAGACATCGGCTCTCGCCGTGAGGTCATTATGGCATAGTGAGCTTTCTGTCTACTCGTGCTACACCCCACTATTCTGGGTTCTCGATTACCGGATAGTGGGGTGTAGCACGGTTAAGCCCCGGCTCAAAACTTACACAATGATATATTTCTATGCGACAGCAGGACGCAAATTTGAGAAGGGATCATGTAATTAATTAGCTTATACTTGGGGAGATTCAAAACCATCCGCCCCTACCCTAAGTAGCTGCCCTCCTGGCTTAGGTCGATCTGCCCACGAGTGCTCAAAACGTCCGCAAAATTCCAGAGCATGCTAGAAACGCACATTTCTCCAAAGTACGATACAGTTAGTCGTTGTCAACTTGCTGGGTACAAAAAACATGGAGCGACAATATGCCCCTCTTCGCCCTGCAGCTCCAACAGCCGGCCATGGGGCTGAAGTATCAGATTCGAAACAGCCCATCGAGTCTAAGAGGCGTCGCGTTGGTGTTTCCATCGCATGTGAGTCCTGCCGGCAGAGAAGAATCAGGGTATGGTAAATAGTATACTATATTGTATCTCATTGCTATCGCATAGAACCAAGGAATGCCTAACATAAGCTGGTAGTGTGATGGCCGACGCCCCGTATGCTCCCATTGCCAGGGACGAGCTCTAGAGTGTAGGTATCGAGACGAATCTAACCTGTCACAAGAGCCAACAAGACTCGTGGTTGAAATATTTCAGATCCTCAATAGTCTTTCGCCGACGGAAGCCATTCAAACACTCAAACATCTGAAGACCGAATCCGATGTATCAATGATCATATCCACACTGCGGGACAAAGCAAGCAGGCCAAACCAGCTGCTTGGTATTGATACAGGGACCATTAACAATGATTCGGCTGATCCTTTGGAGTTTGAAATACAGAGCCCGATCGCCTATCCGATCTTGCCTAGATTTGAGGCAAAGGGCCTTGAAGAACAGTTATACCGTGGTCTCATTGAACCTGGAGGACAAAGCTCCGCTCAATCTTCGTGAGTCGTCGAACAACACCGTGAACTGGAGGGCAAAGACTCAGAAAGAGTCAGCCAACTAATGTTGCTACAGCGAACAAAAGTCATCAGAGAGTTCCATACCAGGCTCACAAGCACTTGACCAGGCTGCATGTGACTCTCCCTCTCCCTCTCCATCAACTGCTATTAAGACCAACATTAACAGCCAGCTACAACCGCAAACACGGCCGCTCTGTGATCCTCGTTTACAAAGACTCAACATTCGGTCCTGGACAAATGTCGATATAAGCAACGAGACAGCCGCCAAATGCATATCCTTGTACCTAGAGACAGACCACCCTCTTCTGGGGCATTTTGACCCTGAACTATTTATTTCTCACTTAATTTCAGGGGAGGAGTTGTATTGTTCCCCTCTTCTAGTCAACTCGCTTCTTTATTGGGCATGTGTAAGTTTGTTCCCTAGAAATTCTATCGTTGAAACCCATGCTAACTCTCATAATAGCAATTGTATAGTTTTATCGACCCCAGAACTGATGCTCTTGCATCTAGTTTCTATACTGAAGCAGAAAGACTTTGGGCTGTTGAGCGTGGGAATAACCATGATTCCATTCTAAATGTTGCGGTTGCTGAGCTCTTATGTCTTGGCCACTTGGGCCAAGGTAGAGACGACGCGATCTTAACATGCGTGTCTGAGGCATCAAATATGGGCATGAGAATAGGCCTGTTTGGTATTAAAGATGAAGACAACGTGGACGAGAGAGAATCATCATCAGGTTCACCTGACGATGCTATGAGAGCCCGAATGCATGCCGCATGGGGAACCTTTAACTGGATAACGTCAGTTACTCTGTGCACGAATCATTTAAACCATTTTGTTGACCAACAAATTATATTGTGAAGGCTCATGTCGCTATTCTATCGCCAGCCTGGTCTGGGCGGCCCAAGATATCCACCTCGTATGGCAATCGGGCATTTGGGTAAAGTAACTACATCAGACGATGTTAAAGAACAACAACCACTATCATCAGCATTGCGATATATGAACAAGACTTTTCCACATATTTGCCGCTTATGGAAAATCTTACACGAAGTCAGTGTTGTACATCACACTGATGGCCAGTTGCCTTGGGGCTCGGCCGACCCTCTTGCCTTCGCAGAGTTCAAATTCCGTGAGCTGCTTGCCTGGAGTAATAGCATTCCCTCACGGCTTGCTGAACGCCAGGGAAGCCCACAACATGTACAAATATTACAGTAAGTCTCTCCAATACAATCTACCAATCATGCATGACTTTCACTGTTTCATATTCGACTGAAACCAAGGTGACAGTCTATGGTTTCATGCAGCGATTCTCGATATTTTCCTTCCGTTCGTTCAGGAAGATCCCCAGGTAAAACGCCCATTACGAACATTTTTTAGTCCTGATATTACGCCTACCGCTGTCTGTGCCTCCTCTATTACACAGCTGAAGCATCTTATCACCAACTACCGCCTTCAGCATAAGTCATCGGGCTATACAATTCTATGGCATACGGCATTGATTTACGTCATAAATGCCGTTTTAAAGGGAAAGAAGCTAGAGAAATGTTACTCTGATCTACTGCTATGCATCTATGCATGTGAAAGTCTTGACCGATCGTGGCGGGTTGCAGCAGTCATTGCAAACGGTCTTCTGCGTTTTATTGTCCAGAAGAGTAACGTGTCGAATGAGACAGCCCGCAGTATATTACAAGATCTCAAAAATAATGGCTTCGATCAGCTTCCGGGAGAGTTAAGCGCAATTTTCTTGGCAGACCTGAACTCGGTTTTGTCTAACCCAGGGTCTGCCTCCATGGAGCATCTTGCGGGTCAGTTTGAAGACAATATGATGTGGCAAGATTATACTACGCTTCTAGATGGCAACGAACAAAATTAACGAAGGGGGAGGATGATGAGCGCCCGAGGACTCTTTCGTGCTATGTTTCGCCCTATGGGCTGAGGCTATGCTCTGATAGAATGCCTATCTATCCTCTAAGAGATCAACCATAAATAAGGACTACTTCCTACGCTTCCTCTTCTTAGCCGTACCTGGTTCCGTAATGAACATGTTAGGGGAATTTCCCCCCTACTTGCACTGTTGGACTGAACGCCTTGCTCAGCAGGAAGTGAGATGAAGTTGACATCACAGATGGTGGCTCACTAAGCCTCGAGACAGTCCAGTTGTGGAAGCGAGGGATCCTCACAGCACCATCATCAAACCAACCCCATACTCAATTTATCTTGCTTATTGGAATAAGTCAAAAGCATGGTTGGTCCGCAGTACTCCTTTGTGATACCGGCATACCTGGCATAATTCGTCACTAGACTTGGCAGAGAGTATGCCAGAATGCTACAATTTCTATATTATGATCGAGTGTGATCCCGCCGTGATGTAATGAAAGAGCGGCATGATCAAATAGGGGAATCCACAAGTTAGAATATCAGTACAATGAGTACTAGTAAACAGGTTCCGCATGTGAAAGTCCAGATGCTGTCGCTACGACAGAAAGGGGAACTGATATACCTGACCGCCGATCGCTATGAATCTATCAATATGGGTTGGAACTCTATACCCGGTGCAACCCCACTTCGATGTCGTTTACGGCGCCAAACAGGCATATTACTACTTTATAAATTGCTGGCTTATTTGTTTAGCAAATTCTTACCCTCTAGAGTAATATCAATGCGGTAGCGAAAGCTATTTGAGTATAGCTGCAGCCGAAAGGAGCGATATACTACGCTCGCGCTGCGGCAGACCAAGTCAGTGTTAAGTGGAGGTGTTTACATGAGTTCTTTTTTTTTCTCTTCAATTCTTACTGGATTCCTTGCTGTTGTGCATGTAAAAATAGTAGTCTGCTATTGGTTGACTAACGCGGTTAATCGACTGGTTCAGTTTGCCAGAATGTGATTCAGTCATCCCAGAACTCACCTACTCGTACTAACATTAGCAACTTGTCCGTATATACAGGATAAACTGGGTTCAAAGTCCACTACCCTATTCAGCGAAAACCAGTAATTGCCTAGCCACTGTCACTTATGCTATCAAATCTGTAGTTCGTTTCAATTTTGGCGCTCACAATACAGTGCATGCATCTTAAGGTAGAGAAAAGCAGGTTTGCATTTGCAAAAGGGTTGCCGGGGGGCGGGGGAGTATTTGGTAAAAGGGACGTTGAAAACTTGGGACAAGGTAGTATTAACAATATCGTATATAAGACGGGAACTCTTCATCAGCCGAGCCTAGTTTGCAATTTACAGTTCGCTACGATAGCGGTCCCCGCACCCCCAGCACTTTATTTAACATTGCTTCTTAGCCGACGGTCCATTAAGACGGCGCTTAGAACGAATTATCTGGCCAGTCAAAATGGGTTTGGGTACCATGACGCGTTTGCGAAACCATATCCTGCAGGTACGCTGGAGGAGCAGACAGCACCACCAATGGTCGGTGTGTGAAATCACCACCATTCTGAGGATGAGGGCCTTGATACATGAATTGAGATCCAATACTGGCGTCGTTAGAATGAAATACATGATTCCCCATCGAGTCGAGTCGACCCATAAAGCCTCGTATATTACTTGATGAAATGGCTTCTTCGTAAGCTTTACCTGTAATTAGACCATTTGTGGTCGCCATTCCCAATATTGTATTATACATAATTTCGTTCGCTATAATACGATTTCTGTCGTATGGGTGTAATTGCTCCGCTATTTTGGCATATGATTTCATTGCCTGTATGCAACGTATAGCCCCGGACTCCAAACTCTCAAGCTTGGTGTGAATAAAAGAGTGGAAAACCCCTGAAAATATCAGGATTTCTACTGCGTAATATTGCATTTTAATAGTTGCGGGCATGCTACTTTGTAAACTCTCATGCTCGAACCTATACAGCCAGGTTAACACCTCCGGTAGGTATATGGGATTCTGTCCTGGCCGGTTGGCACAAAACATCGCGAGTTCTGCCATTCGAGAGACGTTGCGACATCTTACAATAAAGGTATTCCAGGGGCAGGAGGGAAACTCGCGCTCAAAGAAACCTCTCTCTGGATTTGGCAAGTGGTTGGCGTAGGTGAAAATTTGCAAGTGACCAAGTTTATTGAAACCGAGTTCACTAGTGAATAATTAGCGATAATCACGGAAGGAGATTAGAGCACGTACAACAGAAGGATAAGGCCAGTCCAAGTTGCAACCAGTATCTCTTGTTCCCATGGGTACGCACTGCTTCATTAGCATATCACTCATCAAATGGAGATGAGACTCACGATTGGTTCAGTATTGATGCAACCCAGTAGAGGGGGTCATTTTCATCAGACAAACCCACAATAACCGCTAGGACCATTGCCTGGAATGGTAGCCCTTGGCTATAGTATATAAGAACAGTTCTTGCTCTGTCTACCCAGTCCAATCGCAATATCTTGGTTCTTTCTTCTGAACCGGTCTTGTTTAAAAAGGCACCCTGGACTAAAGCCATAGAGAATAAGACGAGATCATTATCTGAGGATGTCTCGTCAACAAACTGCCGGTGTAGCATGTCAAATTGACTGCTACCCACCACCGGATGTGAAGACTGTTTACCGGCTTCCATCCATGGCTCGATCATAATAAAATCTTTTGGTGGTCCGAGCTACAACGATGTTAGGAGTGGCTAGGCTGCTGGGTCTTGGTAGACAAACATGTGGCGCCATGATGTGGATGGCTCAGGGTTAGGCTGTGATGGCCCTTTGTAGTAGTGGAACCCTCCGTATTGGGCGACTCGCAAAGTATGGCTAACTAAAGAATCCCTCGGGTTAATTCGAGATCCTATTTTCCTATCGAAATTAATAGAAGGATCATCGACTAACGTATATCACAGAATCGATCTCACCCACAAGTATTGCTTGCTGGTAATTCCGAAACTTCTATTCCTGTGTGCCTTCATTTACTTCGAGCGCTACTCCTTAACCCTGATGTGATGATACTCGCAAGGCGCGTGGTAAGTAAGTGAATGATGAAGGGCAGCAGTTACACAAGGACATGCAGCCGGAGTGCATGTCAAGGCATAGGTGGAACAGAGCTGATTAATCGGCGTCCTATCTAAATCCGGTTAAATGGTCTTTATTATATCTTAAATGCAATATAATTACAATAAATACCGAAAAAGCTAAATAATATAACCAGCCGTGCCTAGTAGGGCAGGCAGTGTTGTTGCCTGTAGCGGGCGCCCGCCGCGGGCGCCCGCTGGAGCTTTACTGCAGAGAATAGAAAGCTGCTTCGTCGTATTTCCAGGGATAATACGAATCAAAATATGGGACCGTCAGGAATCTATTTACATAACTATCACACCCTCAAGAATAGCGTGATCCACTCTGCCCCAGTTACAAATAAAGAAAGACTGAAGACAAAGACAACGTTCCATCAAGCTGATAGCCCTTTATACAGTTTTTGTATGCCGGGTAGGTCGTTCATAGTGATGCCATACGGGCGCCTCGTATTGCAAAAGAATATGGGTTATTGCCTACATGGCGTGGTTTTATACAGAATAGGAAGCTCGTAAAACCAATCTATATTCGCAGCAGTTGTAAACTTGTCTATAATGGAATACTGCAGCCACCTTTATCTTGCAAGCAACAGGGCGGCAGGGATGCAGCTGACCCTGATAGGATGAGACGCTCGGGACAACGCATTCCTGTGCGTGTGGAGACCGAATAGATGGCGGTGGACAGCACGTTGTCCTCGGAGCGTCTAGTATCCTTGGACTTCCTGCGACCAATCTAGCCGCAACATCGGCTCGTAAAATCCGAGGAGAAAAGTATAAACAGTTACATGAGCGTGGGTTAGCAATATGCGGAGAAGCTTTAGGTATAGGCGATGGAGACTCGTAAGACTGACTGATTGATTGATTGATTGATTATTGTTACCGCCAGAAGGGAGCGCGAAGCGCTCGAGGGCCCCATGGGGCACAGAAACAGTGTTATTTAAAGTATATTATTATAAATCTTGTAGGACTTCAAAGCTATCAACTAACCATAGTACTCTATCTCCGAGGACGAAGACAACACGACAACGGCCAGATGGGTCTGTGTGAAAGTCTATCACTGTCAAAACGGTATGAAAGAGGAGATCCGGAATAGTTTGAGACCCTGTATTGTTAGTAGATGGCATGGTGGATTGATTGTGGGCTGAAATAATAGGTAGCATTCTCGTCCTTTTCTTTTCTTTTTTTAAGCTTGCTTGCTGATGGCGAATGCAAGAGACCAAGTTTTTTTCGAGTGTAATTTAATAACTTTACATCCACTTGGTGAGATGGCACCTGTATAAATCAATAAGCTACAGCGCTCAGGTGGATGGACCCGCTATACATATAGCGGGCAGCGAGTGTCGCAGCCTCTGGCTGGCGGACGTGGTGCCCACCACAGCTGCTGACCAAGCTACGTCGAGCCAATATGATTGGCGGTAACGATGAGGCTGACATCGTTCATGTTCTAACCGTGCCACGCTCCACTATTCTGGTTCTCGATTAACCTCGAACCTGAGGCTCATGACGCTATGTTGAACATGTTCAAGAAACAGAACATCCCAGAGAACTTAAATGAACGTCTTGTATAGGTTGAACAAGTTATCGCAACATGTTGCGAATTCAGGCCGCCGGAAGTCAGGGTCCTATTGTACAGGCAGCTTCAATAGACGATATTGATGAAGATTTAATCCAGTGGCAAGTAGCCATCTAGGGCTAGTAAAAGCATAACCTCACGATGCTGTTGTGCTCGTCAAAGTAGCTTTCTTCCTTGGTAACTTCTGGAAAATAATACCAGGGTAGAAGGAGGGAGGCAGTGGAGGAGTGAATGGAGGGTTGAGCCTGAGTGTGCGAGATGGGGAGTAAAAGAAGGGAAGGAAACGAGATGGGGTGTGGTTCAACCTAGTCAACCCCCCATCATGACTCTGGCGCGCAATGTTACAGGTCAGAGGGCCGCCCACTGCCATCTAGTACGTCTACTGAACCCTGACCGAAGTGATGGAGGTCCTTGGGTAGATGAGGCGAAAAGAAAAAAAAGGAGGAAGAGAAGGGATGGAGTCGAGAAGGGGTAGAGATAATAGAAGAGAAGAAGGGGCGAAGGAGAAGGGGAGAGCGGCGGGGGGGAGAGGAGAAAGTTGGTTACGAGTGAGGGGGGGGAGGGTATAATATAAGAAAATGGTTTGAGAGAAGGTAGGGTTAATAGAAAACGGGAGAATAGCTGAGGCGGGTTGGTGGAGGGAAACAAAAAGGGTAAGCAGGGTGGGAGAGGATGGGAAATTAGGTGCGTCTACTGAACCCTGACCCCAGCCTAATAGGTTTATATTCCCCCTGTGCCCATTAAGATGTCCTCTTAATAAGGAACCATACTTAACCTCTTCCCCCTCGCTATTTTTCCCCCCCTTTTCTTCTCAATGTTGCCTTCCTTATATACTCAATAAAATTTTAATATGGCTGACGTAGAGGTAGATTGCCCTTGGTCCCGTAATATCTTAACTTGCTCCCTTCTTAATGTTTTCCTTTCTCAGCTTCACCCTCAATTATCCGCTGTCGCGCTATTCCCTCTCTATTAAAATCAACTAATAAATAAATGCTTTAAGCTCAATACTAGCATCACTAGTAACTTCCCCATGCACATTTCTTCGCTAAGGGAAAACGAATACATTATGCTAAAGGGACATCCCTCAAAAATACTTCGTGTGTGGAGCTCTGAGCCTGGAAAAGACAGCCCAGCCAAGATTCATGTAAGTGGATCTGATATATTTACAGGAAAGAGGTATGATGATATGACTATCGCCACTGGCGACATAGTAGTGCCTCACGTTAGCCACACAGAATATATACTAGTAAGTAATACTTGCTGCTACATATGTTTAGACTTAAACTTATGGGGATGAAGGTCGGTGTAGATAATGGCAATATCGTCAGGCTTATGAAGAAAGAGGGCGATAGCAATGCCAATATTAGGTTCTTTCCATTATTAGGGGGTTTGGCTAGGCAAATCCGCATGGAATTATTTAGAGCAAGGATCTTTATAAGTTAATACCAATGGACCTACTGTGTATTTCGCTAATAATCTAACAATTATTTTCATAGTAGTCACTATTGTGGCAGCTGTGGATCAAGAGGCTATCGAATTATTTAAGGAGGCTCCCCCGACTGCAGGTGCTTAAAGTAACCATAGCTATATCATTTCAGAAGATTCTGCGAAGCAGTTTGAGGTTGTAATAGCTCAGGCAGATCGAGACTTATAGCGGGTTCCACCGTGAGGGCGACGTAGTGATCCGAACAGCGGCTGGCTGAGCCTCGTTAAGCCAACAACCAAATAGCGGCGAGGCGGAGTACGATGGCACATAAGTCGACCCACCCTAAGACGGACCACCCCCCACGACGGACCACAACTTCTACCTTCCACAACACTAAAGCCATCACATTCAAACCGCGGTTTCTCGCGCAATTTCTCGCGCAATTTCTATTTAATTAAAGAAATAACTAGATTTTCAGCATTAGCATGCCAAAATACACAGAAGAGGCTATTCAAAATGCTATTAAAGATATTAAATTAGGTATATCTACATGAGTTGCTGCAGCTAAATATGGAATCCCTCGGTCAACACTTATCCATCGATTAAATGGCTCAATAAATATATCTATTGCAAAAGAATGTACACAGCGGTTATCAAATGAACAGGAAACCCACTTAAGAGAGTGGATTCTAACCCAAGCTGCCCTAGGTTTCCCTCCAAGGCATCGGCAGCTTAAGGAATTTGCGACTCGTATTGCTGCTGCTGGGGGAGACCTTCAACCCATCGGAAAACACTGGGTTGACGGCTTTTTGCGAAGGAATCCAGAAGTTATGACTGTTAGAGGCAAGGTTCTTGATTCCAAGCGTATTAACGGAGCCTGAGACTGTCAAGGGTTTCTTCAATCTTCTTACAATTCCAGAGATCAAGGCTATCCGTCAGGAAAACCGATGGAATGTGGACGATACAGGGATAATGGAGGGCCTTGGGAGCAATGGCCTAGTACTTGGAAGCTCATCAATGAAGCTGACCCTCATGAGGCAGCCTGGATGGCGTTGTTGGACCACAATCGTCGTGTGTCTCAGCGGCCGGCCAAGCCCTTAAACTACTAGTAATTTTTAAAGGAAAGTCCATACAATAGCAGTGGTTTCCTTCAAAAATAACTGCTCTTGCGAAGTGGCATTTCTCTTGCTCTGATAAAGGCTGGACAAATGATAATATTGCGATGTTGTGGCTCAAAGATATCTTCATCCCATCAACAACGCCAGCATCAAAGGAAATGCGGCTCCTTATTGTTGATGGCCACGGGAGTCATACAGCTGATGATTTTATGTATGAATATTATAAGAATGATGTTTATCTACTATTCCTACCAGCACATAGCTCTCATGTTCTTCAGCCTCTCGATATCTCAGTCTTCTCACCAGTCAAGCAAGCATATGGTAACGGTCTCAACTGAGTGTATTGACAACTAGCTGAGCGACTACTACGAGTATCTTTAAGATAGAGAAGAAAGGAGAAAAGAGAAGAAGAAAGCGAAATGACGATAGCTCCTTTTAGTAAGGAGCTCTGGTGGGTCCGGACCCAGTTCGTCGAGTGCGTAAGCGAGACTCCATCGGGCTCAGCCCGTTACACATATCGCCAATATATAAGCGACTTCGCGATATCTCATGACTCAATGCCAATTGGAAAGGTCGAATTCCTTCACTGCTATAAGAAGGCAAGGGAAGCTGATTTAACTAATAGGAATATTAGGGCTGGGTGGCTGGCATCTGGTTTATGGCCTATTAATATGGCAAAGTGTCAGATAAGATAATTGCGGGTACGTCATACACCGAGGAGTGAAAGTTGGCAAGCTAGATAGTAGAGACTTAGCGGCGAGTTCGTAGTATATTCCCAACGACCTCCTTGCTATCTCGCTATCGCTCGATTATTACACAAGTTGGTCCTTGTCCTTCTCTAACACTCCAGCCGTCACCGCGCTTTTGGCGCTGCCTGCCCGATGAATTACTGCCTCAGGCAACAACATCACTAGTTGGTCAGATTTGTCCCTGACACAAAGCCTCTGATGAACCGACTCCTCCTTCAACCACCAACAACAACCTCTATAGATATACAATTAAAAAGGAAGCGGGCTTTCACAATTGAAGAAACGCCTGAGATACAATTTATAACACCTTGTCGGTCAGGGCAGCTTGAAAGGTTGTGGAAAATAACAAATAGTGATGACCGTACAAGGCGGGTTCTATTCCAGAAAATCGGCAAGGGATTAAACTGCAATTACATACCATTCGCGGCAGCACAGCTAAAAATTAAAGCTCTAGAGCTTCAATTAGATACCCAGCGAGCTAAAAAGAAATAGAAGGTCCCAGAAGACTTAAATGCACGATTTGTACGGATTGAATAAGTCATTGAGACTAGATTACAGATGCAGGCAGCCTGAAGCCAAGATCCTATTATACAGGCGGCTTCAGTAGATGATATTAGTGAGATTTTAATCCAGCGACAAATAGCTATCTAGGGCTAGTAAAATAATTACCTCACAAGGATATTGCGTTATTAAATTAGCTTTTTCCTTCATTGTGCAGCTATCACGAGAGTGGTCTGTCGTGGGGGGTGGTCCGTCTTAGGGTGGGTCGACTTATCAACTCTTTCTCCATCCTATTAGCGAGGTAAATTCCCGTATTGATATATATCATAATTTAATTTACACTAATGTAATTGCGATGTTCACAATTTCCTATCTACCCTTTATATCTCGCCATGAACGCGAGAAAAATGGTGTTATAGAGGCAAGTAAGATCAAGTACGTCTAGCTTTAATCTTATTCTTCCGTCTCTTGCCCCCCTTTCCCTTTATTCCCTGCTTATTTCGTCCCGGGATGGAAGCCATAGATTGCCTGTCATTATTCACACTCAGCTTACGCATATAATCAGCGACAGTCGACGCAATACATGTATGCCAGCTGTGATTTTATCCAAACCGCTCAACGAGATCCTGCATACTACCCAGAGCCTCACTAGCAGACTGCTGGGACAACGTCATAATTGATAGTTGGCTCATGCTTATTTTAACGGGGTCGCTGATGGTATAGTGTGTAGTTTCGACGTCATTGAAGCCTTCGCGATGGATGGTCTTAACGAGTACATATGCTGACCCTGATGCTAAAATCAAGTGCGAGACCCGTATCCACTCACATCCCCGTCCACTCAAACGCCGGTGACCAGCCCCCAACACACTCATCATACATATTCATCCCAACAGAATAACTCTTCCTGCTCATCTGCTTCAGCACAAACTTCTCCGCCTCAAGCTTGATATAATCCTGAATCATCTCCGACTGGCAGTCCGCGTGCTGCAACAGCTGCATCTTCAAGCAGCATACCTCCTCCGTGAGCTCCTTGGCACATATGGTTAGGTTTCTGTTTATGTCCTCGAGTGTCTGCTCGTTGCTCGTCAAATTGGCCGTCTCTATTTGTTTCCGGTTGCGGCACTTGCGTGTAGAGAGCCGATTCTTGCCTCGAGCGATTTCTTCACGGATTTTTAGTGTGTTTGCCGACCTTAGGTCGTCGTCTGTCTTGTCGAAGAGGGAGGTGGTTGCGCTGGGGTTCTGCTTGTCTTTTTTACCAGTCTTGTTATCATTGATGTTGGCGTTATCATCACAATCGTCATGAGCCTGGGTATCATCGTCTGGCTCCCGTCGTTTCCTTTTTAGGCCATCTTGTTTCTCTTGTGGCCGGCTCGGCTCGACGGGTACACGCCTAAGCACGGGTACGGGCACGGTGGTCTCTTGGCCATATAGATAAATGTTCTCCTTAAAATCTGCCGCGTAATTGATAGAGTATCCAACCATTTGCCCTTGGTAAGCCGACGAAGTGTTTAGCTGGTAGCACCCCTGCCAAGGACCGTATAATAACGTCGGCGTAGATTGCTGCCACGGACCCTCGACACTACAACCATACGTAGCATCATCAGATTCTTGGCGATTTCGATCGTATCCATCATAATAGTGCGCATACTGACTAGTATTTAGTGGATGCCTCTCATGCTGGATAAAGCTGTGATGGTGCTTTAGACTTGGTGGGTATCGCTCGCGCTGGACCGACTTATGCCGAGACATGTTATCTGATGGATGAAATTGTTCAGAGAACAATCGAGAAGGCCCATCATGCCGCTGGAAAGGGGTTTCCATAGTTTGTTTTGCGATTGATTATGCGCGATCCGATATTATATTATGAAGCGTAGTGTCGGCTGGGGGAATATTTCTGATCGACTCCGGCCGACTTCACGCTACCGTTGCGCTTGGGTGTCAATCGTGGGTGACGCTCTCCTAATGTTAGGCAGCAGCCTTGATCGAAAAGGATTCGCCTACTTGCAACGAAGTGGATGCTATGGCTATATGATAATAAGGCTTGAACCAGAGATCAAAGTGGAGCGCAACCAAGATCAACAGTCAAGCGAGGAGGACAAAAGAGGGGAAGCGACGAACGACGGGGTGGAATACAATTGGAACACGGGGGCTGGATGTTCGTTGCGTGACGACAGGTCCCTAGCCGTTAGTGCTGTCCCGTCCACTCCCTCCCCTCTTTGATACGCCACCCTCCAGAGCACTCGTAAGACTAGAGCATCGTCAATGACCTCTCAAAGTTTTGCCATCTCGCCATCTGCACCTCAAATTCTCTATATTGATCCTTTCCGCCACGTAAGCCTGCCATGACAGATAGACAAAGAGTAGCTTGCCAACCCGGGAGCGTGCTCCTCCCCGATCCAGCATCTAGTAGTTAGTTGTCGCTAGCATTAGGCCACCGCTTCAGGAAGCGGAATCGGGAAACCGTGTCTTTTGCCTGCGAGCGTACTTGAGGCCTTGATAAGTCTGGCCCCGTTGCTCATCAGTTTCTGGCTTATCAGGATGTCGAAGACGAAAAACAAAGGTGACGCTCGGGCGGCTAGGCTCTGCAACGACCCTCCCATTTCCAGAGGTTGTTACAATGGCAGACCAAGCTGACGCGATCTTTCTGAAAGTAATAGCGCAAGGCCACTGTGCTGCCCTTGTCGAGACGCCAATATCAAATGCAGATATTCGGTTCCTGAAACTGCTATCCTGAGAAATAGCGACGTTCGCGTGTCCGATGGAGGCATTTGCGCCATCTTTAACGCCCTGTAAGCATGCCTACACCCGAAGCCATGGACTTGCCCGGGCCTGTACGATCGAATGCCAACCAAGACACGGCCCTTGATATGCTGAAAACACGTGAAGTTGCCCAGTGGGACACATCTCACTCTTAACATCCAGCTACAGTCTTTCGATGGCCGTCTTCCAGCGTCTGCCACGATATCATACACCGAGCGCGACCTCGAGGCTCGACTCATACGGCCGGATCCCAAAAAATCGCCTACCTCGGCATGGACAAGCGTCGACTCCGATTACGAAACCCTCACTCATCTTTTAACTCTTTTCTAGACTTGGGATAATACACTCACAAGGGATACATCGGCTATGTTCGTCGAGGATCTTTGCGCGGGGTTTGACGCAACAGCAAAGTTGAAGAGCAGCAAGATAATCAACTTCTGCTCTAGACTTGTCGGCAATTCGATGCTAGCAATTTCTACCGTTCGTACCCCTCTGATCGGAGAGGCTAAACAGTGTGCACTGACATTGGTGGTCCAGATCTACTGCATCGAACAGGGTAGTTTTATTTGCCGCTATTTGGCGGACGTAAATTTGTGGAGGAAGTCTTGCGGTTGCTAGAGACTGAACAGTACTTTGAGGAATAGCCATGCTGACTATATATAAACATCTCTCCTGTTGCCGAAGTGCAGTCGAAGCCTTGTATGAGGAGCTGCTCCGTTTACATTCCGCCGTTGAATTGTTTAGCCCGTGGATCCCTTTCAGAGCGTAGACAAGAACGTGCGAGAGAACAGGACGCCAGCAACGCTCTCGTCATATTGTGGATATGTGAGTCGTGCTTGTAAAACAACTTCGCCGACCAGAATGCATGTACGGCTGACAGCACAACAGCAAGTTGAGCTTTATTTTTGACCAATCCATAACGAGAATGCAGCCATTATCGCAGAGGTTCGGATCTGATGACGAAGCTAAACTGGCGATAAGTGCGCAACACAGACTCTGAGCCTTATCTCCTGTCTTTAGTCTGCCACAGCTGCCATACTATAAAAAGGTACTCAATGTCAAGCACAATATCACCCAGTTAGTCTAGGAAGCGCTCGTTCAAATAGAGGACGACCGGACGAGTCTTGTCCCAGACTTCATGGCCGCAAAGGATACCTGCGTCTGGCTGTTACAATTGTAGCACCTTTGGGAGGACAAGGTCAGAGAAAACCGCATCTAGCTTCCGATACGCCTGTTCCCGTCATGTATTATTTGCCTCTCTTCAGTGGTATTGCTTTGTTCTATCACATTCGCTCGTGCCGGTCGAAATATTGAATGGTAAATCGATATCATGTCGTTTTATATGCTCATCATTAAGGTTGTCGAGCTGTTCGTACGCCTTTCGATTTCAAATTCGATGGGGGACAAACAGCTTCATCTCTTTCCTTGCTAAGCAGCGATGCCGTTATGTCGGACCTGTGGAGCTACAGTACGGCGTTCGACATGTGGCACGAGTTCCAGCTCCCGCAGGCTTCCTAGGTCGCAGCCACGGTCATGTTGATGCGGCCCCATGCGCTGAGTCTTCAGCTAGAGTCGTTTGTTCGAGCATGCTAGCTGTCATGATATGGGCGAACGTTTACCTAAGGCTAAGAAGATTTTATCGGACTTGCGACAGTGAATAACCAGCAAAGGCAATGAAGAGCCCGACGAAGCAAGAGATTTCTTGCCGCTAGTGTTTCAAGGCGGGTCTTGTGACCATGACGGGAATGGTAATAAGAAAGAGTTAAGGAGGCTTGAAGAAGGTTCACTATATCGTGTTTGCCGAAGACATAAGGCAGATCAGCAAGCTCCCGGCGCTCAAAAACCCGCTGTCCAATTACATTGCGGGGAAGTACTCCGTGTCTGTGACCCAATAAGACGTCGGCTTCTGCACTGAGGTCAACACAGCGTCATCCGACGGAGTATCCGTTCCCCTACTTGGGGGGATTCAAAACCATCCGCCTCTGGGGGGCCACTGACCAGCAAAAATAACAATAACTTGCGAAAAAAATTAATACTTTAGAACTTATACATAGCCTCATACAAACTAAAGTAATGAACTTTATGGGCTAACTGCTTTAAGATAGCAGTTTGATTACCTCAATTCATCTTGTTTGCAAGTCATTGTCATTTTTTCTGGTCAGTGGCCTCCCCTACCTATGATAGGGGCGGATGGTTTCGAACCCCCCCAAGTATTGACCAGCCGCTGGCCGGCAGATTGTTTGTGTGTGTGTGATTTCTATCAGTGCGGATTACTACTATAGCACAATCTGGTGCTAGGTGTGGGTTCACATTTAGAAGTAACCCGTGACTACGTATGAGCTGACGATCTCATTGGTTTTAAGTGACGGAACCTGCTCTTTGCAACATGCTTGGCTACAACCTACATATACCACGATTGAGGGCGAGATTGTCGATCTGTCAACGAGTGCTCAAGAAGTCCGCAAAATTCCAGAGCATACTGAAGGCGCACCTTTCTCCAAGCCCGATACAGTTGGTGCTTTCCATGCAACACCCCTCCCATCTATTTCGTGATCATGTACAATCAACCTCACCATCTTCCCTCCCTCACCCGAGTCTGCCACCTCGGTCACCTCGGTGCTGCCGCTGTCTTTGGAGTCGTAGTAGTGCTATTCGTAGCCGTACCCCCCGTAAGCCCATAAACTCGCTTTTTTTTCCTGGACAAGAAAGTCCTCTTGCTCCCTAGCACTCTTCTCCAAGTCCAAAAAGACCCAAATACCCACGGCACTAACAAGACTCAGCGCGAACAAAAAGTAGAACGGCGTACTATTGTTCATCCCGCCCGGCGTAGCGTCAATGATGGCACTGCTAATCAACGGCCCAATAAGGCTGGAAGCTTTGCCAACAATGTTGAAGATGGAAAAGAAGAGAAAGTCATGGCCGCGGGGCGTTATGGAGCTGATCATGATTTGCGCATAGCTATACCAGGGGCAGATGAAGAGGCCGTAGAAGACTTGGTACGCCCAGATCTCCCAGATGTTATGAAATCCAAACTTGCTGGTCCAGTTGCCGATCATGCCCCAGCCGTCGAGGAGGATGATGGCCACCATGATGACGTTGAACATGGTCTTGGCGCTCAGATTCAGCCTTTTCTGAATCAGCCAGAATGATCCAATTCCTATGGCTTGAGAGACAATGTTGACAATGAGCAAGTATGTGAGTGTTAGTGTGTTGTAGCTGACAACTTGGTTTTGGAGCGTGGAGATGACAGTAACGGTCGTGTTGAGTGAATCTCCCAAGAAAAAGTACCCGACAAGGAAAATGAGGCTCTGCTTTAGCTTCCAAATCAGCGCGAATGCTTCGTACAATTGTCCGAGTCCAGCAGTAAACACATTCCTCCCAGGCGGAGTCTCCAGCCCAGGACGAGGCTTTTCAAAAATAAACCAAGGAATCGAAAGCGCAAGCCAGTACGACGTTGCAAAGGTAATAAGCACAGACAGGCCCCAGTTGTTGTTGGCCGTGCTGCTGTCCACCTTGATGCCAAACATGATTCCGACAATGATGACGAGAATAAACACCTCCACTACGGACTGCAGCCAGAATGCAATGTTGCTCAGTCTGCTGCGCTCCATTTCATCTTTTCGATCCAGATCCTGCTGAGATACCTGACCGTTTTCGTAGGCTGCCCGGGCGTCCTTGAGATGCTGCGTATTCCGGGCCAGCGACGGAAACGCCGCGACCCAATACGTCGTGACGACTTGATACGAGATCAGCCCCATCATGTACAGACCAACGGCGACCTTCTACTTCTCGACAGTGTGGACGCCAATCCATCCAAACCCGACTCCATACGCAATAACAGACCACGTAAGAAGGATCCATCGTCGCCTACCAGTGCCAAAGTCGGCGTAGGTGCCAATGACGATAAATAAGACAACTTGGATGGCAAACGAGATGCCGTTACAAAGTAAAACAATGCTATTGATGTCGCGCTCGCGGCCTGCGAAGTAGAGTAGCCCGGAGTCGCTAGCGGCCTGGGAGTGGCAGTGGTAGTGGGCAGTATAATCGATCAACCGCGTTTGCCGAAACACCACCACCCTTGCCAGCGAGGCTAGCTCACTGGCACACACACGCCAACTGCCCACCAAAGTACGCCAGAGTAGGCAACCAGCCCACTAACGGGCCGCTCCCGCAGCATAACCCCAGCCACGCTAACAGCCACTAAATCATGGCTGATGCGTTCCCAATCCCAATTGGCTCTTCGTGTTTAGGCGCGACGTCTTTGCTGAGGGGCTTGTTGTAGTGACACGTCACTGGACATCTGCGTCGCAACTCTGTGTCTCCACCGCAAGCCACTGTTACACGGGTCAAGCCGCCATTGCCAGTCTTATCTGCCAGTGGATAGCTGGCTTGTGACGAGAGCGTGTGATGCGGGGGGAGCCTGGAGCCCATTTGTTGGAGAAATATTGCCTCGGCTATTATATGGCTATGTTGTTGAAGGTCCCTGCGTGAGCTGTAGAGACTCAGGTCTCTTGGAGGCAAGGTAATACACCAAGCAAGGGCTCGTGGGTCAGAAAGGGGCGCCTATACTGCCTGTCTCTGACACCATGACCTCACGCTGATAACAAATCAATCATACTGGAATAGTAGACACCTCCTGGCCTATGCATGGGCTGATGTGTCTATTAGAAACTATAGCTACATCACTTCCCTGCCGCATAAACGAGAGCCAAAGCACTGCGAATTGGAAGATTCTTGTCCCTATTACCAGGAATCGCCGCCTCAACCCAGGCAAGATGTACTCCCTTGCGAAAAAGAAGACAGTGACTCGAGCCTCCGTAACGAAACATTCCAATCTCGTCTCCTTTCCTTACGGGCTGTGGCCAACCGGCAGTAAACTTGCTCGCAATCTCACAAGTCGATACGTCGGCGGTCCCAATTTGAACATTGCACATTAAACCCACCGGCTCGGGGGCTTGGATAAATATAATGGCCCTCGTAGCAACCTGGCTCAAGTATACTTCCTCGCATAGCCAGCCATCTTTATCGGTTGTGATGACGCCCTGCGATTTGCTAGTCTTTAAAACTCTGTCTCGCCAAGTGTCTAATATGATTTTGAGCTTCTCGTTTACGTCTTGACTCAAGAAAAAAGCATGTCCGCTCGGCGTCCCCATTGGCCAGTCCAAGACAGCTTGGAACGGAACGCCCATAAGCGGTACAATGCCTGTAGACTTTTTCCAGGTTGGTGCGACTTCGTTGACAATTACACTAAACAGGTTGAGCATGTGGTCGTAGCCTCGAACGAGCCTGTGTTCAACCAAGTTCTTGTTGTAGGGGAGCTTGTTGGGGACTTCCTCGAACATGGCGGATGCCCACATGCGAAAATTGGCCTTGCTGTGGATGAGGTCTTTGAGATCCTGGACGATGGGATCGAGAATAGGTGCGCATTCTCTACTGTCCACGTCGTTGACAAAGTTCTGGAGCCAGCGTGTCAGTTCATGAGGAGCACGTGGCAGCCGACTGCGGTTCGGAATCAACCCATGTTTATAGGAGGCAGTCGGCAAGATAGTCATGATGAAAGAGTAGTGTGCAGTTATCTCTTGATGTCCAGAGTGAGAGATGTCGAAACCTATCGTCAAGTAACGAACAACGTAGAAGCCTACGGGACCTCAAAACAATCTCCAAATCCCAGATATTGCTGCAGGTCATCAGTGTGGCACTAGCGAGTAACTAATGCTTCTTTGCATATGCATGCTCTGACACTAGGAACACTGGTGTGTTAGCACCTATTACGTCTTGCATCCGATTACACGGCTTACTACCTGATGGAACTGTGGAACGGTGGAGGCGCCTGCCACTGCATGCCACGTCAGCCATTTATACCAACGCGCAAATTTTGGCATCAGAAGCATCTAACTTTCAGAAGTAATAATAACAATACAGTGAGGGGGTGCAGAGGGGTAAAATGTGTTGGAATCTTTTCGGACAAAGACGCGGCAAGTTGTCAAGTAAACTGAGACAATATCCCTAACGGGGAGTGGGTGGTGCGGAGTGAGTGAGATGGAACATGTGGTATTGCCGGTGGAGATTGGGCAAGGGGCGATTTATTAATACCGTGCCTTTGCTAACACAGGTAGCTGCAGCTACATATGACATCTCATTTGCAGCGATTCCCATGCATAGTCTTTTTGTCGATATCATCCATGCCCAACGAAGTGTATAACCCCGACCGCTACAACACGATGGCGACACTGCATATGTTATCAGGTTGCCGACCAAGTGCGTGTACATTTCGTTGGTAGCTTGTGACAGATGCCAACCCTCCAGCTCGGCAGGTGAGCTGTTATCATTCATCACCCTATTCATCGCCAAAACCAATGTATCAGTCACAAGTGGAGTCCTATATAAATATTGAGGGGTGGCTGCATTGCATTTATCGAGACAATGGCGGAATTTCTCAGGACGATCTGCGCGCTCGTCTTTGTACACACCACCATCCCCTCTTTGTGGTTTAAGTATTATCAGCCCGTAATACTCCTCAATACGGAAAACGACCGATACTCTCCTTTTTTCACCCCTTGAGCTACTCACCCTGTCAAGACTCAATATTGGTGGCAACGGGCCATGTCAACATCACAGCGTAGTAAAAACGGATGTTGGACTTGTCGACTACGAAGAAAGAAATGCAGCGAAGATGGCCCACCATGCTCCAAATGCACTGAATGTGGAATCTTATGCCACGGTTACGGCCCCAAGCCAGCCTGGAAAGACAAGGGTGATAGAGAAAGAGAAGAGGCTAGAAAGCTTCGAGTTCAGTCCAGGAGATCCCGCGCCATGTCAACATCCTCTGTTGGTGAAATGATTGTTCAAGACCTGGTAGTAGCCTCGCCTGTCCAGCATGTGCGAAACGCCAGCTCTCCTAAACAATGTGTGTGTTCTCACGCACCGGGACAGGAAGACTTGTTCTTGTCTTTGCCGCAGTCACGAGAAAACACCACCTTTAACAACTCTGGTGATGCTCATCCAGCACCAGCCCCCCCTGCCCCCTCACTCTTCATGGATGACATTTGGCTTGACGGAATCAATCGTGATGAGTTGGATGATAATATGACATCTCTATCGCCAGCTTCCTATAACAAATTAGATATGGGATTCATTAGTTTCATGCCTCTGGCGAAACCAAGCCACTTGGGGATCGAGACTCCTGAGACCGATATCCACTTGCTCATAACGTTCATAGAGGGCATCTTTTCCCAGCAATACTCTTTTTATCAGACATCCCCATCATCGCAAAAGAGTTGGCTACTATACTTGATGCTTCGCTCTCCTACCTTTTATAACACGTCCCTAAGCATGAGCGCATACCATCTACATTTGAGTGAGTCCAACAATACCAATGCCCGGGAGTTGGCCCTCAAGAACTACCAAAAATATCGAGAATTAGCCCTTCGAGGTTTTCATAGCATGGACGCTACGATTTCATCCCTACACGGGGAGATGATCATATGCGGAGTTCATATTGCTCTTTTAGAGGTGGGATTGACACACACAGTCACTTCCCCATACATCAGGGCCAGGTCACTAACGCAGATTGACTCACAAGGCACTCGGCAAGAACATGCGAAGCTGTCAGTCATATCTTAGGCAAGTGGAGCAGTCAATTATTGAGCAGGAATGTGTTTTAAGCCAAAGCATGGCAACTGAGCCATCGATAACATCTAGCATATTCCCCCCAACGCCGGATATGTCGCCCTCTGGGCCCGTCTCAAGACCTTCTTCCATGGAAGTCAACGCTACCATATTTTTTGCTGCTACATTCGTTTGGAATGATATACTCCGCCCGCTTCGATGATGGTGGCCTGACAGTGTCACTGCCCCCTCTCAATCATGTTGGGCGGGATTGGCACAGCATGCCCTCCCATCAAGTTAATAAACACCATTCCCCCAGCTTCCCTCCCAAATCTGAATGGAAGCCCAAACCCCCGTGTAACACGGTGTATTATCATAAGCCGCCATGGCCACCGCAGACTCCAAAATCGTCGTCGGTGCCGGCGTCTTCGGCCTGAGCACCTCGTTCTGGCTCGCTCGTGCGGGCTACGGGGACATCACCGTCTTTGACCGGTGTGACTTTGACAGGAGCCACTATAATCCCACGGGTGGGTGCGATGGCGCGTCGGCGGATATTAACAAGGTGTTTCGCATGACATACGGCGCGAAGGAGCGGTAGGCTTGCCGCTTTACTTTTACAATATCACCCCACTTTACATAATTAACCAAGTAAGTTTATCTTGAAGACTAGATTCTAATATGTGGCTACTGATACATTTCCAAGCATTGCAAGTAGATTGGGAAATGCCTCAAGACTAAATGGCGGGCAAAGGTTACATCTCTGAACATTTTATTAACAGCCAGTATTTGGCGTTAGGACCATAACAGCTTTACTCATCAAGACTTAGGCTTCCTTGATATAGTTATAAATAAAGCCGCAAAGTCATGCGTATCTATCTACTACTAGATGCTAATTACTTGCTCTCAGGTAAGGCACTCCCATGAGGTAAAATGTATAAATTATACCTACTAATCTGCTGATAGTGATGGATCATTGCTTCTAGTCCGTCAATTACATTGACATCGTAGTGGCAGACAAAGAAGTATATTTAGTTATTATACATAGATAGTGCCATTAACTACTGCACCAAAGGCATTGGAATTTAGTAACATTTTATTACGGATACTGACGAGGAGCCTGACGATGTCATGGCACTATGCGGTATTGTCAGTAACCATAAGAGCCTAGCCGCCATCGACCCTGTCCTCCAGCACTTCCAACCCTCAAGATTTACTACATCAATTGCGTCGACTTATTTAAGCTTATACATCCAAGCGATCACCAACATAGCCTGAATAACAGGGAGTAGACTGGTATATTCACAGACAACAAGCCCATCAAATTCTACTTCCATAGCTACCCTTAGATAGTGCATCGACTGAGATAAAGCAGCCCAGTAGCACTGATCTGCACGTCCGGGGTTACCATGAGAAAGGCAAGATTAACACTCTACTAGTGCTAGCGATCCGGAACAAGATATATCAATTTAGCCTTGCTATCGATGCCATCAACCGAATCGCGAGCCCACATAACCGCGGCGCGACAGCCAGCCAGGCTCTGCTTAACGCCCAGACAACGGTGCGGAACGAGGCGTTTGAAACTGTTATGGACCCCTGGTTGTTGACAAATTAGGGTGTGGAATGGGCTATGTAACAGGGTGGCCTAGAAAGTCATTTATAGATAGACCATGTAGACCAGATGGACCAGATGGACCGGCTGTGTACCTTTCGTATATATATATCTAAAGCATAAATCTTGTTTGCACCTGAGCCGGCAGAACCCAGAAGTCGCATCCAACAGAAGACCATCCCACAAGAATCTGACAGAGGCTCTCGACGGAACATCACATTCGGATGCTTCTTCTAGTTCTAGAGGTGAATGCGTTGTTTTGGCTCTCCGTTTTGTTTAAAACAGTCCATCTACAGGTTCTTGTCGTCATCCACCAGCCCTTTGTCACCTCTTACGGGGACGGGCTATTATATCTTGCTTCTAGCGCCAGTGAGTGACTGCGTACAATTGCCCGTTTTAGGCGGCGAATACGGTTTGCTCTTCCAAGCTAACTAAAGGTGAGGTACTGGCGGCGATTCGGGTATGGACAGAGTTCCACCATACACATGGGTTGGCACGGGTGGGGCGTGTGGTGAGGCAGGGTAGGCAGCGGTCTGGGGCCAGATTCCCACCCTAGGCGGTGGGCGCTCCATTGTGCGGCGGGGGGAGGGGCAAAGGCGCAGCAGGACAAATGGTGTCACCTAAGTCACATTTATTTTATATATATCCACATGTCTCGGCTAAGCCAACTTGATCCTTCGCTCATGCAAGGATGCCGATAAGAAATGCTTGGATGCCATCTAGGTAACCCGCGCGCATCTCAACCTTACCTTTGCTTAACTCACTTCCTTGACTTACCGGGCCGTCTCATGGTTATGAACCAACCAACGACGTAAGGATGTTGCATAACTCGGTATACTCGGACGAAGATTAGTTTCACTGTAGAGGCGCCACCGTGACCTGAAACGCTAACGGGCTTGTCGCATAGGTGCCCATGTGGCGACGTTCGATACGAGGATTGGGCTTCAACAGATAGACTCTTATCTAGACAACCGACCTCTCCGAGAATGCCGGAAGTTCCGAAGGCACCGCGATCTCCGAGGACGCCGCGATTTCCAACCGGCGGTGCAATATATGTATCAGCCCACTGACGACGCCGCACTTGGGGGTGTGCCCCATATGATATTGTACACTTGCGCGTGCGGCAATGCCTCAGACGAATCTGTCGACCCGTCCAGAGAAGAGTTCTCGCTTTCGCTCATATTCAGCCGCGTAAGTGCAGCCACAGTCCTAGTGATGGGTGCTGGCACCTCTGAGGAATCTGTAAGTTCTATGCTTGACATGACGGCAATAAGTTTGTCGATCATAATCCGCACCCTCTCGCTACGCACAGGCTCCTTCAGGATGCCTAATAGTAGAGCAGAGCTTAACGAGCGATGCAACCGCTGCCCATGATGTGCGCGCAAAGATAGTTAGAGTGTGGAGCTTCAGAAAAGCGCCGACTGTATCTATCAGCGCCTCTATACATATAGCCCGCAATCTCTGTTTAGCCTCGTCATGGAATTTACGCTTTGTGAGTATTGGCCGGCAGAGCTCTGAAATTACATATGAGCGGTGCATATGCCAGTTCCAGTGCTCGAGGTGATGCGTCATTGATGTGCACGCTGACAAGTCTCTCAGATGCGCACACTGTTGCTGCTCGATTAACCATATCTCTTGTCGACGCTCTTCCATCTGTAGCAATTCCTGTTGAGTGCTCATGGATGTAGCTCTGCTGCATACAATACCAAGCGCAATAGTGCAGAGTTTCAGCATGCACTCTACGTACGGAAAGTCCTCGCTCTCGGGCAGGGGTGGTAAACTCAACCGTTCCATAGCCGTTGACGATGTCGCTCTGTCATAAGTAATGGAGAGCAAGCTGTCCTGCCAAATGATGCGTGACCTTCTCTCGGTCAATATTACTGCAACAAAAGGATGTCACTGGTGTGCCTTTCTGCAACTCACCAAATCTCATATCGCAGATTCGTTCCTTCTAAGGATGTTTGTGATGAAGGTGCGCGATGCAGTCCCAGACTCTGTGCCAATCGTGTCGTTAGACCTGAGATATAATGTCAGAAAGTCTTTATTTAACGAATAGTAAGCTTAGGCAGGGCTACCTAGCAATGTCCAGGCTACACCGGCATTCATACTATTTGATATCACATTTCCGAGTACTAGCAGGCTCTGAATATCATCCAACTGGGAACAAGAAAGATAGTTTATGATACGCAGACATTCGTATGCACAACACACTACAGAAAGTCAGCTTCTGGACGTAGCACGCGGCAAGAGGCTCGGTATGCTTCATCATAGGAAGGACTTACCGTAGACCTGAGATGTAAGCTGTCGCTCCCTTCTTTGCATGTTTGAGCACTGGCTGCCGGATGCTAGACACGCGAAAAAAAGACCGAGCCAGTGCACATTTCGTCCGTAGACGTTTTGTTCAGTGAGTGGTAATCTATTTGGATCAACCGACTGCGCTGTACGCACCATGAGAAAATGAACCACTTCAGCCGTAAAACGCTGCACATTTACTATTCCTGGAAAGATTACGTGAGCAGTCTCGCGGTAATATCGAAGGTTTTGCAAGCATTCTGAGTCAGATGGTAGCAGTCCGCATAGTCTCACGATCCTCTCTGTAGAGCTCTGAGGCAAGCCCCAAAGGTCGACAAAGGGATAGGTCGCGCTCTCGTTCTCCAGTGCAAAGATTGGCAATATGCTCTTATCTAGGAGGTTTTGTATCGCGTCAGAGTCACTTGACTGGCTAAGTGCTACTGCCATAGCAGCCACCGAATTAGCCCCTAAAAAAACGTTTTCGCCCGTCAGCGAATATCTGATATTTACGTCTCGTGGCTCCTCTTCGACAGAGATCTCCTTGGTGATCAGGGTGGCATCGCGGCGAGATGGTGTACCACCCAGCTCTCCTTGTAAAGCCTGTATATCCTCTTCCAGCCAGGCGATCCTGCCACAAAGAGCGTCCCAGTCATCTTTGGACGGTGGCCAGGCCGCAATCGGCGTTAACGGATCTGAGGGATCTAGAGATGGCCACAGCCGGATCCGTTTCATTGGAGCTTCATAAACGCATAGCTCAGGATGGCCCCGTTCGACGCAGGTCCGGCATGGTGACTGGTAGCTGCACTTGACCTTGCGTATGCGGCACGGATTGCAAGCCTTCTGGCCCTGCGCCTTTGCTCTACGCTTCCTCTTCTCGTCTTCTAGGTCCGGGCCGGCTGACTGTAGTTGCGCACTCATTATAGTTGCAGTTGATGGTGGCCGCGATGCGAATTGAGTAATGCAGCATTGACAGCATGACATCCATGTGTCCAGAACCCCGCTCAACATGTGCGACCATGCTTCGTACTCAAGACGTCATATTCAACTACACGATTGATGACTAAGTTAGGCCCTCTCTACATCACCTGCTGAGAGTCTCAATTTGCACGCAAGGAACTGGCAACACTTAGTTTACCTCTACTGAGAGTAGGGAGAAATGTGCACTAATGGCTACGGGAGCCATCCTAGTACCGTGCAATGTTGTTTTGTTCTACCTTCAATGTAAGAAGCACGACCCAAAAATTCAGAGGTCAGACGGGGCAGCCACTTGCTTCTTCCGAGTTAAATAGCGCGGCAACCGATCTTCATACTCTGTGTATGACTAGCCAGTCTTCCCCTGAGCTATTTCATTAGCCCATTTCTCGTCGCCTCGCAATTCGGGGTCGACATCAAGCTTTGCCCATTTAGTAGCAAGGCAGCCAGTACCATCGATGGCATTTCTAACCATATGAACCTCATCACTGACAATTGCACCTGTCGCGTGCGACATATCTTGGCGGGAACAGGTCATACCCGGATCGGCCAGGACATTGTTCGCTTACGCGTCGTAACTTGCGTATGTTTGTCGTTTAAGACTTCATGAGAAACGACGCAGAGGTCGACTGCACCCCCCACCACTTACATGGGTCAGCCATTCTTCCACATAGATTATTCATAACTGGCAGCCAATTCAAAGCTTCAAACTAATACTGGAGATTTGGCTCGATATAGCCATGTGAAAATTAATTGGCATATTTGTAGGAAATATAGTAGAGGACACAGGTAATGTATCGTTTAATTATCCTTTTCTAGTGTCGCGAAAAGAAAATGATTACTATTTTACGACGGTTTTTTTCGATGATGCTGTACCAAGACCAAGTGTACCAAGACATATGGATGATGTCGCTGTTTTTTTCGACCTAACGCTGGCATTTTGAAAATGAGATTTCTGTTACAGATGATAGTAATCACGTATATTATTATAAATCTGATAAGATTTCAAAGCTATCAACGGACCAGAAATACTCTATCTAACTCTTCCTGGAGCCGTAAGCAGCGCTGGTGATGGCTGTTCGATGATGGGTGACGGCGTCGCAGTACTCTCCAGTGTGAGGTTGTATTTACAGAGTGGGCAGGTAATGTGTTGATTCTGGAACCACCGAGTGATGCACTTGGAATGAAAGATATGGCTACATTGTAGCTGGCGGATGACGTCTGCATCTTGACATGTGTTTAAGCAAATAGCACTGAATTACGAGTTAGATCAAGTCCTTGAAATGTTATTCGGGCCGGATTTGCGTACCAGACGAGATAGCAGCCAGAGTGATTGGCTAGTTTCGGGTTGTCATTGGTTTGGTCCTTCCATTGTCTATACGTCATTTTTTCGGCGATAATGTTGAAGCTCTTTATATTAAATGCGCACTTGGCGGCCTCTGGGTCGGCTGGTAGGGCGTGATGACGATCTCCCAGATACCTATACCGGTCAGATTTCGGAATGGATTGGATGCAAGTAACGGGGTTGATAGGGTCCTAGTCTTACCATGAAAGCAGGCTCAGTACCAACAGTAACAGCACGATGCTGCATGTAACCACGATTAAGCTGGCGGATGGATGCCGAGACGAGCCACCGTAGGCGACATCTGTTCCGTTGGGTTTCATATTGACAGCAAATCGACAGAGGTTCTGTTTCACTCTATTGCAGTGAATGCCACAGGTAGCCGTGTTAAAAAGTAAATCAACGGTGTTGTTCGCCTGGTTTGTGGTTAGTTAGGCTATATCCAACGGGACTCAATCAACACCGATGGCGAATATGCAGTAGCATATAATGAACATATGGATGCGATGACCGATAACCCTAACCGCTTCTGGGGATCGGTTTTTGCTTGTGAAAATACATCGTCTGATGAGAGCAGTGCGAGAATCTAACAGAGCACCATCAGTCCCAACTAACAGATATTGCATTGCAAGGGCACGACTAGCTTAACACATTGCCGACGTGGTCTAATTGTCAGGCCCTGGCATGAGCATTTACACACATGGAGAGTAGATGGGCATTGCGACGCTTGCACCTTATGGCTACCTAGGTGCGGCAGAGCTGATGGTCGCATAGTGGATTGGGGTATTAGAACCTGACAATCTCCACGGGTTTGCTTCTACCGCAGTTGGATCTAACCCCGTTTGAGCAGGGGCGTCATTTATTACTTGCAGAGCGCCTGGCTAGCTTGTGTTTTTAGGAATTGGAATTCATTGGAAGGCCAGATGCAACCATGCTTGAGGAGAAAGGCCACAGATGCTTTATCGAACTCAGCCTCTAGCTCCCGAGAGCCCCGAGCTCAGCCTCCATCCAGCCAGCCCCCCGAGAGCCCCGAGCCCTGCTGAGGACCCGATGCTCTCTCCGTAGGATGACAGGATAACGCCATTTGTGCACGGGCCATGATTACGCTCCAGGAGAGAGAAAACAAGCTTAACATCGTGTGGAGACCTGACCTTGCTCCGCCACAATCGCTCTCCGGAGAAAATGAAAGTCAACAAGTTTAGCTTTCAGCGTTCAACTCTACGCTCTACCAGCAACAAGTCAATCATGAGCGGGATGCTCGCTTCCAGCTGGATGGCGTGACATCGTTGATGCTGTATACCGTACGGACGTAGATGTGACGGGCTCGCTGAACTCTAAAACTCGGCTAACAAACGGTAGGACTCGGATACAGCCGGCAAACTGCACCGGGGGCCAGTTACAGGGCTAGTGGCGACAGGCTAGTGCCTGGGAGAATAGCTCGCCGGAGCCCTCCGAGGTCCTGGCCTTCATTTGACAGGTCTGGACTGTGGACCCACCACCTTGGATTAGACAGGCCTAGAGCGTAGATCTCGATACCATTTGGCATTTATATCGGCAACATCTTGGACTACACAAGGTCTAGAGCCTAGACCCTGGGTCTGCATACTATTTACATCGGCTCTAGACCAGCGCCTTTGGACTAGACAAGGTCTACAGTCTAGACCCTGGATCTAGATACTACTCACAACAGGGTGGCGAGGTCCACGGTCAACTGGAGTGAGTACCTTCAAACCAGGTTGTACAGCCTAGACTGAGTAAAATGAATCAACCCATCCACCCCGAATACTGCATACTGTAAGGCCCCAAGTTCGGAACGCCTCCCCAATTGGTTGGTCCCTGTGGTTGGCAGCGGACCAATGGTTAAGAATCAGGGATCCACCTGATTTAACCATCGCTAACCGTGTCGTCACTGTCAAAAAAGTGCAGACAACTACCTGCACAAAAAGGGCAGACAGCCGCCTGGAGTTCTCGATGTATCAATATAGAAGTGTCTAAGTTAACTTTACTTGTTACCTCAAACTCCATACCCAACTACCCCTTCTAGTGCTCTATGGCCATGGATTACGGCTGTAGTGTCAACACTGCTTTAACGAGTCAGAGCGACATCTCTGATCTGGTAAGACATCCAAGTCACACGGTTACCATCTGGCTGGATACACCACAAACAAATGCTAACTTGTTGGTATTTTCTATGAAAAGATGAGCTTCGATTTCTCACAATCGCCATCGCTGTCGCCGACCCCATCTGCATCTGCATCTACTGCTACTTCTGCTTCTGCTGACCTCGACCTCGACCTCGACCTCGACCTCAACCTCAACCTTGACTCATTGCTGCCGCCTCTCTCCTGGGGTTTCCTTGATCCGATGTCATGCAATAGCCAATATCGCTGGGACCCTTTAGGTCAGGTAGACCTGCCGAAAGACTGCATCATGGCGTTGACACCCGCGTCTGCTACCGAGCTTATCAGAAGTCCTACCGATTTGCCACTTAACGACTCATCTGTCAATCAACCGGTCAATCAAGCCGTTTTGTCGAGCGCTAAACCAGTTGTAATTCACAACTATCAACTAGGTGGAAACGGCACTCTACGCAAGGCCCGCAGACCTCGGTGCGAGATACATGCAGGTCGTGAGAGCCTATCTCAACGCCCCAACCGAGCCAAAGACGCAAGTTCCAGCTCCGCTGCCGTAGTGGCGGGTCTCTCTCATAACAATACTCGTGATGAAGCCAAAGCCAAGCCTCGAACCACAGCCTATGGCAGAAAAGCGCCTGCAATAGCCCCCAGACGTCTGTCCTTGGCCGCTCACACACACGACAGCGGTCGCGTGCGTACCAGCCACAACCAGGTTGAGAAAAACTACCGAAATCGACTAAACTTGAATTTCGCAAAGCTTCTCGAAGCAGTCGAAGAAACAACCAACGCCAGTGGAGAGTTTGCTGATGGAGGTGATGGAGGGTCACCACGCAGTAAAGGGGACGTGTTAAATCTAGCTAGGCGGAGACTTGTAGCTCTCGATGTAGAGAATGGATGGCTTAGAACTGAATTACAGCAGATGAAGGCTGATAGTAGGAACACTCAATGACAAAATTGGACAAAATTCCTACAAAAGGGATATATTACAGCTGTATTGACGCACATGTTAATATTGCAACTTGTGTGAAACTCGGTTCAAATAAATTTCCAATTCTAATCTACGGTACCCTTTCATGAACAGGTAGCTCAGGCAAGTCCAAATATAAGACCATCTCGCGCGGGGTTTTCTTTTGGCTAATATCTCACCTCATAGGCGCATGATGGCTAAAGTGGGCGATATTTTCATATCTGACACAAGGCGTCGAAATTGCGTCCCACGTACTGTGAACATGCTATATACTACAACTATTTATCTATGGATAATTACTGGTATCTTATCTCGTAGGCCAGTGTTGACATAACCCCATATAACCACATGTGTCCACCACCATAGAGAATCATGTTTTCTCATTGCATAACACCTATCTAACTAGTTTGAGATACCTTACACGCCACCCTTTTCTCGACCGTTTGCCCATGCCGCCCCTGATACAGGTCGTCGTTTACCCTGCCGTGAGCGTTCTGTTGCCGATGACAATAAACAGCCACAAACAGCCCCAAGACATCTCAGCGAGCATATCCGTCCTGCTCTTCGCAGATCGCACCGGCGGGCCTGGAGCATGCCACACATCTCGGCTTCTGCCAAATCGGTTCATTTCGGCTCCAATTTAGAATAAATACAAATACTTCTACAGCACGACTGTCCGGCGTCAATTAAACGTGGGTCTTGCCTATCTGGGTGTAACGAACGCGCCCGAAGCCACAAGCTATTGCCTCATAACAACAAACGGGACACCAAACACCGTCCTTTCAAATGGCTGCTCTTACAGTTAGACCCTTTGCAGCATGTGGATGTTTTTCCTCCTATAGTACTTCATCAGTCAACATCTTGAAGGCAGCTTATACGAAGTATTAGACCATATTCATCATCCTCGCAGAGATATGTACAAATGTCGACGCATTAGGAGTAATACGGTGGCTCGTTCAAAAGAAACGGGCACACCATTCTACTTTGGTTCACCCATATTCAGAGTTGAACAATACAAAACCACGATGGGTACAGTAGCACCTGAGTAATAGAATCCCAAAAAAAAGTAGATAAATTCATGAAACAGGTTACACATGGTTTGCCTCCCTCACTGTAGCTGCAGCGCCTAAGCCCTCGGCTACTAGCTTTAGGATATGGTGCTCCTTGTGGCCCAGCATTTGCCTCCCAAGTGCATAAGCGCCGGCAGCCTCTGACACCAAGTCTACCTTATGGCCATAGCCAGCATGGCTGCTATGTTCATGGTCGTGGCCTCCGCTGTGATGAGACTTGGAGTTGCCATCTCTACCATCGCCTTGATGTCTCGACCCAACATCATTGACAGGACCCTCGTCCCTTTGGAGAAGCGCGAAGGCCCCAACGGCAATAGCTCCCGCTATGGCCGCTTTCACATAGTGGCCTTTGGCATCGTCGGGGTTAGATTCTCGGTTGTCGTGGATGGCCTTCATGATCTCATCAGCCAAGCCGACCACTCCAGCAGCAGCAACTGCAGTGTCAACCTTAGGCATCCCAGACATGTTTTGGTGTGGTTGGTAGAGTTTTATTATGCCCTGTTATTGATATAAGAAGCCTTTCATAGTCAGCTGCAGTCACAATAAACGAGGCAAGGTCTGTTATGTGCCCAGAGTTGGAATCATGACGATTGCGCACCTATTGGGAATGTTTGAGAAGAAGCAAACGCGCTGGGAAACGTGTTTTAGCGGACCTTTACCTTGAGAATGCTTGCTAAAGGAAACCCTGTGTTGCTCTTATGTTAGCAGATGATAAAGATAGCGAAGGTGGCCACGTATGAGTCACAGGACTCCTGGAGTTAATATTATGCTCGTTGTACCATAGTAATAGCAGCCATCAGACTCATTGTAACTGTCGAGGCCTGTACGGGTCGTTTTCCTGTTGCATTGCCTCTCAGTGGCTTGGTCTTGCATGAAGTTGATGCAGCCTTAACAGACCAATTGGAATTCTCATTCCCGCACCAGGGAAAGTGGTGTGATCAAATCATATCATGATGGTGGAGGGAGGATAGTTGATCACACCACTATCCCAGTGGACACTAGTATCATAGAATGTACGTAACCTACGCATTTGAGTGAGCAGCCACCTGACTTTCACACCGATCTCTTCGTATGTATAAAGTATGCGCGCCGGCTCGTCATAATCCCACGTCACAGAATATCAAGAGACGTCTTTTTTGTCATCATTGTATTGTATTTCACGCCTGTTGTGATAATGTCAAATCTGAACTGTATCCTGTACCCGCACCATGTCTCTCTTGCTACTACACCTAACAGCTTTCAACCCGTCCTGAAGTCCTTCGCCGATCGAATTACTTCGTACTATGATTACGATGGCGGAAATCTACTCCACGGTGTCTTTACACCACAGTTTAACGTCACTGAAACCGAAAAAGTGTATATTCTTGACGGAGAAATGCCTGGTGTTGGGGATGAGAGAAATATCAACGTTGCCTGGTTTCACAACCAGGGGCTTGTTATTGATGGCTTTGTAGCACCTCCTGATGCAGAGAAAGTTACAGGTGATGTCCAAGCGAGCGTTACAAACGAGATAGACGATAAAATCACGGGTAAGTTTTGTCTTGTACTCTTCGTATCCCCCAGGTCGAATCGTCAACATAGACCCACCTTGACGACATCAACTAACATGAGCAAGTGCAGCTTCCAAAGTGGGGGGCTGCGGAAATCGAAGCCGCGACAGATGAAGCAGTAGCCTTCTTTCCGCGACAACTCCTGCGAGAGTGTAATTTTGGTCCATTTTATATATCGTTTACATTTCCTAGGAAAGTGAGCGAAGGCTGCGTTACAGCCACACTCAAAGACGGGTTGTTGAGGATCGTAGTCCCCAAGACAACTTACACGGCGGGTTGTGAAAAGATTGATGTTGATGTGCATTATTCTTGAAATTCAGGCTATATCCATGAAGACAAGAAGCTGTTAACAGGCCAATTCCCGAATTTATGTAGTACTTGCTTTGTGCGTAGGCAACCGGAGTCTGACCTGGCAACGGCTACTCTTATTTACCAATGGGCCACGCTGCCTTAGTATTCATGGAGCGAAAATATCTCTTCTGTTGCATCTGATACCGTCCATATGTCCGTGAATTCCAGGTTGCAGTAGCGATGGACCAGACAAGACATTCCTTCTTTAGTAATGTGAAGACATGTGAGTTTATTGTTAGGCTTTGACCCAATGACGGTATAACTATTGGATTCGAGGCTGAGGTACACGCATTCACTGCAGAGACGGATATCGACGTTGTATATCCTGCATATGAAGAGGGAGAGGAAGATGTAGGCGCGTAACGGGAGTTTGAAATGGGATTGGCGAAGACCCTGGAGTCCTAACTTGCTCTTGAGGAGCTTGCTGCTGTCTTTCTTACATTATGAATGCGATATTGTATACTTATCGTTGCTCTAACAGCATAAAGTAGTATAGAATTTAAAAATAACGGTATATCGGTACTTCGAGGTTAATGTAAAATAAGCTATAGTGAAATTATACTAAAGGCTACATCTAGGTAGTATGACTAAGAGATCAGTGATAGGAACATACTCTCGAGATGTAGTGACTGGTTGGGTGCATTCCAAGGCGTGAGCTTGACGAATTGCAGTGAGGCTCTAGACTAGCAATTATAGCTCAAATATAGGCCTGTGAACGTAGACCCCATCAATTCAGTATTGAAGCTCAAGTTCGCCGCACTGCCAGATTGTTCAACCCAGTTGGCGAATTTAACCACAAAACCAAGCCCAAAGCCGCCGGTAATCTTACCAGGAGCCGGCCGGTCACTACACTTTGCCGAATTAACAACTGCCATTGCTCCAGTCACAGCATTTACAGTGCCGAACACGCCTATGTCAATGATTGGGGGATTGCCTGTGATCAGGCTATTCCACGTTGGGCGGAAGGGTGGGATGGTCGCCATCACTTGCTTGACGTCTAGCTGATGGCTGCCGTAGTAAGAGAGGAATTCCGTGTTTTCTGGGATGTTCCAATGCAGTTCACAGCTGTAAGAGTGATATGGAGTTGGCTGAAAATGGACTAGGATGTATTTCCTGCCTGCTGCATGCGCTGCGTCTGTTAGATGGAACGGTTTTAGATATAGGCAAGTAGATGATAGCTCTGGTTGGGTGGATAACCGCCTCCGTTTACCCCGCCTTCCGGGACACGTGGAAGATATAGTCATTAATGGGCAATGATTCATTTGGTCGGCTCTCATCCAAGAGGTAGAGCCCCTCTGGCAGGTTGACGGAACCACAGCGAGTTTCAACGGTCGTAATGGACTCCAAGCTGCCGAAAGGGGAGGCAGCGTTGACTGCTGCTAATGCAAAGAGTGAAATAATGCTAAGCGAGAACATGTTATCACGTTGAATATCTGACCATCAAAATATGTTGAGTGCACACTTGCTGAAGGTTATTTACGTAAGTTTGACTATGCCAGCGATGACCGCATATTGTTACTACTGTCGTGGGCAATGTCGTTCATGCAAACCTTATATTAAACCCGTATTCACTAACTCGCCAAATAGTCCGCTGTATACAGGAATGAAGTAATTTTGAAGTGCTTGGTGCCGCCACTGCGAGTGTCATGGCGGCCTGATGGCGTGATGACATGATGACCTCACCTAATCTTGTTCTCTGCATATACGCCCAGCGGTGCACTTAGTGGTGCACTCAGGTACCGACATTACGCATTCATGCTGGCAAGTCTTTTTTTACCGCTACATTATTTCATTGTACGTAGCGTATGCGCCTGTCCGGCATCTCTGTTGCCTCAATACCTTCGCATCTCGTATTCTCATACTCCGGCAATGCAGTTCGTGGCTGAGCGAAAACACATCATAGCATCGAGAAGATGCATCATGGCCACATCGAAGTTGGTGCATAACTCATTGAGAGCGGTTGCAATGCTTGACGACCTGGAAGCCCAAACGTAGCCTGAGGTGAACCTGATATAAGTACATATGCCTATACTTATGTGGACGATGGTATGAACCGTGGGTTGAAAGTGGATTGGTCAGGCTATCTACAAAAGAATGACGTGGTAGTCAGGCCACCTCTGTTTGTTCTTGGCACCATCATTTCCAAATAGCGCTGCAGCTAAGGTCAATCAATGCAAAGGCTAGACTCGACTTTGTGACTGGCTTTATCTAGGACTATTATTCCCCGTACTTGTTTGTCAGATTGATGCATTGATAGCTACCTCACTCAACCTTCTACGCAAGAAGTTATATGCAGTACAGCTATCTTAGAATACTTGATTAATTTAATCCTATACCAGTAAAAATAAACATGGATTTCTCAACCCCAAAAACCGCTTCTTCGCAGTATATGAAGCACAGGGATCTTACTGCTAAGAAGGAAGACTCATGCCACCTTGCTCTTACTATATGTCCATTGCATAATTCTTATCTTAGTTCTCTAGCTAACAGCGTCAGACTACTAGAACCTTTACATTGGCATCTCTGCAAAGTTCGAGAACGGTGATGTTGCCGTGGTTGCCATCGCGATTCGTGATATTGTGCATCTCTTAGACTACCAGGTCAGTCATGTCACACTGAAAAACGAGAAGGGCGGAGATGCCATTGCAGACCATGTCATCGAATACCTTCAGTCATATGAGCGTAACAACAATGCCAAGTTAATCGGTGCCAGAATTTCCAGCACTCTGCTCAAGATTAATTCATCTCTTTGTTCGCGCCTCTGGCTTGAGCTCAACACTGTCCCTGTTGCCATATTTGCGAAGAGTCAGAACAAGACAGACTTGTGGGAAGCGAAGCACGTTGATGAACAGTCTGTTTCAATGGCCCGCAGATGCATTATGTGAGTCTCTCGTTTAAATAAATTTAGTCTACATGGTCTTTACTCATTTTAATGTGAAACTAAGGCATTTTGGTCCTGCAATGACACCAATCCTTCAAGTTGGCTGGCATGGCGCGGTGCAGGTCGCTGCAGGTGGCCGGGTTCGCCTTAACACCCTGCAAGACTACGAGGGAACCTGTTCGCAGGCATCTTGGGAAACGATGTTATTTTATGCTGAGAAACTGCGGGCCAGGAAGACGAAAATTGCATTCTTCAGTGCCACACCCAAAGGCGGAAGAGTTGCCGTTATGCGACATGCGCTGATCCGGCTGTCTCGACTTCTCGGCTTGGATATAACGTGGCACGGTGCGTATTTGCCCTCTATTTTCAAAATACCATTTATGCTTCTGATACTCCTTGGGCCACGGCGCTGATATGGAATACAGTACCCAAACCTCGGCCAAGCATCTTTCGCATCACCAAAAATATTCACAGTATTCTCCAAGGCGATACTAACTCCGATCAGCATGTCTCAGCAGAGGACAAGGGTGCCATTATAAATTGGATCACTGACAATGCCCAGCGGTGCTGGCTCAACGAGGGCGGACCACTTCGTTCACCTGAAGAGGGCGGCGCTAATATTATAATAGTAAGAGACATCGCACCGCCATATGGAACAACTTGACTAACTCTGTGCTATAGATTGATGACCCACAGATGATTGGCCTGATACCCATCATCAAGCAAACTGCAGTTCCTCGTCCAGTCTTGTATCGCTCACACATTCAAGTACAGAGTGATCTGATTGCCGAATCTGGCACTCCTCAGGCCGACCTCTGGGAGTTCATCTGGAGCTACATAAAGACGTCAGACGTTTTTATTAGCCATCCAAAACCTGCCTTTGTACCATACACAGTACCCCGCCAAAAGGTTACATATATGCCAGCGACCAGTGACTGGTGAGTGTCTATCACGCGTACTATAATGAGACGGTGTTGATAAATAGGAAAAGGCTGGAAGGCTTGAACAAGAAAATAAATCCATGGGATACAGGATATTACATGTGCAACTATAACACCCAGTGCTACGAGCAGCACATGACTGAGCTGGAATGGCCTACCCGTGAGTCTTGCGAGTCTTACCGCCCTAGGGGAGGCGAGTGTAACGCTTTAAGCAACTAGGCAAATACATTATCCAAGTCGCGCGCTTTGATCCCGCCAAACGAATATCCACAGCCATCGACGCGTACGCCGAGTTGCGCCGTCGCCTTGATGATGTGAACTATTCTAACCCTCCTCAGCTCGTCATGTGAGTTACCATATGTTCCTGAGAAACTCTGGGATACAGCTAATAATGGCGTCACATGAAGTTGTGGTACTGGCTCTGTCGATGACCCAGACGGCAGCATGATTTACGACCAGACCATGACCCACATCGAGGCCAAATACCCTCATCTGCAGGATGTTAGCGTCATGCGACTAGAACACAGTGACCAGCTGCTCAATGTCCTCATTAGCAATGCCCATGTCGCACTGCAGCCTTCAAATAGAGAGGGTTTTGAGGTTAAGGTTTCAGAGGCGCTACATGCAGACTGCCCAGTTATTGCTACCATGGCCAGCGGGATCCCACTTCAAATAGAACATGGTGTGTAAATGGATATCTTGTAGAGCCGGGTGACTGGAATGCCATCGCTGGCTATCTGGTGGATCTATTTACCTGTGACGCGCTACGGGAAAGCATGTCACATGCCGCCAGGGTGAGCCTAAGCGACGAAGTTGGTACAGTTGGAAATGCGCTCTCGTGGTACTTTCTTGCGTCAAAGTTTGCGGCTGGAGATACGTTTGATTGCAATAACAGGTGGGTGAATGATATGGCGAGAGAAGGGGCTGGTAAACCATATTCGGAGCAGGAGAATCGCTTGGACCGTCAGTTCACTGCTCGCCTCCAATGAATGGTTAATTCTGCTGGAAAGTTTCGAATGATATCAGTTGCTCTATATGGCTCATAATAGAGGTCATCCATCACCTTTCTATCTTGGGACTCACCTAGTCTGAACAGTAAGAACAGGAGCTCATAATGTACACCGTTTTAACAATCGTGTGGCCTAAATTTCAGACTAAGATTCTGTTTCCTAGCACTATTAGTGCTCATAATCTCATTGATGAGGACCATTTGATGACTAGGCAGAGCAAATACTTGGAGTACTAATTGAACCCATGATAGGAGGTTGCAGTGGCGAACCAGTCTCTTGTACTAGCTGGTAGTTATTGAACAGCAAATGGATGTTGGCACATATGGAATAATACAAAGGGAAACTTGTGAGCTATATCCCCCCTTTCCGCACAAAATTAATTATCAGTACTTATCCTTGACCTCTCAATCAGTCAATCAATTAATTAATAGGGATCCGTTGAGCCTCATTGCCCTTGGGCTTTGAGATCAGCATGTTGAGAGACCGCCTTGCATGCTAGTATTGGATAACTACATTAGCCGCTGTAGTAAGACCAGAAGTGCATACATAACAGCTAGCCCTGGGATGATGCTTCAAAACGCGACTTAGAAAGATGAAAACCCCTGAAATGTCCACACATATATAAAGTGAACTCCCGTAAATATCATTACGCATCTCCAACGCATTCCATGAAATCCTACACGGCCGAGACCGATCAACGTCCTAAGTCAGGTTTCAAATTGAGTCCGGCGGTTGGTTATAAGCCTGGTATATGAAATAGCGTGTAGTAGGAATTAGCAACATGCTGACTTGGTTGGTGTCTTGACCCTTGCCAGGCAAAAATTCTTAGTGTAGCTCATCCCTGATGTAGAATCCATGCGTCTAACTGTTAACTTTCATTTACTAATTATCCGTCAATCCTGCCCTAGGTCTAGACAAAAAGGGCTAACCGCGGGGCGATCAGCTATCAGACATCCCTAACGCTCTAGAAATTTCGCCTATTGCCATCGGGTGCCTCGTGTCGCACTTCGCCATAAAATCTAACTAGAATTATGCCTTACGGACTCCTAACATCAGCTATCTCAGTTCCCATATTCGGAGGATCATGAGTTCACATTCAAGCTGCATCATGGAGCTGTGGTCCGCCCGTAGCAGGTGTTGCAAAGCGGGCAGGTGTTATGCTGCGTACGAAACCACTCCATGATGCAACTTGAATGGAAGACATGGCCGCATAGCAAGCAGCGGACTACGTCCGCGTCTTCCAGTACCTCTATACAAATCACACTACACTGGGGAATTAGAGCCAAGGTCATCTTAGGAGAGCATAGGATATATAGTACCAAGTTGGAAAGGTGCTAGATCGCTCGTCCAGATCTGCCACGCCCGCTCTCCACGACCTGAATGTTTGGCAGTTGGCGACTCCATTGAGTTTCTGAGTGCCGTACGGGCTGGCAGCGGATTCGAGGTCGTCTGGGTGACGCAACACACTCTTGGTCGCAACCCTACAGCAGTTTTAGTGAATAGCCTCGAGTAAGGGTGAGAAGAGGCATCAAAGTTGCCATGGTTACCAATTAAGAACATATAAAAAAAAATTACCAACACCACAATACTGAGACTGACAATGACTGGGACAGTTACTGCTACAGAGGCAGGATTTCTAGTAGTTGGCGTCGAGCTGTTGGCATTGTCCATGGTGTAAAACCTCACTCCTTTCCTAGATAATGCGTCCTTGAGGATTTCTTGTGCAAGGATGCTTTAATGGGACTCATAATTACCCAAGGGATGGCCTGGTACTTACATATCATCATGGCTTGTTTTACCGTGAGCGACTATCTGGCCAGAAGACTCGCCCAAGTCGGCCTCCATCACTACTTCATGGTTCCCGGAGACTACAACCTCGTCCTCATCGACAAACTTGAGGCACACTCGCAGCTTACTGGCGTCAGATGCACCAACGAACTCAATTGCTCCCTCGCCGCCGAAGGCTATGCCCGCGCCCAGGGCATCGGCGTCTGCGTCGTCACTATAGCGTGGGCGCCCTCTCAGCCTTCAACGGCATCGACAGCGCATACGCCGAGAACCTTGCCGTCGTCCTCATCAGCGGAGCGCCCAACACCAACCATACAGGACAGCATCTCCTGCAACCACACGCTTGGCGAGCTTGACTGTACATACCAGCTAGATATAGCTAAGATGATCACCTGCTTTGCAGTGGCTATTCACAGAGCCATCGACGCCCCCGGGTTCGGTTGACCATGCCATCCGATCAGCGCTTCTGGAGAGGAAACTAGCATACATCAAATTGCAGGCAAATCTAGCGAATGAAATATGTGCTATTTTAGGACCTGTAAGTGCCGTTATTTAACCGCCTCCAAGCGACGGGCCTGCGCTGGCTGCCGCCGTTGCCAGTGTTGCTGAGCATCTCAGCGCCGCGCAGAAACCTGTAATCCTTGTTGGGCCAAAACTTCACAGGGCCGGCGGGGACGAGGAGCTTCTCCAGCTGGCTGAAGCCATTGGTTGTGCCGTCGTGCTTCAGCCGGCAGCGAAGGGCTCGTTCCCCGAAGACCATGTGCAGTTCGCCGGTATCTTCTGGGGGCAGGTCAGCACGCTCGCGGCAGACGCCGTTGTCAACTGGTCCGACGTCCTACTCTGTGTCGGCACAGTGTTTACAGACTACAGCACGGTCGGGTGGACGGCTTTGCCCAACGTGCCGCTGCTAGTTGTTGATGTGAACTCGGTAACCGATCTGAGTACCTATTTCGATCGGGTGGGTATAAGCGATTTCCTCTCTAGCTTGGCTGACGTGGTCGGCTGGAACGACACCACCATGGTCGAGTACAACCGACTCCGTCCGAACCCTCCTCTAGAGCAGTTGCCTGGTGGTCAGGACAGGTTGACTCGCAAAGAGATCACCAGGCAGATACAGACGTCGCTCACGGCGAACCCAACAGTGTTTGCCGACACCGGGGACTCGTGGTTCAACGGAATCCAGCTACGCCTCCCACGCGGCGCCGGTTTAAGATTAAGATGCAATGGGGCCATATCGGATGGTCGATACCTGCCTCGCTCGGCTACATGTTTTCGAATCCAGAGAGGCGAGCTATTGTCATGGTCGGGGATGGTGCATTCCAGGTGACTGCAACAGAGGTCTCGCAGATGGTTCGGCATTGCGTCCACATCATCTTGCTTCTGATGAATAACAGAGGCTACACGATCGAGGTCGAGATTCACGATGGGCTGTACAACCGCATCCACAATTGGAACTATGGACTCCTGGTCCAAGCGTTCAATTCCACAGACGGGAGGGGACGTGCACTTGGTCTCAAGGCGCCAAACGTCGAAGAGTTTTCACATGTCATAGAGAGAGCTACAGGACATATGGATGGACCTACTCTAATCGAGTGCAATATTCATCGAGACGATTGTAGTAGGGAGCTGATTACCTGGGGGCACTTTGTGGCGGCAGCCAATTCCCGCCGCCCTCAGCCCACAGGCTAATTCAACTTCTATTTATTAGTGAAAGAATTACCTTTGGAAAAGAATACTATTCCCCAATTCGAAGAATTACTTTGTAATTACGTGTACCTAATATTAGCACGAGTGTAAACGTCGCTGAAGCTCCTCTCCATCGCTTCGCCGTCAATATTGTGCTCAGCAAACTTGAGAAGCGAATTCTCCAAGCGAACTAGTTGCACTTACTAGAGTGACCTAATAAAATGATGGAACCACATACCCAAGCAATTAGGCATACAAGGATGTCGAAATATTATGGACGCTAGCCGCTAGTCATATGACGTAATAAAGTGCTGAAGTGCTCGTGCTTTCAGCCTCCAGGCAGGCCCAACTGCCATCCAACATATATTCCCTTCGACTTCGCTGCAAGAAACACCTCAAACGCTTTTCCTTCCATTTAATTGAGCTTGAACGTTAAATTGACTCACTATGTGGTGCACGAGATCATTAAGAACTCACCCCGTGGCAAGCTTCACTGGCGTGTCTACGACGATGTTGGCTTCACTCAGGCCCTTCCACCTTCGGGCGACGCCTCCTCCAACATTCGTGGCAAGATCATCACCTGACCAACCAAGATTCCCTGAGAAGCCTTCAGTAATACAACCTATTTTGCAGAAGCACAAGCCGCAGCCTACAGAGTCGGAGGAGGATGTAGCTGCTGATAGGTCACGCATTGATCCGCTTCGCCAGCCCAGACCTACGGAGAGCCAGCAAAATGTCATAGCAGACCGCTCAGCGGATGATCCCATTCAACCAAAGGTCCCATCCTGAGCTTATGGCTTGAGGTTGGTAGACTGCAGCTAGGCACTGTTATGCATTGTAGTAGCTGTGAGTGACGACAAAAGTATTATTCTTCCCTCCTCCAGCTGCGGCTAGGCAGGTAACTGGCTTCCACCATTTGGTCGAGAATATAGTTATCTGAGTGTATCCTTCATGATGAGGCGTCAATGCCTATGATGCTGTCATGGGTTCGACGGGGTTGATGACAAAGAGTCCAGCGCAAGCCTACCTCTCGTGGAACGGTGCTGTGTGTGGACGTGGAATCACTTCTGGGTGGTCCAGTTTTTTTATCATTAATATATTTCCTCTGCTTCTTCCTTCGTAGTTCTTCTGCGACCCATAGTGAGCACTTCTGTCGGTCCATGCTGGTGCTGGAGATTTATCGCCAAGGCAACTTATGATGACACAATCACAAGTGAATTTGGACTTATTCGAAGAGCAGGAACTCTGAAATTATAGAGAGTATAGATTTTAACTGAAATCCGTAGAAAAATGACGGGCTAGAGCGTCACGCCAACAGGAAGGATGATTAAGAAATTAATAGATAGAGATGACTTCCATGAGGCGCGAAGAGGTACATCATAACCTCGCAATAATGACGATTGCATGGAATGCTCTGTGGCCTGATATTCAGGCAATCTAGGTCGAACCCAATTATACTGCAAACCTTGGTGCCAACGGACCGGCATAATTGACAATGACAATACTTGATAATGATCTGTGGGGTAGGCATTAAAGTAGTTATTGCATATTCCCCGGTACTAGTGATACCTCGATCCTGTTGTTCCAAATGTGGATTCGAGGCTGAGCATTTGCTAACTTCTGACAGCCGATCTGCACATGACAGTCAGATGTCTAGTGTCATAAGAGTTGCATGATGGTGGTGTGATGGTGGGTATGCTAAGGACTTATTCCATTATTTGACATGTCAGGTGGTCTCCCTCCACTGATTTCCACATTTCTCATAGTCAATATAAAGCTTTTGGAACGTCTCAAGAAGATATTACGCCTCAAATAAACAGCTACAGCTATAGATAATTCTGTCAAAATGTCGACCTTCCATGGCCTCCTGCAACCGCATCATGTCTCACTCACCCGTCAACCACACCACTGGCAAACCCTCTTCCAGTCCTTCGCAGATCATGTTGATCCGTATCACAAGTTCGATCACATGCCCCCACACAAAGGCTTTTCTGCACCACGATTCAATGTCACTGAAACAGAAACAAATTACTTGCTAAACGGTGAACTGCCAGGCGTCGGGGAGAAGACTTCGGTTAACGTCACGTGGCTCCAAAACCAAGTTCTTATTATTGACGGAGCTATTAGCAGCGTCGATGAAACGGCGCCTGAAGATGCTGTTCAAGCAGATACAGTGGGGAACAAGGACGTAACCGGACCGGTCCCATTACAGGGGGGATTGAAAGCTGAGGCTACGGCGGATGGACCAACAACTGTTTTTCCACTACAGCTCCTTCATGAAAGAGATGTTGGCCCCTTTCAAAGGTCGTTCACATTCCCGGGTGAGGTGGATGAAGTCCATATGAAGGCGAGCATGAAGGATGGACTACTCAGTATCATAATACCCAAGAAGGTACATTCGATCAATTTGGATCTGCGAGTTGATGTCCAATAATTCCAGACTATATTTACAGACTAGCTATAGTTAGGATAAGCTAGATATATACAATTTTATGCTATTTCTAAATTTGTGTTGCTATTTGTCTGCTATGTGGGTCGGTGTACCGCTTACACGAGTGCAAAAATGTCATAGAAACGATTGTTTTTATTCAGTACTATTTTATACTCTAGGATCTAGACCAGATCTCCTAAAACGTAACCACATATCGGCTAGCTCATATGTGTCGCTAATATAAACACAACGAAACCTTCCGGCTATACAAGTCTGAGGATCTTCGCACTGCGGACACTCAATCATGTCATTCTGAATGTGGGTAATTAAAGTATCGAAGCTGTTCAAGTATCATGGGTCCGACCGAGAGGGATGTCCTGAACCAAAAGTCATGTGCGCAATGACCCATTATAATACTTGACGGAAGGAATAAACTCCACTCTGTGCTAATTATCATTTATCTATATTTAACAGCATGGAACGACAGATAAAAAATATTACCAGATTAGCGCAAGGCAACGTCCTCGGTTAAGGCATTTCCCTTTTGTACTGGAGCTCAAAACTTGGTAGGTCGATATCCCCGAGAACCATTCGCGAACAAACGAAGTGGCATGGCGGCACGACTAACAGCCTTTAGTGGACAACTTCATCCATCTGAACTATGCATTCTCATACAACGACGCCACTTCCTTCAAAACTACCATTATATGCTACTGCTCCCACTTGCGTCTTTTAGTATGCAGCCCTCCCCGAAGCCCAAAAACTCAAACCTACAGCTATTTATTTATGGGGTCCGACGGCTAAACATTATACTATTGTCTAACTTTCAACCTTGAGGGTAAATCTTTCGCTATACTACTTCTACATCTAACTCTATGCCCAATCCGTAGTTTATTCCCTATAATAATAATGTCTTTTATTTATACTAGCACGGTGATATACAGATAACTAAGGCTCAAAAATAGGATTCAGCCTCAAAGGCAATACTGAAGAATTAGAGAGGCTGGCGCATCTATTCGCTGCAATGGTCTACAGGAATCAATCGCACTTTGTACTACCGAGTTGTTATGCACCCTCCTAAAGAGGACACACTTCTACGCCACCTCCATCTTCCATATCTTTGATGATTTGCAAGAGACCTATCACGTAGTCCATAAGATGGCATTCAAATGCATACCCCTTTCAGGTCCGTTCAAATAAATATTGGTTCATAGAATAGTCCTGACATAAGGCGCTTGTCGTAGCCAGCGAGATGGTCAGTTATATTATAAATGATTATAACAACCGACGGGCGGTTCCAATCTTGACCAAAGTGACGACTTAGGAGACTATTCAACTATTCCTCCAATTATTGCACCACCTTTCTTACGCATCAACAAGATTACAGAAGCGTGGTTTCAGGGGATTTTCTTTCATCCATCTCAAAATCACTCTGATTGCCGTAGATCTCATTTTTCCCAACTCAGAAAGCCATCATAAACCAAAAAAATGGCATTCCATACGTCAATTATCACCGCGCGAGAATTTTCCATATACCTATAAACCTACTTGTAACTAGCAGGAGGAATATATTTGAGCTGCTGGAGCGCATGATTGATAGGTGAGCGGACGTTAGGAACATCCTTCCAGAAGTCGACAGTGGCAATAGCACGCCTAGCGATACCCTCGGGAGTGAACTTGAACTTCTGGAACATGACTCAGTATAACTGCAGTTGACAGATGATAAGACATGGAACTTGCCCTATAGACATCTTTATAGGCACCAGAGGCACCAAAGCGGTTGAGGCCAAACTGCTCATGGGGATATCTCTCCCACCCCATTGTGCTCATGACCTCAACAGACAGCGATGGATTACCGTCGGGCAGAACAGATAGCCTGTACTCCTTGGACTGGGCGTCAAATACCTCGAAGCAGGGAATCGAGACAATTCGAGCATTCATCCCGTGGTCATCTTGAAGGGACTTGGCCGCGTCCACACTGAGGGACACCTCAGAGCCAGTAGAGTGACAAGTGTAATATTGGCATCGTCAATCTCGCGCAGGGCATAGCCACCCTTGATTGCCTTGTCAACTGTCGAGCCCTCGAGCTGAGGTAGGTTATGGCGAGACAAAGCAATAATACTAGGTGTGTATTTTGAAGTCAGGCAAACATAATAGGAAGCGCTTGTCTAATTGCCGTCAGCAGGGCGCCAGACCATGCAATTGGGCAGAGCGCGGAAGTGAGCCAACGTCTCAATAGGCTGGTGAGTAGGACCATCTTCGCCCAGGCCAATAGAGTCGTGGGTTGCAACCCATATAGCCCTGACCTGAGACAGAGCGGACAGGCGTATGGCACCGGCAGCGTAAGAGACAAAGTTCAGGAAAGTGCTACCATAAGGCAGGACAGTACCGTAGGCAGCTAGACCGTTTATAACAGCGCCCATAGCGTGTTCGCGGACACCATATCGGACATATTGACCAGAATAGTGACCGAGCCCCTTGGCTTCAGGCTGAAAGTCAATAGCAGTCTTCCAGCGAGTCAAGTTCGAGACTGTAAGGTCAGCAGAGCCACCGAAGAGCTCCGGAATAACCGACTCTATCCTATCGAGCACTCTCCCAGACAGCTGTCGAGTAGCCATGGCTGAGTCTTCTGGACTGTAGACAGGCAGACTCTTCTCCCAGTCCTTGGGTAGGTCACCTGTTAAGCGTCGCTGCAAATCAGCGTGCTGTATAGGGAAGTTCTCGCCATAGTTGGAAAATAATTTATTCCACTCGTCCCCGTCCGCGGCACCCTGGGCCGAGTGTGTAGGATATAGGATAGAAACTTGTTCAGGCACAGCGAAGGTCATCTCAGGGTTAAATCCAAATTTCTCCTTGAGCTGCTTAATGTCGTCGGGCTTGAGGGGTGAGCCATGCACATTGTTGGTGCCCTGCCGGGTAGAACCAAACCCAATAGTTGTCCTTAGCTTAATTAGGGAGGGCTTATCCTTAACCTTCTGACACATCTTGATGGCGGCCTCAATGCCCTCTAGGTCGCTGTCACCGTCCCCAACGACGATGACGTGCCAGTCGTAAGCCTCATACCGATTGATAATGTTTTCAGTGAAGGTGATGTTTGTATCACCATCAATGGTGATACGGTTGTCGTCGTATATGCAAATGAGGTTGCCAAGTTGCAGATGACCGGCAAGGGATGAGGCCTTGCTAGAAACACCCTCCATCAGGCAACCGTCGCCAAGAAAGCAGTATGTGTAATTGTTAATAATATCAAACCCTGACTTATTAAAAGTGGCAGCAGTGTGAGCCTGGGCCATGGCTAGGCCGATGGCGTTGCATATGCCTTGTCCGAGGGAACCAGTTGTGACCTCGATGCCAGGGGTCCTGCTGTCGGATTTCTACAGTCGAAAATTTCAGAACCTACCAATATGAATGGGCAGCATGGGAGAAGTTACGCGGAAGGCTTTGAGGTCATCGATGTTAAGGTCAAAGCGAAAGAGATGGAGAAGGGCATACTGCAACATGCAAGCGTGACCGTTTCTTTACCTCAGTCCTGTTAGCGGCAGCGCGCCTCCTGCTATGAATGGGGGTTACTTGAGATACTTACGATAGAACGAACCGGTCACGATTCAGCCACTTGGGGTTCTTCGGGTTGAACTTCAGGAACTTCCCCCACAGGACGTGTGCAACAGGAGCCATGCCCCTAGAGCGTCACGATTAGCACGATTTTGCATTGTACCCTTTGTTGCATAGGGATGGAAGTACTTACATGGAAGCCCCAGGGTGTCCCGAATTTCTCTTGAAGGTCGCATCAACCTAGGACATTAATTCGTCAGCAATGCTCTCATTTTGATTATGAACCTCAGTTATCCCAGCGCATCGGGGGCTAGTGGGGGAGAGTACCGCGAGCAAGCGGGTGGTGTTGATGGCCTGTTTGTCAAGGTCGTTGTAACCCATGATTGCGTATTTAGGAATGGGTTAAACGCAAGAGCGCAAATATTAGTTGAACATCCAGGCAAATACAAACTCGTGGTGCCCAGGTGACTTAACTAACATGGCTCACAGTTCTCAATGACGCGAGGTTGCCACAGGGAAGTGTGGTGAGTGTTGGTGGTGCCCGCAATGTACATTAAGTCTCGATGTGGCATGACGATCACACCACTCATGAGGAAGTACCTCTAGAGAATCCAATTCATATTCGATACATCATTTTCATAATTTTGTACGAGAAGAGCACACAGGCAATGTATTGCATTGCCAAGGGCCTAATATATTATTGGTTTGACCATAGATCCCGTATATTCGTAGTCCTTCCTGAGTGGTGGAGACGAAAGGGATTATACCTGGGCCCTGGATAGGCTACGATCGATGTATGAACTCTGTGGTGCAAGGCTTCCGTCTGTTATCCTTATAGATCGCTGCCTTGCTTGCATGAACGCTGTGTCTAGCTGCTTCCCGGCTGCAGTATGGCTTCTATGCCTTTGGCATGCCAACAAGGCAGTTCTTCGCTACTACATGTCAAGCTTTACTGGCAATACCCAGGATAATGATAAATTCCAGCAATGGAAAGAATTCTATCAGAGCTAGCATGACCTTGTGGGTTCAAAAGATGACGAGGCTTTCGAGGAGAGACTCAAACGACTTAAGGACTGGTATATACCAGATCATACTAGAGAGGTTGGCTATATCATTGATACCTGGCTTGATCTATATAAAGAGAAGCTTGTTAAGGTCTGGGTTGATCGACATCCTCACTTTGGCAATGTTGTTACCTCACGTGGCGAGGGTATCCATGAACTCATCAAACTGTATCTGAACACGTCTCAGTTGGACCTCTTTGAAGCTTGGAGGTCAATTAAGCTTGCAGTGCTCACTGAACTTCAAGCCAATCAAGCCAAGCAGCAAATCCGAACGTTTATTGAGCTCTCTGGTCCATTGTATAGCAACATACGCGGCTGGGTATCCTACGAAGCTTTACGGAAGGTTGAGGAGCAGCGGAAGCGTCTCTTAAAGGATGAGCTTCTAGACTGTACCGGGGTCTTTACTGCACGTACCTTCAACAGCCAGCGTGATTGCGGGCTTTGGTGGCGCAAGGGTTGCCATACTTACTGAGCAGTTGGGTAGGGTGTGAGAAATAAGAGCCCAGGCACTTGTGGTGTTATCTAGGTATTTACAGCGAAAAGAGGCAATCTTTAAAAGTTGCTCGAAGTTGCTCGCTCACTGATCGAGCCCAAAAGCGCCCCAGAAAGTGGCGGCTACAACTGCGGTTTCGTCATTATCCAATCTCTTGTCAACGTGGTGCGTGCCCATCTCGATGGCCAACCTTATACACTGGCCGGCGTAATGGTAGCTTAGGGTTAGATGGATTTTGCGAAACATTCCGATAACATAGCCAAAACTCTGGGTATCATTAATTATTTCCATATGGACATTTAGACTGCTATTCAGCGCCGTCTTCTCTAGGCTTCGCTCCTTTCAAATACCCCAGAGTAGGTGAGTAACTACGCTCTAAGCTATCGTTGGCTATAGAACGCATCAAAGACTCTGTTGAACGCCCTTGTTTCCCATCGTCAAAGTAATTTGCACCAACTGTGCCCAAGTCTAATGGCATCACGGCATTAGAGCTATCTTGAGGTTCAATTATTGGAGAAATTGTATGACTTCGAGACTGTCTAAATGGACGGTATGTATTTAGGTTCGCGTCATCACTGGAATGTAAGATATTCCCGCCAGGGTTTTGTGCCGCTTTTGCAGAGACCTCCCCGGCCATAGTGCTTTGTTTCGAAGCCAGGTCCCTTTGATATTGCCGCTTTTGCGCCGCTTTTCATCTTCAGCAACGAGTGCACGGAGAGAATCCGCCACAGACGCGAACACCTGCGAGTCGACCTTAGTAGCAGAAGCGGGAGCGACACACACAGGTTGCTCTATTTCTCTGCGATTACGAGTGCGGTGGCGTTTCTCATATATTGGAGGATAATATTTGCCTATGGGTAACGGCGGCTCATATAAACCAAGCGCATGCAGCGAATCATCAGGCATGCTTAAGTCGAGGTGGAAATATGAGAGCTGCAGGGCGAGAAGATAGCCGCGGGTAGAAAGCGGTATAACTGAAAAATGTAGGCTATTGTATTGAGTGCATGCGCTTGGTGTAAGTAACGTGTAGCTAGTTATATGTGCACAGAGGGAGGTGGCAAATGGCGATGGGAAGAGTTAAGTATGTCCCCCACTAGGCCTGTTGCCCTGTAGGTGTTGAACCGAAGACCTACGACTTTGTTGTAGCGGGGGTCAACATACGCAAGTGGACGGCCATAGTGGCGGGGTGCCGTTTGACCCTGTAAAGTTGCCACACCAGCGTCATGATGAGGGCTGGATTAGCATGCCCAGGATGATTGGCCCGTCTAGTATTCCCACGGCAGCGAAGATTGAATTTGCTAAGCGAAGAAGACCGCGCAGGAGAAAATGAAATGTTCTTAATGCCAATGAATGTCTCTAGCACCTAAGGTAGACTGTAATTCTTTGCCAACATGGGAATTAGTCATCTCGCCTCGGAGCTCTTCAGGATCATTAATACTCTAGGACAGTTTAATCCCGGTGTGTAAGTACGCACCTATAATCAATGAAATGACTGATTGTTGGCGGCATGCTGATATAGATGGTAAACACTAGGCAGTAAGGATTGACCCGTGATCGATGAGAATGTCTGATTGCTTGCAGCATGCTGATTTAGTTGGAACCCTCCAGGAGTAAGGAGGTGCTACAATCTTTAATTAACCATATCCGAGATTCATAGTCTCTTCGCCTGTTGTAAGTAATGCCCACAGGGTGTAAACTAATTATAATTATATATTTCTTTTTGATCCTAGTACGCATTCATTATCATCATTCCATCGTCTTCGCGTATAAACATTGCCTATCCATTGTAGCTGTTTTAAAACACCGACTAAACCTCTCGAGAATACATGTACAACTAGGAAAACATATGCACATGCCCGGAAACCAGACTTGCCTATCCTGATATCATATCCGATATGATAAATTATCTTGATATCAGGATAACATACTATCCTGATATGATATCGGCTTAGCAGGATAGCAGAGATGATATCAGGATAGCACCCTTAGCAGAGATGATATGACCAATAGCACCCAACATACGCGAAACTCAGTTCTAGTCTAGATCATCATCTAAATCAACCTGAATATTACTGTGGCCTATTTCGCCATCAACAACAAGCCCTCTACCACCACGTGAGGATGGTACGATGAGTTCTTCACGCAGCCAATTTCCAATACATTCGACCTTCTCGAGATTTGTGCAGGACATCCGTTCGCGGTCCCATGATAGAGTACGTCTACCGCCACTGAATGCTGACTCTGCATCAGCAGATCCGGGCGGAACAGATAGTACATCAATGGCCATACGACTGAGGCGCGGGTATGTCCGAATTTGATCTCTCTGACACCACCAGGAAAGTGGAGAGCCATCAATTTTTATCGGCTGGCCTCGAATAAAGTTCTCAAAGTCGTCTACGTCCCTAGTTAGATCCTTGGCGACCATGATTTCATTAAGAAGTCGATCAAGCTCATTTGGCTGCCCCTGCTGCGAGCTAGATTCTTTCGTCGGTATATGTGTAGGTTTGAGGTCAGGCACGATCTTGTATTCTTCCTCCCAGATTGTACGTGCACGACTAATGGCAGTCGCTGCCCAATCTTCTTTCCAATGCAACTCAAGGTATCGCGCTCTTTTCGATGGGTCAAGAAGAAGGGCTGTTGCATAGATAGGTGACTCATCGGATATGGCGTAGTACTTGTTCAGCACAAACCAGCCCATATGAATCGAGTGCAGCATCAGAGAATCATGATTTTCCTCTGTTTCATAGAACACCTGCAGAGAGTATTAGTATCTGGTCTTGTTCAAACTAACTAAATAAGGGATAGCATCGTAAAAGCCTTACTTTCTTCTGCTCATAGTGGCGGAGAAGTATGTCCATAATCATTAGGGTCTGCGAGAGCGTTGTTGTCGCACCCTGTGCCCACAGTGTCGTTGATGTGAAAGGCTGGAGAAATGCATGCGTTTTCTCCAAGTAATCCCAATCTGTAGAGGTGAGAATATCATCGCCTAAACATTTGTCATAGTCAAGCAAGAATTGCTTTACTAGCTGTTTTTTCCTGACTAGATTATCGATCATCCTATACCATGAATTCCAGCGTGTATCATTATCAATGCCAAGACGTAGATTGATGCGCTCGTCCCATGCATCGCTATGTATGGTCGAGTTCCGCAGCCATAACCCGATCCGGTGTAGTTTGCGCAAGGCAGGAATCAAGACCCAACCCTTCCTACCACCTTCATTTGATCCTTTGTCTAACCTCTGTGGTGGATTCCTCTTCAACTTAGCTCCCGTCTGATCTAGTTGGTTTGACACATCACCACAGGACGCATTGTACATAGATAGACAGAACTGTTCATAGAGCTTGTCACCAGTTACATCGCTTGCAGCAGCAAGGGCAGCTTGGAGTGCCTCCTGCGAGGATGCGAAAAGAAAGGCCTGAAGCGATAAATTGATAATGTGAAGTATACAACGTATACGGTTCCGTTTTGGATCCCAGTCAATCTGTAGTAAAATTAGGATAACTAGGAGGAGAGTACTAGAACCACGGCTCACATAATGATCACGTTTCAGTTTAGTTGATAAATGCTGTAGACAAGTGTCGTTCGAAGTCGCATTATCGCCAGTATGACAGCCGAGTCTATTGCTGATGCCGTATAGGCTGAGTGTTGATAAAATAAGATCAGCCTGATGCTCGCCAGAATGGCTGTGTCGAATCTCTACGAGACGTAACAGCGCTCTCCTAGCTTGGTAGTCCTTATCAACCCATCTCGCACATATTGCCAGTACACCATGACGATGTGGCGATGTCCAGAGGTCAGATGAGATATGGACCTTTGAAATAGCACTTTGCAGCTTGGCTTTTAACTGCGACTGATAGAGGTTAAAGTTTGCAGTAATATGACGCATTGCTTCATGCCGTGATGTCATAATTAGATCCTCAATTGCGGGGTTACAAGCTAGCATAATTTCTTGCATCTCATCCCATAAAACTGCGGAAAAGGGTAGCCGACGGCGTGTGAGGAGGCCAACCATGCTCTCAGTGTAGCGCTGAGCGTTGAATACTCTGCGGAGGGCTGACTCAGATGGGTTTGCCGTATAATAATCGCCGAGCCTGGCCTGCTTTGGCGGAACACCAATGTCTGATGATCGATCGAACGTCATGTTGTCTGAGGAATTGACGATATCGCTGTGTTTACGCTTCGCATGATATATAGCATTGTCGCGTTTAGGATTTGACCAGGGCTGATCAGATGCACAGACCAGACATTCATATACTACCGCCCCTTTTGTTCTGCGTTTCCCCGAAGGTCCTAGCTGGCCTTTATTTGGATATATCGCGCGGAATATACAATCGAAGTTCAGGACCTCAGATGGTGCTGAATCTGCATCAAGAGCAGAGCCCATGCTCATATAGGATTGCGACGTGCAGTCTTCAGGCTGGCAAGGGGAAGAGAGCATAGTTAAGTGTAGCTTCATGGAACTATGTAAGGGGACATATCCTATCTACACTATCAAAAAGGCCACAATATGAGGGATTTGGAGACTTTCCAAAACGATGCACCAAATCTTATCAGCTGATGATACGAAATCTAGCCAACCAGAGCTCACAGCTTATGCTGACATCTATCCTGATATCTATCCTGATATCAGGATAAGGGAGCAAGGCTTTATCTGATATCTGATATATATCATATCGGATATAGCAGTATAGCAGAGATGATATCAGGATAGCATATCAGGATAGGCAACTCTGCCGGAAACACAAGTCACAACCAAGATACGACACGCTGGCTCAAAGGAAACGGACCATCAACTTATTCCGGTGACTGCAGCGAAGCAAACGATTCTGTAACAGAGCCACTCCCAGGGCTCAACCCCGGCGTACCCATCCTCTCCTTTATCGTCCCCTGCACGAACTTCTCCGCCTCCATCTTGATGTAATCTCGTATCAACTTCGAATCGCACTCGGCGTGGTTCAAGAGCATCATCTTAAGGCAACGGACCTCCTCGGCCAACCCCTTGGTATACTGGTTGAGCTTGATGTTTATTTGTTCTATCTCTTGCTCCTTGCTGATGAGGATTGTGTTCTCAGCTTGCTTGCGTTTACGGCACTTGCGGGCGGAGATACGGTTTTTTGCCAGGGCAACTTCGTCTCGTGGTTTGGGTTCGAATGTTGGTGAGGCTTCTATGTCCAAGCTAGTGGCATTGGCGTCGTCTTCTTCTTCGTCGTCGGTGTTGATTAAGTGTTCGGTGTAGCTGATGAAGCTCCTGGTTGCTATAGCTGTGTTCCTTCTCTGTCTTGGCTTTTGAACGGCTGAGTTGTATAGTGTCTTGGTGGCCTTTGACGACTCGGTTTTCCTTCTTCGCTTCGATCGTGTTTTTAGAGAACATTTTGAAGTGGCCGTGGTCTGAGGATCTTGATCCCCTGGTATCGCTTTGGTCGACTGCTGAGGTGGAGGAGCTCCTAAGTCAGGCCTCGGGGTTGCATCATCTGGGTGTGTTTGACTATCGTGCTGATTGGAATGGCCATCGAGCCTAGGGTACTGTTCATACATATTCATGGAGTCGAGGCCTGGCCATGTTTCATCAAAGCTATTTCCTCCATTGATATTGTTGGTAAACATGTACCATTCTGAATAATCCCAATGGCATTGGTAGCTGCCTTCAGGCTTCAAGCCAGGAGGCGGCTCGGCCCCAAGTAGGTTGTACTGGGGAAAAGGTGATATGTCTGTGGCGAAGAAATGTTGTTAGTGAGTTTCATTCTCCGTACAGAGAGGTGCTTTTACCCATGTTGGGCAACTGATTACTTTCTAGGTTGATGCGCAGTGTTTTTAAAGAGACTGGGTACTGGGGTAGATAGTAGGTATGGATCCACATTAATGGATGGGCAAGTGGGAGTGCGGGTCGTATTTGTGATATGAAGAACCCCATGTTAAAATCGGTCAGCCTGATTACATAGCTTTATATAAATGGGTAATGTGCCTCTAATGTTTGCTCGGAGGAAATGCGCTGGAACCTGCTATCCCTTCGCTCCAAGCGCTCGAGTGGCGTCGATGTACGAATTGACCAACAATAATTAGAAGACATCGCTAGAGGCAGCTTGGTAATAGGCTTGAATTTGCTTGTTGCGGAGTCACCCAGCACGTACCATCGGTGCGGGTTATGCCGTTGGACCTTGTAATGGATCCCAAAGCCTGGTTTGGGAACCCCTGTGCCTCAGCTACATTGCACACCCAAACTAGCACCCTAAAGGTGTGAGGCGGACAAGAAAAAACGGGGTCGTCTAGAATAAGGTACTACTATCACATCAACTCGAGTTAAAGCGTCCGCGGCATTCAGGGTGAGAAGCTTGGTCTAGATCGATCTTCGGATGGATTTACCAACTTCCACTGGATGGGAGGCGGTCCTCCAGCGATATACGCAACACAATTGAATTTGGTTACCAGCAGGTGAAAAGCAAAAAAAAACCTGAATGCATGGAAGAAAAAGAGGACAAAGGAATGAGCCAGGGGTTGAAGCTTGAGGTCGAGCGGACATGATTGGTCCACGGAGCATGTTCCGTACCAGTGATTGGCCGAATGAGGCTGGGTGCAGATTGCTGCTGTGCCAATATGTGGGCAGGCGCATACACATTTTTAAGCTATGACTACCCCGAGAGTACTAGTCGGTATTAATACTCCGTATAACAATAGCACTTTCTAGATGCAGATCGTTTGAGTAGCGAGATTGATAATACTAGCTTTGCTAGAAGATCTGTGCCCGTACTAATGTGGTTCTAAGAAAATAAGAGGTAGCCTGATAGCCCCGGAATCCACTTTGGAGAAAAACAGCTGCTGGCTGCTTCTTGCTAGCATCTTTGAGTTCAAAGGGGCGTTGCGCCTCTTGTCTGTTTCGTGCCTCAACCTCCATTTTTACTGGCTAGCTTGTCCGACCTCCGTTGCTACCGTTGAGAAGCAATTCCCGTCTACTTTATATTCTTACGTGTTCTGGACTCATGCGCTGTTCTTGCTTGCATTTGCATCATGGAGGGCCATTTCACTAGAAATCATGATTATATCCGCATATGCGTGTGCTCGCCCATCAATGGAAAGTTGATGGGACTACGTCTTGGGAGCCAGAAGATAACATTCTAGATGACGACATGCTCAGCGATTTTAAACGGAGTTTTGACGGTTTCGACGTCGGGGTTACGATTGTACGTTTCCGAACTCTAGACGGCGTACGACAGTGCTGAAGAAACGCTTATCTATAGTACCGTAACCTACGCAATCGAGTTTGCTATTTGACAGGATACTGAAAGAAGGACGTATTTAAGTATTTTCATATGTGCATTTGGTAGAAATTAACGTAGATTGAATCATAGCAACCCTCTCTTCCATGAAGTGAAACACCTCTCACTGAGGTCTTGTCGCACGGCACCGAGACGGCTTTTAAGAATGGTGCTGCTGATTAACCAAGCATAAGTTTCATTTTGTGACAGCGCGCCAAAGCTTGTACCCTCTCTACCTAATGGCCGCGAAAGCGTATGTCTAGTATTGCTTACTATTTGTACCTACATTGAGCTCGGCGGTAATCGGTATGCGCCTTCTTCAGCTCTGCCATGAGTCGGCTTGAACTGATCAACACCCACATCTCCGCAATCTGTACATATGCCACTGGCCACATCTAATCAACCTCGGTGCGTTTTGCGGATTCCATGGTATGCACTCTCCTACGTCGGCTAGCTAAGCTAACAAAACCACTGTGCGTAGCATTCCCACTCAGCCCCGTGCCCACTGAGGTCGCAAGAGATGTAGTTGGATTGAAAATTATGGTATAGTTTGGTCAATGCTCCGTGTCATCGTGAAGATGATGACGATGATGCCTGACCTTTAATTCCTAGCCTCACTGTTATCCCCAGACGCATCGCCCTGAGGCTTAGTTCCATCGCCGTAATTCCATCGCCGGAGAGGGCAGTACTGTGCAGCCGCGCCTCTGACGTCAACACGCTCCAGTCACATAGGTCACCACAAAGCTAATCCTCGAGTTAGAATCACAACCGGAGCCACCTTACACTATATAACAATTTACATCATGGTCGTTTATATGCATCATCTGTCGAACCTTTGATGGCGTCACAGAGTCCTTCAAGGAGCTCGGCAATAGACTTGAACTGGCTGATGGATCGTCCCGCTGGAGAGATGGCCAGTACGCGAAAGATACGGTTGTCGTATGGCAGATCGTCTTGGTCCTGTTGGATAAGACTAGTACCCTCCAGTTCTTGGACGGGGTACGTGATCCCGTTGTCTCCGTGTGTTACTTTGTTTAACTGGCTGTTCGACCGCGATCTCTTAGATGCTTGGCTGCCTGCATCTATAGACTTTCGCTTTCCGAGTCCGCTTCTGGCAATACCGAGACTGTGAAACTCGCTGAAAGAGCGACTCGACGGGAGCTGTGATTGTGAGAATGAAGTATTGGCGCTGCGTGGAACGCCCCGAAACTTATGCGGAGTCGAGAAGATAGAATGCAGACTGACCTTTGTTGCAGCCAAGCTCCTACTCAAGTATGTGCAATTCACCATGCCCATGCCCATCCTCCACGACATCGCCAGCTTCTTCGTCCGCACATTGAAAGCCCAAAAAGCGACCGTGTTCCATCAACTGTCTGCCTGCAAGGTAGAGGAGCGTATGCGCGAGCTCAACTCGGCTAGCTGCAGTGGTTCAAGCAGCGAAGGCAAGACTGATATTCTTGCGCATTTTATCAGCTCCCGAGATAAATATCCTGAGCTTATGACGCCGGAACAGATTGTCATGCATTGCATGGTCAATGTGGTTGCTGGCACAGGCACCTCGACGACTTCTATTGTTAACGCGCTGAAGCATCTGGTTAGCAATCAAAAGTCACAGGACAGACTCTACCAGGAGCTCAAGAATGCTGGTGTTTCGTCACCAGCCAAATGGCGAGAACTTCAACCCCTCCCATTCCTTGAGGGCATCGTTCGTGAGGGCGTCCGCCTACGTGGAAGCGATGGCTTTAACCCTCTCGCTCGCGTCGTCGGGCCCTCTGGAATGGTTCTCCCCGACGGTAAAGAACTGCCCCCCGGCACACTGGTGGGCGTCAAACCGAGTGTAGCGTCGATGCAAGCTAAGACGTTCGGGGAGCAACCTAAGGTGTTCATACCCGATCGCTGGTGCCAGAAGGAGGCTGAGAGTGATGAGGAGTACAAAGAGCGCAGGGGAAAGATGGACCGTGGAGACATGTCCTTTGGTTCTGGCACGAGGGGGTGCATCGGACGTGGCATTGCGCTCATGGAGATTTACAAGATGATTGCCTCTTTGGTGCTCAAGTACGAGGTGAGTTGAGGGTGATTCGATCCCAAATCATTACATGACTTTGTCACTGACAATTTGTAGTTACTACCAGCCCAGAAAGATCACGGCCCACAGAGTCAGTTTGACTTTTATTGCACGTTGAAGCTTCGAGAAGATGCTTGATTGGTATGCTGTGTTTTCTTATTCATTGTATTGAATATATTGAAACTATACTGGAGGCAAATATATCCTTGTTACATGATATTTAATGGGAAAGTTGAAAAAAAAAAAAAAAAGAAGGGAGGGGCGGGATTCATTGTAAGGTTTCGAGCCGCAGAAGGTGATATTATAAGAAAGAGTTAGCAAGATGAGAGTTCACTCTACGTGAGATGATGAGACTCCTTTTAAGCCTGACCCCATTGTCCATGATTCTCTTTAAAGGCAAGGTGGAGGGCCTTGAGACGGTGCTGTGTGCCGCAAGTGACTTCAATTATATCAGAAGCGATGCGATCTTCACCGCACTATTTCGTCACATCCAATGTTTTGGTAATTTAACCCACTCGCGCGCCGAGCTTGAGAAGCTGCTCTTATGGCCGCCGAGATAGTTCTCGCCTATTACATGAACGGCGTGGTGCATGAGAGTATGCTTGATAATATGCATAGAATTGGGGCTTCAAGAATTGTAAACAGCGTATATACCCCAGCTGGGAGGAGATTCTAGAAAACAAGTCCACTTCCAAGAGTGAGCAATGATTCTTCCTATCTGTCGAAGATGGGTGAGAGCTGCCAGCCATTTCAATCAAAGTTATGAACGCTAAACATGTCGAGCACGCAATATAAAGCAAGACTGAGCATCATAGCTGTCCGTGTCGAGTGCCCGATAATCACCACTGAATAATCCACACTCACAATGAGCAATGCTCGTATACATCATACCCCCCTTAGTCCTTCCTGTCCTTGCTAGCACCATCTTGCGCTCCCCAGACCAGCAAGGTGATGCCTGTCAATGCCGCACCTCCACCCTCCCACGCCGCCACTCCCTTCCATCCATGGTACCAAAAGACGCCTCTTGTCAACAGCCGCATTGGAACGGTGAGCACGAAGAACGCGCGATTCTCTTGGTACGCGGCAAGGGTGTAGTAGAGCCCCATGGCGGTGGCGCCGAGGCAGTTACCCGCTTCAACAGGACGCCATGCCTCAGGTGCGTCGGACGGGTTGAGCAGTCCGAGAATGCCTGCGAGGAGGGCCGTGGTGCCGAATGCGTAGATGCTCAAGGCGGCGGGACTTGGAGCCATGACTCGTCGTAGTTTGCGTGTTTTGAGATTCGAGGTGTTGAGATGAGTTTTGGGGGAATTACGCGTACTTCGTACTATGAATCAAGATGTCAGGGGATGTTATGCAGAGTCCTACGTTACCCCCGATCGGCGGGTTTTTTTTAAAAAAAAAATCTCAACATCGTGCAAGGTTAAATTAGTCCGAAGGATAAAGTCCTTTGACATATCAATCGCAGTCAGATCTGCAAGTTACCTCAACGGGTTCTCTTTCTGAATCATGCTCAAAGGAATGGCAGAGATTAACGCCTGGAAGAAATGAAGCTTCCGCGCGTCCGAATATTTTCTTTACAAAAACGATAGCCTTGAAAGAAAAATCCTTTTCCAAGATAGAAGAGCGTGGGAGTGCAAGCCGAACGTAAATGAAGGACTGGAGCAGCAGATATTACGGCCTCGCAATGCGATACATTACGTTATAAAACCATGTTCTATCAGCACCGCAATTATTTATACAACCGTCACAACAAGCTGTGCTGGTGATCTTGCATCTGTGTAAGATATACACCACCTCTGTGCAGGTATAGTGGATCATCATTAAACTCCTTCAACATTAGATGCTACTCGCCTTTTGCCCTTTCTGCCCGCCGGTCCGCAATCACAATCTGCTCCAGCTCGCTCAGCCCAAACTTCCTCCACGCCCCAACCTTATACAGAATCTCATTGGATAATTGATGGTCAGACTGGATTGAGATTATATCGCGAGCATTTCATTACTAATTGGATGACGATGGCGACCATGCCTGATGAGCAAAGTTGAATTTAGAGCTGTTAGGGAAGCTGTTAGGGAAGCTAGTTACACCGCCTTCAACTAGAAGTACATGTGGGACAGGAAATTTTTGGCCAATCAGAAGGTGTAAAAGTCAGGCCCGTGTAAGAATCAGGCCCGTGTAGCCAAAGTGTCAGGCCCGTTAGCAATTCCCAAGTTTAATTACCATGTAGCATATACAGTGTAATGCACTAGCTAACTGAAAATGTAGACCCTTGTTCGCGAGTACCTTGTTGATGTCCTGTGCGATATTGTTCATGAGACGGAGACATGGTCACAACCATAGACATTCTCATGATCATAACCACTCACATGACTAGTAGCTGCGAGGCTCCCAGATAGTGCGAAGTACATTTCTGAATGTTTGGGTGTACTGTCTGGCCGTGACTCCAATGAAGAAGCCTGGCTGTCATATCCCTATTAAGTTACTATGTTATTAGGGTATGTAGTACGCTGCTGAGAGAGGGCAGAAATATGTGGTGAAGATTCTTCTCGAAAAGGGGGCCAATGTGGATTCAATGGCTTCGATGCGTTTGTACGGACGAACGCCATTGTCATACGGCTAGAGAAGGTCACTTGGATATAGTGAGATTCTTCTTGAGAACGGAGCTGAAGTAAATTCGATGGATTCACTACAACGGTCGCTATTATTATATGCAGCTGAAAAGGGTCAGCATGATATAGTAAAAGTTCTCCTTAAGAATGGGGCTAATGTGAATTTAGTGGACTCACTCCAACGATTGCCATTATCATATACTACGAAGAATAGCGAGCGCAATACAGTAGAGACCCTACTCCAGAAAGGAGCTGATGTACATTCAGCAGATTTACAGTGGCGAACGCCATTATCATTTGCTGCAGAGAAATACTGGCATGACATAGCAAAGCTACTACTAGATCGCGGGGCAGACATAAACTCAAAAGACGTACTAGGTATGGTATGCTACAAAGAGATGGCACGGAATGGTCAAGCTGCTATTGGACCGTGGAGCTGATATCAATTCGGAGGATGAAGTAGGACGAATAGCGTTATCTTATGCTATAGAAGATAAGCAGCGAGACATGGTGAGACTGCTCATTGATAAGGGAGCCAAATGAGATGAGCCGAGGCAAATATTATGCCCACCTTCGTCCAGTTAAATAACTAGTTATATTGAACCAAATTTCACACAAGTTGCAAACATGTGCGTCAATACAGCTATAATATATTCCTTTCGTAGGAATTTTATCCAATTTTTTCATTGAGTGTTCCTACTATCAGCATTCATCTGCTCTATTTCAGCTCTGAGCCACCCATTCTCTACATCGAGAGCTAAAAGTTTCCGCCTAGCTAAATTTAACACGTCCCCTTTACTGCGTGGTGACCCTCTATCACCTCCATCAGCAAACTCTCCACTGTCGTAGGTTGTTTCTTCGACTGCTTCGAGAAGCTTTGCGAAATTCGAGTTTAGTCGATTTCGGTAGTTTTTCTCGACCTGGTTGTGGCTAGTACGTACGCGACCGCTGTCGTGTGTGTGAGCGGCCAAGGACAGACGTCTGGGGGCTATTACAGGCGCATTTCTGCCACAGGTTGGGGTTCGAGGCTTGGCTTTAGCTTTCCTACGAGTATTGTTATGAGGTAGGCCAGCCACTCTGGCAGCAGAGCTAGAACTTGCGTCTTTGGCTCGGTTGGGGCGTTGAGATAGGCTCTCACGTTCTGCATGTATCTCGCACCGAGGTCTGCGGGCCTTGCGTAGAGTGCTGTTTCCACTTATTTGATAGTTGTGAAGCACAGCTGGTTTAGCGCTCGACAAAATGGCTTGATTGACTGGTTGATGTACAGATGCGTCGTCAGGTGGTAAATCGGTAGGAATTCTGACAAGCTCAGTAGCAGACGCGGGTAGTAACGCCATGATACAGTCTTTCGGCAGGTCTACCTGACCTGAAGGGTCCCAGCGATATTGGCTGTTGCATGACATTGGATCAAAGAAACCCCATGAGAGAGGCGGCAGCAATGAGTCGAGGTTGAGGTCAGCAGAAGCAGAAGTAGCAGTTGACGTAGATGCAGATGGGGTCGGCGATAGCGATGGCGATTGTGAGAAATCGAAGCTCATCTTTTTATAGAGAATACCAACAAGTTAGCATTTGTTTGTAGTGTACCCAGCCAGGTGGTAACCGTGGGACTTTAGATGTCTTACTAGATCAGAGTTGTCGTTAGACCACTGACTCGTTAAAGCAGTATTGACACTACATCCGTAATCCATGGTTATAGAGCACTTGAAGGGAATAGTTGGGTATGGAGTTTGAGGTAATAAGTAAAGTTAACTTAGACACTTCTACATTGATACATCGAGAACATGTCCGTTATCCAGGCGGCTGTCTGCCCTTTTTGTCTAGGTAGCTGTCTGCACTTTTTTGACAGTGACGACACGGTTAGCGATGGTCAAATCAGGTGGATCCCTGATTCTTAACCATTGGTCCGCTGCCAACCACAGGAACCAACCGATTGGGGAGGCGTTCCGAACTTGCAGCATGTGGTATTCGTGGACCTCGCCACACTGTTGTGATCCGGCATGTCTACCTGCTAGCCCCCACACGCCACGCGGGTTGAATACGAGGTCTGAGCTGTGCAGTGTCCAGTTGCCGCTCTATGCATGCACCGAAATTTGCCGCATGCATATCTACCTAGAATATCGGGCTACGGGAGGTCCCACTTGTGCTAGCGCCTACATCAGATGGTTCTGAATCGAGTGCTTTAGTAAATAGGCGATTGACAGCCTCGCATTAGCCATGCCTGACGTTTGTGAATACACTCACTCATATTTGCAAACTAAATTACTCTGATGAACAGTGACATGGTTTCAGACAGTTGAATGGAAGTGAGGTGCGGAGGTGACTGAACCCGAGCTACAGGATACTCGCAGTTCATCTAGGAAGTCCCAGTCCACTAGTACATGGCCACATGTCACTGATACGAGGTCATCGGCTAACTTACTCGTCGGGAATTGAATTACTACAGGGATCAAGTACGCATGGATATTTCTTATAATTTAAGGTAATATAGGTAAGTTAAGTGTTTAACTTCCCTAGCTCATTTCTGAGCCACTCATTCTCTACCGCGAGAGCTAGAAGTCTCCGCCTAGCTGCATTTAACACATCACCTTTACTGCGCGGTGAGCCCTCATCGCCGCCATCGCTATGCTGCCCATTCTCGTAGGCTGTAGATTCGACTGCTTCGAGAAGCCTTGCGAAGCTCAAGTGAAGCCGATGTCGGTAGTTTCTCTCGACCTGATTGTGGCTGCTGCGCATGCGACCTCTGTCGGGTGTGTCGGCGGCCAAGGATAGATGTTCGGGGGTTGTAAGAGTATTTTTGCATCCTGCTGGCGTTCGGCGCTCGATTTTTATTTCTCCACGTCTGTCAGTGTGAAGTGAGCTAGCCACTTCAGGAGCAGAGCTAGAATCTGCGTCTTTAGCTCCTCTAGGGCGTTGAGATGGCCTGTCACGCTTTGCATGTGTCTCACATCGACGTCTGCGGGCCTTACAAATTATGCTATTTCCACCGATGTGATTGTTGTACGGCAAAGCTGGTTCGGCGCTCGATACAACGAGGCAGTTGGCCAGTTCAATTGCGCATGCGTCGTCAAGCGATGAATCATCAAGCGATTGATCGGTGGAACTCGTGACGAGTTCAGCGGCCGACGCATGCATCAAGGCCGTCGTACCGTCTACCGGTAGATCCACTTGCCCTGATGTGCCCCAGCGGTCTTGGTTGTTCCATGATATCGTGCCAAGCAAGTCCCATGAGAGAGACGACAGCAAGTAGTCAGGGTTGAGGCTAGAAGAAGCAGATGGAGTCAGCGACGGCTCTAGTGAAAAATCAAAGCTCAGCTTTTATATAGGGTGCCAACAAGTTAGCATTTGCGTGCTCAGCCAAATGATGACAATGGTGCTGTGAATGGGCTGGCTGATTGGGACTTCACCTTACCAGATCAGGGTTGGTGCTGGACCGCTGGCCCGACGCAGCGGTGTTAACACTGTAGTCATAATCCATAGTAGTGGAGCACTTAAAGGAAGTTAGACATGAGGTCTGCAGTAATGAGTGAGTTTAACTTGGATGCTTCTGCATTAATGCTTCGAGTAAGGTCCAACATAATTCTGATTCCATCATGTCCAGGCTATCTGCTCTTTTTGTAGCCGAACTGGCGTCTGCGATGACAGATAGAATATGCGCAACCGGAAGTTCCCGATCATTGGTAGCCACAAGGACAGGGCTAGCAGTTAGTGGGCTCCGATCTTGGACCATGGAGTATTGTGTGTGGTTTGACCAATTCACTGCCTGTTATGCTTCCAGCCCCGATGTTGCCCGGTCCAAGGCACTGGTCTAGAACCGATACGAATCGTCGATCCAGCGTCTAGAATTTGTTAAATAAAGAGCGGCCACCTCCGACGAACACTATTATGCTGTACTCCGTACATCGTATAGGTAGGTGTTCTCCAATGGCAGGCAGAGGCATACAAGGCACCTCCCCCCTTCCATGACACTCACCCCTGCACATTAAAAAACCACCCGTACCACGCAGAATAAGATAGAGAGGAGTAATGCTCTACAGAGCCTGGCAAATGAACCGGCCAAGAAACTGACTGACCCCGCGAGGAGCTAACTAAAATGGCCACAGCCATGGATGAGAACAATCATCATGTGTTCATTATCTACAAAGCAGTATTAGTTCCCTTGATAGTACTTTTTTATCAACAACAAACATCTTACATAACCCATGCTTTGTTAATTACCGAAGCCGCTGGGAACAACCCTTGTTGCCGAGTCAATCAATCCGTCTGGTTGAGTCGGTTTGCTGGATGACAGCTCACTAAACCTAAATCCTGTCCTAGTATCTTGAATCAATGCCATATGCAGCTCATGCTTGCGGTGTTCCCTATTGAAGTCATGGCAGCACGCCGCCGGTTTCCACAATTGAGCAATTGGCACGTACTGCGTGTATTTCTCAGTGTATTGCGCTAGCTCCAGGGAACCCGCCATGCGCTGCACAGCAGCAACGGCATCATCCAACTTGGAGCAAGTAACCGTCTCATGATTCACTGGTGGAGTGTGTGGATGTTTATTGTTGACCTCAAGGTCGTTTTCTCTGGAAGCCGACCATGGGTATGCCGTCCTGGGGGGGCTCGGTCCGTTCGGGGTCCTCGGCGAAGCTCGGGGCTCTCGGGGGCTAGAGCATCCCTGGCTTTTCTTGTCGATGGTTGAAGATGTAAACATAGCGTGTTCCCGGTAAGCTGATCACCCCAGCTCCAAACTCAATATTGATTGATATCAATTGTTTATGCAGTGTTGGCTGTTATTAGAATTGAGATTGAACAGGCTTCATGCACATCTAAGCTTTGTTGCCGTGAAATGAGTTTCTAAAATGAGACTGCAAGGAGATGACTAAAGCGTGGTTAGATCTTGAGCGCGATAAAGCAAAACCTTGGGCAAGAGGGGAGATCGTCGAGTTCTAATATATCAACCGGCCCTGAGACTTTCAGCGTCATCGCGTGCCTAGCCATCAGGTGCAGGTAACATGATGTTAGTGATTGTGATGTATTTACTCTATGCATGCATGGCGTGATAATTAGACCATGCTCTCATCGGACCATTCATTTCCACTACAACTAACCACCAGAGGCAGTAATGCTATGAGTGATCAGGTCCATGCTGGGCCTATATTTGCATGTTCACCCGCCGTCCTTATTAGAGCCTACATTTTGCTCTGTATTACGCAACAGTTATATGCCACTGTATTTACCATCATCAGTAACTGAATCTAGTCAGATAACAGTTAACAAAACCGTAAATCACTTTGCACATAACGGTATCAATACCGATAATATTCACTGAACTAGACGCAATTGCACCTTCGTCGACTTGCTACATTAACCACCTTAATCGTGGTTATTTGCACGATTCTACTAGCGCTGTTCACATTAGGCCTACTTTCATGGTAAGATTGGGTCCTATCCAGACTCACTCTTTTATTCTGTTAGTGAATCTGACCAACACAGGTGTTTAAACAATCGATGTGGTGGCCGGCAAAACGATCCAGAGGCAGTAAAGTGCACATTTCATATAAAGAGCTTCAACGCCATAGCGGAAGAAATGAAGTATAAGCAATGGAAGGATAAAGCCAAAGATAACCAGAAACTAGCCGATAACTCTGGCTGCTATCTTGTCTGGTACGCAAATACGGCCCGAATATTTCCCAGCAATAGGCCTCTTCTAACTCGTAACCTAGTGCTATTTGCTTATGTATATGTCAAGATGCAGATGTCATCCGCCAGCTACCATGTAGCCATTTCTTTCACTCCAAGTGCATCACTCGGTGGTTCCAGAACCAACAAGTTACCTGCCCACTCTGTAATCGTCATTACAGTTTCGCCCCAGAAAGCAATGTGATGCAGTCATTTGTCATCGAACAGGTACCACCAGTGCTAGTTACGGCTCCTGCAAGTGTTAGATAGAGTACTATGGTTGGTTGATAGCTTTGAAGTCCTACAAGATTTATAATAATATACTTTAAATAACACTGTTTCTGTACCCCATGGGGGCCTCGAGCCCTTCGCGCTCCCTTCTGGCGGTAACTATAATCAATCAATCAATCAGTCAGTCAGTCTTGCGAGTCTCCATCGCCTGTACCTGAAGCTTCTCCGCATATTGCTAACCCACGCTCATGTAACTATTTATACTTTTCTCCTCGGATTTTGCGAGCCGATGTTGCGGCTAGATTGGTCGCAGAAGTCCCAAGGATACTAGACGCTCCGAGAATGCCGGACGCTCCGAGGACAATGTGCTGCCCACCGCCATCTATTCGGTCTCCACACGCACCCGAATGCGTGTCCCGAGCGTCTCATCCTATCAGGGTCAGCTGCATCCCTGCTGCCCTGTTGCTTGCAAGAAAAAGGTGGCTGCAGTGTTCCAATATAGACAAGTTTTACAACTGTTGCGAATATAGATTGGTTTTACGAGCTTCCTATTCTGTATAAAACTACGCCATGTAGACAATAACCATATTCTTTTGCAATACGAGGCGCCCGTATGGCATCACTATGAACGACCTACCGGGCATACAAAAACTGTATAAGTTAAAGGGCTATCAGCTTGATGGAACGTTGTCTTCGTCTTCAGTCTTTCTTTATTTGTAACTGGGGCAGAGTGGATCACGCTTTTCTTGAGGGTGTGATAGTTATGTAAATAGATCACGTGAGCTCACTCTTCCTTACGGTCCCTTATTTTCATTCGTATTATCCCTGGAAATACAACGAAGCAGCTTTCTATTCTCTACAGTAAAACTCCAGCGGGCGCCCGCGGCGGGCGCCCGCCACAGGCAACGCTGCCCGCCCTACCAGGCACGGCTGGTTATATTATTTAGCTTTTCGGTACAGTATTTATTATAAATTGCATTTAAGATATAATAAAGACCATTTAACCGGATTCAGATAGGGCGCCGATTAATCAGCTCTGTTCCACCTATGCCTTGATATGCACTCCGGCTGCATGTCCTTGTGTAACTGCTGCCCTTCATCATTCACCTACTTACCACCCGCCTTGCGAGTATCATCACATCAGGGTTAAGGAGTAGCGCTCGGAGTAAATGAAGGCACATAGGAATAGAAGTTTCGGAATTACCAGCAAGCAATACTTGTGGGTGAGATCAATTCTGTGATATACGTTAGTCGATGATCCTTCTATTAATTTCGATAGGAACATAGGATCTCGAATTAACCCGAGGGATTCTTTAGTTAGCCATACTTTGCGAGTCGCTCAATACGGAGGGTTCCACTACTACAAAGGGCCATCACAGCCTAACCCTGAGCCATCCACATCATGGCGCCACATGTTTGTCTACTAAGACCCAGCAGCCTAGTCACTCCTAACATCGTTGTAGCTCGGACCACCAAAAGATTTTATTATGATCGAGCCATGGATGGAAGCCGGTAAACAGTCTTCACATCCGGTGGTGGGTAGCAGTCAATTTGACATGCTGCACCAGCAGTTTGTTGACGAGACATCCTCAGATAATGATCTCGTGTTATTCTCTATGGCTCTAATCCAGGGTGCTCTTACAAACGAGGTATGTTTGGAAGAACGCGCCAAGATATTGAGCTTGGACTGGGTAGACAGAGCAACAACTGCTCTCATGTTCTATAGTCAAGGGCTACCATTCCAGGCTATAGTTCTAGCGGCGACGGCGGGTTTATCTGATGAAAATGACCCCCTCTACTGGGTTGCATCAATACTGAACCAATCGTGAGTCTCATCTCCATTTGATGAGTGATATGCTAACGAAGCAGTGCGTACCCATCGGAACAAGCGATACTGGTTGCAACTTGGACTGGCCTTATCCTTCTGTTGTACGTGCTCTAATGTCCTTCCGTGATTATCGCTAATTGTTCACCAGTGAACTCGGTTTCAATAAACTTGGTCACTTGCAAATTTTCACCTACGCCAACCACTTGCCAAATCCAGAGAGAGGTTTCTTTGAGCGCGAGTTTCCCTCCTGCCCCTGGAATACCTTTATTGTAAGATGTCGCAACGTCTCTCGAATGGCAGAACTCGCGATGTTTTGTGCCAACCGGCCAGGACAGAATCCCATATACCTACCGGAGGTGTTAACCTGGCTGTATAGGTTCGAGCATGAGAGTTTACAAAGCAGCATGCCCGCAACTATTAAAATGCAATATTACGCAGTAGAAATCCTGATATTTTCAGGGGTTTTCCACTCTTTTATTCACACCAAGCTTGAGAGTTTGGAGTCCGGGGCTATACGTTGCATACAGGCAATGAAATCATATGCCAAAATAGCGGAGCAATTACACCCATACGACAGAAATCGTATTATAGCGAACGAAATTATGTATAATACAATATTGGGAATGGCGACCACAAATGGTCTAATTACAGGTAAAGCTTACGAAGAAGCCATTTCATCAAGTAATAGACGAGGCTTTATGGGTCGACTCGACTCGATGGGGAATCATGTATTTCATTCTAACGACGCCGGTATTGGATCTCAATTCATGTATCAAGGCCCTCATCCTCAGAATGGTGGTGATTTTACACTCCGACAGTTAGCGGTGCTGTCTACTCCTCCAGCGTACCTGCAGGATATGGTTTCGCAAACGCGTCATGGTACCCAAACCCATTTTGACTGGCCAGATAATTCGTTCTAAGCGCCGTCTTAATGGACCGTCGGCTAAGAAGCAATGCTAAATAAAGTGCTGGGGGTACGAAGACAGCTATCGTAGCGAAGTATAAATTGCAAACTAGGCTCGGCTGATGAAGAGTTCCCGCCTTATATACGGTATTGTTAATACTACCTTGTCCAAGTTCTCAACGTCCCTTTTACCAAATACCCCCCCCCCACCCCCCCCCCCCCCCCCGTCAACCCCTTTGCAAATGGTGGAAGCTCTGGATTTTCGGTATCGGTTACCTCTCGTGATGTGATCATACGGGTGGAAGTATATACATACTACGCAGGAGCGATGTATCTCCTTCAATGAATGACAGCGACAATAGGTTGCCAGAGACTCCGGAATGTTGTAGAACTCGACCCCTCTACCCAATTTGGTTGCGGCGCGATACTATAGGAAAGGAAGGGAGGTATTTATCTTAAACTTTTAAAATATAGTGTGCGGAAATGTAAGTGCGGAGCTAAGATTGATGTTATAGGATTTAGGTATTAGAATCGAGGTCGACCGGGGTTATAATAGGAAGTAGTTGAAACTAGTAGAGGAAGATGAAAAATATAAGGTAATGGATTTTATACGACTACCAAACGCTCCAGACTTTAATGGTTCTGAGAAGCATGTTATTATTCATCCCAATGGTGATGCAAATGTGATATCAGACAACTCAAAATATTACTGCTGTCCAATAAACGCTCATATTGGTTTGGACACACTTGTGCGTCTGGCCATTACCAGGCCGAGAAACAGAGGTTGCAGACCAGGGTATCCTCCGTATTTTAGAGGCATCCGCGCTATCTCCATCGCGATTGCCAACCGCTTCCATTGCACTATCATAGAACCTGTCAGGATAGGTGTCAGATTGCTGAGGTACCTAGCTGGTGGTGTTACTACTGCCAGCGATCGTGCATTCCGCTATCCGAACTCAATCTTCACATAGCGGACCGTCTTCCCTTGGGCTATGCAGGGCAAAGGAGAATGCACAGAGGATATCAATCTTCTGGGAAAGGTAGTGCAGCAATTGCACAACTTGTGTCCTCCGGACGGGCAAATGGTAAAGGCCCAGTATATAGACTAAACGGTGAGAGTATTGTGTACTGCCGGGAGAGGATCTGCGTGCACCCAGACCGCGGCAGCAACCGTCTACCACATCCGTATTAGCCGCGAACTACATGTCCTTTGAGTTCCCACGATAACTCCAACACGTTTTATGGTCTTACCTTTTGAATAAAAATGCCAACTACCAGCTAGCCGGGCTCCTCTTTCTCCACCAGGGGAGATATCCCAGACGCATATAGGATGGCAAACCAGAACGCTGACAGACTTATTCAACGCACCGAACGCTGTTGTCTCCACGCCGTATAATGTCGGTGATATATCAATGACACGTGCTGCCTGCTGATCTGTACCAATACTGACGCAAATGTTTTAGTACTAGTTAGTTATTCAGAGTGGGTGACCTACATGCAGTGGTGGCGGTAACACCTGCTCAAGAGTATCAGGGATTGCCGCAAAGGAACATCCAGAAGCTCAACAGTTCATCAGTTTGTGTCTACTACAGAGGTTACAGACAATGGAGTCGGCCATCACCGGCCAGGACCTTTGCCGCAGTCATAAGGACGCGCATGCACCATGTTCACAGAGCCAAATAGCACAACCAATTCATTTCAAGTGGTAGATACATTTACTCCCCGATAGATCTGGACTTTACATTCCCTAATTAAGGATGTGATAAGTGATGTGAATATGACGAAGTTTGCTTTACATGGACTGGCACGAGAGACTTTAATCGAAAGAAGTGTACGAAAGATAGGTCAGCTTAAGCGGGACTAGATATCCTGATATGCACTGCCAAACCCCGTCATTGAACCTAACAGGAAAGCCGGTTTAGCTGTACCGGCAGCGGACAGGTTTGGTCGAGGGTATCGTACGCGCAGAGAAGTGAAAAGAACCCAAGACGTCAGTAGAAGGCAAGCCAGGTCAACCTCCAGTCCTTTTTCTGGTCTGATGTCTGATGTCTGATGTTGCATGCTGCATCTTTATTTAGTGGCTGACGTCTTGTCGAAGCATTGTAAAATATGAACTAGGCTATGTTGTGTAACACATCAGCCGCAATGAAAATAGTTTCATTACGCCATAGTACGATTGAGAAAACGTCATATTGAGTGAATCCTACTACATGGTAGTCCGCTTCAACTTTTCATGTTGGTTCTGGGATGCATGAGTTCTAGTTTATTAGGTTCGAGTAAGGTTTTGAGGAGTAAACCTTTAAGACAGATGCAACGAACCAATCGAGCGAATGGAAACAATGGAACAGCTATGTCCCTAATTGTCCTGCTGTTAAGAATTAATCTTATTGACTAGGCTTTGCGCAAAAGTTCACTACAATGTGTTGAAGTGCTGGATTCAAGTCCTACCACTTGGGCGATAATTAATACGACGACAAACGGGTGTCATTTCAATTGCACTGAAGCAGTACTTGATTTATACGAGCATAACTCTCAATTATGCACCACCAAGGAGCCTGGTAAAGTCAGTGGTAGTCTCTGAATAATGGCGCCATAATGATGAAGTATGCATCCCAATATGGATTGATGACGCACGCCGACAGTTTCTCGCCTTATTAGCTCCCCAAGAAGAAAGTAACCTTCACAACTCGCAACCCCGCGATTTCACTAGACAGGGAGAGAAGGAGATGAGCCATCTTACCCAAGGGTTTCCTATATCGTCAAATGAACATCATCTTAAGCCTACATATAATAGATGAGTTCTGATGCGTTCATAGAGATATCGTTGAGCAGAATCTGGTAACTATTTTGTGCATAGACGATGGCACACAGTGCCTACTAGTTCTAGCGAGAGATGCGAGGACTTCCCAGCAGCCATGTAGTTGCTAGAGCCCTCTATCGCCCTCCATAGGCATTGAATTGCTTTTGAATCATTGAAAGAAGCATTTAAGTAGACACATACGAAACTGTGAAGCATGATTATCTCGTTATATAACGGAGATCCCTTCCAAGGCTATTTGATTTGGTGACAGCCTGGCGGAGAGTCCGATGGATTCCTGTGTTGACCCTTACCACGTATGTCAGTCGTACGATAACGCCTGCCAATCATGTCTCCGAGAGTGCATGTCTCTGGCGACTTTGTAAGACTCGCCTGAATACGTGGTATGCAGCTTTTCGTGTGTTACTTAAGGATACGAGGGCCGACATCAGCCCCTTACGTCACCTTGTTCTCCTCCTTAAGTCTAACCATCGTCAGTCTCACTGTCGGCCGATAGCTTGGAGTCTGCAGACATGCGTGATGTGAGATGTTCGAAATGACCATGTGAGTGGTGTGTTCGCTTGCCTTTAATATGATTCTTCAACTATATAAGACCCTTAGGCTCGCCCTTCCGTTCAACCTTTTCGTCACTGCATTAGCATCAGCATCATTCTAGACGCTTCACTTTACTTTAAAACGCAACCTATAAATCGCAAACTCACCTTTAACATGAAGTTCACTCTTGCTCTCGCTGTTCTCTCTGCTCTGGCTGTCGCCAGCCCTCATCCTCCCGCGGACTGCAAACCCGCCGCCTACTCCTGCCTACCCGATAATAGCGGATGGCAGGTCTGCAACATCTCTAGTCAGTGGGTAGTAAGTATCTAAATTGACCCAGAAAATAGCCTGTCTGACCATTCAGTTTGCTGGAAACTGCCCGCCAACGACCGTCTGTAAGTTCTATCATGCCAACCAGAGCCCCTACTGTGTCCCTCCCGGATTCCACTTTTAAAGTGATTAAAAGATATGGATATCGCGGAGATATTGTAGTAAGCTCTTGGAAGGCTTTAGAATTTCATGCAATGGAGATAAGAAATGATCACCATTTGAAATGCACATGGTCATTCCTTACAGCATGGTAGAAATTCATTTATAGGGATATCTTCCATTTATATTTTCTCGGACAGCTCAAAACTCTTAACATCCATCCCTGTGTCGCGAGCCACCCTCCGTGCCGAGCCAAAATCCAGGTACTTTATCTTCAAAGCAATCTCAACTTCACATACAAAAATTAATTTGCTTGCTTCCACCTGGAGTCTATTGCCTCATCATGCTTATACCTCTATAAAAAGTCTCAACCTAAATTCATTGTAGGCGCGTGGCGCAAGTGCTTAAGGTAGACGCGACCTATTTGTGTTGGATCTAACCGCACTCCTTCAGAAGCCGCTCACGAAGCTAGTGACCCTCCAAAATTGACAGACTGGCCGTAGAATAGTCTATTAACATCCATCCCTGTGTCGCGAGCCACCCTCTGTGCCGAGCCAAAAAGCAGGTACTTTGCCGTTAAAATAATATTGACTTTGCACACATGCATGCATCTACTAAATTTCGCGTGAATTCTATAGTCCGATTATACTTGCACCCTTTTAATATATCTCAACTAAAAATTATGCCAGCGACATAGCGTAATTAACAGGTTTAAACCGCATCTTCCTTGAGCAGTATTCTAGGACACCCCACTAGAACTCTACCACCAAGCTCTGATCACTCATGATGATCCTAAAATGATAGAACCCGAGTCTCTAATCTATACTTTAATATTAGTAAGTTATTAGTAGCCCTGTGGTTGCTGTAGAAGGGTGATTTATACTAAATTGTCACGCTGATTAGTACCTTGAAAGCAGCGGAATAATGAATCCGGCTAGCGTCAGAGTGGTGGTATAGGTGCTTTATTCTCCGAAAGCCGAGGCTCGCTAAGGCGCACTGTCTTCATTTTCGTATAGAGTACTTGTAAACGAATACAGAAGCCTAGAACTGGACCAAAATATAGTGCATATTATTGCTTATGGACCCTACAACGGCTCCACAAGTACTTATTCAGCCGTAGGCTGTCTATACATTAAGTGGAATAAGTTTTCCCAATATGACGGTTTGGTGCAGACAGGGATTAAAACAGGGGTATAAGTTTCTCCATCTCTGATTGGTTCAGAATTTGTATGTGTGAAAGCATATCGTTCCGCAACTGGATGACAGTCTTCGAAAAGTGGATCGTAATTTAAGAGCTCGGGATGCGGGTGTAGCTTACCCCTTGATCAGCATCACTTATGTGATTATTGTTGCTTTCCATGAACTCTATGATTGCCCAAAGACTTTGAAGATGATGCCTGTTATCTGTGCCCGCTGTGGCGAGGAGAAACCGGCGGTTGATTTCGTCAGCAAAAAGAGCTCTGCTGGAACGACTAGGAACTGCTCATGTCAGGTCAGACTCACACTGTGGAGATTGAATACTGACGATGTGAAATACACTAGGTCCAGAGCCGCGATCCAGAGTTTGAGAGACTTAGCCACCATCCCCATACCAAGTGCGCCTCTCGCTTCGAAAAGAACAGATGAAGATGCCGACCTATCGCCCGCGAAGGATAGGTCAGGAACCCGCCCGACGTCGCCAGACTCACTGCAACAATCAACCCTTGCCAGGAGCTCGTTACAAGAGAACGGCATTCATCCTCACATTGTGTTGGGCACACCGCTTCCGGTAACCCAGCAAAGCCCACATCTGTCCAGGACACTGGCTCCCTCGCCTCCCGTGCAGCAGCAAACGACCCATCCAAGCATCCCATGCTCGAACACGGTCGTCTAGAGCAGCCCTGCTCCTATGATCGATTACGCGTACTTAGCTGGTAGATTCCACAGAGGTGGGAAGGATTCGCAGGATGGGCCTGTCAGGGCCGATGCGAGAGCCAGGAGGGCCGGAATCCAGCGCGACCACCGTTCACGACGCCGTGCAGGGGAAATTGTGTCATTAACTCCTTCTATATCCCAGCTCGGTGTCATGGAGGATCCTGGCCAACCGGAGAAGGAAGATGCAATACTGCGGCCGATGCCGCGAGTCTTGGTTTCAAATGGAAATGGATTATAACGGCATCTGCTCGCGTTGCTACCGAAAAGATAAACACCGCAGCCCTGGCGAGCCTTATTTCTTCTCAGCTGAGAACCAGCTTGACTTCGGCCCCGTACCAACCCGATTGCCTGAGCTGACGCCCACGGAAGAGGCATTGATTGCTCGTGTTCACGTGCATGTGAATATCATGCTGGTGCGCGGTCAGCAGTACAAGTATCGGGGGCACGTCGTTCACTTTCTGCGCGAGGTTGGCTTGGTGTACAACCAGCTGCCGCTGCTGCCGTAGGAGCTCAACACCGTGCTGTTGCGTCCTGCCAACACGTCATCCCACGCGAATCTCAGTCGGCAATTTACCTGTCAGTTCCGTGTACGCCGCAGGGCAGTAATGATTTGGCTGGACTATCTCCGCCGCCATCATCCTGGCTATCAATGCATTGTCGTAAACGAAGAGCGACTGAGCCAATTGCCCGAGGACGGCAATGTGATAGACGCCATCCCCCAAAGCCAGGTGGAGGCTGCCGATGTAGGGCCGGAGGAGGATCAGGATGCAGAGCCGGACTTGGAGGATGTGGCTGCAGTGCCGGACCTGTTGGCCAAGGACACGGAACTGGATGCTCTGCGGTCCATCTTGGCGGGCGAACCGGAGGCGGAGGCAGGGCCTCTTGCTACAGGCTCCCAAGAGCAGGCGCTGCATGAGCTGCAGCTCCCGCATATACGGCACACGCCGATCAACGAGTTCAATCGCTCTCATGCTCTACTCTCATTGGCATTCCCTTGCCTCTTCCCCGACGGCAGGGCTGACTTTGTTGAGCCACGATTGCGGTCGATTGAGTATAAAGAGTACATCGAGCACGCTATGCGGTGGTACGACGGTCGGTTTGCGCGCCACCCGACCTTCCGCTTTGTTGCGTTCAACACTTTGATGCGGTCCCAAGCACGTGCGCGGTCCAAATTCTTCGTGAAGCAGCATGATGGCAGCCGTGAACCGCTCACGCGGGAGCAGCTTATCGAGGCTCTCGAACGCAGCGAGGAACCTGAGGCGCAGGCGCTGATCAACTCGGTCACGCGGCAGGCGGTCTCAATTCGCGGTACGCGACCGTTTTGGAATAGGAGGGAGGCAGGATCTTGAAGCTTATGCACCATACCCTCGGCTGTCCCGGTTGCATTCATTACATTCAGTTCCCGCCGACCTACACTGGCGGAGCCTCTACCAAACACATGCCTCGATATGAAGAATGGCTAGCTGCGTCCGAGCCGGAGAGGATGACGCTGTCGCGGCACCTTCTGCGGCAGAACCCTCACATCGCACGCCTTCCACTTCCACCGCCGATACTGCCTCTTTCGAGATTATCGTGGTTATACGACAGGTGACCAACTGGTAATCTAACAATGGAGCAGCTCGACTTTCGAGGAATTATCGTTAGGGAGAAGAACAGTTCAGGTTCACGTTGAAACAGCAGCCTATAACTGGGGAATACGACGAGACGTCTAGAAATGAACAAGAAGTGAAACGAGAAAGGGGCGGTGGGCAAGAAGTCAGACGCGGCACAACACCCACACCAGGAGTACCTGTATGATTGGATGCGAGAAAACGAGACCGGGGAGTACCAGATTCCATGGGAGGACATCAGAGGAGAAGTTAAGGGCCAGCCCCAACCAGTGACCGGTGTATCTTCAGAGACGCAGGTGGGCGTAGAGAGATTTCACAGCTCAACTGCCGAAATGAGACGAGCACAATCGGAGGGAGACGGCAGGGGCGAGTGACTAAGAGACTGTCAACGGGACGGAGAGAATCTAATCAAGGTGGAGGCTGCAAGAAGGAACCTATAGGGTGGGACAAGACGCGCGCAGCGCTTTCTGCGGCTCTCGCAAATCGTCAACCGCTGCCAGCGCCACCGATGCAATACCACGTACTGCTTGCGCGTGCGAAAGAGAACCGGCGACTTGGCAAACGATATGGAAGGGGCTGCTGCGGATATCGAGGCGGCCAATGTCGCCGATCCGCAGAGGGAGTGTCGGTTCAACTTCCCCCGTGCTTTGCGCGAGCTAGCCGCGGTTATTAGAAAAGAAGGCAAGTCGTATTACGTCTTCGAGGCAGCGCGTAACGACAGCCTGATGAATCACTTCAACCCTGCCATTATTCTAGGCTGGCTGGCCAACATCGACATCTCGCCGTGTACCAGCTTACAGGCAGTCATCACGTACGCCGCCAAATATTGCAGCAAATCGGAGAAGAAGACGGAGCCTTACTGCAAGCTCGCGGATCAAGTTTTGCCGCACACGGCTCACCACCAGCCACTGCTATCCTTCTCTTCTCGCCTTATGAACAAGTTGATTGCCGAGAGAGATTACTCAGCGCAGGAAATTTGCCACCTGCTGCTCAACATCCCTCTACAGGAAGGGACTCGGATGGTTGTGTACGTCGACTGCCGACCGCTGGAGCAGCATGGGCGGTCCTACCGGGTCGACGACGACGTCAGTGAGGCTGTCGGTAGCTACCAGAAATATCTGCAGCGAAGTGAGATTCACGAAGGAATCACCTACCTGGACTATCTGCAGTCGTACAATCTTAAAACGTGGAGGAGGCTCCGCGTGAATGCGAAGTAGAGAGTCCTTTCCTACTTCCCTCGGTACCCGCCAGTGGAGGCATCACCCCAGTTTCATGACTTCTGCCGTGTCAAGTTGATTATGGCCCACCCACACCGCTCACCGGATGAGCTGCATACCGTAGATGGGCAGCACTTTGAGTCCTTCATGGCAGCGTACCAGTTCTGCCGGCAGCGACACCACTCCCATAAGGACGATTATTACGGTGATGTGGGGGCAACTGAGCTCCATGCAGAAGAAGACGAGTTCGAACAGGAGGTTCATGAAGAGCCTGTTGTGGACGAGGATTGGCATGATCTGGCCCGCATGCTGCCAGACCGACCGCTAGAGGAGGAAGACATTGATGTTCTTGGCCGGCGCGATATCGACGTGAATTACGACTGGACTCCTCATGTGGGGCGATATACCAACGACGATATTCTCGGGGGTGACTACTGGAAGCAACGCAAGGCAGAGAACCCCTCGGACCTCAACGTGGATAACCAGCCTCTAGAAGCCCGTGATTCCCTGAATCGGGAGCAGCGCCTGGTGTATGACACGGTAATGGGCCACTTTCTGACACAGGACTACTCCCAGTTGCTACTCCACGTTGATGGAGGGGGCGGCACCGGCAAGTCGTACCTCATTAAACTTCTCTCAGCGCATCTCCAAGCCGCCGCGGGGGCTAGGGGGACGGGAACACCTGTGTGGCGGGCGGCACCGACGGGAGTGGCCGGAAATCAGATTTCGGGCACTACCTTGCACTCTCTGTTGCGCCTCCCGATCAATAAGGACTTTAAGCCCCTGTCGGCGATCGACAAGGCCCAGCTCCAGAAGAAGCTGAAGGACATCCGGTATCTGATCATCGATGAAAAGAGCATGCTGGGTCTGCGGCAGCTATCATGGATTGATGACCGTCTCCGCGCAGCATTCCCGGATAGGAAGGACGAGTTCTTTGGTGGGCTAAACATCCTTCTGGTGGGCGACTTCTTTCAGCTTCCGCCTGTGCTGCAGAAGCCTCTCTATTACGACAAGGAGGTACAGGGAGTCGAGATCAAGGGCAGGAACGCGTATCGACGCTTCGACAAGACAGTGTTCCTCAAGGTTGCCCAGCGTCAGCGCGGCGAAGACCAAAGAGCATTTCGCACGGCCCTGGAGGAATTGCGACTGCACCAACTATCGACCGAGTCTTGGAAGCTTCTGTCCGGCCGCGTACAGGCGAAGCTAGCGGACCAGGAGGTTGCGAGTTTTGCGCACGCCTTGCGGGTGTATGCTACGAAAGACAGGGTGAACGAATATAACCACTATCACCTCGACCGCCTGGGCCGGCCTGCCATCCAAATCACAGCGAGGAATGTCGGTGTCGGCGCGGTGGCTGCCCCCGACGACAAGGCAGGTAACCTTGCGAAGCATGTTCCTATGTGCATCGGTGCCCGTCTGATGCTGACGTGCAATCTGGCAACAGGTTGGCCTCTGCAACGGTGCTCGCGGTAGAGTGTACGATATAGCCTGGGCACCTGGGGCCAACCCCATTCAAGACCAACCGTGTGCAATCATGATGGATTTTGACAAATACACTGGACCTGCATTCCTGACCACCCCGGATGGCAGGAAGATTGTGCCGATTGTGCCAGTAGACAGAGACTTCCTGATTGGAGCGACACTGTGCACTCGCACCCAATTCCCTTTGATCGTGTGTTACGCCATTACAGTTCACAAGTCGCAGAGCATCACGGAGGACATGATTGTGACGGATCTGTCCTGCCGTGACTTTCAAACTGGGCTGAGCTACGTAGCCGTGTCTCGTGTGAAAACGGTGCAGGGCTTGATGCTGGATGCGCCGTTTGATCGCAACCACCTTACCTACGCGTCGCCTCCGGAAGGAATCATGATGAAAATGAGGGATCAGCACCTTCGAAAGCGGCAAGTTCTAACGAGCAATCCATACAGAACACACTACTGGCCTACTGTTCTCCATTCGATGCCACCCGTGGCAAGCATAAACGTTTCCATGTAGATAATTTGATGAATGGCTAATCGTAGATGTCCAATTGTACTTTGACTGCTTGACTACCTAAACGCTGAGAGAGGCTCACAGAGTCGCAGCCTCCGGATGATTGTACGCCTTGCACCCGGGTCCAAAGTGCAAGGTGTGACGTAGTATTTTTAGACCTACATCTAATTCCTTCTTACGACTATACCTCCATAATCTAAATTTCAGGCGGAATAGTCCTCTCGCTATCGCTAGCTAAATCATTCAAGACGATACATTACTACCAGTCTCTGCAATGCCTAATGAAGATTCCCACTGAGCTAATGTTGCAGCATTATCATAATATGCTAGATGCTCTACGCCAAGCCTAGCCTCCTGTCCCTGGATGCATCGTTTTATAAGGTTTACGGCTTCTCCAGGACGATCTTGGCTCCAGTAAGTGTACGCAAGGTTTCCCATACTGGTGAGCGTGGAGGGAGCGTGGAGGGATGATCGGCCCCGAGCTTCGTCTTGCAAGTCTCCATCACTTGCACCTCTAGCTTCTCTGCCTCTTCCCACCGTCCCTGGTTCCAAAATGTCGACGCCAGATTAGCCATGCTGCTGAGCGTGTGGGGATGATCGGCCCCGAGCTTCGTCTGAAAAGTCTCCATCAATTGCATAAACAGCTTCTCCGCCTCTTCCCACCGTCCCTGGTTTGAAAACGTTGACGCCAGGTTGGCCATGCTGGTGAGCGTGTCGGGATGATCGGCCCCGAGCTTCGTCTTGCGAGCCTCCATCACTTGTATCTCTAACTTCTCGGCCGCATCCCAACGACCTCTCAGCCTATACACCGATGCCACCATCGCCATAGCCCACAACACCTCTTCGTGCTCCGCTTCAAACAACTTCTTTCTTGCCTTCATAGCTGTTACCGAGAGCCTCTCTGCCTCAGCTCCGTTTCCGATTTCGGACATGTACCATGCTGCCCGATACAGCACAGTAGCCCATTCTAGTAACGAGTCCCGCGCCTTAGGTGCCTGTGTTGCTGCAGACTGAGCGTGTGGGAATAGGGCCCGCCACCTGGTCCAGTTCTCGTATGTTCCTGTTGGCGCCTGTGTGCAGAGTTTCCGAAGGAACCGATGCCTCCACTTGTCCTGCACCCCATGGAATTCCAACCATTTGAGCGTCGCTAATTGTACTAGTCTGTGCATCTCAAAGTTATACCCATCTTCGCTAGTAACAACAAATGAGTAGTCTCGTAGTATCAAAATATCATCCTCGAAACCGTCATCATCATCATTATCAGACCGCAACCCCGTGAAATCGTTCTCGTCCTCTTCGTAGTTAAAGGTGTCCGCATTGCCCTCATCGCCTTCAGCGCCCATCTCTGTACCGTGCGGAGGTGCCTCCTGAAGTGCTGACTGGCTTGTTTGATTGCGATCGCGTAATAGAATATCGGGAATCCCTTGCCGATCGCAAAAGCTCATAAGTGATAGCATATCTGCCGCTGATGGTCTAGTTTGACGGATATAGTCAAACGATATCTGCCATGTTATCAGAATCGAGTTCTTCGCACTAGCATCTCGACGCAGCTTTCCCGCCTCATAACCGAGGAGGCCGGTCTTTCTACGATGGCTTGCTAGGAATTCATCAAGATAGCTTTGTATAGAACAGCGGGGCCATCTATGTGAAATATAGGCTCCTGCCTGGACAATGGCAAGTGGCAGATACTCCAGTGCGGTAACCAGCACAGTTACCAACTCAGCCCCATCGCCAGCTATCGGCCGGTTACATTTCTTCTGAAACAGCGTTACCGCATCCTGTGGAGTCATAGGATCGACGGCGATGATATCTGCTGCTTCCACCAGCTCTAATGCCGAGTCCCTGCTTCGGGACGTAACAAGAACTGACCCATGCTGGCAATGTGGAAGAGAGGCTAAGAGCGGTCGCGAGTCGTTGTCTTCAGCCGTGCACGCCTGCGCTCCGGCGCCAGCATTTGATGTTACCAGGAATCCGGCGTCGTCTACATTGTCAAGAATCATGACCCATGGTCCCTTTGTCCTGTTGTGTAGCCAGTCGTGCGCCAGCTTGAATATGTTCGCTTTCGGATTCTGCCGCCCAAAGATCTTAACGCAGCTCGCAATATCTCGGAAGCTCTGCTCGAAACGGGCGGCGTTGCTGGCGTGGACCCAGAAGACCCATGTTTGCGGTAAGCGTTCTCGGACGCGGTAGGCATATTCGATGGCGAGTTGCGATTTGCTTCGATGATCAGTACAAGTCGCTCGTTACATATGTAGAGAGGCCCTACCCAACGCCGCCAAGTCCGACGAGTGCATTCCGAGATCCTGGCCGGCTGCAGGTTTGGTCGATCTGATCAATGAGGGACTTTTCGTCATCGACAAGAGCCCTACGGTCCACAAAATCCTTGTCTCGGCTGAAGGGGATGACGATCGATGGTGGCGGTGGGGTTTCCAGCCTTTCTGAATGTGAGACTTGTTAGCCTCTGGTTCAGGGTTGTCGGATCCATGGTGACCTTACCTGATGGAGCATTGTGGTGAACTGGGCCGTGGATGATCCCGGCTTGGAAGCCTGAATTAGCTTCGGCAAATGTAATAGTCGTCGACATTGGGCAGACAATAATATTGGTAAGAAAACAGGCTATAACATCCCAAATACAGCATCGCACTACACCCAGATTACAAGATAATCGAGGTAGTCTGATCAAAAGACAGTCTTGCGATCTGAGATGCAGCTGAACTCCCTCACGAGGCTCGGAGCTGAGTCTCGCCGATTCCGAACACGTGCACCATCCCTCCACGCTCACCAGTATGGGAAACCTTGCGTACACTTACTGGAGCCAAGATCGTCCTGCAGAAGCTGTAAACCTTAAAATACTACGTCACACCTTGCACTTTAGAGCAGTGGTGCAAGGCGTACAATCAGCCGAAGGCTGCGAGTCCGTGGGCCCAAGGGTCAGACAGTTAAGCAGTCAAGCAGTCAAGCAGTCAAGCAGTCAAGCAGTCAAGCAGTCAAGCAGTCAAGCAGTCAAGCAGTCAAGCAGTCAAGCAGTCAAGCAGTCAAGCAGTCAAGCAGTCAAGCAGTCAAGCAGTCAAGCAGTCAAGCAGTCAAGCAGTCAAGCAGTCAAGCAGTCAAGCAGTCAAGCAGTCAAGCAGTCAAGCAGTCAAGCAGTCAAGCAGTCAAGCAGCCGGGCAGTCACCGAACTATCAAGTATCTACAAACATCCCATTACGTCATGTATCTATGCCTTGGAAAATTTTCTTCTCGTTACGGGGAGCATCAAGTGCAGTTACGCAGACCTGTGGTCTATCCTACAGGGATTCCTGGTGAGAACCTGTTGCTTCCGACGTTGCTGATCCCTCATCTTCATTTTAATCCCCTCTAGCGGCGACAAACAGGTCTGGAAGTCACGACCGGACAGATCCGTCACGATCAAGTCTTCGGTGATGCTTTGCGACTTGTGGACTGTAATGGCATAGCATACGATCAGGGGAAACTGGGTGCTAGTGCAAAGTGTGGCACTGGTGAGGAAGTCCCTCTCCACTGGCAGAATCGGGACAATCTCCCTACCATCCGCGGTAGTCAGGAATACTGGCCCGGTATAATTGTCAAACTCGATCATCACCACGCACGGTTGGGCATCCGCTTCGGATTCACCCGCGAGAATGGACCGCAGGGCATCGAGCTCCGTATCCTTGGCCAACAGGTCTGGCATCACGGCCGCATCCTTTACGTCGGGCTCTGCCTCCTGATCTTCTTCCGGTCCCACATCGACAGCTTCCACCTAACTTTGGGGGATGGCGTCCACGACATTGCCGTCCTCAGGCAGTTGGCTCAGTCACTCGTCGTCGATTGCGATGCATTGATAGCCAGGATGATGATGGCGGAGGTAGTCAAGCCATATCATAACCGCCTGGCGGCGCACATGGAACTGGCGGGTAAATTGCCGGCTGAGATTGGCGTGCGACGACGTGCTGGCAGGACGCAGCGACACCGTGTTCAACTCCCGCGGCAGAAGAGGGGAGCTGGTTGTGCAGCAAGCCAACCTCGTACTGCTGCCCTCGCACCAGCATGATGTTCACATGGACATGGACGCGAGCAGTCAACGCGTCTTCCGTAGGTAGGCGTGGGCCGAGGCAATCGGGCCGGAACGGGGCCAAAGTTAAGATGATTTTCTGCAGAGAAGAAATAGGGGTCGTCGAGGCCACGCTTCTCATCCTTTCGATAGCAATGCGAGCAAATGCCATCACTCTCTATTTCCATCTGTAACAAACACTCGCGGCACGGGCTGCAGTATTCCATCAGGCCATTGTCAAGCTTGGTCCAGAACTCGCGCGCAAGGTGACCTCATCGCGGTCCGTCCAGGGGCAAGTGTCGAGGTCGCTATTCCACACCGGGTCTTGTGTATAGAAGACCGCCAATTCTTCCGGTGGAAATATCACTGGACTCCGAAGACGTCGTTGCGGTCTCGACGATCGTGTTTTACCCGCGACTATTCGCTATTCGACATGGATCCTGTATATTCAAAGAATAACGACATCGCATGTGGAAGGCTCCTCGGCCGGGGTCGATGTTGGGTCGCATCTTTGTTCCGTGGATTGTCCGAAGTACTGTGACCATAGCGTAGGGAATTTGCTCCCGTAGTACGACCGTTGAAACGTGCAGAGCGGAGGTATGGAAGGGACGCAGTGAGGCAGTCTCTCCCCTGGACGCGCGTCGTAAAAGATGATCACTTCCGAAGGTGACGGGCCTCGTGACGCGTAGGTAAACAGAGAGAGTCGGTGCGATTCCGGGCAGGTCTCTCAGGTGGGACAGGAGGGGCGGCGAGTTCCTCTTTGAATGGCGGCGAACCAATTGAGCTACGTTTTGCGAGGTCCCGACAAGTCTAGACAAATGAAAGGCAGAGAAACTTTTTTGATCTCCACAAAGACAGCTCCACTTTAAAGCAGCAGTCGACCAGTCGCGCCACGTTTTGGAAGCATTTGGACCAATCACAGCTGGAGAAACTTTTTGACCATTTTGCACCAAAGACTCAATGTAGAGACAGCCTTCGGCTGAATGAAACGATGCATCAAGGGACAGGAGGCTAGGCTTGGCGTAGAGCATCCAGTATATTATGATAATGCTGCAACATTAGCTCGGTGGGAATCTTCATTAGGCATTGCAGAGTGGTATTGTCTTGAATAATTTGACTCGTAATAGTGAGAGGACTATTATGCCACCTGAAAGTTAGATTATGGATATATAATTGCAAGCAGGAATTAGATGCAGGTCTGATAAGTTGTCATAGAGCCGTTGCAGGGTCGGTAAGTAATAATGTGCTCTGTATTTTAGTCCAGTTCTAGGCTTCTATCTTTATTTATAAGTACTCTGTACGAAAATAAGGACAGTGCGAACCTCGGCTTTCGGAAATTAAATCACCCATAACACCACTGTGACGCTAGCCAGATTCATCATTCCGCTGATTTCAAGGTACTAATCGGCGTTGCGTAAATCACCCTTCTACAGCAACCACGGCGCTACTAATAACTTACTAATATTAATGTATAGATTAGAGACTCAGATTCTATTATTTTATGATCATTATGAGTGATAAGAGCTTAGTGGTAGAGTTCTAGTGGAGTATCCTAGGATACCGCTCAAGGAAGACGCAGTTTAAAACTAGTCAATTATGCTACGTCGCTGGGATAATTTTTGGTTGAGATAAGTTGAAAGGGTGCAAGCGTAATCAGACTATAGAATTCACGTGGAATTACCTAAATGCATGCATGTGTGCAAAGTTGAGATTATTTTAAATGTAAAGTACCTGCTTTTTAGCTCGCTACGGAGGGTGGCTCGCGACACAGTGATGGATGTTACACAAGAAAGATGTAATGACGAATTTGTATGGAAATTCTGCAAATGATTATAGGTTCTGCTTTGTACCGGTACCTGTATTTATTGTATAAGTTAGCAACAGGCGCTGATGAGTTGGTATGGCGCAAATCAAGGCAGTTAAATAGTTGAGAATAGTAAGATGGGAAGTAGGGTTTTCATATGTTTTCATATCTCTTGATTGAGTTAAAGCAGGAGCGAATAGGAGAGATGAAGCATGAATATTAAGCGGTAAATTTGTCTTCATAATTTTAGCACATTTTGCTCCGGATTTGCTGCATCACTTAGCAACACCACATATCACGATCGCCGCATCTTGAAGACAGCCTAAATTCAGCATTCCATAAGCTACGTTATTCTTGCATAGATATGTTAATTTTGATTGATGGATTAGAGTGACACGACGGGTTTTTTTTTTCAACATATGGTAAATATATTTATAAAACAGATTAAACATGGTTTGCCTCCCTCACCGTAGATGCGGCGCCTAAGCCCTCGGCTACGAGCTTTAGGATGTGGTGCTCCTTGTGGCCGAGCATTTGCCTCCCAAGAGCATAGGCACCGGCAGCCTCTGAAACCAAGTCTACTGTATGACCGTGGACAGAATGGCTGCCGTGATGCCTCTTGTGGGTTTCGCTGCGATGAGACTTAGAGTGGTTATCTCCACCATTGCCTTCATGTCCCGACTTATTATGACCATCTGACGTATCATCGGAGGCAACGTCATTGCCAAGATCCTCATCCTTTTTGAGAAGCGCAAAAGCTCCAATAGCAATGGCGCCCGCAATAGCCGCTTTCACATAGTGACCTGTAGCATCATCGGGGTGATGTTTTCGGTTGTCGTGGATTGCCTTCATGATCTCATCGGCCATGCCGACCACTCCAGCCGCAGCAACTGCAGTATCAACTCTGGGCATTCCAGACATGATTTAGCGTGGTGGGTAGATATTTACGACGACTGTTTTTCTAAACCTTCACAGTCAACTTGAGTCAAGAAAAACGAGGTAAGGTCTGTTATTTGACCAGACTAGGAAACATGGCGATTGCGCACCTTTTAGGAATGTTTGAGAAACAAGCAAACTTGGCAGCTTGTTTCTTGGGCAGCTTTACCTTGAGAATACTTGGCAAAGAAGGTCTTGTGTCGCTTTTATATATGTATTGTGTCATGGTGCATCCTCTACACTTGATGAGTCTCTTTAGGCTAGGAATTGATATGAAGGGCCACGGTAAGATGTTGGGCATCGGTAATAACTGCAACTATTAACCTCGTAGTACTGTCGAGGCTTAGACCGGTCGATATCCTACATAGTGGCTTGGTCTCGCGTTTGCACTGATACTTTATTGGCATCCTGGGAAAGTGGTGCGATAAATGCATGACGGTGGAGTGGGGATGATGTGACACACATTATGTAACACGGATTTCCCGCGTTTGTTCCTACATCAATGAGTGTATCTCAGCCAACCCGCGCGCAGTCTTCATCATATGATCCAGTGCAGACAAATTTGTTTCTCAAAGTCCTGGTGCGCATTCGAGAGAGCAGCCACCTGGATTTCATTGTGTGGTCAGATGCTGTGAATCCATGCGCCACAACTCACTGTGCCTACAGGAGGCATGCGTATGTGAGTACATGACCATATAATGCGATTCTCTAGGATATGTAACAGGGAATGCCAACCCCGATGTGGGCTACGCTAACTTCGGAGACTAATTAACTCGCATGTATAAGTATGCGTACCTGGTCGTCATATACCACATCACAACCATCAAAGAGAGGGCATTTTTGAGATTATTGTATTAATTTTTTTTGCTTATCTTAAGGATGGAGAATCTAAACTATATCCTACACCCTCATCATATCTCACTTGCACCTCCACCTCGCAACTTTCAAACCTTTCTAAAGTCCCTCGCCGATCGCGTTACTTCGTACCATGACGATGACAGAAATCCGCACAACGGTGGATTTGCGCCACAGTTTAACGTCATTGAAACGGAAACAGCCTTTATTCTTGATGGAGAACTACCTGGTGTTGGGGATAAGAGAAATATCAACGTTGCCTGGCTTCAGAACCAGGTACTCGTTATTGACGGCGTTGCAACACGTCCTGACGCAGAGAAAGTTACAGGTCATGTCCAAGGGTACATTACTAACGAGGCAGACCAAGTCACGGGTGAGTTTTTCCACGTAGTTTTCATATCCTATTTTGAACCTTCCATACATACGATACTGGATATGCCTGCGGGGGGAAGACGATGACATTAACACTGTCAACAGAACACGATCAAATGCAGCTTCCAACGCCTGGGGCTGCGCAAACTGAAGCCACGGATAAAGCACCAACCACATTTTCCCGACGACTCTTACAAGAGTGCAAATCGGGTCCATTTCATAGGTCGTTTACATTCCCTGGAAAAGTCAGGGAAGACTTTTTAACAGCGACACTCAAGGACGGGATGTTGAGGATCGTGGTACCCAAGGCGGCTCATACGGCGGGCTATGAAAGGAAAATTGATGTTATGTAAACTAGTCTGTAAAGTTTGAGGTTTATTTATGACTGGAATGAGTTATCATATTTCATGCTATAACGTACTAGCTTCGTGTAGGTCGTGATGGGAGAGTCTCCCAGCAATTACAGGTATGCTTACCTCATACTGTCTACGGGAAGCAAGGCATAGGCATATTCTCGTCCTCAAGTCATTGATAATAACATGATGGTGGCATTTCGTTGCTTTTCCAGTGATGGTGCCACCTCATTAGTTGACGACCTGTAGCAAAAGGTTGATCCACAATATCAGACCACTTATTAACGCTAGTAGTGATGGGATTGGATAGGTAGAGAAGGTGGTCTGAGGAGCATGGAGCACCAGATTCTATATTTCAGGATCCTCCGGGGCGTGCCGGCTCCGAGCCCCCGAACCCCCGAACCCCCGAGCGTCCGAGTTCCCCGGTTAGTCCTCTCGAGCATGCTTACAAGCGGGTGGTTTCCCTTGTGGGGACCTTAGCTTCTCAGGGTCAATCACGTCAGATGTACGGAGTAGTCTCCCTTAGATTTGACCTGACATATCCTGTATTATCCAGAATAAAGCCTCACATTAGTGTGGCGCCAAACTTTTGTTTTGGCTTACTGGATTCGGCCTTAAATCGTGTCATTTAATGACCCCTTGATCTGACCCTCTTTCAATGGACATCAGCGCATCCATCACATATCCATAGAGATTGACGTGGCAAAGAAGCCGACGCATATTGGTATCGGGACGGCGACTTTCATGCTTGATCTTAACGAGCACAGCTTGACTAAGCATGTGAAGATATAGGGCTGGCACAGACTCCATGTTCTTAGGTAGTGAATAATACGTGAGAGTGCGTCAACTGTATGGTTTATCTTGAACGGCGGGTAATGAGGAATGATGCTACAGTAATTAATCCACACCACTTGAGACTTTGTATATATACATCATACTCGCTTGCTTGATAGAGAGTGGGACGGGATGTCATATGAAGGGGAAATTACCACACAAGCCCCGCTTTCATAGCTAGAGGAAGAATTGAGTAAACTAACAGATAAAGCATTCAGCTGGGCTTTTACCGTCCGAGACTGCGAGAATTTCGAAATCTCCGGGAACTCCGAGAACTCCGAAACATGGAACTCGGGCTGCTTTATTCTCTTACCAATACGCACGTAACCTCTCAGTTCTGTTCAACACCCTGCTGAAGACACACTTTAAGAACTCCCCCACAATATGTTGTACATCTGCGCGTGTGGCGATGCCTCAGACGAGTCCGTTTGCCCACCTGTAGAGGAAATCTCTGCACTCTCGTTCACATTCAACCGCGTGAGCGCAGCCACGGCCCTTGAGACAGGTCCTGGCACCTCAAGGGAATCCGTTTGCGCTATGCTTGACATGACGGAGATGAGTTTGTCCAACATACTATGGACTCTCTGATCACGCCTGGGCTCCTTGAGGATACCTAATAAAAGGGCTGAGCTTAACGAACGATGCAAAGCCGCCCATGATGTGAGAGCGAAAGTAGTCAGGTTGTGAAGGTGAAGGAAAGCAGCCACTGTCCCAGTCAACGCCTCGACGCATATCTTTCGCAGATTCTGTGCGGATTCGGCAAGGTATCCATGTTTCGTTAGCATCAGTCGGCAGAGCTCCGAAATAACGTAACAGCGATGCATATTCCAGTTCCAGTGCTCAAGGTGATCCGGTATTGAAACGCACGCTGACAAGTCCCTCAGGTGACCACACCCCTGCGTCTCGACAGCGATTATCTGCCGCTGGCTATCTTCTATTTGCAGAACCTCCTGTTCGATGCTCTTGGATATAGCTCGGGCGCAAACAATGTTGAGTGCAATGGTACACAGTCTCAGCATGCACTCTGCATATGAGAGTCCCACGCTCATTAATTGCTGCGAGCGCCACTGTGTCATAGCTATAGTAGACGACACCCTATCGTAGGTAATGGAGAGCAAGCTGTCCTGCCATATTATACGTGACCTGTTTTCTCAAGTTAATACGTGACTCATGAGAACTTGGCGTTAGTCTCTAGCGCTATACGCACCAAATCTCATACCGTGCATTAGTTTCGTGATTGGACATGTGTGACGAAGGGGTGTGGTGCAGCCCCAGACCTTGCGCGCCAGTCGTATTGTTAGACCTAGCATAGTGTAAGAGAGTATTCCGCTTCGTGAATAGTTGCTTAGACCAGAACTACCTAGCAGTGCCCAAGCTACACCAGGATTCATGCTATTTGATATCACGTTTCTAAGTACCAGAAGGTTCTGAATATCATCTAGCTGAGAACAAGAAAGATAGTTTATAATACGCAGACATTCATACGCACAGCATACTAGAGAGAGTTAATATTTATATGCCAACATACGTCAATCACAATTGGCAACGCCTCATAGAACTTACCGTATACCTGGGACGTAAGCTGTCGCTCCTTTCTTGGCATATTTGAGCACTGGCAACCGGAAGCCAGGCACGCAAATAAAAGGCCGAGCCAGTGCACGTTTCGTCCATAGACGTTTCGTTCAGAGACGGGAAGTTTACCTAAGTCAGCCAACTGAGCGGTACGAGCCATGAGAAATTGGATAGCATCAGCCTCAAACTGATCGAGATCCAATATGCCTGGGAAAAGAACATGATTTGTGCCACGGTACTGCCGAATATATTGCAAGCATTCTGAGTCAGTCGGCAGCAGTTGACAGAGCCGTTCAATCCTCTCTGCGGAGCTATGAGGCAGACCCCAAAGATCGACAAATGGATAGGTTGCGCTTTCGTTCTCTAATGCAAAAATTGGTAGCATGCTCCTATCCAGGAGGCTTCGAACCGCATCGGAGTCATCTGACTTGCTGAGCGCTATGGCCATGGCAGGCACCGAGGCTTTTGCTTTCCATGCAATTGCGCCAGGTCTGATATTTCGACCTTTGTACTTGTTTGCAACGTTATGTATTCTGTCCCATAACTCCAGGCACAAATTGGGCAGCCAGTCTGACAAACGTTCTCTAGCGTGTATTGAGGTAGAGAAACCTTTTAAGATATGAACGGTATCGGGGCCACCAGACATATTGCTCGTAATTTTGAGCATCTGGCACGTAGAGATGACACCTGTTACGGTGTGCCACTGAGGCAGAAACGTAGGTACTCAACATTATGCTCTCTTCTAGTCTTACTGGAGTTGCTTATCTATGTTCTAAAACCCTATTGTCAGCGGAAAGAATTCGTCCGTCGGCGAGATAGTTAGTTGTTCCTTCGTAGTAAGTGGCCGGAGCAGGTAGCAGCCACCATCCAGGCTGCCTATCTCGAGCTTTCGACCAAAGTGGGAGTTATGGAACCAATTGTTCCAGTACGTTCTATTGAGATGGTGGAGGACTTGCTAGATGCAAGCTTTGCTGGCCAGCAGAAACCTATTTGAACATTTCGGGCGTAGAAACCTCCTGGATGCCTGCTGACGTTTCTATGCCTCCCTCTTCACAAATCATGCCATTAGCAACCGCCAAGTCCACGGCTTCTATTACCCAAGCGTTGAGTTTTCGGTTAGTGTATAGCTTATGGTTCGATCTGATGTCGGCAGCTCCGGTGTTGTGTTCTCCGTTGATACCGAGAGTGGCTTCTACAACGTCATACTCATCATGACAGGAAGCTCAAATAACAGTTAAGCTCTAGCTGCAAGTCGTTGATGAAACTAATATTGATCTTATGACTGGAAATGGTGGAGCTGATTCTAAAGAGATTCGCGCCTTTGGACCCGACTATAGTTTAGGCTCGAATCTGGCACCCATTCTCAAGCTCGGCGTAGCCAGTTGGAATTGTGGTGAGCTTTCTGGAGAACTTCCGGGCATGAGCAAGGAAAACGTAGGCATTGAGTTTACAGAACCAAAGACTTTGCACGTCTAAGGGAATTTCGACAAGTCGTTTCCGTTAAGCACCCTACGAAGAGATGACGAGCCTGGTGCTTTAGACGGCGAGACTAAAACTTCAGGAGATGCGAAGAATGAGACGGAGAGCCAAGAGTTGGCCCCTAAGCCCAGGTACTAGCTATGGTGTCTTTGCGCCCGACATCTACTATGTGTCTGATGCAGTCGGCGGCATCACTTAGGACTTTCCGGCCTTCGAAAAAGGTCAATAGTGACGGGACAAGGCATCGTTTGGAAGCATCGCAACCTCTAGACCACAGCTCTTCACGATGTGGGACTGAGAAATTTTCGAAGAGTTGTCCGCCCCTCAGCTGCGCTAAAGGCTTGTCGTGGTCCGCAGAACAAGCACTACTTGTGTCTCGGGTAACCTCTCGCATCGCTTGTTTACTTACTACCACCACAAACACCGTGCCTCCAATTGTATATGCGTTTTAGGTACCGCAGGTTTGACCAAATGTATGTGAGTTTTAATATAAAACGGCGGAACGAATCGGGCGCACGTACTTCATCGCATTTCATGCACAGCAATTGGTGGATGACGGTGAGAATGACATCCCTAAATAGCCCCGAAACATCAAGAAGAGCGTCGAACGCAACGCAAAACTTCCTGCTCTTCGAAAGTTGATCAAAAAATTTCCGCCTATTAGCATTTGTCGATAGCCGGGCTAGCCACATATTTTCAAAAAATACATTATCCTCGCCATGGTGTCCTTTAAATTGTCGGATCGTGACGTAGTATTCTCCGTCGTCTGGCTCCTTCTGGTAGTCATAGCCATCAGCGAGTAAGAGTCGCAGATTATCACTAAGGTCTACACTTTGTCTGTATTGGACAAGCGTTAGGTTCTAGATGAGATGCACCATCGAGATAGGGGTCAACCACTCATCTCTTTTTTGAACCTTGAAGCACCTTGTCAGCCGCCGCAAGTTGGTCATGACCCTCCAAGCACTCTATTTTAGTGTCATGAGGGAATTCTAGCTCTGGTACGGTAGTGTGTCCACCATGAGGCTTCCAGTGGGAACCGCGACGCCTGCTACAGCTGCCTCGAGCGTCCGCTGAGATTCCCTGCGACAGCCATGTTCTTAACGAAAAATTCTCCTCATCGCATCGACATGGCTATTTTTAGAGCCTGCGGCCGTCCTCAGCACTAATGAACCTGCCGAAGGCGGCGAGAACAATTCGAAGCTGGGTAATGAATGCCTTCATATCGAAGAAGCAACAGCTTAAGGAGGATCTCCATCATTCGCGCAGCAGAGTCTCACTATCCTTCGATCTCTAGACTTCGCCGAACCCCTACGCTATCCTAGGCGTCGTCGCCATGTGGATTGACTCTGCCGGCAAGTGAAGGTCTACCGTCTGGGGTATGCGACGTGTCTACGGCGAACACTCTGGTGAGAATGTTGGATCAATTGTCACTGAACTCCCAAAAGAATATAACATTGGCGGAGACTCGATTGGATACTTCATGCTGGACAATGCCTCGTCAAACGATACCGCTGTTGAGTATATACTCAAGGAGCTCTGTCCGTAGATGAGTGCAAAGCAGCGTCGCCATCGCCGGCACGCTGTTTAGGCCATATCGTCAATCTCTCTTGCCAGGCCTTCCTCATGGGCCGGAATTGTGAAAAATATCTCGCAAAGCTTAAGAAACATCAACTTCGCGGAGACTACGCGCGGGATACTCATAATCTGACCGAACGGACTCTGGCAATTTGGTAGTCATTAAATCGTTGCGCCTTGATGCGATCTTTTTTTAGCTGCTATGCAATACACTTCAATCCTGCTAATAGCATCCATTTTGCCGTCAGAGCAACCTTCCCTTTGTAGACATGACTTTCGTCCGCAAAGCACCATTAACACGCGTTCGTACACCTTGTATCCATACATAGGGCGTTACTCGTTTATCTGGCACAACGTCGTGTAATTTATTAAAGTGTCCTCCTCAAAATTCGATGTAGCCGCGTCATGGTTGAGCAGAGTCTAGTCCAGTCCGTCCACGGAGGTGACGTGCCCGTCCTCCCACGTCAGGTTTCGATTGTTCTCTAGCAAGTTATTCAAGACACGTCGCGCGTTTTGTGACAATATTTCACCGTTGCGCATCCACATGTACATCATCCCTTTGGCGATGGCTTCCGTCACACGACACGCTGATTGCATGCTGTCTTCGCCGTACAGATCGTGCAAGAAGCGAGGGAGCCAGTTCCCACCATCTTTGCTCTGCAGCACCCCGTTGGCTACCTATAACATCGCGGTGTACCACAATACTGAATAAACGGACGAGGTATGTTTGAATCGGTATTCAATAATGAATCGCTTCAGCTGCAGCAACGATGCTGCATATACACCATCAGGTGTGTTTATCAACGGCAACGGCCCATCGAGTTCGAACTGTTGCGCTCCATTTCCAATGAAGGGCCTGAAAATTTCCAATGTCGCTGCATGGAACCAGAGGCTATCTCATGTCAGTGCATACAGCCAGTCGAACAAAACTGTTCAAGGGCAGAGATTACGAGGGAGGACTTTGAACAAGCCCATTTTGACAACTCACTGGAATACCAACATATCGGTTGAGTTGTCGTCGCTCTGAGCCTGGTTCAGCGGCAAAGTGCTTGCCCACTCCACTAATTCTCGAAACTTGTGCTTGGCAAGATGAATCGTTCCGCAATCCGAAAAGTCTGCCGGCCCGTCTTATGTCGTGTAACGGCAAGCCCGTGCATAATGTTCCAAAATCCGCAAATCCCTCGAAATGTCAAGTCTGTGTAGGATGCTAACTTCGACAGCTCCGTTCCCGAGCCTCGTGGTGGGATTTCGTCGGGAATAATTTGTTTGTCGGAAGCCGATCTGGATATTCAACCCCGGGCTGGTGGCCAAAGAGCCCCATCAAACTAGAGGAGATTTAGCTTACATCGTGGAAATGGGGCTAGGTATAAAATTTGAGACTCAGGCATACGTGACCCAGTTGAATGCTCCCCATGCAGGGTAATCGAGAGTCTTCGTGTCGCCAGGTTTCATGGTAGCTCGAACGGCGTTGGCAGTCCTCACATCAACTTCGAACAACCCGAGCTCAGCTGCTCTTTGGGTAGCATCTGACAAATAGTTCGGAACGACGTGGTCCCTGCCCTGGACAAGGTACCCGAAGCTTATAAATTGAGCAGCAACCACTGTTAGAGGCGTTGGTCTAGCTTTCTCCCTTTTCCACAGCGCCTCCGCCTGTATACAGAACGCGTTGACCAGGTCATCCGCCTTATTGTCGGAGTTGACGTACATTTGCTTCAACTGATCAACATGATACGTTTCTTATAAAAGTCTCACTTAACAAACTTACACAAGCCCAATACATCAAGGCATTTACCAAGAGATCGGTACAGTGTGTACCCTCCATCGTCACCAACGTATATATAAATAAATTGGCGTCGAATGGAATCAGCAGTGGGTGTTCCATCGAGAGGTACAACGATATAACTCGACATGCTAGGTCGTCCGAGATTTGAACGCTCGTCCATCGGCTAATTCGAAGTCCGTTCAGTTGCTCATATGCTGAAGCTTGCATCGGCGAAGAGTTTGGCTTTGCCATTTGATGAGATATCGGCTGTCCGACAGCTCGTACTGACCTTGCGTGGTGTGTCAGGTTTTGTTGGAGCGCAGGATTCGACCTTGGGAGGTGTCCAGTTAGCAAATTTTGCCTCTTTATTCCTTTTTACTTCTTAAAGGCACAGACTCACAGAGACGCAATACCAGACACTTTTCGTGCACTGAGCTGGGGCAACTTTTGAAGTACGTTTGTGGTTGCAATAGCGTTAATCGGGTCGAGGATCGGGGGCGCAGAGGGAAGCATTGGCTCGGGTTCGGGGATGAAGGTTGCCAGCTCTATAGAACTATTGTCCTCGGCCGTAGCTGATCGCTGTATGGGGAGCTGTGTCGGACTATTTTGCACCGCAAGGAGTGTTGATGCATGTTGGATGTCCTTGAGCGATCGCAGCATGTTGTCGAGCTGGTTCAGCGGCATGGTGCTTAAGAGCTCGATAATTTCGAGTACCCGATCTCCGATCTTGCTGTTGCTGGGGTTGCTACCTCTGGTATGGCCATCGTTTTCTGCACTTGACTTCTTGGACTTGTAGATACACAAGGTATTCTGAGACATGCATGGTTGACAGGAGGGTCGATTGCCATCGCACTATCGCACTTTCCTGTCAGCTAAAGGTTTTCACGGTCTGATGCATGATCTTGCTGACCTGTCAAGATTTGACGCTCAGGCCAAAAGAGTCAACCTCTCTAAATGTCGGAGAAGCGGAGTAGAATCAGAAGCTGAGAGGAGACTCACTCGTCTTTTTCTTCGACGGCAGTTATTGCAGGCCACCGTCACACATGCGCGACGCTTCCTTTCGTAGACTGAAGGTTCTGAATCAGTGGCGGCTCCACCGAGGTTCCGCGGAGGAGCTGGCTGCAGCTGTAGGTACCGTCTTGCCATAACTCCCGAGCTAGCGCTTAAAGTTATCGTCGCTCACTGGGGAGACGTGCAAACGGCACCTGGAGCGCGCACCTTGGTGCGCTTGACTCGGTCGAGCGTTAGCTGTTATTGAGGTTCGAGTTCTTCTTGCGCATGAGCTTTGTAGCCTGCAAAATAGCTAGTAGCCATGCAATAAGATGATTCAAAGCATAGTTAGGTTTGATGCGCGATGAAGCCGAAACCGTAAGCAAGCGAGGAGATTGTCGGGTTTTAATATGCTAACTCGCCCTGTGATTTTGGGCTCTGCGAGGTCTTCCCCTGCATGGCGTGCCTAGCCATCGGTTGCAAGTAACATGATAATTTACTCCGAAGCAAGCATGGCGTGACAATTGGACCATGTGGGCAATGTGTTGACTTGACCATGTCACCGTAATCACATGCTTTGTCCTGTTCACATCAGACCATCCATTACCTACTATAAAATGCATAGAGCTCACTTCTCTTAACGGCGGTCAGTTTTTATAGCGAAAGCCGAGGGAGCAAGCATGGTACCTTGAGAGGTAGACTGTTTAGAGGTACAGAGTACATACAGTGAGAGAAATTAGTTAAGTTACACTAGTTTTCAGATTTAGCTTCCTCCTTTTCTATCACTTTTGTGGGGTCGAATGCTGGCATGCCGTTATCTAGGGGTTACTAACTTCACTATGTTGCTACGGCCCTACTACATCATTAGAATACTAACCTTTAAAGGAGGACCTTGTCGAAGCCATTGGCCTATTGATTCTCGTTTGCTTTATGCGCTTCATGAATGTTCTTAAGAGGTATTTGGTCCTTCGAATGATCGTCCTTGCTGCGCAGACCGGTGGCCCCACGTCTCGAATCGAACATCCCGCCTTGAACCCCAAAACCCAGCTTAATCTACCTTAAATGAATTAACACAGTGTGCATAGCTGTCAGTTTGCTCTAAACGGAGTATAATCTCAGCTGCGTGATGGTATGGCCCATAATGATGTTGCTTAGACGGGCGAGGTCCATTAAGTTTATGGCAGCAATCGCTGGGTTTTGATTGAGAAGTTCAAGGCGGGGAATTAGATGAACTGCGAGGGTGGTTTTTTGTGAGTGCATGAATTGGGCTCCAAGGTTACGTGCTCCGAGGTTACGTGCTCCGTCTTCAGTCGGTTTACTTTATGAATTTATCAGCACTAAGACGCTGTTCATTGGATAGGCAGGAGATGTTTGAGACTCCAACGGCGACAGCCACAGCAACTTAGTGCAGCAGATTCCTCAATTCTCCACGATATTGCATGAAATCCAGACTACTCTTTCCTCAAGCTCCCAGTTTCTCAAATCCAGTAAACTCAAAGTCCCAACTCTTCGTTCCCACCCATAATCCCGAGATCTCTCCTCCTCATCGGCACTCTCGTACTCCCACCAGTCTCCTTACACAAGCGGAATTCTGGGCCTGGCTTCCCGTTCATTCTACCCTAAAGAGAGAGAAGAGTAAAATGAAACGGGTTGCCACACAGAGTCTTCTTCTATTGCCATCAAGGAGAGGGGTTGCAGCCAATCACACTGACTGCGCTCCGCCCACTCCTCAAAAGCTCCAGTAGTTCTCCTACAAATCAACGCCACTAACTTTTATTAACCGACCTGGTTAACGTCTTGTAGCTCGAAAAGGCTAGACGAATGAGCCATCGAGGGGAGTTAGAGGAGAATCGATCCACCTGAAAAACCACCAGTTATCATTGGTGAGCTGTGAGGTGGGGGATTATGAGGCATAAGCTCGAGTCTGCACAATTTTCGATTGGTATGGCTTGTTAGATACTGGATTTGTTGCCTAGCAGATGGATGTTCCAGTACGAAAAGCGTCTCCTCTTGGTAATGTTCAAATGCGTCATGATACATAAACCCCCCAACCCCCTTCTCTCTTCTCCCCCAATAAGATGTTTCTGTTCGTCGGTTTGGAAGAATACTAACATACCTTCGATGCCAGACGGTACCAGTTTCATCATTTAGACACAGCGTCATTCAATTTGCCTCCTAGTTGGAAGGGGAACGGTGACACGTCTTTACTGTACGATGGTACATCTTCTCGGGGTTCGTGGGCGCGTACGGGCTGGGAACGGTTCCTTGCTGATGCTGCGTATGGGTGTGGTGTCGAGGGACCGTGGCAGCAAGCTATGCCGACGGAAATATACGACCCTTGGCAAAAGGGATACCAAGCAGACACTCGGTCATTTTACCGAGGGCAAATGCTTGGATACCAGGATGATGCCATAGTTATGGGGGTTCGTGATAGCACAAGAAGTCAGGTTCGAGAGTTCCGGGTTTCTTTCACCAAGGTATGGTTTTCGGCGAATTGGTTTCTCCATCAGGTGAATGAGCTTTGGGTTATTAATGGAGAACTCAAACCACTGGGAGTACTCGGCAGTTATAAAGTTAGTAGACGATTTTTATCGACGTCGCGGGAGATCTTGAAAACGGACAAGGATCTACTGCTGCCCAAATTTATTTCTTAGTCATGGTCCTCAGCGCAGATACATGAAATAGAGTTTTTAATCTCAAGAAGTAAGGAATTAATTAATTATACATACAATCAATTTATTATACCTCAACTTTTTATATTGTTTAGTTAATTCCCCTGAGATTATGTACCTGGAGTTAAAAATAACCCAAGTTAAAAAATGAAGAGGTGCGATGCAAAAGAATAGCTTACTTCGCCACTAATTGCTGGTTGCAAATTTCAAAATTATGATAAGTTGTATCCTTTTTCGACCACTGTTGCTTATTCTACATATGAAACCGTTCTCTAAATGCCTGCTATTAGGAATTTATAGACAGGACAGCGATTTCCGTAGTCGAGATGGCAACGTACAAGTCCAATATAGGTCAAGGGCCAAGAATACAAATGGCTTGCATCCGTCAACGTTCTTCACCACCATCCATGAAATATAACTAAAATGACACTACTGCCTGTGTGTATACTTTCTTTCTGCTCTATAAGCTATGCAATTTCACAAGCCCGGGTGGTAAACCACTGCCCTTTCCCGGTTTACTTGAGAGCTGTCCAGCATGACGAGCCCAATATACAGACATTACATCCGGGAGGGGCATACAGCGAGAAATATCTATATAAAACAGAGTAAGACCCTCTCACTGGCAAAGTTATCTGTTGGCGTTTCTATTAAAATCTCTACCGATACTAGACTAAAATATATCACTCAATTCGAGTATACCTATGATCCAACTCTTCTAGAAGTAGACTTATTCTACGACCTTTCTGAAATAGATGATTCGTTTCGAAGGCAATTTTGCGCTCATGGAATAATGCTCCAACCGAGGAGTTCAGCTTGCCTATCCATAATTTGCCCAGCTGGTTGTCAAGAAGCCTGCTCTGCTGTTTATAACATTCCTGACGATAACCAGGCAACCCATGGTTGCCAAAGCGAAGTTGGGCTAGACTTATTTCTTTGTACTTGACTCATCCAAGAAACATATTTAATGCTTCTTTTGTTTCAATTTTATGCTTCTCCAGACTTTCCTCAGCTCTGTTAATATATTTTTTTATGCTGCTACATCTCTAGAAGTGTGTTTTCTTGAACCGCCAGAGCACTTAGAAACAAATTAGTTAACAGTATTACTCCTTCCACTTTTCCCACCTCACATGCGATGTCTCTTGCAATACTTCTACGCGCTAGCCGAGATTGATACTGCTTTGTTCGATAGTTTAGTGTGTGTTATCAGATCATTTGTATGATCTGCCAGCTGGGACAAGGGTCAATACCGGCGCAAGTGCCGGATCCATTGTGTGACTGCATGAGTCTAGAGTTGCGGACGCTATTATGTATGGTAGGCGCACGTGTACATCACCTACTCTCCTGCATCATGATAGTAAAAATGAAACAGTTATCAATGCCAGCTTCGTTAGAAACCTGTAAGATTGCACTTCTGATATCGTTGATTTCCGGTGGCGAGTTATTTGCACCCCAGCCGTTCCAGCCGCATGACTGTTACATAAGGGGGTAGTTAGCGTTCCAAATCTCATCAAAAGACCATCCACTGGTGTCCGGACATCCTGGCCTATTTGAGCCGTCGCCGGTGTAACTAATATATCTATGAATAACAGACTTCGTAGGCAAGGTTACGGGAAGACTGGCAAGAGACAGAGCGGGAAGCGCAGATTGGCAGATTGATCAATGAATCTGAACGACTGGGAGGGTTGATTCAGTATCAATGAGCAGTCAATGTCATCAGACATCAGATATTAGGCATATCGCATACGTTAATATATTCTTAATAATTACGTAGTTGGACGTACGTTGCTTGGCCCCGGGCGAAAATGACTGAATGAGTGCGGTGGTGGGCTTGGTCTTTGCGTTCAGCAGCCAATTAGAGACTGACAGAGGTGGCAGTGCGATTGATGGCAATGGACTAAGGAGACCGCCGCTCAATCAATTGGAAGAGACGACACAGTCGGCCGAGACAATCAAGAGCCTGGCCACAGAGGTGTATAGAGCCATTGAGGCATGTAATTCACACTGTTGGGGGTTGCTAGTCAAGGATCTGGATACTGGCGTTTTGCAGAGACCAATCGAGCCGTACGCGCAGTGGTCGGAGGAAGAGGCTTTTTCAGTAATCGTATACAGTTATGCGTGGGATGAGTCACCAGGAGCGGTGGACGTGCTTCGGAGTCTGAGCAAGGCGAGCTGAGGTTTTCACCGGTTGGGAATGAATGTGGGATTGCTCAACGAGTCTGAATGGAAGGAATGTACGGAGTATCGTATCGTTCGTTGATTTACCCTGCCCAAACTGTGGGCTAGCATGGATAGAGAGTAGGTGCAGCGGTAATAGTGCCTCGATTGAATAAAGCTAAAACATAAGTACTAGAACCAAATCAGATACAGGCCAGGTCAATCCGATACCGAATCCACGATGAACTCTTGCGACTTGAATTCGCCCTCAATTTCCTCAGAACACACCTCATCATCGTGTTCTGCTGCATCGTCACCTTCGTCATTGTTCCCGCCAAAATCTTGACCATAATATGGATAATTCTATCCATAGCTTCATTGTAGGTGCCTTCGGTGATCATTCCGTATGGTGATGATATCGATAACATAGTCTTGACAATTCCAATGATAGCTATCTCCAGGAACTTGAACACTGCCGATCCCGGCAACTAACTCATCCCACCACTCTAGAAGCACCTTGCCCATCTTGACTACCTCATAGCATCTCTGTGAAGCCCCTGAGTCATTACGCACTTCATTCCGCTGGAAGGGATCATTCTCGACATCCTGGATCACGTCGGAAACATGCCAACCCTTGGACTTGTGGTATGCTGCAAATGCCCAATGATATTAGTTTCCAAATTGTGGGTTATAAACCACACAACAAAACTTCGCGGGTTTTGACCCCTTCTTAGTGGACTCGCCATGGTATGAGCTTTTGGTGGATTTATGCTGGTCTGGTTTAGCAGATTTGGACGGTTTTGAGTGTTTCTTGCGAGAGAACATGCTGCTATTTATACTCAACCTGATCGGAATGAGTAGGATGTGACTAATATATATCTAGATATATGATCATTAACCTAGCCTAGACTTATATAGTACAAGCCATCGAGGTCCTTTGGGAAGACAGGAGACTGAGCCGCCGTGGTTGATTATGGAGTGGGAACCACTTGACCTCCGCTCCGAAAATCTCAAAGACAACGAGATTCCTACATTATTATATCAAGTCAGTTCAGGGCTGTCGTTTATGTATTCTAGTGGTTTCGCGCATCGTGATTTAAAGCCGGGGAATATTCTCATACAAAGAGGCACACAGGGCTTCGTTACTAAGATCGCAGATGCTGCACTCTCCAACGAAGTACTAATGGCAATATGCGGACTTTCGCAGGCTCCATTCTCTAGATGGCCCTAGAGGTGTGGGATTCAAACTATAATGTCCATAGTTGGTATCAAGCATCGCATTGTTATCTCCCAATCTAATCATACACCAATATTTCGGCTTTCAGTAGACCTCCCATCAGAATAAGTTAGATGTAGTTGCGGATACAAAAGAAGCTCAGTCTAAACTGACCGCTTGCCAGAATCTCCCTGCATCCCAGCATCAGTGATATTATACTAGATTATATTCTATAGTAACAGTGCAGCCAGCAAATAAGTCCGTCCTCATTTATTCCCTGTTATTTCTCGCCTAAATGCTTCAAATCCCAACTAAGTGAGTGAGGGTTGTGTAGGCAGAGAGCTGTGCTTTACGGTAAAGTATTCATCCTTATCCGGCACCTGCCAGACAGAATCCGCAATTGCCATTGGCGTTTCCGATATCCCTCTGTGGCTGAGAGCATTGTTCGGAGCATCCTGAGTTGGCTAATGTCACGCAGTAGCTGGACTGAGGGAGTCGTGTAGACGTGGTTGGTGTAACGGCTCTAGATGAGTCTGATATAGTTAGTGGTAACGATTTGTCCACAGAGCAGCTGACATGCTCTGTCGATAACAATGTTCCCGTCTGCGACCCTGCTTTCTTGACATTATCTGTACTAATGGTAAGCGATGCTATGAAAGTGGTAGTTACTGCTGCCGTCGTTTCAGCACTCGTTCCGTCAACGCATTGGCTACCGATCCAGAGTAAGGAAGGGGTAATGAAGTTCCACTTGTAGTATTTCATTTTCATATATCGCACAACACACCCTAGGTTAGTCCTAGTAGCATATATTTATAGTCCTCGTTGCGATCTCGAAGGAACAATGTTATCATAAAGTGGATTCCATCAAGCGCAAAGAATGAGCTATTATTAAAGACAAATGCAGAAGCGAAAGACATGGCGAGAAGCTAGCGAATATTTTTGGTTAGAATTGAAAAAGCCCATCGATACAAGAAGTCATATCGCCTACATCGCCCACCAGGAATGATCATAACTGGACCATTGTGACACGAAATACAGACTGCTTCGAAGGTAACAATGCGACAGTGGACAGTATGATCACGTTGCTAGCATTGCAGCCTATCAGCGGAATGAGGTTGACAACCTACTTCACGGGACCTTAAAAACTACTCGCCATTAAGTATATGCTTGGTATTCCCTTTTACGTGATAATTCCTCCCATTCAACCATTCCAGATGACTTCCCTTCCTCGATCAACATCCAGCATCTACTCAGACACATTTGAACTGGATGATCTTGTAAACAGAATAGCTGAGCAAGCCAACAATCAAGCATATCGTGCAGTACAGGCACTAGAAAACGAGCGCGACAACTTGCATCGCGAGGTATATACGGTCCGTTCCGCATGGGACTCTATCTACCAACTAATGTCAGACTCAGTCGACATGGCAAACGAGATGGCACAGTTGTGCAAAGACGCTGAGAGTTGCCGGGACCTGGAACGGAAAAAGTGGCTAGCAAACTGCACCGCAGTGTAAAAAACGAAATCCGTATTAGTTATATATTAATATTTGCCTTTTCAAACTGTCAGCACTAAGCACAGTGATCGAAACAAGGGTCCACTTCTTAACTTCCAAAATTATGAAGTCCTATAAGCATGCTTATGCCATATATGTGGCTTGTGCCGTATTTCTCCTGTTAATTGTACGTACTTGTCAGGCATGTAGGCTTCATTGTGGCTCTCGTCGTCAAGTCCCCCATTCTCACTGCTAGAAGAACAAAGAGGGACCTCGGAGCAGCCACCTCTTTCGCCGCTAATATGTGTCTAGCTGTCATCGTAACTTGAAACAGCCCCACTGCACGGTCGATTGATCCAGACACTATCTCCAATGGTATTATTCAATATACTGCGATTCTCCCTAACTGTTGGTTCGGTGTTGCCATGAGAAGCGGCATCACCGTCCACTACGTAACGATCAATGATCGCCCTTGCTACAGAGGCAGCAGTGGCTGCCGCAAAAGCCTGCCACTCCTTGTTCTTATGGCCGTCCGCATAGTCACAGATGCCCAAAAGCGACGATGTCGTGTTCCACTGCTATAACGACCAACAACCCAACAGCCCCTGCGTAGCCGTTCTATTTTAGCTGAACTAGATACTCGGGATTCTGACCATGTCTATATAATGGAAGAACGAGACGCTACGGGAAAAAAACATGGAGAAAAAAACAGTACAGAGAAAAACCCGCTTGGTTATTTGCCACCTATTTCTCATTCTTCCCAAAGCCACCATTAACTAGCCTTTATCATGTCAACCTACTATTGTCCGCAACATCCTCCACTGAGATCAGGACTACGGAACCAACCAGGACTGCCCCACACAGCTACATCATCTCCAGTCAGCCACGCGCCGCAGAGACATCAGGAATGGGTCTCTGTGGAACGGTCTGCTGCTGTTAGCCAAAGTCCGGAGTACATCCAATCACGTCAACAATCTTAGCCAAGTCTGGCAATCACATACGAGAAGAGTGCTCTGCTCCAGATTGTCTCCATGTCGACGATACTGTAAGGGTAATGTGAGTGCTCGTGATTGACTGCTATGCCACACGAGCTGAATCGAGAAGGCCGAGTCCCCCTAGTGAACTATCAGCAAGCCATTCCATTGGCGCCGATGCAGCACGAATGGATCAGTTGCAGCGGTATGGGCTACCCACTCGCTGATGCCAAAGGAAAACAGCTGACAAAGTCAGGTTACAGAGCCAGTTTCAGAACGAGTTGCAAGTCCTATATCTAAAATAAGTGATCCGCTGTCTGTTTTCTCGTCAACAAGAGGGCTAATGCTTGGCGACAGGGTATACAGGATTGAGCAAGAGTGAGATGTACCACCACCTTTTTTGATTGGCAGCGTCTAACATGGCTGTGTAGGAATAGTCAGGTTAAGATCCAGATGGTTCATTTACTAAATGGGTCTAGTTATGGCGTGGATATTGGTCAGAGCCTCGCCGAATGGCAGCAGGGCCCAATATGAATTTTTGCGCCACCCGGGACCAGGTGTCAAGAAATCGCTGGCCTACTGACGCCAGGGACAAGTCCATCGTCTGTATTACTACTGTGGAAGTTCAAATATATAGGAGGTATTGCCACTTGTGTTCCGCTGCTATACGTTCACGGTCTGTTCTCGACTTCATGACCGCGTTGCCGGAGCCAATGCGCCCGATGAAGATCCCCGGGACATAGACAGCTTCGTTAGCCGGAAACTGCCTCACCACCCTGTTGGCCTCATCGTAACCTAATTCAGCGCATGAGGCTTTGGATGCCGTGTCGCAGGGAGAACCAGTCTCTCTCGAGCATGTGCCACAGCCGCCGTGGTGCATGTGCAAATAGCCTAGTGAGAATAGAACATCTCCGGATCGACCAGGATATTGGTAACTTGCCTGCCACCGCTTGCGTATAGCCGTCTCTTGAAGTTTCGTGAGATGCGACACGGAGCTCGATTGCAACCGCTCCCTGCCACGTTGCGTCTCAAAGTGAGCGAGAAGCGCTCGAATATCGCGGTTTGCCCTACCGAGACTGTCCTCAATGGTGTTTCTAACAGCGAAGTGCCCCGGGTATTGCCTCCCGTAATCATATTGGATGATCGACTTGCTAATGACCACATCGCCCAAGAAAGCGTTCTAATGCAAAATTTTGGGTACGCCACCACAGATCCCCACGAGAAGGGCGAGCCTCAAGCCGCCGTAGCTCGATCGCAAGTTGGCCGAGGCTGCTGCCGCACTTGTAGTGCCCATATCGGGAAGGACGGTAAGAACAACGTCATGCTGTCTAATGCGGCCGGTTGTGTAGACATTATTATCTCCTTGGGCTCTGCCGTATGGGTCACCATTGTCATCTCAAAAGTGGTTAAAGAGAAGTGTACGGCATCCGCCTCATGAGGCAAGGCACATATTACTGCGACACGGAATTGGTCTCACCGGGTTCGTTTCTGCCTCTGCGCTATCTGATTATGGAAGAGCCTGTCCTAGATATTACAAGAGGGTGGGTATTGTGAACAGAGTTCCTCAATTGAGACGAGGGGACGAATGAAGCATAGCTGGATAAAGTGAAATGATTACTTGGTGCTGTGCAACTGGCGCGGGGTTGCAGGCGGCAGACATGTGATCAGGCTATGTCTACCTGAAATGGTCTACAGCAGAACAAATCGAGCACTTGCTTTAGCTAACCAATACTCAAAAGCAGCATGAGGATGATGGGCCGTTCAATACAGCACAACCGCACTATAAGTGGAAACACAATTGGCAACGGAGTAGTAATCAACCAGGGGGACTATCAACAATCTACCCCACCGGCTGGCTGCCCCATCTCCCGTCCGCGTCATCCCGTATCCCCGCAACCGGGAAGTCATCCACAGGCCAGATCTTGTCGACAAGCTCGACGCACTGCTGCCGCTAGGCGGCCAGGAGAACGATGGTGCGGCGCTATGGGGCCTAGGTGGGTCAGGGTACGTCGTTTCCTCATGCATCACGGCGGCGTCCGCTAACCCTCATTACCCCGTAGTAAAACGCAGATTGCGCTCGAGTATGCGTACCAACGATTCAAGCCAGACTCGTGCTCCGTCTTCTGGGTCCACGCCGACAGCGAGGCCACATTCGCGAACGACTACAAGACAATAGCGGCCAAGTTAGGCGTTGATAAACCCCTAGAGGGGAAAGACTTGTACGAGGCGGTGCGCGGCGCCATCGAGACCCGGCCGTCGTGGGTCCTCATTCTCGACAACGCGGACGACCTGGTGCTGTTCGGCGTGGGGAGCGCACCAAACCAGACGAACAGCCTAGATGAATTTCTGCCGCACGGTCACACGGGAACGGTTCTATGGACGAGCCGCGATGGGAGAATCGCCGATGTTGTGGGCCCGCGGCGCGCGATCGAGGTCGCTCGGATGACACCGGCAGAGGCGAAGGAGCTTCTGGCAGCAGCTAGTAACAACGCGATATTCCCAGACAAGGAGAACCAAGAGGTGGATGACCTCCTGGCGGAGCTCCAGTGGCTGCCGCTGGCCATCTCCCAGGCCGGGGCATACATGCGGCGCACGTCGACGCCGGTCACGCAATACCTGTCCTTGTTACGTCAGGGCAGACAGCGATGGGCCGTCCTCAAAGCGAATCAAGTCGACCGAAATCGACATCAAGGTGTGCCAAATAGCGTACTGGAGACGTGGGCCATCTCGCTCGACCGGATTCGGCTAGAGAGCCAGGTGGCACACAGGATCATGCACGTGCTCGCATACATCGACAACCAAAACATCCCCTTCAAGGTCATGGTAGCGTCCAGCGGGTGCGAAGAGGGCGATGTGGTTGGCGTGGGCGAGGCAGTCGCGCGGTTGAGGGAGTTTTCCTTCCTCGGCCTACGCCAGACAGTGGACGGCGAGCTGAGCTATGATATGCATAAGCTCGTGCAGGAGGCGACTCGGTACGGCCTTAGTATAGCCAAGGTGACTAATGAAGGGGATGAGCAGATGACCGAGGCATATTTTGCAGGGATAGCCCTAGAGGTTATGACACAGTTATTTCCGCAGTCGAGTCAGGAGACGTGGCAGGCGTGCGATAAGTACCTAGCACATGCAGTGCGGTTGGGCGACTGGGCGGATATTGGCGGGAATCAGGTCAGGACAGCGACTTTGCTAAGAGATGTATCTGCCTTTCTGTATGACCGCGGACGGTGGAGGGAGAGGGAGCCGGTGGATATCAGGGCATTCGATCTTCAAAGGGAGGTTCTCGGCGAGAGACATCCTGACACGACCTCTAGCATGGCATCTCTCGCGGCGACATACCATGCGCAGGGCCGTTACGATGAGGCTGAGGAGATCTTGGTTAAGGTGCTGGATCTTCGACGTGGGATTCTCGGTGAGAGACATTACAACACGACCTCTAGCATGGCATCTCTCGCGGCGACATACCATGCGCAGGGCCGTTACGATGAGGCTGAGGAGATCTTGGTTAAGGTGCTGGATCTTCGACGTGGGATTCTCGGTGAGAGACATTACAACACGATCTCTAGCATGACATATCTCGCGGCGACATACCATGCGCAGGGCCGTTACAATGAGGATGAGAAGATCTCGGTCAAGGTGCTGGATCTTCGACGGGAGGTCCTCGGTGAGAGGCATCCCGACACGATCTCTAGCATGGCATCTCTCGCGACGACATACCATGCGCAGGGCCGTCACAATGAGGATGAGGAGATCTCGGTCAAGGTGCTGGATCTTCGACGGGAGATTCTCGGTGAGAGGCATCACGACACGATCCCCAGCATGGCATCTCTCGCGACGACATACCATGAGCAGGGCCGTTACAACGAGGCCGAGAAGATTAAAGTGGATGTGCTGGATCTTCGACGGGAGGTCCTCGGTGAGAGGCATCCTGACACGATCGACAGCATGGCGGAACTGGCGGCGACATACTATGCGCAGGGCCGTCACGACCAGGCCGAGAAGATCAAGGTGGATGTATTAGGTCTTCAACGGGAGATTCTCGGCAAGACACATCCCGACATAATCGACAGCATGGCATCTCTCGCGGCGACATACCATGCACAGGGCCATTACAACGAGGCCGAGAAGATCATAGTGAAGGTACTAGATCTTCGACGGGATGTTCTCGGTGAGAGTCATCCGGATACCCTACAGGCTATGGCAGACCTTGCTACCACGTGGTATGCTCTAGATCGGCCCAGTGATGCGCTGCCTCTTATACAAGAATGCCTTAAAGGGCAGCGTCGGATTTTAGGAAGTGGTCCTCCTCGGGTCATGAATAATACGAAGTGGCTGGAAAGGTGGGAAGGTAGCTAATAGGAGGTCGAAGCGAGTGAAGGCGATGCGGTAGACACAAGGAATGCAATGGTCGTGTGCTGGCTAGACGAAGCGAGGCAGGAAATGTTCACAATATGCCACGCGGTTCAAATTCATCAGAGCTAGTTTTGCAAACTATTAGCACAAAGAGTACAAAGCGGGCCCTCGTCGGTACGGAGCGCACATTAGCAATTTCGCTATCGTAGTGCTTCAGACATTTGCAAAGCGAATTCTGGTCCGGTACATCGACATAAACATCTCCACAGCGAATGAACACGCGGGTCTTCGCCCGACAGGGACACATGGCCTCGCCGTTCCCCTCATGTACTGAGCCTGTACTTGTCTCCCCATCCAGAGGGGTCACGTTGTACAATTGTTGCACTACCTTTCTAGCAGCTGAACATTCTCCGTACATTCTCCTTTGACCGTACGGAGACAGGCTTGCGCCCCTTTCATCAGACGGTCCGCAATGCGACGGCTGAGCTTGGATGGCGGGAATGCACGGTCACTGGCTGTTCCAGCACCGGCCAGGAAGGCAGCTGAGGAGCGCCGGCACTTGCGTTGCTTATTCCTTTGATGGTTAGGAAACTTCCTTTATCGTGCCGGATGTGCCCGGGTATCAAGCCCGTGGTGCTGCTTAGCTTGCTTTCCGTCTGTGGCCTGTTTCTCGTACAGCCTAATAAGGACAAAGCACACAGTGGCTCCAATCCAATGTGTAGCGCTTTCATCAAACGCTTGAACTATTTTGAGCCGTCCTATATCACATTTGTACCACCTTCAGGATAAATAATATGCTTACAAGAATTAGTGAAAGTCTGGACCGTTTCGTAAGGGCGTCTGACTCTTGAGATTTCAACTCCTAACAATACACGTTCTTGCGTCATACGAGGTATAAGCCACCAGCTTCATAGAAGCATGGTCGTCATAGTGGCTCAAGGGTATCGCCCTACCATGTTAATTTAGTAGCAAAGAACTAGTTAATATTCTTTAGATAAATTGTAGACTGAGGGACAAGTCAAGCGGCATCCTATTCTGATTAGCCATTAGCCTCCCCTATAGTACGAGGTACTTTGCATAGAACGAGGTCTTCAAATTGGAGAAAACCTGCCTACAACGCGCGGTTTTAATCCCCAGGCCGTTCGACCTCTCCCAATTTGCAAGACAACTAACCAAAACATATGCTACCTACCTACGTTCTCCAATCGTTATGTTACCTGAAAGGTTCTGAAATAGAGAACTCTTCACTACTTACAGGGTGCATTCCGCTACCTACATCGGTGAATCTAGCTCAAGCGAAATGACGCGATGTGCATAACTGCGTCTTTGCCATGAATATGCTTCCTAGTTGGCGAAATAGCCAGCACAAGACACCAATCATCATTCTCCCAACACAATCGGATGATAACTTCCAAAGATTGCCATTGTCGAGTTTCGTTGACGACCAAAGCCTCACATATTAACTCGACGATACATTAGTTTATACAATCCGTTGCAATAATAGAGAGAGCACATCAACTCTGTTCCCACTTTTCTACACACCTCCTAGATTGTGCGACCTGAGGATGGTCGCTTCCTAAAACCCGACGCTGCCACAGAAGACACTGTTGCATGAGGGTTAGCACATCTCCATGTCGATCTAGAGCATACTACGTGATAGCAAGGTCTGCCATAGCCTGTAGAGTATCCGGATGACTCTCGCCGAGAACCTCCTGTTGAAGATCCAGCACCTTCGATCTTCTCGGCCTCATTGTAATGGCCCCGCGAGAGATGCCATGCTGTGGATCGTGCCGGGATGTCTCTCGCCGAGGACCTCCCGTCGAAGACCTAGCACATCCACTTTAATCTTCTCGGCCTCGTTGTAACGGCCCTGCGCATGGTATGTCGCCGCGAGAGATGCCATGCTGGGGATCGTGTCTGGATTCTGTCTAGTCCCACTGATAGATATGTCGACAGCCCTTCACGGACGAACTGGCAAGACGAAAGTATCCACTGCGCGAGAGTTTTACCGGGCATTCCATGATGTGCATAGTTTACCATTGCATACATGTGCTGTCTGCTATTGTAAATATGGCAGAAATGAGCTGCAAGATATTGATTGGGATGATTGGGCAGCCAGTTCGATAGAAAGGAGGATAGGCTGGCTGTTGGTTGTCGCTCGTGTTTCCCAGATGGTGATAATATCCTTGTGTGTAGTGGTTGCGCCAGTAGATTCTGGAAAGGCACGCTCTCGCCTGCAGCTCTGGTACATCGGAGGTTGGGCTGCGAGCATACATTTCCGAAGGAGCTCCAAGATTTGACATCTATTGAGGAGAAACTCATTGCGTTGAACTCGTGCTACGGGTTCATTACAAAGTTCACCATTCCGGACGGGCCGAGCCAAGGCATGAGGTATCCCAGGCACGTTCGAGGTCACATCACTGTGTTTCCAAATAATGTGCAGGAGCTGGCAACTAAAGTCCTGCCGCATCCACTTTTAAGGGTCATGGACGATATTCACGTATCATGGCAAGGAGCAGAAAAACCGGCAATGAGCGATCTGTCAAGTTTATTATCGGTGTGGCGACGTGTTGTTGAAAATGCCTTGGTGTGGCTCAAAAGAAAGAACAGCTATCATGCTGACATTTCCATTGATGTAGCTGAGCTGGATAGTTGGGGCACATCGTCGCATAATGTACCTGAGCAAGTCTATCAGCGGATGGAGCGAAATGAGCCTTCTGCGTGGGAGAAGGCGCGAACTGGTCAGGTTGTGCCACCAACAGACCGGGGATTAGATGAGACAGGACCGGTGGACATCAGAGAGGTGCTATCAATGCTGCATCAGGGTCATGACGGTGCTAGTGCAGCAGACTATGATAGTAATGTCATTACCGAGGAGGAGAGTGGCATAAGTGCTACACGCGAAATAACTTCGTCCGCCATGTTTGTGCTGGATGCTGTTCCAGACATTGCGGATACTGAAAAACTGAGGTTTATCTACCATACTGTGGGCCAAGAAAGGTCAGCAGCTCTAGGGACAAACGTGCTATGCCAGGGTTAGTGGAATTGCGAGGAGGTGAAACTCTAGAGCCTTATATTTCTGTGTCTCGTGGAGACGAATTTGCCGATTCACTTGATGCGAGCTTCTTTGCGAAAACCTTTCCTACATTATTTTCTTTTGGTAAGGGCGGCCCTAGGCTTGCAGATGAAAGCATAGATAAGGGTGCAGGGCAAGTGGAATCAGAATTAGGTGGCGGTAGTGAGACTACAATGGCCGATCTGTTATCATCTCGGAACATGAGTCTTCGGACTTGGGCTGAGGTGGTGTTGCGGCGCCACGGAGGCCGTTTCGCCACTCATAACATCTTCGCCTTTCTCGTTTTCAATATTAGTGTGAGGTCGAGGAATCGGCGAGCTAGCATGCTGAGTGTGGCCAAGAGCAGTTTCGCAAGGGTGGAGCACGTTGCAAGTTCATTGAGTGTGGAGAGACTGAAAGCAGCTAGGGCTGAACTTGAGGAGAACCGGAAGACTACTGATAAAGAGGTCAATGAGTTATTAAGGAGTGTGCCATTATATGGATATCGGCAACCCATGTCTAGGGAAAGTCGGTTGAGCATGCGCCGGAAGATTATATCTCTGATCATCCGTTATGGTATACCGGCCATATGGTTTACACTGAATCCAAATGACATCACTAACCCCGTCAAGTTAAGGTTAGCAGCGTATCGGAAGACTGGAGCCGACGAAGCTGAGGCATTCTTACGAAGTCTTGATATGGCGTATAAACGCACACGCCTGGCCATCTCAGATCCTGTAAGCTCAGCTATATTCTTTCATAGGGAGGTTTCACTCTTTTTCAAGCATTATGTAAAGGTTGGGGAGCAATCTATGTTTGGGCGCACTAGCCAGTATTTTGGTGCAGTAGAGACAAATGAGCGTGGAGCACTTCATATCCACGGTCTGCTCTGGTTACATGGAAACATGTCTCTCACGGCTGTACTTAATGACCCTCGACCTGAGCAGGCTGCATATCGGGAGCGGCTCATCCAGTATATAGACAGTGTTTTCACAGAGGTAGGTGATTCTATTAGAGGAACAATTGTTGGTCATTATCAGATACACTAATAGAGTTGGTACTGGTGTAGGATCTTGATCAAGAGTCGTTCTGTGCTATGCGAGATGGGAGATCAGTCACGGCAGACATATCATCAATGCTAGCAAATGATGAACAGTTCACTACTTCGTTCGAGGAGGAGGCAAATTTCTACGCTAGAGCCACGCAGATACACACGCATAGTCCAACATGCGTAAAATATTCTATCGGAAGACGGGGCACGAGAAAAGGTGACTTATGTCGGTTTAAAGCGCCATGGGCGTTAGTTAAGGAGACCAGCTTCACATCAGATGGGGTCCTGCAAATTCGACGAAGTCACAACATGGTTAACTGATGGAACAAGTCGATGGCGGTCGGATTATGGTACAACCATGATATATCCTTTATCGCAACCCAACTTAAAACTATGGCTATTGTCTATTATGTCACTAACCATGCTACAAAGGTGGAGGACCCAGTATGGAAACGAGCAGCTACAGCCGCAGATTTGCTTCACGTTTTAGACCATGAGCCAGAGGAGGACCAGACCGCTGCGAAACATAGCAGTACAGGGCATGATGGCCGTGGTAATAGTACTCGGCAATATCTAATGAGATTTGCAAATCGCGTCTTTACAGAGCGCCCATTATCACAGGTAGAGGTTATTAGCCATCTGCTTGGGTACCCTATGGAATATGCGGGGGCCAGCGCCTGGTCATTCCTAAACGTGTCGTCTCTCTATTGGCACATGTTTCGGCAATGGCCATATCTTCAACAAAGAAGCAATTTTGATATACAGGGAGAGACAGTGGGCGAGACGGTCTTACTTCAGGATCGCGGAAAAACAGTATCACTCGTCCAAGCCTATCCATACCGTGGTACGCTCCTGCAAATCCTATCGCTATATGACTACATGTCTATAGTTAAATTAAAGCCCAAGGAGATGCGAAGAGATACCAATACAGCAACCTCTACTCTGAGGGGTTGGCGTCCTAGAGTGGCTGCCCTTTTTCTCCGACGTGGGCTCAGGTACTACGACCATTAGGTAGGCACGCAGTGATCAGTCTGGATGGATATCTGAGTATGAACTTTGACGAAGATGATGAGGGAGAATATCATCAAAGGTTAGTAAATAAACAGAGCATCTGTGCCGTAGTGACATCATTTATACAGGGCGGCGTACAGCATCTTGCCATTTTGGTCCCATGGGAAGACTTCTTATTAGAATCGTCAGGAGATATAAATGAAATCTAGATGAAGCATAAAAAACTCCTTTCCCGTCGCATATCACTTCTAGTAGATAATACTCAATACTCAACTTCTTCGACGGTCAGCGGAAGATGCAAAGTGTGATAAGAAGCAATGGGCTGGGATATCTAGCGAGCCCGACCAGACTATCGAAGAGATTTTCCCTGATGCAATTGATAACGAGAATGATGAAATTGGTAGGAGAGGTGATCGGTCAGACGAAATTGGAGATGTCGGGCGTCTCATCGACGTGGTGGGAAACTCTGTAGATGCGAGCCAGATAACGGCGGGTTCAAGAGATATCTTGTGAGCGATACAGCAACTCTGTCGCTTTCAAGGATACCTAACCTCCAGCGAAGATTTTCAAGCCATCAGGGAGGTTGAAAGACGCACAAGAACGATCAAACTGCCAAGGACGAGGTTTTCAGACTCAGAGGTCCCAGGTCAGAACCAGGTCAGGTCAGTCAAATCACAGCAGGTAAACGCATCCAGGGAAGTAGAGAATATGATACAGGGGATACAGAGCCTAGTCAATATTCAACCTAGTCAGAGCGCTGCTCTATGGTGGGGAGGTGATTTGGAGGAAGACGGTGACATCACACTAGGAGATGGTTGCCCTACAGTGACTGTCCGATACGGGCCATTGACGTCTTTCTTGGAAGCAGGCCGACAGCTTACTAAAGAATTCAGTCTAAATTCACGACAGTCCATCGCCCTTCTGCTGATCTGATATCAGCTTGATCGCATAACGCAAGAGGAAACCAATGCTAGTCAGCTTTGCGAATTCGTCGGTGGTGAAGGTGGGACTGGGAAATCCCGGGTTATCGAGACCCTCATTGCGTTATTCGAAAGAAAAGAAATAGCCAATCGCCTCCTAGTAACGGCGACATTAGGAACTGCTGCAGCGCGCATTGGTGGCATTACTATACACTCGGCCTGTAGAATCTCAAAGGATTTCACCTTCAATACTCAAGGTAGAGATATCGATGGTGTTCGTTCTTTTAATCCTGCAAATCGATATATCAGTGGTCCGTCGAGAATGGAATGGCAGGAAAAGTATCTACTGATAATTGACGATGTTAGCATGCTTGGGGCACGGACTCTCTATGCTGTCAATGAGCAGCTTTGCGGGCTCCGTGGGTCAGAGCTAGACTTTGGAGGTATACCTATCATTCTCTTTTGCGGCGACGTCCATCAGTTTCGGCCATCCAGGAGAGATCGATTCTCCTCCCAAGCACGTCATTTTCATGGGATATAGACCGTTCATTCCGGGCAGAGGAAAGGCACAACATGATAAGGCGCATGCGCTGTGGAAGAAATTCCTACAGTGATTATGTTAGATGAGCAAGTTCGCGCTGCGGGTGACCTGCAGCTGCAGCAACTACTAAGTCGAATTCGGCAAGGATGCCAAGATTAGTCGGATCTAGACTTTCTCAACTCTCACTGTTACCAGGAGGGCGCACGCATCCCATGGGAGTCAGGTATCACGGTGGTAACCCCATTAAATAAGAATCGATGGAACCTGAACATAGAGGCGATTCTGGCCTTTCAGAGGAAACACCGCGCATTACTACGGATCTTCATGGCAGAACACAAATGGAGAGGTAGGCAGCCGACCGAAGAAGAAGCCACCAGGATGCTAAACCAAGGCGATGACAGTTTCATACCTGTGCCTGGCGTCTTCATCAAGCCTTTTAATAGGGCAACTTTTATATCTCCCTCCAAGTGTGCGACATGGCAACGACCCGCATAACCTTCCTCTCCAACAGCTACTACCTCCACGTTACTCTATACCCCACCTAAACGTTCTAATCCAGATATTAACTCTTCACCACCTTTCACTCCTTCTAAAAAGGCACGTCATGTATCTTATGGTTCCACTATCAACTCAGATATCCTTAATACTACGTCGGAATGCGATACGCGCCAATCTCAAATAACTCCCGATATAATACAATAACGGCATCTTCCCTAGAAAACACAACTAACGCCCATGAACCGGTGCCAGTACATCAACAGCAGTGGCCACAAATAGGACCTCCCGAAGCCGGCATCCACTAAAAAGGACTGAAGGTGACTAGTGGATATTAATACCTTGTATACATTACGACAATAAAATTGCCATTGACTTTGACTTTTGATCTCTCCCAAACTTGATCTCTGGGACAATCTTGACTTAGAGTATTGACTAATGCATCCTCAATTCGTCACACATCCTCCGGATGACCGTACACCCCGCTCCATGGCCCGACTTCGTTCCTCAAGGCTCTTCACAGAGATCCGGCCCCCCCGGAGAGCGTTCCCCTGTCTTAGAGCGTGATCTTTCTGTCCCCTTAAGAACCCTTAGGCCATCACCAACCCCCTATCCGTAAAATGGTCAATGCATTCTTCGATTACTTTTAGCGCCTTTTCGAGCTGCTCTTGGGGGTGGGGAGACGCCCTTCGAGCCAACTTCGAACTTCTACATGGGCATCTTGTTAATGTTCACCATAGATGTAAAAAAAAGTATATTTGCACATCTTGTCCGTATGTTTAAGCCGTATTCATCTAAAGACCGCTCGTTGCTGCATTAGGGTCCTCTGTTATTCCTTCTCGGCGTTTAATGATATGTCAGTGTGAATCTTCACAGTGACTAACCGCTGAGTACACTGCCAAGTTTCCCGGTACAGATCAGAAGACGTAATATGGAATTCACCTTCATAACGATACACTTTCCGGAGTGTATGCCCACTGTCGTGAAAATGTACGCTTCGCAATCAAATGGAATACCTCGTCAAGATAACCTCTCTCAATGCCTCCTTCAGGTAAACTATCATATGCCACTTTGAAAGGGAATACTACCCGAGATGCTATGCAAGTAGGGACTGTTCGCACATAATATCCCATTGTCCGACAAATACAACAGGCCAGGTCGTAGGTGTTGTGCTTGAGTTCTGGATTCCTCGGCCGTGTATCGGCTGAGAAGACCAAGATGAGAGCAGCAAAGTAATGACACATCGCTTGCGCAAGTACCGGGTCCGGATAAACCAAAACTGTGGGGTAGACAACTGCTCCAGTCGTGGGATCTTGGCATTGAAAAGTTGGGAAGCTATCCCCTGCCTGTACTCGTAGTTCTCGAGCCTGACCGTTCGGGTACTGATCTGCCCACTCATACTTCCAATGGTACAGACCTTGCTCGATATTTGTTGCCAAGGTCCACAATTCTTGCTGTAAACGTAGTACTTCGGCGGGTGACTTCGCACCTGCGCAGCCTTTGACTTGGTCAGCATGCGCAAGGAGCGTAGGGATGTTGACTATGTGGTCCAAAAGGTGCTGTAGGAGATCTTTAGATGTCGACCCAGTGGACCAAGGTATGCTCTTCCACTCTGGGAGAGCAAGGAAGGTTGGGGACCGAGTGGCTATGGCGGCAAAGACCTGGCAAGTTTATTAGCAAACCTGGGTCACGTCCAGTGTATAACTTGAGCCTATACCAAGTAAGATCGCATCTCAACAAATAACCAATGTGCCATGCCAGACGTGTGGCGGTTGGCTCCGCGAAACTCTATAAGCTTCAAAGCACCAAGTAGGTGGGTCATAAAGGCCCTTCCTCCTGTACGCCTCATGTCCTAGTAGCGAGTATTAACTTAGCCACGTACGCACTATATTTTCAGTTGCAATTACCTCATACACTCCGCATAAAGCCATAGCCATTAACACTTCATCTGACCTGCTTTGCTCTGGGTGATAGAGGGCGCTCTGTAGGGACCCCAGGATGGAAGAGTAGATTCTATCGCCAGCAGACACTAACCGCCAATCACCAACAGAGAGGCCGAATTGTGTAGTTGACACTGCAGTGAATGAGTCACAAAGCAGCTGGGAGAAAGTCCTAGCTGCTGCTCCTACCCGCCAGGTCTGATACGGCTGTCCAGGATGTATCCAGTACAGAGGTAGCCAGGCTGATGGCTTTTCTGGGCCATAGAAGTCGAGAAACCGCTCTACGAAAACATCCAAAATTGGTTTCGCGGAAATTTGAAGGGGGAGACTAGACTGAGGATTATAACAGGCAACTGGCAGGGCTGCAAAGTTTTTGTTATTATTAGACGGCTGTAGTGTTTCTAGGAGATGTTGGGCAGACGCACCCTGTTCTCGGGCCACCATGTCGACTGAGGCATGGCCGTCTGTACTGTCCGGCATCGACAAAAAAGTGTCAATTGCCAATCCAAGACGTCCATCGAGCTCGGGTTGGAAATCCGGGAGTGGCTCAGTAGGATACTCTAGTTCGGTGTCGATGCTGACCGAAGAGGTCGAGGTACAAGTGTCGGTGGAATCCGCGATAGTGACGGGTGTTCCTAGCTCATCCTGTTTTACAGTGACTGCATGTACCGCAATTAGCTGTGGGTTGGTTTCAGTGGGTGGTGCTGTCGACCGTGCGCTATGGACGATTTTGAACATAATCGGGCAGCGTCGGATGATTTGGGTCTCATCCTGCGAGACGGGAAGACGCATAATAAGCTTGGAGAGGATTCCGTAAGATGTCGACGCCGCGCCAGCGACATTGTGGATATTTCTGAACAATTCCAGTACTTCAGCGATGATCTCGATAACCTCATCGCGTTTCGGAAGGTTATGGTATTCGTCATGAATAATGGCGCAGCAGAGAACCATGGCCAAGTCAAAGAGAGAGAACCGGGCGAAATGGTATTTAGCAAAGACGGCGTAGGTGCTGTGGGAGAGACGGAGGTGAGCATCACGCAGCTTTAAGCAATAGTCTACTGCAGAGGCCCGCAAGCTTTGCTCCTCCCAAGGCTCTGTGTCGTCAAAGGTTCTGCAGAGGTAGCTCCTCAGAGGCCCGAGGATCATGGCGTAGGCTATGACGTGGAGGTATCGTCGGTGCAGGTTGACCCATGTGTTCTCCTCATCCATGCTGATGTCGGGGTCGGTGACGCGGAACATGGGCGGAAAGGACTCCATCCACTTCTCGGCCATTTCCAGAAACTCTCGGACATTAGCAGCACTCATGGGTTTATCCATATTGCCAAACTTGCCATGTATTATCTGGATGACTTCGTACTGCAACTTCGTCTGGTACATAGGTGACGGAGTACCTTCCAAACCGACATTTGGCGAGATGACGTCGCAGTCACGGCGATCAATAAGCAGCGGGCGAGAGAATAGCGTAGACATCTGCCTATGGAAGAGGAGTTAGATATTGCTGAGGCAATAGAGAAGCCATGATATTACCAGTCCAAAGAGTCTAGGATGCACCAGGTTCTCCTACGCATCTCTCGATCAAAGTTGCTGAGCGCATCCGCCTTGGATTCTCTATTTAAACCTACGAATGCGACGTCAATAGTTAGCATGCCGAACACGGCGGGGTGGGGGAATGGGCTAGCGAGGTGCAGAACGTTTGCGAACCTATCTCTTGAGCCTCACGAATCGCCGCGCCAAGTGCGTGCCAGCAATCAACGACGTGACCTTCGGACATGTACCAGTACGATCTGAGGAGGAGTTGCTGAACTTGCAACAAACCCCCTTTTCCTACGGAAACCTTGTCGCTAAGCTCAATGGCAGCTTGACTGTATAGATGGGTGAGGCGTTGGACTGACATGTTACAGTCAGCCTCGATGCTCTCCTGGATGTCGGGGTTGAGGTATTGTGCGGCGCAAGCACACACACGCAAGATGAGGCAAGTGGCGACGGGGTCTAGCGGGTTGCCCAAACGTACATCCTCTCGCCAGATGAAGTAGACCTCCATCAGTCTTGGTGGATAGATAAGGTAGTAATAATAATTCATCGTCTTTGTGAAGCTCGACACGAGAGCATCTATAGGTCCTGGATTAGCATCGGGCTCTAGCATCAGGCACGGGGAGATCGACCTAGGTGACGCGTTGGCGGAAGCTGCTCTATTATCCGGACCACATCTGCCTGATCAACGACATGACCTAAGGGAGAGCCAGGCTTGATCTATGGAAACGAGACGTTAGCCACCCTACGGCTAAGGGTTGCTGGTTTGGGGGAGCAAGATCGCGTACCTGAACCGGCTTAGCGAGATTGTAGACGAGGCTCGATGGCATGTAGCCCATAGCCTTGAAGGCAGTCTCATCATCAGTGATATCTTCCACTGGCACTTCGTTCCCGTCGAGCTCATCCTCAGCCTCCAGCTGCCGTTTCCTAGACGCATCATTGGAGTTGGGGGAGGATGGACTCGGTTGATCAGTCACGTAGCGACACTTGTCGGCCACACGACGTTTCTGGCAATTATCACATGGCCATTCGCGGTTGCACTGTATGGGAAGCCGTCAACATTCTATATTCTTCTCTTCTTCCTTTTTTTAACTGCCCCGTGGTCCCGGATTTCACGTGGAAGCTAAGTCTAGAATCGAAGGCTGAGGTACCTTTTTCTTACGGCGTGAGCATTCCACACATGCTCGGCGGAGAATGTTGAGCTCAGGGTTCATCTGGACCTTGGCTTTGACTTCCATGGACAACATCTTCGGTAGTTGGGCCTGTATTCATTCATTCATTCATTCATTCAGTCTATTACGCCCGGTGACCTGAGTCAGAAGGGCAACTATATGCTATTTACAATATCCCTTCTCAAGATTGCGTCCTATCCTCATCGAAGCCCTTGTAGTGATGCATCTAGTTCTGACTCTTTCCTTGCGTGTCATCTTGGTTCTACTATCCCTCACACGAGGAAGTTTACTAATCTAGCCTGCTTAAAGGCATTTCTTTAAGTGTTCAGCATCCTATCTACAGCAACTGAAGCGAGGCCTGTTACTCGCAGTGTGGGGTGAGTGGGTAAAGATGTTCGTGGTGTTGTCATGTCGTTCTTAGTTAAGAACTAGGGTCTAGCCGGCCAGTAGCGATTGCGAATTTAATACACGCTCTAACTGCCCTCATATCTGGTATCCAATTGTCTTTGTCTGACGGTCCCTTCCCTCCAAGGTAGAAGGAAAGGTTGCCTCTCCGCTCGGTGGTACATTCGTTAAGTCCTACACGTTGCGCTGTCCATTGTGTACATCTGAATAGAAAATGGTCGACTGTTTCTCGTGCTCGTCCACATGCGCATTGGCTGGAGGGTGCTGCGTGAATTATGTTGAGGTATCCGTTCAGTTTAGTCATGCCTGTCCTTAGTTGAACTAAGACACTAGCTTCTCTATGTGTGAGCTGGTCATATAGCTTCTTGGTATGCTTGCCAGGCAGCGCTTGGTCGATCCGCTTCGAGTATTTCCCAACTTCCTTAGGTAGTCTGTCTGTGGTGGGTAGTTTCAATCGTGCCATGTTCATCGTGGTCGAACGCATCGCCGGAAACTGTTGCTCCGGTACGGCGTTGTGTTTGGTCGTTTCTTTCGCTTCCGCCTTCGCCTTCAATATCAACTCGTTCTTCTCGCCTGATGGTACCCACTTTATAGTTACATTATTACTTCGAGCTCGCAGAGAGCCCACCGATTCATAAATGCTGCGAATATACTCCTGGCCTGATTGCTGTCGGGGATGGTGTACTGCTAGTGCCGCGGCTTTGTTGCTGGTGAGTATGATGACCTCGTGGTCTTGTGTCTCTGGCAGCGCCCTCCGTGCTGCGTAGGCCATTGCTGCCAGTTCTCCCGAGTAAGGATTCTGATGTTCCCTCGTGCCAAGCGTAAAGGCGAACGTCTTTCTGGGTGATCCTGGAATTTGGATAGCTCCCCCAACCCCTACCACGCCATTCCGGGAGGAGCTGCTGACTGCAATGCGTATGGCACAGGCTGAGTTGATCCGCTGAATTCTTGTTTCTTCGCTGCTCGACAAGGTAATTGGTATTCGTTCATGCCAAGGAGCTAGGGTAAATGGCTGGATGGTCTCTAGGTTCTTCAGTGCTGTAGAATTAAATGCAATGGCCACCTGCTGGAATGGTGATTGGAAGCCCCTCTTCCATACTCTCAGTATCTTGAATGCTTGCCTGCGCAGGGGGTTGTTGTCCGGTAGGGCGTGGAGTTCGATCCAGAGCTTCATCGCTCGTTTTTGTAGACGTTGTTGGACACTGCTAATGTGGGCTTCTGCCTCCGCGACGCTCGTTGCCACGGTCCTGAAAGCTCCTGTAATGGCTTGTGCCCCCATACGCTGCACCCGGTTTAACATTCTAGCTCTCTTGTCGATACATGCATGTCTCCAAACGTTAGAGGCATAGTCCACCACGGGAGCAACCATTGCAGTGAACATTTTTCGTGCCGTGGCCGGCGCAAGTCCTTTCAGTCTCTTGAGTTCCATTGCTGCTTCGAGCCCCTTCGTAGCCGCTCTGGCGATATGCTCTTTATACTTCAGTCGCGTGTCCATGATAAGTCCTAGGATTTTCACATGTTCGCTTGGTTGTACCTCCTGCCCTCTGATGGTGAACGTTTCCAGATCACTCTTGTGCTTGCTCTTAGTGAAGTGAATTATAGCTGTCTTCTCTGCCTCAAAGGTTGCGCCACTTCGTTTCTCCCAGTCAAACGCCATGTTGATAATCGACTCAATTCCTTCCCGGTTGTCCTTCGCTGTTGGGCCCGCCACCCAGGCCGTGAAGTCGTCAACAAATGCAATAGAGCCTCCGTTCCATGTAATCTTGCGTTGGACAAGGTCTGCGTTAAAGAAGAGGAACAAAATTGGAGAGAGAGGAGAGCCTTGAGGTAACCCGGCCTGTGGTAAGTCTTGAGGTTCTGACTGTTGCCCATTAACCTGGATCGTAGCTGTGCGCGCTGAACAGAAAGCCTCCACCCAGCGTATTACCTTCTCAGGTAAGCCTCTAGCTCTCATCCTCTGAATAAGTCGCTCCTTGCACACTCCGTTGTATGCTCCTTTCACATCAAAGCTAATTAGGCTAAGTACTCTCTGCGCTCTCCAAGCATAGCATATTTGTTCCTGCAGTAACATGAGTGCTTGCTCAGCTGACCTCTGCTTCCGGGCTCCAAAATGGTTGGCTGGTAGTAGACCATACGTCTCAACAGCATGAGATATTCTTTCCGCAACAACCGACTCAAGAACTTTTCCTAGAGTAGATAGCAGTGAAATCGGTCCTCCATGCTTTAGCGATGGTATAGTCGGCCTTGTTGGGTTTCTTGAGCGGTATGATCTTGGCATGCTGCCATTGATACGGCAATATCCCCTTCTCCCACGACAACTGGAAGATCGCTAAGACCCAATGTTTAACTACTGGCCAAACCTGTTTCCATACCATCGCAGGGAGCCCATCTTCTCCTGGGGCTTTCCAGGATTTAGCTCTAAACAGCTGGCGTTCAACCTCCTCCATGGTGATATCGGGCATTGGAACTGCTGATCCGCGTTCGGGTCTGGGGCCTTCTTCCTCGATGTTTTCTGGGAGTGGGGGAAAAAACGTCTTTAGCAGCTCGCTTGCTTGCTCCTCGGAGTTAGTTGTGAGCGTGTCATCTGATCTCTTTAATTGCGGTACTTTGCCAAACGCGGCTCCGTCCCCTGACTTCATGTATTTAGCTGCTTTCCAGATGTTATCATTGTCCGCGAGAAAATCTTCCCAGTGCTTCTTCTTCTGTTGTCGGATGGCATCATGGTATTGCTTGGCCGCACCCTTGGCCTTGTCTTCCAGCTCTGGGCTTTCGATCTCCAGCACGGCGTTGCGCCCTGGCTTGGTTCCTCCAGTAGGCGTAGATGTTCCGCAGTTGTGTGAGGTCAGTCGTCCACCATCGTTTGGCGTAAGGACAGGGCTTAGCAATTGGCGTCAGGGCATGCACCGCATCCCTCACAGCTGACATTAACCAGTTAGTATCTTCCTGTACGTTTCCTGTCATGGATCTGGTCCCCAGCGTCCTGTGTATCCTGGAGTTCACTTCTTTCCACGGTGTGTTTTGAATAGTAGTCTGGGTTTGTGAGGGGGGTTCCGGGATAGCGATATCGAAGCTGGTGTCAATTGTGCAGTGGTCCGATCCATGGTCCGTCCTGTGGATGGTGCACTTGATCAGGGTTTCAGATAGCTCTTCTGATGCCAGCACGAGGTCAATGGTCGATTCGTGTGTTCCATCTTGCCATGTCTTGGTGCCGCGAGGCAGCAGACTTTTAAGCGAGAAGTCACCCATAAGGTCAATAATCTGATCTGCTTCACCCTGCCGTAGTAGGGATACCCCGTCACCTCCCCAGAGCTGGTCGTGACGGTTAAAATCTCCTGCAACCACCATATCAACTGGCCTCCCTGTCCGTCTCCTTGCTTCCGATATAAGTCTGCGTATTGTAGCGCATGCACTGCGCAAGGCTTCGTCATCTTGTCCAGCTACATAAACTGATATTACCAGTACCTTCCTGTCTTCGAAGTGTATTAAGGCTGCTGTTAGGTCCGGTGAGTCAGTCTGCACCTGTTCTGCCTCTAGCTCAGTGTTAATCCAGAGCATGCTCCGAATTGCCCATCTCCCTTCTCTCCAGGTTGACGGTGTCATCTTCGTCCATTTATGATGTGTCATGGGTGTTGTTAGAAGGCGCCCCCCTATGTTTCTTGCCTGTGGTTCCTGTATCATTATTACTGCCGCGTCGCTCAGCTCCTCGTCATTCATCAAACTGTCCTGTATCGTCCCTTGCTTTTTAACATTAAGTTGGATTATTCGGAATGGCTTATTCATGGCGAATGGGGAAGAGTCTCCGGCAGCTTCTACTGAACGCTTCATGTGGGCCATCGCATAGTGCACACTTCAGGACTATCTCAATGCATGTGCTATGGTGATGCCCTTCTTTGGCGCACTTGCCGCATACCTGTGGTTTAGTGCACTGGAAGGCCTTGTGTCCGACCTCCTGGCAGTTGTAACACTGTTCTGGACGAGGCCGGCGTTCGAAGGGGGCGGTTGTGTAACCTGATTCGCCTCCGGCGTAGAAGAATCCCTCGTGGAGGACCTTCTTAGCATCTGACACTTTCGTCATGTAGACAACCATTGATCCATACGCCTTGTGGGCATCGCGCCTGCTTAACCATGCCACCTTGGCTACCTGTACATCATTCTCTTGGCTGAAGGTCGTGGCCACCTCATCTCGAACATCTCCCAGTTCATTAAGGACAGCTAGGCGATTGACACTGTCTACTTTAACGGGGGTACAATTCATCTCGTAGAACCCGAGCACCACTGGGGGCCTTAGCCCCAGCTAGTTCTTTAACCAGTCGATGTTCTTCTTCATCGCGGCAGGCGATCCTGACGCGATGGGCACTCTTGCGATCCAAGGTCACCGCCCGGCACCGCCAACTCGGCTGGCTTAGCTTCTCTCTGGCTTCCGTTTCGATTAGGCTCCGAATCGCGCTCACGGAGGTACTATGCGTTCCGCTTCTTCTACCCTAGAAGTATCAATGGTACAGGTAGAGCGTGTCGGTCAGGGTCGACGGTGTCGAATTTGCTGATGACAGTGATCGTATGTTGCTAGGTTGACTGCCAGGTGGGGTGCGGGCAACATCAGCGTAGGAAGTCCTTGTGCTAGATTGGACTGTTGTGGCGATAACCTCCAATTGTTCCAGTGCATGTTTAAGATCATCTTTTGTCTCTCGGAGTTCGTCTCTGGTTTCTCGAAGTTCTCGCTGAGTTTCCACACCTTGGGTTCGCAGCTCGCTAATTAAATGTTGCTGCGTCGCCGACGCATCCTTCAGTTCATTTAATTCTTCCAGCACCCTGAGAAGGAGTACCTTGTAAGTGTCATCGCTGGGGTGATTTTCCTTGGTGTTCTCTGTGTAATCCGGGTCTGTCTCCGTGGATGACGCCCGTGTCGTTCGAGTTACCGGTCGCCTTGCCGCTTTAGTAGTCGTGTCGTCTTCAATTCTTGTTGTCTCCTTCGCCTTCGCGCTCGGCTTCACCAAACGCGTCGACCGTTTTGGCGTCGCGGGGCTTTCACACCCCACCACGATTTCCCCCCGCATTAGAATCCGCCATCAGGAACGGTTTCCCCACACTACCAGCAAACGATATGAATAAAGCTATCTACCTACAAAATCAGACCTGGTCTGCGCCTGTTTAGAGGTCTTTCAATCAAAATACAGTATTGTTCTGCGCAAATCACGAGAGTATTGTTCTGCGCAAATGTTGCTTCCTCTCTTCTATACTCTTTCAATTAATTTACAGTCCCCACACAGTGTGAATATTACATCGCTGGGCACTATATACATGTAACATCGAAACAAGGACTTTCTGAATTGAGTTTTACCGTGCTCCAAAAATGGCGTAGTCCGTGGCGATGACCCTTGGTGGGGTCGTAGTGGCATCCTTACTTAACCTTGCAATCTCCATAAATGGCTCCGAAGTTATCAAGGTTCGAGTTAAAGGAGCTCGAAAATGCTATTATTAGTAAGTACAAGGGTAACCTCAATATTACAGATGAGACAATAGCCAAAATTTTCCCTTGATGCATGGCAAAAATATGTGGATGTCCTCTAGTCTGAGTCAACGAGCCCAGGCAGATTTTCTTTAAAAAAAAAAAGCACTATATGGCGTTCGAGTATTTTACTGTGCAGACAGTTTCCTCTTTCCGCACTCCTTCAAAATCAGAAGAAGATCCACGTAGTAACATGTTGCCTAAATTCGCACGGCTACTTTTGGCCCCAGAGACCGGACTTGTGGAAAGAGGTTTTGCCGTAATCTAAACATGGATTTCTTTATCGAAGCGTCCTGGACTCCTGGGCCTTGAAAACGTGGCAGCCTTAAACTCACATCCTCCACAATGGCACTAAAGGCTATCGGAGATCTAGCAAAAGGGGGGTGAGTCGGTCAAACTAAGATCTCAAAATTTCAGGAGACTTAAGTATTGTTGTGGTGCAGTGCACAACATGAATTAACTTTTAGCTCGGAGGCCTGTTAGGCCCTCGCCGCCGTGTGCTAGCTGGGAACCTAAAAATGCGTTTGTCAGGGGTCATGACCGACTATATACCGGATTTGAGGAGAGAGTCGACGTGCCGAACACCCGAGAAAGCAAACTTAGTAGGCAATAATGTCTTTTGCATTTCTACGGGCAACAACCAGCAGGCGAGGATTCTGATGTCGGAGAGGAGATGTGGAGGCCCAACCTCAGACAAATTTAGATAAGGTGGGTTGGGTGCCTCTACTACCTAACAGAGAATTTGGGAAATCAAGGAATAGAGGAAAGCCTTACGTTGAATAGCTTACTTTCGGCATAGAGCATCCAGTGGAGAAACGACTTCAATCATCTGGATGGCTTTGACAGCCGCTATTGCTAACCACACACATGACAATAATTAATTGTGTTTAAGAAAAGTATTTGTTTTTGCTAGCAATGGTGAGTTACACTGCTGACTGATATATGGCCAGGAGCCTCCGCTCTACTTGACCATTGTTCAGCTACTGAATCAATGGTGTTGCGAGATTGACCCATCTCGTGATATTTCCGCCTTCATGCGACCAACTTCTAGTAAAGATAGTAAAACTTACAGGGTTTATGGTTCCTCCTGAGCTATTACCGGGGAGTCTGAACTTAGATAGCCAGAAATAGGGTGCTATATAGTCAAGGATAATGTACTAAATCGAGAAAGTGAGTAAAGATTTGGGTTGCAGCAGTTCGGCTACGGCCTCATGCCCATTCGCGGCCGCTAGCAGTAGCGTCGTGCTGTTGTCCATCCCACCCCTAAACACAAGGTGCTAAGTGATAAGAGTGATGAGGCCTGAAGCTAGAAAACAGGTGAACACCATGGTGGCGGCTACTGAATAAGTTATCGAGTGTGATGAGAGGGTTCAGGGTCGGCGAGACGAAGTTTTTCCGTCAGGATGCTTGAAGTCCTAGAGGCAGACCGTTTTAAAGACAATGTAATAGCGTCCCTTCCTTGGAGCAGCTTGACAACCTCTTGATGGCCTCCCCATGAGGCGGCCTGGAGAGCGTTGCCGTAACCGCCGCCCTGCGCGTTGATATCTGCTCCCTCGTCTAAGAGCAGTTTAACGATCTCTTGATGGCCTCCCCATGAGGCGGCCTGGAGAGCGTTGCCGTAACCGCCGCCCTGCGCGTTGACGTCTGCTCCATTGCCTAAGAGTAGTTTAACAATCTCTTGATGGCCTCTGCCGAGGCGGCCTGGAGAGCGTTACCGTATTCGCCGCCCTGCGCGTTGACATCTGCTCCCTCATCTAAGAGCAGTTTTAACGATCTCTTGATGGCCTCCCCATGAGGCGGCCTGGAGAGCGTTGCTGTACCGGCCGTCCTGCGCGTTGATATCTGCTCCCTCGTCTATGAGCAGTTTAACGATCTCTTGATGGCCTTTCCATGAGGCTGCCTGGAGAGCGTTGCCGTATTCGCCGCCCTGCGCGTTGACGTCCACTCCCTCGTCTAAGAGTAGCTTGACAACCTCTTGATGGCCTCCCCATGAGGCGGCCTGGAGAGCGTTGCCGAACCAGCCGCCCTGCGCGTTGACGTCTGCTCCATTGCCTAAGAGCAGCTTGACAACCTCTTGATGGCCTCCGTCTGAGGCGGCCTGGAGAGCGTTGCCGTAACCGCCGCCCTGCGCGTTGACATCTGCTCCCTCGTCTAAGAGCAGTTTAACAACCCCTTGATGGCCTTTCCATGAGGCGGCCTGGAGAGCGTTGCCATATTCGCCGCCCTGCGCGTTGACGTCCACTCCCTCGTCTAAGAGTAGCTTGACAACCTCTTGATGGCCTCCCCATGAGGCGGCCTGGAGAGCGTTGCCGTAACCGCCGCCCTGCGCGTTGACATCTGCTCCCTTGTCTAAGAGTAGTTTAATGATCTCTTGACGGCCTCCCCATGAGGCGGCCTGGAGAGCGTTGCCGTATTTGCCGCCCTGCGCGTTGACATCTGCTCCCTCGTCTAAGAGCAGTTTAACGATCTCTTGATGGCCTTCCCATGAGGCGGCCTGGAGAGCGTTGCCGTATTTGCCGCCCTGCACGTTGACATCCGCTCCCTTGCCTATAAGATCTCTTGCAGGCTCTAAGAGCCCAATGAAACAAGCATAGTAGAGCCTGGAACCTCGTGGAGGACCTGGGTCACGGTCCCAACCCCTATCAGCCTGATACAATCGAGTCCATCGTTGGAACGTCGCTTCCTTTTCCAGGAACCTGACAGTTGCTCGAACTATATGTTTGGAAGCCTGAGCCAACGCAGCATGGCCTGTCCATAGTTTCGCCGCACATCTTGCCATCGGAAAATCCCGCTTGATTTCATTGTGGCTACCGTTGATGTCCGTCAGATAAGTCAAGCACGTCATCGTGATGGTAGTGCTGGCAGTCGTAATGTTAAACTGGTTCTCTCCGAGCAAGTACTCTTTAACGGAAAAGTGGGCGAGATGCAACTCTTTATCGGCGGCCTGAACAACCGTCACTAAGCCGGGACAGTAGTCTAAAACATTATTCTCGCAAAACACTCGACGCTTGACGTCAAAACCTCGTGGTTCGTGTTCGATCTGTGTTGCTATTACTTCTTTGGCCTCGACCAGCTTAAGAGGTCGCTTCGAGTGCACTAGAAACTGCAGGAGCCGCATAGCGTCGTTTTGGAGCTCCGTCGGTATGCATTGAATCATGCGTCGGTATGTCTCGTCCAGGCTCCGCGGCAAAGATGTGAGAGCTTTCTCAATAGCTGCCTCGTGAGGACATCGAGTAAGGCTGTCCAATTGACAGACTGCCCACCTGAACCTAAACAGAGCGTCAGCATACCATCAACATATCAATCAAAGCAGCATCATCTCACATCCCGTCAGCCCCATCGCCAACTTTCCTCCGGATCCCCTCAAGAAGATCCTGGGACAAGGGCTTGTCCCGAAAATCATGTCGTTGCGAAAGTTGTGCTGCGACGTAAGATCGGATATCAGCGTTGACAGACTCCTTGTCGAGCACTAAGCAGTTTTCCTCGCTTATTAACGAGGGGATGTCGCGCATGAACTCGCGTTCAGGCCGGCCGGTACAAATCAGCTGGACATCACGCAACCCCAGCCTGGACACTAAGTCGCTCAACCACATAACAAGTTCACCCCTTGTTGTCGACTCGTCCAAGGCGTCCAGAACAATAAAGACTTTCTTCTGTACTACAAGCATATTGTACAGAACGTCCTCGAGCGTCTTTGTAGTAGGCTGGTCGCGGCCATCCCGGTGTGCTTGGAATGACGCGTCAAGAAGGCCTGCAGAACCAGTCCCGCCTTGGTAGAGTTGGAAAGCAAGCGACCGTAGCATGCCATCCAAGGTCTGCTTTATCCTGTCACTAAAGTCAAAGAAGAAGCTGAGGGTAAGCCGGTCGTTTCCCCTCATGAGATAATCCAGCACAGTCGCACTGAGAACCGTCTTTCCACATCCCGCGAGCCCATTCAGCCATAAATGTCGACGCGACCCCGAATGCCATTCCTGGAAGACCGGGTTTTCCAGGAGCCACGCGCCTGTCCCCTCATGGCGGAGCTCCCTTGCGTGGTTGGCGTTTGTAGACGGATCTGGGGGGCGAAGCCAGCGATTGATCTTATCGGTATGAAGGTCAGACGTGATGGAATCAGTTGCAGCTTTCGTTGCACCTGTTGTCTGCTGAACGCCATCGATCCGTCGTTGAACTACTAGCAGTCAGGACGTATTCCAAGTTCAAATATTATTCTGTCTGGTGCTAGTCTAGCCCTAGTGAATGAAACAAGAACTAACTCAAGTCAAGCATTTCCAATGCCCTCTTGGTCTCCTGGATCTCCGCGGCCGGCACGTACGCCAGGAGCTCTTTGACGTACGCAGCGGCGGTGGCCGAGGCGTAGCGTTGCCATCGATCATTCTTGTGAGAATCGGCGTAGTCACAGATTCCTCGGATCACAAGACAGGGAAAGTGGTTCATCAGGCCAGCCGCTTCCATCTCAAGGCAGATACAATCTTCGCCGACGTCAGCAACAATCTGATCGCGCGCAGCGGCGTCTTTGACAAGCGTATTGCCAGATGCGATGGTCCCGTAGTGGATCTCGGGGTCGGTAGTGTCTCGGGGATCGCGTCGAACCTCGTCTGCCGTGTCACAGCCCCGACAGTCCAGCCCGGGGACGTGGTCGCATGAACTATTGAAGAGGCGGTCGTTGGTGAAGCCCTGGTGAGCATAGCCAGGATTTTGCTTGGATCTCTTGCCCATCTTCGGGTTCTTTTCCAGCATCTCTTGAAGGAAGCAGGGAACTTTAGGATCTTGCCGCTCGTGAACGGCCTGGATTTTGGTAAGTGCATTTAGGAGGACCGTCGGAGGCCGCCCGAGGAAGCCCTTGCGCTCACGCTTGTCACCGGGCATTGCTTTGATCAAGTCGTACTGGCAGACGCCGCCCGTGGTCCCATCGGGCTGGCTCACGATGATGTCGCCAAGCCGGATATCGTGACTCTCGTCCGGTCGGGCGATGCCGCCGCCTATGCCAACAAAAAGGCCAACACGGATAGATGGCAGAGAGGCAAGCAGGCTCGAGGCGGTGGTCGCAGCCGAGGTAGTTCCATAGACTCCAGCGGCAAGAGAGGCAATGACGATATTGTGCTCTCCTACGCGACCCCAAGTATAGACGTTCGCGTCAGTATGGTGTCTATTGAAGCCAGTTGGAGCTGCATGTTCCTCATCGAGCATTGCTTCCGCAGCGGCGCGCTCGATGGGAAGAGCAGCAATCCATGCGACCGCATAGGAGTCGGGGCTGTCGAGAGCGTTGCGGGATGCCATGGTACGGGAGAAGCGCACAAGGCCATTAGACTGGCGGATGGGGTGATGGGGTTGTTCGTTTCGCCTACGTCGACGAGGAAGCTGGTGTTGAGTCAACCAGGGAGAATGAGGAGACGTGACGACGGCATATCGTTTATTACAGTCAGTTCAAGAGCGCAGCCTTGTCATTTACCATAAAACGACGAAAGCAAGCTGAGGAGGACAGGGTCGGGGTCAGGCCGCAACAACAGGATCTCGCCAGTCACGTTTGGGGGCTGTGGCGCCGGGGGCGGCGCTTGCATGCAGCACCCTCAGGCGTCATGGCGTTTTGCTATGCCGCCTGTTATAGGCCCACCAGTGCTCATCAACGACGGGAAAGCCTGATAAGGAGAGAGACACAAGTCCTTTCACACTGTCTCGCTGCTTGCTACCAGTTGGTAGACACAGGTACAAGTAAGAATGTATCCTGCTGACGAAGAAAGGTATTGCGAGGCGCTTGCCGTACTGTTGTAGTGGGGCGCGTGCGTCTTATATACTTCCGGATACTAAAATATACCTATCAAGTTACTGCACTGACCAGTGGCGCTTTGCGGACCCATATATCTCTCCTCCTGTTTCAGATGTTTTGAAGATACTAAAGTATCATTATGTAGTAGTGTGTACCTTGCTATGTACTTTAGATTTTAAAGAAAGAGAGAACAGCACCGGAAGCAACATTTGCGCAGAACAATAAGCGATGAGAATAGAGTACTGTATTTTGATTGAAAGACCTCTAAACAGGCGCAGACCAGGTCTGATTTTGTAGGTAGATAGCTTTATTCATATCGTTGCTGGTAGTGTGGGGAAACCGTTCCTGATGGCGGATTCTAATGCGGGGGAAATCGTGGTGGGGTGTGAAAGCCCCGCGACGCCAAAACGGTCGACGCGTTTGGTGAAGCCGAGCGCGAAGGCGAAGGAGACAACAAAGAATTGAAGACGACACGACTACTAAAGCGGCAAGGCGACCGGTAACTCGAACGACACGGGGCGTCATCCACGGAGACAGACCCGGATTACACAGAGAACACCAAGGAAAATCACCCCCAGCGATGACACTTACAAGGTACTTCCTTCTCAGGGTGCTGAAGAATTAAATGAACTGAAGGATGCGTCGGCGACGCAGCAACATTTAATTAGCGAGCTGCGAACCCAAGGTGTGGAAACTCAGCGAGAACTTCGAGAAACCAGAGACGAACTCCGAGAGACAAAAGATGATCTTAAACATGCACTGGAACAATTGGAGGTTATCGCCACAACAGTCCAATCTAGCACAAGGACTTCCTACGCTGATGTTGCCCGCACCCCACCTGGCAGTCAACCTAGCAACATACGATCACTGTCATCAGCAAATTCCCGACACCGTCGACCCTGACCGACACGCTCTACTGTACCATTGATACTTCCTAGGGTAGAAGAAGCGGAACGCAAATAGTACCTCGTGAGGCTATTCGGAGCCTAATCGAAACGAAGCCAGAGAGAAGCTAAGCCGGCGAGTGGCGGTGCCGGGCGGTGACTTGGATCGCAAAAAGAGTGCCCATCGCGTCAGGATCGCCTCGCGATGAAGGAAGAACTCGACTGGTTAATTTAAAGAACTAGCTGGGGATAAGGCACCAGTGGTTGCTGGGTCTCCCCCCCCCACGAGATGAATTGTTTACCCCGTTAAAGTAGACAGTGTCAATCGCCTAGCTGTCCTTAATGAACTGGGAGATGTTCGAGATGAGGTGGCCACGACCTTCAGCCAAGAGATGATGTACAGGTAGCCAAGGTGGCATGGTTAAGCAGGCTCGATGCCCACAAGGCGTATGGATCAATGGTTGTCTACATGACGAAAGTGTCAGATGCTAAGAAGGTCCTCCACGAGGGATTCTTCTACGCCGGAGGCGAATCAGGTACACCGCCCCCTTCGAACGCCGGCCTCGTCCAGAACAGTGTTACAACTGCCAGGAGGTCGGACACAAGGCCTTCCAGTGCACTAAACCACAGGTATGCGGCAAGTGCGCCAAAGAAGGGCATCACCATAGCACATGCATTGGATAGTCCTGAAGTGTGCACTATGCGATGGCCCACATGAAGCGTTCAGTAGAAGCTGCCGGAGACTCTCCCCATTCGCCATGAATAAGCCATTCCGAATAATCCAACTTAATGTTAAAAAGCAAGGGACGATACAGGACAGTTTGATGAATGACGAGGAGCTGAGCGACGCGGCAGTAATAATGATACAGGAACCACAGGCAAGAAACATAGGGGGGCGCCTTCTAACAACACCCATGACACATCATAAATGGACGAAGATGACAACCGTCAACCTGGATAGAAGGGAGATGGGCAAATTCGGAGCAATGCTCGGATTAACACTGAGCTAAGGAGGCAGAACAGGGTGCAGACTGACTCACCGGACCTAACAGCAGCCTTAATACACTTCGAAGACAGGAAGGTACTGGTAATATCAGTTTATGTAGCTGGACAAGATGACGAAGCCTTGCGCAGTGCAATGCGCTACAATACGCCGACTTATATCGGAAGCAAGGAGACGGACAGGGAGGGCCAGTTGATATGGTGGTTGCAGGAGATTTTAAACCGTCACGACACGCTCTGGGGAGGTGACGGGGTATCCCTACTACGGCAGGGTGAAGCAGATCAGATTATTGACCTTATGGGTGACTTCTCGCTTAAAAGTCTGCTGCCCTCGCGGCACCAAGACATGGCAAGATGGAACACAACGAATCGACCATTGACCTCGTGCTGGCATCAGAAGAGCTATCTGAAACCCTGATCAAGTGCACCATCCACAGGACGGACCATGGATCGGACCACTGCACAATTGACACCAGCGTCGAGATCGCGATCCCGGAACCCCCTCACAAACCCAGACACATCAAAACACCACGTGGAAAAGAAGTGAACTCAGGATACCAGGACGCTGGGGACCAGATCCATGACAGGAAACGTACAGGAAGATACTAACTGGTTAATGTCAGCTGTGAGGGATGCGGTGCATGCCCTGACGCCAATTGCTAAGCCCTGTCCTTACGCCAAACGATGGTGGACGACTGACCTCACACAACTGCGGAACATCTACGCCTACTGGAGGAACCAAGCCAGGGCGCAACGCCGTGCTGGAGATCGAAGCCCAGAGCTGGAAGACAAGGCCAAGGGTGCGGCCAAGCAATACCATGATGCCATCCGACAACAGAAGAAGAAGCACTGGGAAGATTTTCTCGCGGACAATGATAACATCTGGAAAGCAGCTAAATACATGAAGTCAGGGGACGGAGCCGCGTTTGGCAAAGTACCGCATTAAAGAGATCAGATGACACGCTCACAACTAACTCCGAGGAGCAAGCAAGCGAGCTGCTAAAGACGTTTTTTCCCCCACTCCCAGAAAACATCGAGGAAGAGGCCCCAGACCCGAACGCGGATCAGCAGTTCCAATGCCCGATATCACCATGGAGGAGGTTGAACGCCAGCTGTTTAGAGCTAAATCCTGGAAAGCCCCAGGAGAAGATGGGCTCCCTGCGATGGTATGGAAACAGGTTTGGCCAGTAGTTAAACATTGGGTCTTAGCGATCTTCCAGTTGTCGTGGGAGAAGGGGATATTGCCGTATCAATGGCAGCATGCCAAGATCATACCGCTCAAGAAACCCAACAAGGCCGACTATACCATCGCTAAAGCATGGAGACCGATTTCACTGCTATCTACTCTAGGAAAAGTTCTTGAGTCGGTTGTTGCGGAAGAATATCTCATGCTGTTGAGACGTATGGTCTACTACCAGCCAACCATTTTGGAGCCCGGAAGCAGAGGTCAGCTGAGCAAGCACTCATGTTACTGCAGGAACAAATATGCTATGCTTGGAGAGCGCAGAGAGTACTTAGCCTAATTAGCTTTGATGTGAAAGGAGCATACAACGGAGTGTGCAAGGAGCGACTTATTCAGAGGATGAGAGCTAGAGGCTTACCTGAGAAGGTAATACGCTGGGTGGAGGCTTTCTGTTCAGCGCGCACAGCTACGATCCAGGTTAATGGGCAACAGTCAGAACCTCAAGACTTACCACAGGCCGGGTTACCTCAAGGCTCTCCTCTCTCTCCAATTTTGTTCCTCTTCTTTAACGCAGACCTTGTCCAACGCAAGATTACATGGAACGGAGGCTCTATTGCATTTGTTGACGACTTCACGGCCTGGGTGGCGGGCCCAACAGCGAAGGACAACCGGGAAGGAATTGAGTCGATTATCAACATGGCGTTTGACTGGGAGAAGAAACGAAGTGGCGCAACCTTTGAGGCAGAGAAGACAGCTATAATTCACTTCACTAAGAGCAAGCACAAGAGTGATCTGGAAACGTTCACCATCAGAGGGCAGGAGGTACAACCAAGCGAACATGTGAAAATCCTAGGACTTATCATGGACACGCGACTGAAGTATAAAGAGCATATCGCCAGAGCGGCTACGAAGGGGCTCGAAGCAGCAATGGAACTCAAGAGACTGAAAGGACTTGCGCCGGCCACGGCACGAAAAATGTTCCACTGCAATGGTTGCTCCCGTGGTGGACTATGCCTCTAACGTTTGGAGACATGCATGTATCGACAAGAGAGCTAGAATGTAAACCGGGTGCAGCGTATGGGGGGCACAAGCCATTACAGGAGCTTTCAGGACCCGTGGCAACGAGCGTCGCGGAGGCAGAAGCCCACATTAGCAGTGTCCAACAACGTCTACAAAAACGAGCGATGAAGCTCTGGATCGAACTCCACGCCCTACCGGACAACAACCCCCTGCGCAGGCAAGCATTCAAGATACTGAGAGTATGGAAGAGGGGCTTCCCAATCACCATTCCAGCAGGGTGGCCATTGCATTTAATTCTACAGCACTGAAGAACCTAGAGACCATCCAGCCATTTACCCTAGCTCCTTGGCATGAACGAATACCAATTACCTTGTCGAGCAGCGAAGAAACAAGAATTCAGCGGATCAACTCAGCCTGTGCCATACGCATTGCAGTCAGCAGCTCCTCCCGGAATGGCGTGGTAGGGGTTGGGGGAGCTATCCAAATTCCAGGATCACCCAGAAAGACGTTCGCCTTTACGCTTGGCACGAGGGAACATCAGAATCCTTACTCGGGAGAACTGGCAGCAATGGCCTAACGCAGCACGGAGGGCGCTGCCAGAGACACAAGACCACGAGGTCATCATACTCACCAGCAACAAAGCCGCGGCACTAGCAGTACACCATCCCCGACAGCAATCAGGCCAGGAGTATATTCGCAGCATTTATGAATCGGTGGGCTCTCTGCGAGCTCGAAGTAATAATGTAACTATAAAGTGGGTACCATCAGGCGAGAAGAACGAGTTGATATTGAAGGCGAAGGCGGAAGCGAAAGAAACGACCAAACACAACGCCGTACCGGAGCAACAGTTTCCGGCGATGCGTTCGACCACGATGAACATGGCACGATTGAAACTACCCACCACAGACAGACTACCTAAGGAAGTTGGGAAATACTCGAAGCGGATCGACCAAGCGCTGCCTGGCAAGCATACCAAGAGCTATATGACCAGCTCACACATAGAGAAGCTAGTGTCTTAGTTCAACTAAGGACAGGCATGACTAAACTGAACGGATACCTCAACATAATTCACGCAGCACCCTCCAGCCAATGCGCATGTGGACGAGCACGAGAAACAGTCGACCATTTTCTATTCAGATGTACACAATGGACAGCGCAACGTGTAGGACTTAACGAATGTACCACCGAGCGGAGAGGCAACCTTTCCTTCTACCTTGGAGGGAAGGGACCGTCAGACAAAGACAATTGGATACCAGATATGAGGGCAGTTAGAGCGTGTATTAAATTCGCAATCGCTACTGGCCGGCTAGACCCTAGTTCTTAACTAAGAACGACATGACAACACCACGAACATCTTTACCACTCACCCCACACTGCGAGTAACAGGCCTCGCTTCAGTTGCTGTAGATAGGATGCTGAACACTTAAAGAAATGCCTTTAAGCAGGCTAGATTAGTAAACTTCCTCGTGTGAGGGATAGTAGAACCAAGATGACACGCAAGGAAAGAGTCAGAACTAGATGCATCACTACAAGGGCTTCGATGAGGATAGGACGCAATCTTGAGAAGGGATATTGTAAATAGCATATAGTTGCCCTTCTGACTCAGGTCACCGGGCGTAATAGACTGAATGAATAAGCGATGAAGGACAGGTAGACTTCATAATTAGTGAGACCAGTCTTTTCCTAGGCAGCTAATGCACACTCAGCTTAGAGTACAGTATTGTTGATTTAAATTAATGTCCAATGCATTGCAACGAATGGACTCCGTTTCCATGAGCAATTGAGATACTCCCTTCCGCGTTGAGGTTAATATGGTGGCGGATTGGGCTACATCCCAGTTTTTATGGGACTACTAATGTTGTTGCTTCAATGCCGCGTTGATATATTTTCAATTTGGGCTAAAGATTGGTCCAATGCGTGCGACACGTCCTATTGCTCTTTTATTGACAACTACACAACAGCCGGAGTCAAATTAGTAGGTCGCCACCAATAAGCAAACTTACAGCCATTTTGAACCAGGTATAAATCATTTGAAAGTCACTAATGGTCAAGCTACTAGTTAGTGCAAGATTGGAGGCGGAGAGGGAACAAAGTAGACAGGACGCTATTAGCAACTAGACGATGTGGCACCTCGGTGAATAGGGTGCTATCGGATTTGTGCCTCTCCCAAGCCAAATTGTTGACAACTCCTGGCAATCTAAGGCAGAATCTTTATTAAAGTGGCCTCAAGTGTAAATTGTACTGTAGGTGCAAACGCAAGGGCACAAAATACTTCCATATTGGGTGGTTCAGTCTCAGCGTCGGTTTAGTGCTTGAATATTGCCAATTAGGCACTACGACCACAAATGGCTGCCACAACCAGGAAATTTTCAGAGGGTGGATAGAAATGAGGACGCGCTGAACCTGAACCCCACTGCAGCGTTGACTGTAAGTAGGTCAAGATCACAGGTGTGGTTGGTTGAGTTGATCCACAATACCTAGCTAGAATGGGGAGATCCAAAATAGGTAATCAAAAAGAGGGCGAGCAACCTGCGATTCTCCGCCTCTGAACAGGCTGGGAATGACTGTTGTGAACTGCACCGATTCCCCTGTAATAGCAGCACTTAATGTAGTTGAAGAGTGAAATTAATGCTAATCCTTTCATGGTTAACCATAGAGGAACAATCAGTCCAAAAACAAGCAATACATATCTAGGGCTAAAGAATTAAACTAATGTGCAGCATATTTTTTTAGAAGTAACAGTATTTAAAGAAATTTCCAATGCCTAAAAAGTGTATTAAACAATTTGATTCCGATGAAATTGAAACATAGATGGATTGTAGAGAGGGTAGTGCTATTTGCCCTTTGTAGAAACCGTCTCCTTGGGATGTTATGCATCGCTCTAAGGAGCAGGCGGTCTGAGTACTAGCAACTGAGCGATGGTCTACATGAGGCAGGCGGTGAGTGCTGAGAAAGTTGATGCCTGGCGCGGGATTCAAATGTTTGAGGAAAGGCGACCGAAAATGGTGGCTACACCTGCCAAAATGGGCGACATTTCCTCATGGAATGACATTCTAGGAGTAATATACTTAAAGAAAGTTCTTCTTTAATAAGAGAATAAGTTCTCCTCTTAAAATAGCTAATTATAGTCTATACTTAAGCTCCCTATTGTAAAAATAACCCGAGCTAAAGCTCGAGTCTATAATAATATTATAACTTCTATTTTAAAGATATTAATTTATCAGATTTAGTTAACAAGTTATTACCAAGGAGTGAAAGTTAGTAAGCTAGGTAACTAGGAACTCGCGGCGGACTTGCATTATATGCGCAATAACCTCCTTGCTATCTCGCTACTACTTGATTATTATATAAGTTAGTTCTTATCCTCCTACTATAATTATATACCCCCCCGCGTTTTTTAAGGCTACCTAACTAGAAATCCCTGCCTCAGGCACCTACGGCCTAAGTAGCCTGTTTAGCCCCTGATATAAATTATAAAATTAACTATTTATTTTACTAAAAGTAAAGGCTTATAAGTATTATATATATTAATATTATAATAAATTATTATCTATATTATAAATAAACTAAATATAAACTTAAATTATTATTATATTATAAAATATAGATCTCTATCTCTATAAGTAGAAGCTGTTTTTAATTTTCCTAGATTTAAAAAACAAGAGATAAAAGTAGTTAGTGTTCAGCTCTCATTGGTGTAAACTGGTACGCGTCATTGAGGGATGTGCACCACTTATAGGTGGATTTCATGACAGTCTAGAGCACCTGCACTAGGAAAAGCGATAACAAATCGGCTTGATTCAATGAACCATATTCCTTCTCCCCTCTGCCTCCCTATGTCACTCGCCTCCAACATTGCATCCCACCCTTTGATTTCTAACCCCATTTAAGTTCAAAAAAAATTATCCATTGGCATCCCAGAGCGGCGATCAAGCAAGAACACTTGATGTTGATCAGTGGTTTCCCGCAACCAAGCAACTCCAGCACCGTTGCGACTAGCAGGATAGCGCCGAACTAGCGAAACTGCCAAGACGGAAGCGATCTTTCTTTCCTTTTCCAGAGGGAGGTCAACTGTCTCCTCCTTCATAATACGTTTTATTTGTCACGTCCAGCGATATCAAACTATTTTTAGGCTCACGTCAGAGCCAGAGTTTATGACGATATGCAAGATTGGGCTAGGTGTCTAGGTTAGTGGTTCGATGTCATCGGCCACTAAACAACCGCGGTTACAACCAGCCTGGAAGTCAATATAGTTTCTTCTTTCATTGTGTTTTAGTAAATGTTCTTAAGAATTGAGGATAGCTCTACTTTCGCTCTGAGTTGCAAGCCACTAGCCCCAAATACGCTACAGTTACGAGGGAAATAATCAAAACTGAAAGGCTACGGAGTGCGCGGAGTATTTGAAATATAACTAGATCAGTCTGTGGGTATTTTAGGCCCTAGACTTACCGCAAGTCGATGGATAACTGCGTAAGCTTGTACAGTACCTGAACTCAATGCTTATGCAACTACTCCGTACAGAGTAGGTCCTTGGGCATTCAGGTAATAAGCTGACTACCTGAGCGACGTTACATGTGTGGAGTGTTGGAGGTGAATTTATCAAGACTTCTCTTTTATCTACATAATATTACAGTTATGAAAACAGATGCGCCGAATGCCTGCGCGAATTTATCTTACCAGCCAAGCTACTTGTTGTATTGCGCCATGATTGGAGGTCACATCTGGAGTCATAATATACAGACTATTAGTTTCAACCGGCGTTGGATGTAGGGATCCACAGTTCTAAATTTACCATTCAATTCACGCCTTTTCTTTTTATTTAAAGCTGTACACCTGCCATGTGTTAAAAATGTATTTTGTTATCATAATAATAGTTCAATTCTCTCTAGCCCTTGTGAGCGAGGGTTCTTACGAGCCATGTCTGTCCAATACACGCCATCTACCAACATTAGCCCAGCAGTTTATATTCTGATGTTTTCTGTCGTGTTCTTCTTTCTTCTTACTATATGGGAATACACATTGTCTATGTTTACATTTTGGAACTTTCCTCTAGCTACAGACTCTAGTTGGAGACCATGGCTCTGGTGCCACGGGGCGATAAGAGCTATCTTTCATACTTCTGATATTGTAACGTGTGGGTATAAAAAGGTTTACTATATTCGACATGTGGAATTTAAAAGGGAAACATACTGACCTATTTCAGCACTCAGCTGTTGGCAAATTCTTCGTCCTTCCTTCCATACTATCGAAGCCTGAATTGGTCTGCCCACCGTCATTTATCAAGACGCTTATATCCTACCCCGATGATGCCCTCAGCTTCCCAGCCGCAATGGAGGATAATCTTCATTCTGAATTCACTTTGAAGCTACTACATCCCTCTCTTGTCAATAACCAGTGGCATACTCTACCTGCAAAAGTATTGGGGGCTCAAGGACCTAGGAATGTGGCGTCTTGCGCAGTCGAGGTTGAAGCATGCCTAGACCTCTACTTTGGAGAAACCTCTACTGAGTGGGTAAATAAACCAGTTATGGATATTATGTCAAAAGTTTCGGTCCAATGCTCGACTCGATACATCCTAGGAGCATCAATCTGTAAGTTGTGTTGGCAGTTCCCATTACATGTTGGTTAACTCTAATTCCAGGTCGGAATGCAGAAATGATTGACTCTGTTGTAAATTTTGGATTTGAAAGCTTCAAAAATGCTGCCCTAATTCGGATATTGCCGGATTGGCTGAAACCGTATGTTTGGTTTATTAGCCTAATATGTGTTTAACTAACATTAATTATAGAATTTTAGGAAGATTTATTGCTACCCGGACCAAGAAGTATCATTCCACTTTTGAACAACACGTCAAGCCCCTGGTCCAACAGAAACTTGCAGCTTCTGCCGGGAAACATATGCGGGATTCTTTACCCACAACAGTAAGTTGCCAGAGGTGGTTATTCCTTTGGGGGTTTTTGTTATGAAAAGCAATATACTTACAGTCTAAGGATGACATCATACAATGGCATATCGACTACACAAAGACGTTCTGTCCTGAAGATGACCTCACAGAAGATCTCATTACAAAGCGCCTTCTGGCTCTTTGCATTGGCGCAATGGTGACTACTGCCATGGCGTTGTCGCATCTGACGTTCAATCTTATCAACGCTGATACTCCCAATCTTATTCCCGAGTTACGCGCCGAAATCATTGCTGTATTGGAAGAGCATGACGGCAAATGGTCTATTCAAGCATTGAATAAAATGCGAAAACTTAACTCTGCCATCAAAGAAAGTCTACGAATATCATGTTTTGGCACTCGAGTCTGCGCGCGGAGGGTAAGTATTATGGTTACGACCACCTATTTTGTGATGTTCCAAGTAGACATAAGCTCCTAACTATCTGGACAGGTTATCTCAGATGGTGGAGTTGTTTTTCCTGATGGAACACATCTGCCGCAAAACTCAACTGTATCTATTCCCCAGTGGCAAATTCACCACGACGAATCGGTTTATAACAATGCATACATCTATCAACCAGGGCGTTTTAATCGCCCAAACGTGTCAAACAGCATCTCAGCGACAACACCAGAGTATCTGGCTTTTGGATTAGGTAAACACGCGTGGTAAGAGATATTCTTACCTTCCATTATAGCTCTTCTAACATATAAATAGTCCTGCTCGAGCTTTTGCCTCGATAGAGCTGCAGTTGGTTGCTGCAATGATGATTTTAAAATATGACTTTATGTTGGAAAAAAGGAACCATAACACCTGGCTTGGATCAAGTTATTTACCTAATATAACGAGCATAAAGATTAAGAAACTTCATAATTTAATGCCAGTGTAGACATTTTAAGAGATAAGCATTCAAGTTTAATAAAATATTATTTAGCATATAATTATTATAATTAGACTTAATATAGAGAAACTTATTAAAATATACTATTTAAGTATAAAATTATACGTTTAAAGTAAGAAATATACACTATAGTTAATGTATAGATTAAATGGAAATCAATTTTATAAAGAAATAAATATAATTAATTTTTATATTATAGATTTTCATTAAGACATATATAATTGTGTTAGATCGGCTTGTAGGCAACGCCGTTGGATTGACCCAACGGCATCAAGCCCTAGGGCATCTTGCAGCCTCCACAACGAACTAACGTTCAAGAGATAAAATAAGGGGAGAGAAGCTCTGCGCGCTTAGGAAAAATTATTGAAGAAGACATCATCGGACCCCTTGGAAGTGGGAAATTCTTCGACAGGATACTCGGGAATACTTCAAGACCAGGATGGCGAGGAACGGGTGTTGGAATGAAGGACAGGCACGTTTGCTACTGTCTCTTCCATCAACTTCGCGTCTACTACGGCCCTGGTATTCTCGACAATCGGTTCACGTGGATGTTAATGTGACTGGACCATATTTGGTCCTGTCTCGTCGAATTTAATATGAGACCACCCACTCACAGCATGGCAAGTGTCTTACCTTGGGATCCCCCAGACTCTACTTGTTCGATCAACGAATGCAGTGTTCCTTCGCCACTGACGTCGCATATTGACCGCCTTTTGCGAGACCCTCATTTTGTGTTTCTCGGTTTGAAGATGCAATGAACATATTGGTCCTTGGAAAATACTGTGTTAGCAGACATTGAGCAGCGTGTTGGCGTGCGACGCCATAGTTGCGTACGACGTAGTCTGCGCATGACGTCACGCTATCAGCTGTCGGCAGCTTAGAGACAAAGTATGGTGTTGAATTCAATAGTTGCAGACACTTGCATTTTGTTTTATTTTTACTTTATAGCATTTGCAGGCTTTTGAAACCTTCTTGATCTCTCTTGTTACCATAGAGATTTTCTGACGAGGTGCGTCAAAAGGATGTTGATTATAAGAGTACGTCTCTGACAATTAGTAGCCTGAGTGTTATTCTTATATTAACCCACACACGATTCCTAGATGCTGTTGTCTTGGCTTTGTTCACTCAAATCTTCTAATTGGCCAAGTGGCCTAAGTATCTTAAGTATGTAGATATGACTACACTCAAGTAGACACGGACGCTGGTACACCAGAGAGTTTCTGACTGGTTTTAGCTACTGCGCGGGACAACTTTTTGACCTTTAGCCAAGTGATATTGTCTGCAAAAAGAGCTGAATAAGTTGTAAAGGTTTCAGTACCCAAGGATCTTCTCTGATAGAATGTCCTTCCTAAGAAAGACCCAAGATATGCACATGTAGCCTTGCCTGTCGTTACTTGCAATCTCAATTGTACCCAAGGTACTAGGGATCACTGGTACAATATCGTCCATTTCGTAAACTGCTTGGAGGGTCAACAACGTCCCATCCTAGCCAACTGGCTCCAGTCGTCAAACAAAGCGGACTATGGAAAGACAATCATTCTGTTTCTTTCCATACCGAAATGAAATAAGCATCGGACCAGTGGACTCGGATACGGCATTGATTTCGTTCAAGTTGATATCAACTGGGCAAATTGTGTGAATTGCACTGGTCCCACCAGCCAGCGGACATTTTTTTTGGGAGCCAGACACAAAACCATCAGCATCACTATGGTACCTGCAAATTACAGTCTCATGAGGATTGCGTCTTGTGAGGAACGCACATGAGTGACACTGACCCTGCGATTTTGATCCGTGTTCTCGATGCGTCATGCTGATAGCAGTCTCGAATTTTGGACCATTGACAGGTATCCCGGCAATACCGCTCGTGAATCAGAAGTGACTCTATATTAGATTCAGTAACAACACGTTCGGTTACACGAGACATAATGAAGAAAATAGCACATAAATAGGTATCCAAGTTGACTTTGATACTAGTGCTTAGTTGAAGAATAGTTGCTAAAAGGGTAGGGAAATAGCCACGTATTTTATAATTTCGAAGTTCCCAATTAGTTTTTGTTTCTTTACTCCATTGAAAATCTTTAGCGCGAGCAATGTACGGAAATAAGGAGGATAAACTGGATTAGAGCCGTCAAATACCACAGTGTTACAGAGTATGGCTCATCGCTAGAACAAATTTAACCTCAAAAGACCTCACCTAGTGGATACTTCATGCATTTTATTTACCTAACGAAGCTCTATAGGCTACGGCAAACTTATATCTTTTAAATTTTGGCTCATCTTGTACAGTGACTGGCTGGTGTTCTGTATATACTCGACGCACATAAGAATTTTACTGAATACGTGTAATGCACAGGTACGTCTGGGAGTACCAATCTCATCTGTATATAATGGCAGGTACCAGTAAAGAAATCGCCGATCAATACCCACTAAACTGCCTAATTGCATACCTGACTCAGACGAATGATTCAGATCAACTTGGAGTTCACCGATACAAGGCCAATAATTCGTTGATATTCCGTAACAGGTCGGCAATCTTGTCTGTCGACCTATCTTACCCGGAACTAATGAGCCATCACTGCAAAATATTCGCTAAAAGAGAGTTCGAGTTATTTTGTGATGAGAATGACCACACAGCGGCGCGCGAAAATGTTGGTGAACAGATCCCACAATTCGTCGGAGTCTTTCCCTGGCCAAAACAGATGGTGGAAGTGCCAATTGAAAGTGCCGACAGCGAGTGCCTACGTTAGAGATGGGGGAGTTTAACACATGGGAGAAATGACGGACAAAGCGCATTTATGCACATGCATTGGTACGAGGTGAACGGAATAAATGGTTTCATATAACCGTTGCATTCACAAACTCATACCTTATTTTCCAGGAAACTAGACTAGTATGCCCCTTTGGTGCATATTGTCCCTAGCATAAAAGTTGCTCTATGGCTTCTTCTAGCTCTCTGCCGTTTCTCTAACTTTTGTAGAGGGACCGCTAGGCAATCATATTGTTAGGCCTGACGCTCCGCCGGTTCAGATCCCTTCCCAAGCCATCCAGTGATCATTGTAATCTCTGTAGTAAGAATTGTCACCAAATTGGGCAGTCGGTATCTCAATACTAAATTCCTTTGCCTTACGCTCTACAGCTAAGAGCCACACCAGCCCGTTGGGTATCTGTGATGAGTACAAATCTGGCTTGTCTTGCACTAGTTCATGAGTAGATAGGACAGTACCACTTCTCTCTAACTACACATGTGGCAGCCGATTTCCAGGGTGAGTTATTGGGAAATAATTGAGCCCTAGAGGATCGTGTTGTGGAGGAGAGGTATTATCGTGGACCACCTTACCCTCCAAATATCGAAAGCCAAGCTCAATAACATGCGCGCAGAACTCGACATTCTGCGAGCCAATGATACAGGCTACCTGTTATAGTAACTAGTGTATAATTACAGCTACATTACTACTATCTGCCATTTAGTTACTTCCTAATAGAAGTGTGGTGACTTTGCAGATAGTCCCTCGAAGTGGAGGCATCGGCCTGGAATCATGTTGTGGGCCAAACATTACCAAGCGACAAACCGGAACTACCATGACACATAAGCCCCACCAAACCCTCATATAGAGTAAGAAAAGAATGATAACGCTCTTCCTTAGTTGAATGATCTCAATTACCCACCAAAAGATATAACGCCTGAATAGGAAACAATGGGCAACACTACCATCCGAAATGCTCTCATATTTGATGGTGACAGGTTGACTGGGCCTATAACTGTCTTTATAAATGGTACATTGATTAGCCTCGGAGATGACGACATAGACACGGAAGCAACTACGGTTGTTGACGGCACTGGCTGCACACTCCTGCCTGGACTCTTCGATTGTCATGTTCATGTTGACCAGCCGAGCCAGCTCGCCGATTGTGCCACCTACGGGCTCACCACAGTGTGCGACATGGCCTGTCAGCCCTTTCCAACTTACGAGGCAATGCGAGCAGTAAATAATAGCCGAGTTACTTGGGTTAGTGCAGGAGTACCAGCCTACAGTGAGAAGTCAATACATGCCAAGATGATGAAGTATACTGGTGCAGGCGACAAGGCAGTGCGCACTCTGGATGATGCAGTCCGATTTGTTCAAGAGAGAATAAATGAGGAGGTTGATTATATCAAAATTATTGCAGATGAACCGGGGCTTGACCAAGAAATTCTTAACAAAATTCAAGAAGAATCTAAAAGGCATGGCAAGATGACAGTCGCGCATACCGCGCAATACAACGCCTTCACTCGGAGCTTAAAGGCTGACTATAATATTCTTACGCATACGCCGATGGACAGAAAGCTGGACAGTGAAGTGGTTGACAATATGGCTAAGCAAGGGGTCGTAGCTGTACCGACATTAACTATGATGGAACGATTCGCAAGAAGTCATATTATGTGGCTTTTTCGTGGCCAACTCAGATTTCAGAACGCCCTGGACAGCGTAATGGCAATGTACAAGGCTGGTGTCCCAATCCTAGCAGGCACCGACACGAATAACCTCCCGCTCTTTAACATTCAGCGCGGGGCATCTTACATCGCGAGCTCGAACTTCTTGTCAGAGCTGGGCTTACACTCCTTGACGCACTTAAGTCAGCTACGTCGTTACCAGCAAAACATTTCCATATGACGGACCGGGGAAGGATAGCCCCAGGTTTGCGAGCAGATCTGGTGCTTGTGCAGGGCAATCCTGTGGAGGATATTACGGCCACACAGAAGATAAAAAAAGTTGGATTGCTGGTACGGAAGTTGGAGATATTGTGCCGAATAGGAAAAGCCATGGCTGCGTCATGATGTAAGCAGGCGTGGTTGTTGTGCCTGAAGGGGTGATGAATAAATATATTGTTGTAACTGAGGCGGCAGACCGAATTTGAGTCTTTCTTTTTCCCGTAGGAAATAAGCTGTCTATATTCAGTCAATCCTAGGCTAAATATGTTGTTAATTTCTCACTTTCTTTAGAGTGATAGGCAAAAAAGGCTTTCTTTTATATTAGAGAACTACACTAAGTTACTGCTATAGATTGTCATTCCTGCTCATTGCACAAATGCTCTCTTAAACGATGTCTCCCCTCACGACACCTCGATACGCCAGCATCCTGGCAATCCAGGCAAATAAAGTAGTTGCCCCCATCACATCTCCCGCACCAGAGCAACTTTGTATCGTGAAGAGTGTACCTCGTGCAGACGCTGCAGCTGTGAGCTTCTGTATCAATTAGAGTAGTTGAGCCGCGGAACTCTACTAGACTCGGCCCTGGCTCTATTTCCTCGCTCGCAGTTGCATTTTCTGCGGCGCCGTAGAATTGCAGGGTGGAGATAAGGCAGGGAATACCAATGGATTTAGCCCACCACATTGGCGTCCGCCCAAAGCCATCTACTACGGAGAAAGCGCGGGGCGTTTCAACCAGTTTCTCCTCTAGGAGGTGAGTTAAAACATGATCATGGCCGTTTCGTAATGCTGCAAGTAGAATCGTGCACTGGTAGCTATCCACTGCCTCGGCCCGGGCGTGGTGGGAAAGCAACAGCTCAACTAAATCTATATGTCCTCTCATTGCTGCTAGAAAGAGGGCCGATCTGCCGTTGCTATTTTCGGCGTCAATCTTGAATTCCATTACGTTGACTAGTAACTTGAGCACACCCAGTTGGCCATGATACGCAGCTAGGTGCAAAGCAGTGTCACCAGACACGTCCTTGATGGTCGGATCAGCGCCGTGATCAAGAAGCAACTCAACACTTGCTTCGCATCCATGCTCTGCGGCTTCGTGTAGGGCTGTTCTGCCCTCGCAATCCTGTGACTGCACTGTCTTGCCAGAGGCGAGTAGAAGCCTCGCAACATCTACATTGTCTCTGGCAACTGCTAGCTGCAGGGCACTTCCCACCGGTCTCATCGAGGATAGTTGTATCAGCGCCTTCGGAAATGAACAACTTGACTGCCTCAACATCTCCATTATCTGCTGCATAGTGCAAGGCAGCCCAGCCCATCTCTCCCTTGACGTCGATCTCGGCGCCATGCGCGAGGAGTAGCCTGGCCATGGGCAAGTGTCTCGACTGAGCCGCAGAATGCAGCGCTGTGAAGCCATCACTCATTATCCTAACATCTGCTCCTCGACGTAAAAGCAGCTCGGCTACCTCCACGTCGCCACCAAAAGCCCCTGCTCGTAATACTTTCGAGCCACTCTCACCAGCCAGTTCCGGAGCAGCCCCATTAGCTAGAAGCATTTGCACGGCCTCTAGATGACAGTTCTCCGCTGCCAAGAGCAATGGCGTGTGGCCATTTTTATAGTCACTGAGGGGATCAGCTCCATGTTCGATAAGAGTTTTGATAACACTCGCGTGCCCTGAGCTAGCTGCTTCCTGCAGTGCCTTCCAGTTATCCACTCTGGGGAACTCCATTGTGGCTCCATGTTGGAGTAGGCACTTGACAGCATCGTTCTCGCCGGCCTGTGTCGCCCAGAATAAAGGCGGCCTAAGGACTGTGCATCCCTTATTGACGTCCGCCCCATGAGTTAGAAGCATTTTGATGATCTGAATGTTGCCACGATACGCTGCCCAGTCTAGCGGTGACATGTCTTCGGATGAGCACTTCGCCACGTCTGCCCCGTTAGCCAGGAGTATTTCTACAATCTGCGTGTGTCCTTCCTTCGCAGCGACTCCCAATGCCGTTTGTCTGCCATTGTCTTTAGCGTCTATATCAATCCCAGATATTGTTAGTAAAGCTTCAACGGCCTGCGTGTGGCCACCTTCTGCTGCTAACACAAGTATTGCGGTATCTTTAGGAGGTTTCGCTCCCGCTAAGATTGCAAGCCGTAGCGTTTCGATACGTCCATTTCGCGCAGCCCATGGGAGTGCTAAGGAGCCGTTGGGTCGCCTGGCGTCTTGTTTGTAGAGTTGTATAGCTAGGAGGTGATATAGTCGACTATTGGTAGATAAAAGAGCGCGGATATCTTCCCCATCTTGCAGATGTGACGCCACGGCAAGCATCAGCTCATTTGACAAGCCCAAGAAGAGGCACATTTCGAAGACTCAATCCACATTTACGTACATGCCATGACGTAACCGTGGTGTGAAGAGATGAGACCAGGTAAATTAGGGAAGATGTCAGGGACGTTATGCGGGGAATCTATGGAGTGGAATGGATTTTATTTCGCCCGGAGCCATATTCGCGCGTAAAGTGCTCCACATACAAGAGCACTGCGTTGTACTACTTGTAAGTTTTGATGCGCCGCAAAATTACTAGAGAAAAAAAGAGAATAATAGCTAGTGTTGCAATTAGGAGAGCCAATCATGGGTTGAACGTGTGTTCTATTGATGCATAAGGAAAGAGGATGGCCCCCGACAGGTGGGCACCCCCTACGTCGTCTAGTACCTAGAAGTACACTACGGATATGTGCATAACAAGGTACATCGGGACACTTGATGTGGACCCGTGTATTATTTACTACAACAGCTAGTCACTATTTGATTCAGCCTCAATAACTTGCAATACTGTGATTTAATTCATCGTAAAATAAAGTAGTAGATGTATCTAATGAGATAGTTACGGAGTAGGTTTAGGTTTACTAGGGTTTCTGGTTAAGTCTCAGGTAGCCCACACCATGTGGAATTAGAGCTGAATATTTAAGTTATATAGTTACTTCGTTGAACCAACATGTGTTCCGGCGAGTGTGATAATATCCAACTAGCACCTTCGGCTATGACCTACCAACGTGCGAGGCCTCGAGCGATAATAGTCACCGCCTCGAAGAACCCTTCGACTTGGTGGTATGCCGGTGGTATAATATAAATAACCCGACTTGTACTCACTATGGCCTTGAATAGAGGATATTTCAACGCGGGATCGGCTAAGGACAATCAACACAAGTCGATAATGGGCACAAAGCCCGACCTTTTCCTTGCACCGGGCTACTCTAAGTGGGCGACAATATGTGGGGTTTTTCTTTCATCGGGGTCGGTGGACCTCAGACAGGCCCTTTTCCCCACACAGCGGCGAGGATTGTCTCCAAATGGGCGATGTGAGGATTTTCCTCGTAAAATAATTATAGTGGAGCCGAATCGGGCGTTGAACAGAGTAACAAGGATGTTCGTATACGCCTGGTGTAAAGCAGGATGCGACCAACCATGTCTATAACAGAAACCTCGACAGCATGCATCCAAGATGCCTAGAGCTGTGTTGTGTTCGTCCCGGTTCGTCAAGCCTATTCCGAATTCGTATTGGGTACCGTATGCCTTGTGATCTCACCGCTCGTGGGAGACCGCGGTTCTGGCGTACTCGGCGATGAGGTGTCTGCTGGCCTGGATTGATGCCACTCCTGCCGATTCTGATACCACTCCCCCAGCGTCAGTTCCTCCTGACTTGAAGTTGTATGTGCCTGCCAGATTTCCACATGTCGTGTGATTCCACGGCCACTTGTGTTACCATTCTCGACGCGCTCGAGTTCTGTGGATTCAGAGAGACCGCTACTGTTCTTTGGGCTACCATCGCTCTTCGAATTCTGTAGCTGCGCAGCTCGTTGCACTTTCCTGCGGACTCGCCGGTAGAGATGCCGCGTAGTCGGTAGTATGCTAGCTATCATGTAGATGGAGGGTTCGACGAGAGCGTAGATCATAGGACCCCCGGAGGCGTACCATGTTGGGTCGGAGAAGAGCGGGACGGTGAAGAAGACGGAAAAGCGAAGCGCGCACGTTATTATGCCGCTATGTAGTGTTAGTAACTTTCAGCTTCTCGCTCCGGCCGAGATTCAGAGGCGAGTAAAGAAGGTGGGGAGAGGATGTAACTTACAGCGAAGCAGCCAGAAAGGTAAGTATGAGACCGATCCTTTCCGAGGTAGGCATTTGCAGTTTGAGAAGAATCGGCCACGGTAGCACCAGCATCGCCAGATCCGTGACTAGACTCGGAATGCTGTAGCTTTTATAAAAAAGCATCACATCTCCACAACTGCCGTCGTGGACATCAACCGCCTGGGTCCAGAAGTACCTGAAAGGCCGGCAAATCGAAAACGCTAGGATGAAAGAAATCACGCCTTGAAGGATGATGATCACGCCGATGCCAATGATGACACGGCGGTAACCCGTGACTTCGAAGACTTGGTGGTAGAGGAATAGAGCAGCAAGCTTAGCGAACATGACGGCAGGTGTGTAGGTGAATTCAAGGACTTTGGATAGTTGCAGCCAGGTCTGAAAGGTGGTCACTGGGACAGCAGAAACGTGGTACCCTACGCCGCCTATTTTAACCATCACTACCGAGTGTTAGTGTCCATCATTCACTCATCGGGTTTCCCCATCTCGACGCAAGCCATCGCAGCTTCATGTCTGCCTTCTTCTCACCAAGCATTGGGAACTGCTCAGTGTCTCTACCCCATTCGTAGTCTCAAATCGTGTTCTTCTAGCGGCCACAACCAATGCGAGAAGATATTAAAGAAGGGACTTACATATTCCAGTCGCCGCACTCCCCATACAGAAAACATAGCACAGCGTATTACAAACTAACATGGGCACCCCCACGGCCTTGCGGTTGAACCACCGGCTCACGTAGAAAACCAGCAGGAAAAACGTGTCAATCACGATGAACGCGATGCTGACCCGCTGGTCCAGACCCGGATCATTTGTCTCGGCTAGATACTCCAACGACCCCGCGCTTGAGCCTGCCATGGTGGATAAACGAGGCGTTCGGGAGACGGCGGGAGACGGCTTATGCAAGGCGTGGACAACAGAGTGGGCGAGTGGGGGGGACGAGCGCGTTTTATGTCGTGGATGCGCAGCGTTAAACGTACTACGCCCCTTACTTTTTTCGAGGTAGATCTTCTCCAAACTCGCCTGAAGCACCTAATTTGAACCCTAGCATTGTTGCGGAGCGGAGAGTGTTTGTTCTGGCCAATAGCTCGACAACCCTGCATTCAATGACAAATCAGGGACTAATACCAGCTCCTCCACGCCGTTGTCCGCATGCACTAACCTTGTTTCTTACTCGCGCTGCTACTCTTCTCCAAATTCGACCTTCAGCTCTCTTCTCTCCTACAAACCTCCCCTTCTCAGCGTCTTTGCGGTACTTCTAGGATCGGGTCAATATGGTCAGCCTCCGTACCTGCACCTCTCTCACATATTTAGCGCAAGTCGCCTTTCTAGGAGGCAATGCGCAAACGAATAGTTCCCAGCTTCTGGACATTGTCCCAAAGCGCGAGGTTCTCTACGTTGGGGGACAGTACGCGAACGTCACGGCAAGTCTCGATTCCCGCCAGTCTCACGCGTATCTAAGACTGGAAACAGGACAATGCAACCAATACTACCTCAATGGCTATGACGGGGCAAATTTATGTCGAGAAGCTTTCCCCCAACCCAGCCCCGGTGAACCCACCGCTTCCCATTATCTTCATTGCAGGCGCAGCTCAGACCGGCACCAATTTCCTTGATACCCCAGACGGACGGCCCGGATGGGCATCCTATTTTATCTCCAAAGGCCACACTGTCTACCTCTCCGACCAGCCTGCGCGTGGCCGCTCCTTTTGGTTTCCGGGAGAGGGAAATATTGGGTATATTGGGCCCCCCAATTCTGTCTCTGATATATTCACCGATGTAGCAAACAACGGCAATCAATGGCCGCAAGCGAAGCTTCATACGCAATGGCCTGGCACCGGTCGCATTGGTGACTCAACCTTCGACGCTTTCTACAGGAGCCAGATGCAGTTCCAAACTGACCGCTTCATAAGTGAAGAACAAAACGCGCAGGCATATTCGGCTCTAGTAGACCTTATAGGCGACTGTTATATCATCAGCCACTCGCAGGCAGGTGCATACGGTATCTTCAGCCAAACTCTATATGACTCGCTAAAGTGGTTAACAATTGGGTAGGCTGGAGGGTCGGAGACATGCGCTCAGACTTTGTCAAGGGTATTGTCCAGCTCGAGCCTTCTGGTCCACCGTTCACGCTCCGCCCGCCGTTTGGAAATGATCCAGCTTTCGCTTTCGGCCTGACTGACCTCGCAATCGGATACGAACCGTCCGCAGGCAATAATGCGGAAAACATTAAGACAATCATCGTACCAGCAATCGACGCCGATCACGACGAGTGCATCATGCAGAAGTGCCCAGTGAAGAAGTTGACGAACCTGAGCAAAAATCCCAGAACTTGTTGTTACTGGCGAAGCATCATTCCATGCGCCATATGATTACTGCACCGTCAAGTATCTGCAGCAGGTTGGCGTAGATGTAGAGTATGCGGACCCTAGGCAAGGAGGGCATTCATGGCAATGGACACATGTTCTTCATGGAGAAGAACAACCTTGAAATCGCAAGAACGGGTGTACCAGTGGCTTGAAAAAGCACTAATCAAGGCACGATAGAGAATTAATGGCCTTGCTGGAGCCATGGTGTGTGCACTTTTAATGTAGGACATGGACCACTAAGAACAACAACACACGCACACGCGCACACACAAACGAACGCACAATGTATTACGCCCGGAGGAAGAGCCATGAAAATGGCAACTATAAGCCCATTTGTATAATAAGTTTTCAAGGATTGCCTCTACCTCATGCAGGTGCTTGCTTGAATAATACATATTTCCAGCTCCATATTGTTTTGGCATCTAAGCATGGTTCACTACACAGCGTGGGTGTTAACACTGGGCTTGAGTGGCTATTATGTTGGCAGAAATGCCCTTTTTCTATACGAGACTAGATGATGTCACCAGTTTTTAGTTGTGGTTGAGGCACTATAGCCATATTTTATACAAACTGTCCGTTTTGGTTTACCATGAGATGAAGCATTGGAAGACGAGAAGAGGACGAACAGATGGAAAACAGGGCTAGGGGTCACCCCATGTATAGTCACCTCTATCATCCTGACTTTTGGCAATCCACTTCTCAGCCGACCTAATTATCAAGAAGGCTAGACGATGAAGATCCTAGGCCTGAATCAGATTGTATATTCATCCTACTGCGCTCCTATCTATGGACATTATTATATATATGTTGTTATGAAGATGAGAGCACCGAGTGCCCGAGACAATGGGGGCAATACCTAGTCCAAATAAAATGGCACCAAGGCTCTTAACTTTATTCCAACCCCATTGTACACCAGAGGCACCAGCTTTTGCTACTTCGACACTAGAGACGACTGAGGCAAGAGAGTAAGTTGATGAAACACGGCCAGAGTAACAGGTGCACCAAATGACCCAAGTAGACGCAGCGGCCAGAGCACATGTAAATGTGAGCATCCACAGGCCGGCGTCACTGCGGAAAGCTTGGTTAGGGATGATGACTTTTCTGATGGTATCGGATGTACGAACGCCAAGCGTGACGGCACCGAGGAACTCGAAGACCAAGCCACAGAACATGGCCATTCGATAAGAGATCAATCTAGAAAATGTAGTCTAATTGAGGGAGAGATATCTTGACGTGTTGTCTGGAACTAGGTGCAAGCTAGTTGTTGTGGATATGGTGGCCCACGCAGAACTGTTAGAGAATGCAGCGCACCAAGGACGTAAGGACATCTTTATACATAGTGTGGCATGGAGATATTTTTTCCGTTTTTACATTCCGGACGTCAATCCAGGTTCAAACAGAAACGCAGAAGATAACGAATGACCAGGAAGAGTTAGTGGAGTGTGGAAGATTGTTATACTACGCTATGGTTTAAATCAATATTGGAGACAAATTTGCATTGTGCCAAGTTCCAGACCTCTCAAACGACTTCAATCTCAAAAGCCCTATTCTCTGGTGACTGGTCAAACAGTTCCCAAGTACGAGCAGCAATGTTGGTAGGGTTCAGGGTCTCGGCCGTTGGTCCACGGCGCCTCCCACGGACCACCATGCCGATGTGAATGTCTTTTCGTGCACCTTGTATAGGGATTGTACCATGTTCCTCTGTGCTGCCTTCATCATGGACAGACAAAAAGTTGCCGGACTGGTGATCTTTGGGGGGCAAAATACCGAGCGGATATCGTAACCGCGAGTGTGGCATGTGGTCGCGGCATCACAGCTGACTTTGGAAAGTTGGCTCCAGTAGGAGTTTGACGGGGATGGTGCCCACTTGAAGCAGCATACACATGACCGGTATCAATGTGTAGTCTAGCCGGCAGGGGTGTCAGGGCTGCTGTGAAGCACGGGAAAGGGTTGCAGGCGAAGGTGGTGAAGCATATATACTCCGTTCGGAATCCTATATGGTCGTAGCTGGCTGGTTGCGGTTTTTCCGTGCAGTGCCAAGAAGTTCGGGTAGTTTGGGAATGGGTGGAGTCGGGGTGGGGTTGTCGAGGGGCGGCGTTGTAAAAGACGATACGGTCTTTGGGTGGTGATCCGATATGGTGTGCCGCGCGCTGTCGTGGGGGTTCAATACTGGGGCGACTATCAGTGTGTGGTTCGCCTGTGGACTGCAGTCCGCCATGCCAGCGGTCATAGGGCTTGACAGTCATTTGTATTCCAGTACCATGTGAAGGGCCATCAGGACCGTGGTTGGGGTTGTGCGGTGCGTTTTTGGGATCACGGTGCCAGGTTGTTTGTGCGGTCGGCACGTGTTCCCGTGAAACAAGACAGCGATTGATGTGTTGACGATCGGGTGTTGTTCTTTGTTGATTGTTGTGTTGCTGGTATTGTATGTCGGAGGATGTCGGTCTATTTGTTGGTCGTTGTGGGAAATGCCGATGCCTGGGGGCGGGAGCCAATCACGAGGACTGGGGCCGGGCAGTTCTGTGGGTGGCTAGGGGGGGGTCAGGGGTGGGAGGATGGACTTGGGGGTGTGATGGCTTGTGTTGGGTGAAAAGGAACGTGTGGTTGGGGAGCGAGTGTGTTCTCTGTGGGGCGGGGGGCGTGTAGCCAGTGCTCACTACAAGCGGTCGAGATGTCAAAACGGGATGGGCGTAACATGGTGTGGTTGGTTGGGGGGGTGGGGACGTTGTAAGGGGACGACAAGGTGTGGCGCGTTAGGGGGAGATTTTGTTTTGGGGGGGGAGACGGAGGAGAGAAATTTGTGGCGTCGCGTGCGCGGTGTCGGGCTGACTAGCGCGAGCCTCTGAAGTTGGGTGAGCTGGGACGGGCAGGCCGGAAGGTCGCGAGAGGGGGGGGTACGTGGGGGACGAAGCGAGGCGAGGAAGTCGGGCGGAGGGTGAGGGGCAGGGCGGGATGTGCGGGGCGGATGGCGGTGGCGCGGGTGCGGGGGTTCGGGTGAGCAGGGTTGAAGTGTGTCCGGTTAGAGACTGACGTTGAAACGGGGCGAAGGGGTGCTCAGGGGGGGGAGGGTGCGGGGCGGCAAGAGGTAGGTGCGCTGCGTGGGTGGCAGGTCAAAGTCGCAAGACAGCAACACGGTGGGTTGTGTTGGTCCCCACCTGAAAATGTGGTAGGAAGGAAACGCGTCCAGGTGTGTCTAGGTTCTGTTACAAGGGGTGGGGGGTCGTAAGCATACCAACAGTCACTTAGTGTGTTGAAAGAAAGAAACTGAGCCAACCATCGGCTGGCTCGTCGGGAACACCATAGGTGCACCGTATAAGAGAGATGTGCTGGGGGCTATCGAGGGATCACTAGTTTTCGACCAAAACACGGTTTTATAACACCCAGATTGGGCATATAGGGCCATATGCTGGTCGGAGGGCGCACAAGTGCCCGCTCATGTGTGAGCTGCCGCCCAGGAGTCAGGCCGTGTTGGGGGTCGAGATACGTCTACGCGGACAACTGTGATGGGGTCCGCCGCTCGGGTGATCGGTGGGAGTGTGGTGGAGGTACTGGGGGGGGACTCTCCTGGCGCTCCGGGCTTGACATGGGTGCTGCTAAGGGGACGGGACAGTTCGTTAAAATAGAACCGAAGGAGACGCGAGCGTTTCCGGGAGAGTGCTCAAGTGGAAGACCCGCTAGTAGCGGTGCTCTTGTGTTGTTCCGCGGAGCGATGGGTGAACTTCATTGGGGGTAGCACCAACAAGCCGCTGCGGAGAAGAGCTCACGACTCAGGGGCGCAGAAGGCCGGGGAATTGATCACCGAACGACCCGGCCGGGGGCTCGGTAATTTATTTACCTTCACCAAGCGATCATGGGGGCCTACGCAGGACGCGGTTTAGCGGGTCAAAGGGCAAAAAAGCCGCGTCGCCGTCTGGCTCTTCGCTCCAGATCCCTTATTACGTGCCCACACCCAAATCATACCACAACTTCACGATGCTGGTATCAAAGCCATCGTGCAAATAGGCACCATTGCTGCAGCCCGAGAGGCCATTGAAGACGGTGCCGACGTTCTTGTTGCCCAAGGCATCGACGCTGGCGGCCACCAGTTTGCCAAAGCTTCGGGCGTCATCAGCTTGGTACCAGAAGTACGGCAATTGCTTGATACTGAGTATCCTGATCGCAAAATTGGTCTCCTTGCTGCTGGCGGTATTTCTAACGGACGAGGAGTTGCAGCAGCTCTAGCGCTCGGTATATCCAATTTGACCCATCACATAGCTATGAATTTTTCTTTGATAACTACTGACTGATGGAATTATAGGAGCGGAAGGTGTGGTTCTAGGTACACGCGTTAGTTTTTGTCCCTCAATATACTCGGTCAAGGTGGCTGACACGAACAGTTCATCGTGGCAGAAGAGTCGAGTGCCATAAAATTAATCAAAGACAATATTCTAAAAAGCAGCGATGGAGGCAATACAACCGTCAAGTAATTGGGATTTACACTCAAATATGAAGATGTACTAACCCCACTAGGACAACTGTTCTCGGTGACATTCAGGGAACCGCTATTTGGCCATCCGCTTATGATGGGCGAGCACTCGTCGGGACTTCCTACAGCGAATACGCGTCTGGTATGTCCGTCGAAGATAGCATCGCCAAGTACAAAACTGCACTAGAGTCTGGCGATAACTCACGCCGAATCAACTGGTGGTTCGTCGAACATCCAAGACGGCGTCATGTATGATTGCTGATGTCCACTAGTGGAACTGGAATTGGCCTGGTCAATGAAGCACTACCAGCAGCTGAGATTGTACAGAAGCTTAGGGATGAGGCAGACGCCATCCTAACGCGCCTGTCGTCTGCTCTATGAGACGATGCAATTACAAGCTGAGGACTCCTGATTCTTCTAGTTAATTTGGAACAATTTTTCCGTTGTCATAACCTTTCTCAGACGATCTAGCATATCATCTAATACAGAATTAGTATATGCTAAGTTGCATGGGTTGTTAACCTACAACCAACTTTCCACCTCTTGCTAAAAGTTTCCAAGGCCTTGTATATCTCTGTGAAGCCGCGTTCGGCGTTTTCGAATAAATTATGCAAGATGAGCATGTGTTCTGCGGCTGAAGCGCATATGAAGGCCGCCGGAGGTGCGAGATTTGCCAGCCATTCGGGGTGCTGATCTAGATGGTTGTTAAAGCTAACTGCCAGGTCGATGACGAACTTCATGCAGAATCTAATAGCTGCAATCGCCTTTTGGGTATTTTCACTGATCACACATTCTTCTAGCTGTGAGGTGCCTATGTTATCTGACGCCAGGTATGGGGCATATAAGATACACAGAGATCTATCAAATAAGCATACCATCCATACACAATCATCATGGCCTATGACTTACTCCATACTCATAGCGAAGGCATCGCAAAAGTTTTCCCACCTGTCACATTGCGCAAGCATCGCCTCAAGCAATGCACGAACCTCTAGGTCAAGCTGCGCAAATTGGGACACGTGGGGAAGCGTATCGCACCGTCGCCTTTCCTTGTCGTATCTGTACACTTTATAGAGTAGGGTTGCAGACTGTGCCGCTCTTTGAAAACTTCCGAGGCAAGTCGAAACAGCCGCATTTGAGGGTAGCACAATTGCATATTTAGTATAACTATCTCCATCCCAGAGACCGCTCTCCGTCGGCAGCACGTCATCATCTTGGGGGCCGTTCAAAATGGTGTCCAGGTATCTTGTTGAGGGATCCATGTGAATATACCTATAATGAGTTAGGATAATCTCAAAAGCCGTGTTTTCCCCAGAAACCAGTGAGTAGAGCAGTCCTTACTGATCGAGAATAAAGATGGCCCACCACAGCGTTCGTTTATCCACCTCAGTCTCACATGAAGTGCTTCGCATGCCGTCTAAATATTTACCCGTTCGCAGGCCGATGACACGGCCCATAATCGCAATATCACCAAGCGTGCGATATGCAAACTTGGCTTCGCCATAGCCAAACTCAAAAAGTGCAATCAGAGCACCACACTGTATAGTCTCTAGGGTTGGACTAGCTAAACATGAATGCAGAGCATATGCCTGCTTGATAGCTCTGTATAAAGAGCACGTATTTCCTCGACCTGAGTTGCATGCATTGCTTGTATCTGTGATGAGACAGATGCTTAGAATAAGTAAAGCCTCATCCGTAGAGTCGATGTTTGAAAGCTGATATAGCTCCTTTAGAGTGAACGTGTCGTTAACAAAGTGCGTAGTGGGGGACAGCATCTGGTAGATCCGCCCTTGACGGATGATCGGAAACCACTGGGGCAAGGATTGATTAGTCGACGACCACATTAATGAAGCGCAAATCTCCGTGCCAACTATAATTAACCCTTAATTTCATTTTACGCCACTCACTGGGTGTATGGTTTTGAAATATGTCGACACAGCCTCCCGCCAGTTAATGCAATATGTTTGAAACAGCGCAATGACCTGAGCGGTGCCTATCGTAGCATCATGCAAAGTGCCAGCGACACCGCCTGAATCAGAGGACGCGCTTCCCTCGTTAGATGGCGATGTAGCAGTATCATAAACGCATATCGCCTTTAGTCTTGTGGTTGAGGATGGTCAGCGGACTAGTCGGATACATTGCCTACCAACAACTACCTACCTATGGCATCGGCTACATTGTGGACGTTTCTTGTCACATTTCCGTTTGCTCTTAGTGCACTTGTCACACGCTCGGGGCGTTGCAACCAGGTCAGGTAGAAGCACATCCATGATCCAGGGTTGGATGGTTTCACGTGAAGGAATGTCTTTGGCTCATCACCATGTTGATGAGAGTAAGCGTCTCCATTAGAGCTGGTGTCACGTGGCTCAGTCATCGCCCTACTCATTGTGCGCCGCCCGTTCTATTAATAACGTCCCTGACTCGCGCTGTTGCTCGAGGAGGCGATGGTTCAAACTCTGGCTGAGTATGATCTTGTCCAGGTTTTCTTTCCTCCACAACGTTTGCATAAAGTTGCACTCGACCACAGACGTGGCCTATTTCCAATCAAGATTGTTTTGTACAATATCCATGAGACACAGGCAATGGCATGCACAAGATTAATATTTCATGCAAAATTTCAACCCAGCCTAACCTAGAGCTGCGTCATGAAATTAACTTTACCATTGGCTATAATGTTAGGCATAATCGTTCCTGAACATGTCTTTAAATAATAGATGAAGTGACTATTGCTTTTTTTTATACGTAATATTTACTACTAAAATGCGAAACTATTTATTAATACATAAATTTTTTTCTTTCTTTTTTTTACAGGGGCTTAACTATCGGACCCACGAAATATTTTACAGTACTGCTTCTACCTCCATTATCGCAGGCGCCGTAATTTGACAGCCTGCTCTGCTTCAAATAACCTCATATACTTTTATAGCTTCGTAATAGGTGTTGCATACACTCTTTGTCCGCCCACCATGAAGTCTTAGCACTAGCATAATCAGGTGTGTAATTCTACTTCGGAGCAAAGACGGTGTGGGTAACGGCCTTGTACTCTGAAGTGGTTGATGGGACCGAAACCATGACAGTAGCTAAAACCGCCCTGATGTCGTAAAATAGCCTGAACATTTCTAAAGACCCAATAAATGGTTGTATTAACATAGTCCTCCCCGGAGGTACTTGTAAACTACCGTTTCGGTTGGTATCCTGTCAGACGCCATAGCAATATCGATATAGATCTGCATAGTCTTTCCATTCGCTAGTTATTCAGAATTTATTTCTGCAAGCACGAACCTGGCCAGCGCTTTGTGAAATGACTGGGGTCCACCATCTGATCAAAAACACAGCGAAACTCGGTCGTCCAGGTGAGATCTGGAGAAGCTCCTGGTGTCATGATATGCTAACAGCCTTAGGACCTAGATATACCTTTGTATCGGCTGGAGGATTCTGCTGCGCTCGTCCGGTAGTTGTCATGACCACGCTTGTTGCAAAACACTCGGCGATATCAGGCTGTCCAGGTTTTAGACTAACTCTCTAAGCAGCTCAGCCTGTCCCATGCGTTTCAACCCGTTTTCTAATGCTAAAATTAACCTCCTTAGCTTACAGGTCGACGCTGCTAGATAGGACTTCTATGTATTTGGGGGTTCGTATTTGTTTTTGACGAGGATGAAGGCTGTGGAGGCTGCTCTGCATGCCCTTTTCTCGTTCAAGGCTAGGTGATGCGCTTCAGTTGGCTTCATGTCCTTGAATCCCACAAAGCGACCTCAGTTCTCGTGGCAAACCTTGGCAGTGTTGAACTGGACTCCACGGGCGTTCAAGTCGCTCACGAACGATCGACACCACTACAGCTTATCCACAGCCTCCGGATAGGAGCCGAAGTGGCCAGCAAGGTCAATTAGACTAACCCGAGGCTCACTAGCTCCATGTTGATTTCTTGTGTCGGGTGAAGTCGATTACAACGCAACCTGTTTGGTGGAGCTGATTAGATGTGGACGCTGTGCCTGGCGCGGTACTTTCACACATTCCCAGCTTGAGGCTGGAGGTATTTGAAACCATGTTTGGGATTGATGGCAAGCTTGTTCAGCATGATGACATCGTATGTAGCATTCGATATGTCGACACGCCGCAGTTGTTATTTATGTTATGTTCGCATCCTTATGAAGGGGCACACCAAGTTGCTAAACTCCATCTTATTAAAGATGGCATTAATCAACATGTTGGTCTGACTCTACCATTTTCCAACGGTGTGGTTGTAAATGTAGCCAAATGCCACTTCCTCACGACTTTCCAAGGCTTTTCCATTGTCTTGGAATATTTCATGTTGGTGAATATTGCAAAGTGGGACACGGAGAAGAGCGAATGTAAACCTCGGGGTGTGAGTTCCGATGGAACAGAGACCGTACACTCAGTAAACTCGTAATAAACCCATCTACCAATTATTTGTCCTCTGTTACATGTTGCGCTTCGACCGCCTTGGGTATGTTTCTGATTTGGGTCCAGCTCTGATCCTAGCCTATTCTACTAATTGAAGTCTTGAGTGGATCTTGGAATTTGACTAAGTCTTCAGACGTACTGCCCAGTCAATTGTGCCCCCCATGTTGTCGGCAGTGCCAAGATTGTCGTTTTTGGCAATGTCAAACATTCTCGACATGGCATATTTGCGGGGCGTATCTCCGAGCCATTGAGGATTGATAGTCACAGGGTGGGTCGGCAAGAAGTCCGATTCTGCTAGACGCAAAGCCCGATTTCCTTTTAATGGCGTCGAGTCCCACACCTGTTTCGGCACGAAGTCCACGACAAAGCACTCAACCCCGAACGCCTACCCAGTGCCAGCTATCGCGGCACGAAGTGCGAAGCTGGCCTCAGCACAGACAGCATCTTGCAGAAGAAAGCAAGGGTGGCTGGCCATGACTGCTTCTCAGTCATCTGCGGCATTGGCCTTGCGAGACTCTTTTGGCGATCGGCGGATCCCAGACATTTCACGCAAAATCACGGCCTGTGTGGCCTGCCGCAAGCAAAAGGTTTATTGCTACTTCTTGCATTTTGTCACTTTATTTTGTGTCTTCTGCCATCGTATTCTGACGGCCTCATAGTTAAAATGCCACATGCAAGATTCCAAACCACCGTGCACGCGCTGCCGGACGAGAGGCTTGCCATGTCGTGTCAACAAAAGCCTCCAGATGCTCCTTGAGGGAGATGCCCAGTATGTATTTTCTGGCAAGCAGTGGGACACAGGCGGCTTCTGGACAAAGCTCACCATATTAAACTGTCAGTTGGAAAGAAGGAATGGAGCAGCGGCTACGCAATCTTGAAGAGACCATCTTCGCCAGTACGCAGCACCAGAGCGGCTCAGACCTACGACAGGAGCAGAGCACTTTACCGACGCAACACTTGTCACCTCAGCCTGCGGTAGCTAGCCATCGAGATAGTGAGCAGCAGCCTTCAACAATGGCTCCCACGGCTCCTGAGGTAGTGCTTAATCTTTCATGTTCACTCGGCTCCTATCCAGGATCGTCCGTGGCAACCATCCCGGCCCCTGGGGCGGGCCAACCCGGGCCACGCAAGCCTGATATTGTTTCCAGCGGCCTCATCAGCCTAGAAGCTGCAGAGGAGTACTTTGCTGTCTATCAGACATGGATGGATCCATTTCTCCACCGTCTCCTCTCAGATGATGACTGCCTTGCCAATGTGCGTGCTCGCTCCCCCTTTTTGACTGTGGCCATCTGTACGGTAGGTGCCCTGTACACGTCTTCAGCCAATCACACCGTCTGCTACGAAGCATTTGTAGAACAGGTTTCTGGCAAGTTTCTTGGCAATAACCACAGCTTTGATGACGTCCGTGCACTCTGTATTGGCGCATTCTGGCTACACAAGATTTCTTCGAACATCATGGCATTGGGTGAGTTACCATTACAAATTGTTACAGGTATAAACTAACCATCTTTTACAGCGGTACAAATCTCGCGAGATCTTTACCTCCATCGCTGCATAACTAAGATGCCTCACGTCAAGCGAGAATGCCACGAGCGCACTCGTCTCTTCTTTCTTGTATACCTCGTCGACCACCACTGTTCCATAATCTACGGCAAACCACCAATGACGCGCGGATTCGCCGACCTTAAAATCCCGGAGACTTTCTTGCACAGTGCTCTATGCAAGCCGCAGGACAGTCTGCTAGTTGCCCACATGCAGCTATGGTCCATCAGCAGCCGCGTCTTTGATGCATTCGGCGCTGACATTGATACGGACATGGTTGGCGAGAGGATAGCCCAAATCGAAAATTTGAGCCAAGATTATCGAGCATGGCACCAAGATGCCATCAACTCAACACAACATATGGTTGACACAGTAGATGGCGGCGCAATGCTCTTCACGCGCCAGATGATGCTTGATCTCTACCTATCTTTTGCCCAGCTATTTCTCTTCTCGCACGCATTCCGTGGACTTTCTCTGAAGACTGGTCGCTTAGCTGCAGCTGACAAGGTAGCCCATTTTCAGCGCTGCAGTTTTGACTGCGCTCTGTCCATTGTACATTCTGTTAGTTCGGACGCTCTCATACAACAACGGATACCCATCCTACCATCGTTTTACATTACTATGATCGCCTTTGCATCAATTTGCCTCATTCGATACGTGCGTCACGAGCATCTCTCACTCGTTGTAGACGAGGAGATGCGGCAAAGGGCTACGATAGCGCTACGAACAATGGCAGATGTATTCCACAACGCTTCTCAAGGTGTTAATAAGAAGCACCTGCTTGTGAGCTTAGCAAGCAGCCTGGAGATCGTCATGCGGCGGCTCGATTCTGCCACAATGGCCAGCGACCCTAGTCCATTTCAAAAGAGTAGAAGTCAAGAAGCTGTTCTTAGTGATGACCTTTTCGGCCATTGGCTTGATATGGGTAACATTGATGCCATGTATGGAGAGACCCTGTGGCCGGGGTTCCCGGGAGATCATGGCGAGACTTTGATGATAGACATGGACGCGACTCTATTCCCAAGGGCTTGAGAAAACCGAGGGATTATGTCCGGAGTGTAATAGTGAGTCAAAGTGATGAAATAGAAGAAAAGGTAAAAAGTGTGATAAGAGTGCCCTTTATTAGCTCTCAGTAACTTGATCAATACTAAGAAAGAACGAAAAAAAGAAAAGAATAAGAAAGGCAACATGCCAATGTAAGCGTATGATTGACACAGTTAAATTTATTGCCTGTTTTTTTTGGGAAAAAAAACTTATCCCCTATGAGAGACAGATGTGCGTACAGGCCATTTTCATTATATGGTGAAACTGTACTTCTTCATTTGAGAACCTACTGCCATTTATCACATGGAAGTATCATGCATACCTCACCAATTCAGCGCCAGATCAAAAATGTCAAAGTTCCTCCACTGGCGGGGCGTCGTTATATTGTCAGCGACAAGTTTCTTGGGAGCTAGCGGCTTGGATCGTATCAGGGGAACTTCCTGTTCACTCAAGCCACCGTGAGATCTCAGCCGATGTCCTTCTACTGCCGATAGGTCATGCTCATAGCGTCGTCCGCCAAGAACTGCGTTCTTCTTGGAAACGACGACAATGTCTGCCTCGCGATCTACAGGCATCTCGAACAAGGTGGCTGCTTCATCCCCGTGGTAGGCAGCTTCAACCTGTGGCAGAGACTGGCAGAATGCCACCATATCATCCACATTGACCGAGTTATGACCCGACACGTCGTTCACATGCACTCGGACAAATGAGCCCAATGCACCGTGGTGTTTGACAAAAGGGTCCGCAATCGGGCATATGACTCGAATTTTCTTTTCAGGCCACCTTGCGCTCAACACGTCTTGGAGAAACAGCACATTGGGCGAGCCATCATCGTTGGCCTTGTCGCTCATGCCGTGGTCTCCCGTCACTGCCACGAGGGCGCCTGCCTGGATCAGACGACCAAGTCGTTCATCGAGTTTCCGCATAAAATCGTCGGACTCGGTAGACTGCGGCGCGTGATGATGCTGTATAAAATCCGAGAGCGTGAGATAGAACAAGTCGGCACGCTTTTCTTGAAGTAGCTTGATACCAGCGTCGAGGACATAAAGCGACAGTTGTCCCGAGTATTGTGGTGGGCACGGCTGGCCCAGCCACTGCTCCACATTGGCAATTCCATGCTCCTCCAAGGATGACTTGTCAGCGCACTGCGCAGAGAAGCAGATAGAGCCATGGGTAGGTGACAAGCCGTGATTAATGATGCGCCGCAGCTTGTCTTTTGCCGTAATAGCAGCCACACGTATTCCACTTTCCGCCAGCCGTGCCAGGATTGTGGTGCCGCGAAGCAGCGACGCATCCACAATCATGTGCTCCTCGCCTGTCTGGCGGTCAAGGTAAGAATTGCCGGCGATTCCATGGACAGCTGTAGGGGATCCAGTAATAATGGACACATTGTTGGGATTGGTCAGCGATGGCATGACGCAGTGCGCCGTCGCGTGGAAGCCAAGCTTGGAGAAGGCGGCGAGGTTCGTCAAAACGCCATCGGCTATGCCAGTGTCGAGATACTCTGGATCGAAGCCATCGACGCAGACAACCACTGTGGGCTGACGAGGAAGGCGGTAGAGACGGCCATTGACCTCGATACAATCGGCCAAACTCGACATTTTAATGTAGGCTCAATAAACAAGTGACTGAAAAGTTGATGGCAGAAAAAAGCTTGGAATTCTACGAGTAGTTACATCAAGTATTTATTGCATACCTAATGCGTGGCTCATTTGGAAGCAGGCTCTATTACCAGATGTGGCTTTGCCGCAAAAGACGCACCTATGGCCGTCCACACACACAGCGACCAACCTATCCATCGGCACGAAGGCCGTGCCAAGAACAGTATAATCATTTTGGGAAGCGCCGCGCTATTCCTCGATTGTCACTGAGCGCTAGCGAAACGCGTGCTACATTCAATTGTTCGGTGTTCGTGCCGAACAACATCAATCGCACTACCAAGCCCTTTGCTTCATACCGGTGGCTGACCAAGGCCACTAAGTTATTGCCTCATATAATGGGAATTGAGATTTGACCATCTAGGAAGCCGGACATGGTAGCCTAAGGGTCCCCGCTATGTTTGCCTTTATTTGAGATCCTAGGAAAATCTGTTTACTACTGCAACGCCACATCGCTATTACCATCATGTGGCCTACATCCGACTTGTAAACTTGTTCCCCTTTCTATCTAGTATGTGCCGAGAATTTGCTAGGCATGCTCACTCTATTGTTGGGATTGCCAAGGATGGCGTGGCCGTGGGTGCGAGTGCTGTTAGTCAGAGTGATGCAACATACGATTGGTGAGATTCACGTTTGAACATATACCTTGTAGATATTGATCTACGCAAATACCTTGACAAGCCTCAAAAGTAAGTGAGATATATGCCGTCTCGATATTATACTTATTGGCGATTGCCTGTTCATTGCTATTGCCGGCAACGCCTCAGGAAGACTCATGGATATCCTCACCATTCAGTATTGGTCTCGTAAGAACATCCCCCGTCATCCTTAGCGTCTTGCTGCCTAAGAGCTGCACCCTGCCCTTCTTCCCCTACAATGCCGGTGACCACTCTCTTTGGATTCGCGGTTTGGAGGTGATGGATGTGTATATGTAGCGTCGCTCCACGGAAGTTATACTCTCCCTTGGAGGCTTCACTTACGCAGACCTGCCCAAACTCTTCTACTTCTCTTCCAGGCACCATCGGCGTTTCTACAGAAAGGCGTCCTCCTCTCCCAGCTGGTTTCCGCGTCTCCTTTCACTGCTGTATCCACATGTGCACAACGACTACGAAATGGTAAATGACTGGGCAGGAGTAGAAAGTGGAATACACTCCAATGCCGTTAATACTTTCTCGAACTATCACTATGCTGCGAACCGGCCTATGATAGGCTATCCTGTGGCATTTTATTCTACATTTAGTCATGGGGACGTATCATTCTTCGTTATTGATACAAAGTGCTGCCGCTCTTCTGCCAACATACGTGAGGGACCAGAAAAGATCATGTTAGGTGCGGAGGAGCTTGCAGCATTGCGACGCTGGTTAAGTGCCACACTGAGATGGTAGTTTTGGGTATCAAGCGTGTCATTCGCGGTCAACCTTAGAGGCACCATCACCGACTCTTAAGCGGGATATGGTTGGGAAACAGAACTGCTACTACAAGACGTAGACTTACCTTAAGAGTTGTCGTCATCCAGCGGCGTAGGTGACTTTTCCCTTTCTTAAAGAGCTGCTGTCATCAAATATCTGGTCCAGTAAACTGATCTTGTTTTTACACCTAGGGTCGTCACCAGTCTGCCACAAATACATCCAACCCTTTAGACAGCAATGTCACCAAGGTCGCTGAGCATTCTACATCACCTCTTAGCCAGCTGAATCAGCCATCAAGCAAGAGGTAATAAACCCTGGTTGCGTTGACGGATCAGATTGTATAAATGGATCTGGTTGGTCAGTCTACGTTTGGTAAATATAATATAGATACGTCCGATGCCTTCAGGTGGATATTGATGTTTGATCTGATTGTCGATGGTAAGAATGACTGGTCAGTTGAGCTAAGGGAGCTAAGATGTTAAACATTAGAATGCATAATATCTCTCAGAGCTCTTGCCTTTATCTTATCATTGTTCCCATCCGTAAGCTTTTTCAGCTTTTCTCCTAAATAGAAATAGCAAGTCCGTAAATATCGAAGTAAATTAAAGTCATGAGCTCTTGATATGAATAGTAACAATAATATTTCAACTCTTCCTCTCGCAAGTACCTAAAAATAAACAGAGCGCAAATTATACACTGGCAATAACACCCTAGGCAAAAATGAACTAGAAAGGTTATGAACATTTAAACCACTTATATCGCCGTAATTTGGGATACACGCCATAATGTGATGGTATCAGATGCACGCCACAAGTTCCTCTCCTTCTTGTCGGCGCGTTTTGTCGAGACCAACAGTTTACCGTCCGCAGACATACCGCCGTACAACTGGCCTATTGTGGAGCCAAGCATTGATATTTCTCTTCCCGAGTCAAGCTCCCATAGCTTGAGATTTTCCTTTTGCGTCAGCTGGGAAGACTGTGCGCGAGGTACAACGACACGTTGCTGTTCTGATATAACAACGTCATATGTGAAGCCGTCGTTAGGTTGAGTGAAGGCTATTTGCTCTGAGGGGGATTCTACGTCGTCGCAAATGTACAGATGGCGTTTCACGACGTTCCATGAGAATGACAAAAGTCTCCCGTCCACCTGCCTAGTATAGAGCCCATTTCGTCCAACGAGCTCTGGATCTGACGCTTGCTGTTGCCATGCTCGTATTACATAGACGTCCTTACCAGAAGTCTCAAAGTAAACATTCGCGCCGTCGTTATTTTTGCTAAATGATAGAGTGCGGATGCCAGCAATGGAGGCGTGTTCGATTGTTCTTGCCAGAGCCCAGCCCTCCAGATTGGCAGGATTTGAATTTGTATATAATCTGATTCTTCCCGTCTGTGTGGTGACGGCGAGTCTGCATTGGGAATGAGAGAATGCCCACTGCGGAGATTGGTCCGCAAAAGTATGTAAGGATCCTGGAGGTGGTTTGATGGATCGAACTTGTCGTGGATTCAATTTTACGAAGTGTACCGCCTCGCTTCTGAAGTCAAAGAACACCAAGACCTGTGAACCATAGGCAAAATCGACCTGCGCCCTTGAAAGCTTTGATGGCTCCTCCACGACCACCACTTCCTCGCCTGTGTTTGTGTCGTAACATATGCAGCTGCCTGATAAGTATACCACCAACAGTTTACCGTCTCTGGATAGAGCCCACGACTTGCCGTCAACGACTCGAACAACACTAGCTTCCAGATGCCTTGAATTACTGCCATTCAAACTGAGTCTTTGCAGCTTAGACTCAATTGGCTGTCGTGTTTCGATGCTCACTGAGCTTGCCTCGGTTGAGCTGCGGTCATCCATCGAAGACAGAAGCTCTTCAGTCTTTGATTTGATGATCCTTTGGGTCCGGTCGGCAATACTACCAAAGTTAGAGTTAGAACAATGATCGCATAATAAGGACTTGTGAAGTTTTGCAACATCTGTGATTGGATTAGACGTATTTTTTTCAGTACGTACGTGGCGGAAACCTCGAGAATAGAATTCAGACAGAGCGTGTAAGCATCAAGCTGCTTGGAGATGCTGTCGATGTCCCTTGAGGCAACGGACCAATCACGAATCTGGCTGGCTCCTAATAAATTCCTTGCGTCTTGCAAAACTTCATGACATTGCTTCAAAACCCTCTCAAAATGCTTTGAAATGTCATTGGCAAGCACGCCTAGCATGTGATCGGTAGTGCCGTCATGCTGCCAGTGGTCAAGAACACTGCCCAGCTCTAGTAGTCGATGAGAAAATATCGATAGGCCTGCTCTGGCGTCTCGATTCTCCCTCGCGAATTGCTGAGCAGATTTGCTCGTCTCGACAACATCGCTCGCAAGCTTCGCAAAGTCTCCCCATCTCACAGGGATTGACGGGTCGGAATGTTGCTCCATTGTGCGCAGGCCCACGATAACAAACTAAAGGAGTGTCGTGGTAATTGCCTCGCTCCTTCTTCTTGTGTTTTTTAAGGAGGGAAATAAATGTGCAAGAGAAGTACGAGGGGGACACGCGAGGCTTTTGTGTTCCGTAAGTGGGGGGGGGGGGGGGTATGATGGTGTGCTCTGAGGATACATGTAGCAAATCCCCATTCGCGTATAGGTTGCAGCACCAGTACATGGGGTCCCCCACGGGGTAAGCACTTGCCTCATTTTTATTAGAATGGCATCTAGTAAAATAACACGAATAAAACATCTAGGATCCCCAGGTAGTGTATATACAGCCCTGTCTTCTTGTAGGATCCGTCTCCGTTGATGGAATGCTCCCTTCGACACAATACATGGCCAGCAGACTCACCTTCAAATCCAAACGGTCGTTTGTGAATTTGTCTTTGACCCTGCAGTACGGCAAGCTGGATTCGTTATGGAGCTGTCTGATGGCGTGATCAATTGCTTATTATTAAGCCGTGATTCGGCGAAGGGCTGTTGGAAAACTGGAGACAATCCTGATTGGCGAGTCTGGCGTTGACCCCGTATACCTAAACAAGCGTAGTCATCCCATTTAGGTTCCATTCACCCCAATATGATAGAGCTGGGTTTGTTGTCGGGTCCTTCTCCATCCCAAGTCAGCAAATAACCCGCGTAAGTGTTGCTTTGTTATTGGCTACACGAAGCGTCAGGTCAACTAGCATTGACAGGCAGGCCAGAAGCCTGTAAAGGCCGTAGACCTTTGACCCTAGTGAACTTCCTTTTCCAGCCAGTTCACGAATTCATCATGTTAGTTCTATGAAGTTTATGACCTACATTGTCTCCTGGTTAGCAGAGGAATGCATGATTTTTAAAGGAGAAGATTTCTGATCTCAACTAATGGAACTGATATACCTGCGCTTTACACTGCCCCAAGGAGGCTCAAGTACCTAAGTAAGTTTTGCAAGGCAATTCATCAGATCGAAGCACAAGAGAGAAATCTCCCCAAAATTGCTACTTTTCATTATTTACAGATATGACAAGACGCAATTACAATAACACAATTAGATATTTAGGCTCGTAGTTTGAGTCTTGCGTATCACCAAGAGTCCTAAAGACCAAAATTCCAAATAGGATATCCGAATGTTACACTGGAGGTCTTACTTTTAATCCGATGCCTGTATTGAAGTTGTAAGGATCTGGTAGGTATCACGAGGGGCTGTCAAAATGTGGTAAGATTATGAACACAATTCTTTATTTAATAGCGTCGAATATTGCAATTCAATGTAGCTGTGTATATATCCACATGAGCTTCGTTTCTGGTAAATGGCCAGCCATTCGAGTCATTGCAGGAATTCGATGAGCACAAGAAAAGGACTTCAAGCAGAGCCTTGGTGTACCCGACTTAGCTCGTCAGCACGACGCTGTACTGGCCATTAGAATCTTCCGAGCTACTGACAATGATGCCAGGCTTAGCTCCACAGATCTTGTTGAGTCCCAAGCTGTCGCATACGTTCCCCTTTGAGCTCGTCGTGACGACAGTGCCCAACAGAGCCTGGGGCTGGAATTGAACATAACCGATCTTGCCTTGAGGAATCAGCAGACCCTCCGCTGTTGCAGTCGCAGTTGCGATGGAGACACTAACTCCAAAGCCAAAAGATGCCATTGCGTTGCCGCCGTCCGATCCTGTGTCTCCGATGGTTGCGCCAAACGTGATGTCCTCAGAGATGGTGTCCGTTACCGTTATAGTGTTGGTGAATGTGACTGGGCACGGGCCTCCGCTATTTCGGCAGTCAACAGAGGCTGCGCTTGAAGCCTTGACCCCGTTTCCCAGACCCTGTTGGCAGTCGACGCACAGAGCCCTCAAGGAGCCAGAGTCTGCGAGGGACTGGCATGTGGAATCATCCAATATACATCCATCTGGTGGGGTGAAGGTCTGGCTTTGTCGCTTCTCAATCGAGTTCGCTTCTAGCTCCAAGTCTGACGTCTCGTTGCGATAGATGACTGGGACACGTCTACCGGTGGTACTGAGAAGGTAATCGCCCTTCTCGTCGGTATGTATCACACCCAGAGCTCTGGTGTCCATTTGCACCTCGGGTTCAGGAGCTCTTTTGGGCAAGCTTGGTGGCGGGTAGGATCGCTTCGCGGACGATCCCGGGCAATCTCTGCCCGTGTTGCAGAATGACCACCAGATTCTATCTGAGAGGTTTGGCAAGTCATAGCATCCATTCTGTGCTTCCTGGGCGATGATCTCTTGACCGCAGAGCTCGCCATCAGGAGGGCCTTGTCGTATCGTCACCGATACAGTGGGCGGCATCCCTTGAATCTAGAAGGCGCATGTTAGTCCTGTACAGCATTGAGGGTCGTGGAGAGTCAGGGGCTGGACAGCAGTGCTAGAAGGAGTTTCAATGTGCATACCTCGTACCCTCCATGAGGGCCATTTGGAAATGCGCCATCATTGAAGGCGCACAGGCCGACACCGAGCGACCCGGGATCAACGAGGGTCACGACGCCGTCTCCAGAGCTACAGCCATTCGGATGGAAGTAAATTGCTGCACACATGGTAACTCTTGATTCAAGACAAATGTCAGTCAAGCGTTCAGTTGTATCAATGGGGGAACTGACAGGCACTGTCGTTATGAAGGTGAGGCTTTGTGGTAATAGTAAAAGGTTTAAAAGTGGGGGTTTGTGAACTTGATGTTTGATGACTGTGGAAACTTTCCAGGATGCGTTAATCTCAGATGTGGAAGTGGAATAAGCCGTCTTTATACATGACTGCTGGACGGGCGATATTGCGCCGGGGCGTATACAGGAAATGAAGTTGGACTTGATTTTGTGATTAGAGTTTGTACGTACCGTCTACCCCTCGGAGGAATAGATTGCTAGCAAGTAGGCCCGAGGTGCATCAGATTACATCATAAAAACGAATCGCCGACGTCTTATTATCTGAATAACGTGTTCTTAGCAAAATGACTGCGCTTGCACGAGTTTCCTATGAAGCCGCTTTTACATAAAGGGACTTGAATCTGCTGATCACGTAAAGATCTACAGATTTAGCCCCTTCAGTTCAAGAGTTAGACGGTCACGCCGGCCTTTACTCCACAAAGACTATAATATTACATATGTCAAGACTTACATGGAATTAGGAAATGATCAGACTAGCTCAAAGCTTGGGGCAGCCCTGCGCTAAAGCAAAGTGATGACGATTGAATGTAGATCTAGGCTAGGATCGCGAATAGTTGCCTTTAGGACACTACTTTGACCAGTGGGCTTCACAGCGGGGGCCTTTATCAGTGCTAATTCATGATACCCTTGAGGAGTGTACGCGGCCGCGTACGAGTATCCATGTATGTGGAGAACAATTGTATCCATGGGGATAGGAACGAACACACGTGGGAAGAAACGAATACTCCTATTACTACTAATTACAACGGGCTATTGTACTTTACTTAGTTATATTCATATAAAGTTGAATTTTATTTCTAATTAATTTTATTAAACTAAATATAATTTTTTAAAAATAAATACTAATAATAATACTTTCTTTATTATATTATAAAGATTTTATACCTATAATAATATATTTAAAATTTATATTTAAAACTTCTTATAATATATAATTTAAACTATCATTATATATTTAAGTAAAATATTAATATTAATATAAAACTATTTATTTAATAATATTATTTATAGTCTTTATTAGTATATAATTATATAATAAAGTAATAATATTATATTCCAAGTTTTATTTTATAAGATAGTATTATATTTCCCTTAGTTTAGTATATTTGAAGTAGCTATATTAAGAGCTAATACTATTGTTATGTAACTTTATCAAATAAACTATAGGTATCTATAAAGAAGTAATAGTTAGCAGGCTATAATACCAGTGAGCTAGTGGTAAGCATGCTGTCAGGGCAAAACTGACTTATCAACCTATTTATGCCGGAGGCAGGGATTCCTAGATTGGGCAGTCTCAAAAGCGCGGGGTTTGCACGGTAGTTGTGGAGGAACAAGGACCAACTTGTGCAATAATCGAGAGATAGCGAGATAGCAAGGAGGTCTTTGCGTGCACACCGCGAACCCGCCACGAGTTCTCTACTATCTAGCATGTCAACTTTGACTCCTCGGTGATAACCTGTTTCTTCAATCTGACCCATGCTGTGTACCCGCATTGACTCTCTTGCTATGACCTATTGCTTCATTGCCATACGAGGTAGTTGTTATCCTTGCTCACCTTCTGAGATTTTCCACTCACCTTCATCGCCACCTGGCCCCGGAATCCTATCACTTCTTAGTGGCCCCTCCTGTCTAGTGCGGGTTTGCCTCTGGCAGCTTCCATCGGCTATTTCTTTCCCCGCGGGTATCTGAAATGCCAAGTCCTGACAACTCGGCAAGTCGGGCGAGAAATGTGGGGGGTTAGCGTGCGATCTTCATTCATTCTCAGCTGACGTCAGCTGATGGCTTAAGATCTATCCTGTCTCGAGCCTGTTTAGGCACTGACACTAAAACCTTTGACTCGTCTATCTGCGGCAATACGAACACTCTTCCTACTACTAGATTAAGAAACCGTTGCGGTTTGGAATGGAATCAAATGCAGAATAACCGGGGCACTCGGCGCTCGTTCGGAGTAGTCATGTACTTGCTAATTTAGCTAGACCGAATCTGCCAAGCCACATGGCTACGAGGTTCAGAGTCACCGTCGAAAGCTGTCGCAGCCTTTGGTTCATAGTCGTTCATGACGTAATTCATGTGGAAAAAGGATTGGGATCATCGTGCGCAAAGGGATCAGAGCGCCAAAGGCAAACAAGTCATGCTTTGGGTTTCTGTCATATCATCGTGCTGCTTGAGAAGCGCCGAGCTAACCACAGCAGCAGACTTCAAAAACGTATAAGATGGGCTAGAGGCGCCATGAAGAACGGGAAATATTCTCCAAATCATCTCAAAAGCATTTACACACTTTGAAATACTCAATAACTGCTTCAAACAAACCCTAAACACCAAACTTGAATATATCCTTCCAAACATTGATGTAGGAGCCTCCCACCAGGTTGTCATACAGACTTTCACCAGCTAACACTTGCCAAGCATGCATTTCATGACTATCCTCCCCCTGTTGTCCGTCGCGACAGCTCTCGGAATCAATTGCCGAGGAAGCTCCAACTGTGTGGGAACACCAGAATGCAGATTGGCCGACATCATCCTGCAGGTCAGCCAGCTGGACCCCAGCCAAACTTTCAACCCCGGTGAACACATTGCCTGCTGCGGTATTCCTGGCGGTCATATTTGCGCCTTCACTCAGGACTGGAATGACCCCATTTCAGCTGGCGATGCTCTGGGTATGCTCCAAGGACTATCAAGCCATGGTTGTGGTCAGTGTGGCAGCATTCCCTTCAAGGACAACAATGTCGCTGAGGGACAGGTGACTGTCAACTGGGTCAGTGGCTAGGTCAGTCCAAGAAGGGGGTTAGGTGTATTAGATGTTGCAGTATCTGTCTAATCATCCGCTCGGACACTCCTTCCCATTCTAGGAACATGCAAATGTATCATAGAAACAGACAGTATTAGCTATGTATTAAATATGTCACATTCGATCTCTACAATACACAAGTGCCCGTAGCTGTTTAAGTAGGCTAACTTTACATAATAAATACGCAACCGGATTTAGAGAGCGATTAATATTCTTACACTAAAGCAAGACACAACTTCTTGTGTACTTAAAGGCTTTCATAATTTATAAGATGAATTAAAAACAAGACAATATTTAGAGCTTGATAGTTTCAAACTAGAACTTGGAGAGTACTTTCACTGCTTTGCCTGCAAGTTACAGTGGGGGTGCAAAAAGTATTTGGAACATTTTCTGTACCAGTCAGTGCCTCGGGCAATGCCTAAATGCGATTTATCTTATAGCCCACGCGATTACTTTATATAACATCACGAAATATTATAGATTTGAATAGGAAGTCTATTCCTCCTCAAAGATCTATTAGAAAATTATCTTAATACTGGTTATTTTTTCCATTTTTACGTATTGCCTGGAAGTATTCGATAAACACGGACACTTCCCGGTAGCCAGGACAAAGAGTATTCCAAATCCTTTTTGCACCCACTGTAAGTTGGACAATTATAAACCATTGAGAAAAGGAGTAAACTGAGTCAGTCTTGGTGATATCTATAGGTCAATATACCATTAGTACGTATGTAAATTCCAAAATCACACTTGCTCTAGTACCTTTTTAATATCTGAGAGTATCTGTCTTTTGGTTTATACTCCTGTGAGTTAAAATAAGCTCAATGAAATTCTAAGAATGTATGAGTGCACTGATATTATAGCGTATATAGGGTATGTTTAATCATCAGTAGGAGCAAACCTGCCAGCCTCAATTATATTGTAGTATGCTACAGAAATGCAACTGGTCTACACCAATATTTAACTTTATGTATTGCTGCTTTTTGCCCAAGATACAGTTGAAGATGCTGGGTGTGTATACTTGATCAAGTAATTTGCCTTGAGCTATGTTATTGACACCGCAAACCAATGGCCGATATTGGATACAAATGCTGATCTCACAATGATAACGGTGGCAGGGCTATATCATAATATCATAACAATGACATTGAAGACACGGTCATTGATCAACATTAGGGGTCAGTCAGAGACTGAGGATGTACGCAATTCAATGTATAGAGAAATCGTACTAGAGATATGAAAGAACTCATGTGGTCTCGGTTTTGGGCTATATTAATCTGCATTAAACCTTCTCTGAATGGTACTTGACCGACATTCCATCTTCCACTTTCCGGAAGTGCTGCCCAGAGATTGCATTATGCAGCGGTTAATTATTGCAATTAAAAACTTGATAGCTGCAGCTTTAGCATTGGTCAGGTCTGAAACCTTTGATCCGTGCTCCCTAGAGTAGACAAGGGCACGGCCGCGAGATAGTGGACCAATATCGAGAACGGCGTCACATGAGGGCTTGAGAGTAAGCAGCATGCGGATCCCTTGTCCGACCGGAGGATTGGAGGGTCAACACTGGGAGGCACTCCTACAAAATGGCACGACATGATAAGGTTTGTTTTGACAGATAGACGAGAATAGTTACATGAAGTAGTACTTCTTGGGAAACCGGAATGCGGCGATTAGAGTCCTACAAGTATCATAACCCAGGCGTCAGCCGGACTGAATGGGCATCGAGGTTGCGATGACAGGGATCCTGGATCAAAATATCAACGGGTTGTCTTGTGAATATGACCAACATAGTGAAAACTAGGGGGAGTGCATCATCGTCACTTTCCACTGTATGTCCATTCGGTTGCTCCTCTGGATGTATATATATGACACCAAAATAGCTTCAATGACGCTAATTGTAGCATCAATAGCTGCAGGGTCGGGCATCACAGGCGTCGCCGTCAAAGAAATATGACTAAACCGCGACGCAAGTTGGGTAGCAGAACCGTCAAGGCATTGCACAAAACGATGTAATAGCACGCCTTCCCTGCACTGTTCCTTTCAACAGATAGGCGCGGGAAGGAGATTATCCAGGGGTTGTCTCCACTGGCAGACAGCATGAAAGGTCGGAGAGGGCCTGCAGGAGAAGGGCCTCACGATGACCTAGCGGCGTTGCGAATCCATTGCCGAGGATAGGAATCAATCCAAAAAGATCGGTGTAATCTACAAAAGAACATTATATAATTAAAACGTGCAGCATCAAGAAAGTTTTTAGATTAGGGGCAGTCTTTATATGTGGTAGGGCGGGCAGTTTTTATTAAACACCAGTCAAAGTTCAACGAGTGGGTCTGACATGACATTGATCGCTCATACTGCGAATTGGTAAGTCAGGAGGAGGACGCTCCTTCTTTAGCTAACTCTATCTCTAGCAACCTCAATAATAATCATCTACTAGTTAATATAATATACTATACTATACTTATATTTTCTTTTCTAATTATTAAAGTTTTATTTTAAAATTTATATACTTGATATTTAATTTTGAAAAGAAATTGAAGGTATTTTATAAGAAATAGTTTTAGAAGCTTGTAGAATAACTGAAAATAATATTATAAAGTAGTAGTATATTAATAATAAATTAAATATAATGAAGTTAATTATATATTAGCTATTTATTATTTGATTATTTTTTAAAATAATATTAAGTTTTTTATAATGTTTTTATATAAAAAAACAAATAATTTAAATTCCTTTTTATACATATTGAAAACTACAGTTTTATTAAAATACCCAAGGTAGGTTCGTTCATAAAACTAGAGCACTTGAATAGCCAATAAATGTATCGAGGTGCTGTTTGCTCTACATACGCTAGCCACTTTATAACCCCTACTTAAAGTTTGGATGATATTAAAGGATTGCAAAATTCCGCGACCTTAACACTGTACAATTGTAACCAGCAATTTATGAGAGCCTACTAAGTCTATACTATTGATGTGTTCATTGAACTTGGTCCTATCCGGTGATGTAACATTGACAATGGTTAGCATGGAATATGTACCGAGAGCAAACGACTTTGACGCAATGCCGAAGTCTGTTTGCGAAACGCTCAATAGTCATCAACGGCAAGTAAAATCGGACAATTCAGTGATTACAGCAGCTATCAATCGCGCCCATATCGGACAATATTATGGAGTTTGGTAATTAGGGCGCTGCCCACGTATCGGACAATATTGTGGAGTTGGGTTGAGCTTGTAACCGGCTTCGTTGAGGATGCCTGGTATACAGTAATTAAGACGATAGATAACATCTTGGTCATAGCTGAAGTCAGTAAGCAATATAATTCGCCTAGTTGTCAACGATGGTAATAAATAAAGTTGTTGTGAATTTGAAGACGTTCAATAAGTAGTAGCTACAATAATTGTAATATATATTAAATTAATTTATCATGAGCTTGCCATTATAACAATTTATTTGCAATGACATTGCCTTTTTCTTATCGAGGTGGCCGAAATGGTATTGGCTGAAGATAAGGGGTTTACCGGCTAGGCGAGTTTGGATGTGCTGGGTTGAGGCGAGTTTGACGGTGACTTGAATCCCTACATTATTTGTAAATCAATCAAACTCAAGGCTCAAGTCTGACTGCTAGGGCTCGTAGAATAGAACTTTGTGGTGCAAGAAGTGTCTTGGGCCGGCAGCCAGTTGTCCGGCCTGCGGCGCGTCTAGACTGACAAAGCGAGTTTTGTTTTTCCTGCCAAAACCACTGGATTCTATTTTCTGTTTCGCGGAAGGATTATGGTGAATCCAATGGGTTCTTTTATATTCAAGGCGTGAACTAGTGCATGACAGTTGTTCAAACTGCATATATCTTCATTGGAGGTAGAGAAGTTCCAACTTTGATCAATTCTCAGCGTGATGTTCGAAGTCAAGCAGCCCACCAATTTTCCTCGTGCCAATCTTCTAATATCTCTGATACATTGAGCAATCTCTTCATGTGAAGTCACCCAATGCGAGCAGTACCTAACGTGGCTCACAAGATCTCTATCTCCCCATTCTCCAATACCTCCCCAGCAATGACCTCATGCTAGGAAGTAGCTTGTTATGTTGTGTTAATAGGTATATGTAGAAAAACTCGGATCAGCAAAACTGTTGAACTAGAGGCCGTACACAGCTTGAGGAGATGAATTAGTATAGTATCAAAACAAATCAGAGCAGAAAGATGTTTTAAATTCAATGCTGTCCACCGTTGTCAGTTTACTTGGTCAGAATTCGAGTTATCTCATCCCAGTTGGTCAAATCTTTGAAAACCTTCTGCAAAAATCCCTCACCAATCATACTTGCCCAATATCCCTTGGCCGCACCTGTTCCAAACCACAGCCATTCAGTCATCGCTCCAAATTGCCAGGGACCAAGACTCCACCCGCGTCCTTTCTGCACTTCATCGACTAGGCGCTTCGCGTAATCGACGGGCTTCATACACGATCCTGGCACCCCTAACTCCATCTTGCCCTCCATTTCTTTATATAAGCTACCTTTTGGCACGTTGTCTTTTCCATTTGCTTCTAGGGGAGTGTTGATGTAACCAGTAGGACAAGTCATGACACGAATGCCGAATGGCGAAAGCTCAATCGCGAGGGTGCGACCATATGAATTAAGGGCTGCCTTTGTCATTGCATACGTACCCTTAAATGGAAACGGAGTGACGGAAGAAGCGGACGAAATATTGACAATGGTACCTTTGGCGGCGATGAGCAGCGGCAAAAAAGCCGAGACAGTGCCCATCACACCGAAGAGGTTAGTGTTGAAGATGTAGGAGATGTCCTCATATGATGCATCAACTAAGGCTCCACGGGCAAGAACACCTCTGCAAAAGTTAATAATCGTAATGCAAGGAAATTGCAGTCAACTTACGCATTGTTGACCAACACGTCGAGCCTGCCGTTGGTTAATCTCTCTACCACTCCCTTGGAGGCTGCGATGCTGTCTGGTTTGGTTACGTCAAGATGGACTGTAGTCATTCCGACCTTTGCCAGGTGAGCAATACTCTCTAGTCTACGTGCCGTAGCTATAACATGGTATCCTAATATACGAGCAGCATGTTAGCACATGTTTGTGCAGTAGGTCATCTTAAGTATCGACTACCTCTGGCCAGAAATTCGGTGGCCAACGCTTCGCCAATTCCACTCGAACATCTTGATCTTATGTTAGGCATCCATCTTTAGCATCGGGTTGCGCCGTGCACATACCCTGTCACCAATGCAATTTTGGTTTCTTCAGTAACGGCCATTTGAAACAGTTAGTCAGTTGTGGAGAGGAGATGATTTGTTAGCACGGGTGTGCATGTTGGTGTAAGATTGTTAACGACATGAGAAAGAATGAAAAACCGGGGTAATCGTCGAACTTTATATTAATCATACATTTATAATTCCCATTGCTATGTGCCAGGTTAAGTGGCAGAGTATTTCAGCCTTCACCTTCTACAGTTCCACATTCCAGATCAGGATATTCCATGTTCCAGATTAGGATATTCCATATTCCAGATTAGGATAGTGGAGTTGCTGATGTTACTTTTAGGTTTCAACCGCCCACGATGATTCGATGTGTCTGGAGTTTGAAGCCACCACTGCTGCCAGATAGGAAGTTGAAGCCGCTTACGCCAAGCTCACTAACATGCACGGACATGGCAGGCTAGAAGAGCGCGTGCTGGCTTAATAATATACTTACCGGTGGACAGAGTTCATATCTATTCCTATAAACATTGCTCGAAATGACCATGTCTAAAGAACTTGTCCAAAGATTAGAGCACTAGACTGCTAAAGTAAATACTGTCGTGCAGTACGACTTACTGTGGTTTTAAATTTTCTAGAACCTGAGTGCTCTTTCACTATTCTACATGCTCAGCCATGCCCACCGTCTTAGAGGTTAGCAAACTGTGGTATGGCGTACAGACATTTCTTTCCCTAAATATCAGCGTCTTTACGACGTCTAAACTACCTTAACGTACACATTTGTTTTAATATTTGCCGCTGGTATGAAGGCGGCGAATGGATTCCAAATGCTTGACGCAATACTATGTCAGTTTAGCCTGCGAACTGCATATATCTTCTATAGAGCAGCTTCATATGTCAACTATTTCGTCACTTACCGTGCATATTTCTGACAGGACGAGAAGTGCCACGGTCTAAAATGTCAATAGTAAATACTCCATGTTATGTATGCTCATAATGCAAGTCATTCAGCAAGTCTTTGGGCCAGCCATGACTTGACTCTGCGCCAGCCCTAGTTTGGGGTTAGGATGTCAGCATAAGATATTTATACTGGTTCGTTCATAAACACCCCCTGTTTTTCTCACAGTTGCGGTCTGGTATGTATTGTGGCGTAGAGTCTATGATGGACGGGGTTAGTGCTTAGCCAGCTTGTAAACTTTTGTTCGCCTGAGCATAATGAGAACACTACTTCGAACACATGGCCACACCAAACACGCTACCCCGTATTTCTCCCTCTCATCAATGTTTGGCATGACCTAATACTTCCCCTTTACCTAGGATATATTCAAATTGTCTATCTTGGCACTGCTTTTCCTTGAAGCAATCCAGATGACATAATTATCCGATCGAAGGCTTCTTTAATGATGTACAGACCGTATTTCATGTACTTCAAGCTTCGGGGTCGCTGGAATAACATTACCTACCATGGGAGCGGCTGTTCAATGTGACGTAGACGCAGATTGCCTGCTTAGTTTGCAGGAAAGGAAATATGAGAACCTCTGCCTCTCATTGTATTTTTATTGACTTTCGCGTGAATCCTCTTAGCATTCACGAAAGGGCATGACGATTTCCATTATTTACTCTAATACGTCTTGAATCTGTGATGCAAATCATATGTCCAAGTAGGAAAGAGAAGAACTACAGATCCAATTCGATCACATCACAGTCGATGAAAGTTGCGTGAGCCAATCATCGTGGTGGTACGATGATGTGACCTCGTACGTACGACTAGCTACCAGTTCCCTGAAATAGCTTCGCTGAGACCGCCGGTCGAGCCACTGGTAACGAAAGCGACCTCGCCTACGGTTGACCAGCTAGAAATATGACACTGATGAAAAAGAAGATGCACGCCTATCCCGACGCAAGCTGCAGGGTTGGCATCGTCACCACGGCACCGAAGTGACTTCAAACTAGCGATGCATGTCAAGGTTCAAAGTTTACAGCAGCACTTTTATTCTTCATACGCATTTGCCAGGCCGGTCAGAACGGCGCAGACTTATCTTGCTCATCGGGGTGAGGCGGTCGTGAGAGTCTTGGTGGGCTGATAGTGAGCCACAGGCACAGACGGAGCGCGTACCCGGTCCCAGACATTTTAAGTGGCACATGTTATGGCCGCTTATGAGACCTGACGCGCCACTTAATACGATTCTGCTCCGTAATTAGCGGCACGCCGCATGTTCCGGCGAACGACGTCCCGTGGCGGATTACGACGCGACTAATTGCCATCACCATCACAGCACCTCGGCTGACTCTTCGCTGCTCTTGCATCCCGAGAAACGAAATTCTTGCTTTGTCGTTTTCTTCATCTACTCGGACGCCACTAGGCCCATTACGCATGCACTGGTTGTCACTGTCGCAGCCATGAACACAATGTCCCCTCCCTCCCGCGAGCGCCTGTTCCTTTACCCAGAACCCGTCCGAGCGTACGTTTAATTGCACCACGGATCCCGCCAACAACGAAGTGGCCTCATGTGAAGCCATTTGCTGACACGGCATAAATGTAGCCCTGATGTAGCGTCTAGCAGACGAAAGGGTGCGAACCCGCGAATCTATGGCTGGCTTCTTGTGGCGGCCGCCTTCCTGTATGTGTTGGCGTTGTGCGGTCGGTGGAGATGATTTCTGGGGAACTGACAGCTTGTCCTTGCAGCGTGGAGACGTTTGGCTTCATTCGCAGAGGCGCCTGGGCAAATGCTGGGTTCGGCCGTATACGCGCCATCCGGGAACATCTGCTTGCTACGGAACCACGATACGACCCCACCGTGTTCCCAATTGAAGAGCAAAGTGCCACGGATGGAGAAACGGTGCAGCCCGCTGAGGAAGTATCCGACCACGTATCAACATCTCGGAACTCCTCGGTCGCCTCATATCGTTCGTTATATCTTTCGGGGGAGCTGACTCCGCTAGATGTGGTCCAGGCCATCTTGCCACTCATCCGGCGCGACACAACGCCGCCAGGGGAGCATTCCATAGCGTTCCTTGAAGTCCACGTCGATTTAGTACTCAAGGCCGCCGCCGCCGCCACGCTCAGATACAAGGAAAAGCGATCATTGGGGCCATTGGACGGCGTTCCCACAGCAGTCAAGGATGAGTTTGACATGGAAGGGTACAGAACCACTCTGGGCTCGCCCAACGACTATGCGCCATTTCATGCATTTCGCGATGATCCCGATCATGACAACAGGAACCTGACCTCGTGGTGTGTACGAATGGCAGAGGATGCTGGTGCCATCATTCTTGGGAAGCTGACCCTCAATGAATTCGGCCTAGGTGAGTGTCCACGTCGCAAACGACTGCTCGGCTGTCATGCTAACCATGAGTCGCCTGGAAGACACGGCAGGCTGCAACATCACGTACGGCACGCCGCGAAATCCTTACAACTCATCCTACTACCCGGGCGGCAGCTCTTCCGGCCCTGCATATGCCGTGGCCACCGGACTGGTGCCTGCGACTCTGGGCAGCGACGGCGGCGGCAGCGTTCGAGTTCCCGCTTCCTTCTGTTCCATCTTCGGTCTCAAGCCTACCCATGGCCGTTTATCGTTCTTCCCGGGACAGAACCATAGCAATACCGCCGGCGTCAACGGTCCCCTAGCAGCCGACATGCGCTCTCTCGTTGCCCTGTACAACGTCATCAGCAAACCACATCCTCAGTCCTATTTCCCCATCTCTAGACCTATACAAATAGATGCAGGCGAAGACAGAGGCACATCAAGGTCAAAGGTCCTTGGCATACCCGAGGCCTGGTTCAATCGCGCGCAGCCCACGGTGCAGAATCTGTGTCGAGCCATGATAGACCGCCTAGTAAGGCAAAAAGGCTACACTATTGTGCCCATCTCGATGCCATTCACGCAGGAGGGTCAGGTCGCCCACGCCATCACTCTCCTGACCGATGCCGCCACGCTCGTCACGGACACCAAGGGACTATCGCCACCGAACCGGATCCTACTCGCACTGGGCCGCACCACACCGGCCTCGGATTACCAGCTTGCACAGAAACTGCGGCACGTCCTCATGCGGCACCTCGCGTGGCTGTGGCAGCAGCACCCGGGCATGATCATCATCACACCGACGACGGCCAACGCAGGCTGGCCCATTCGCAGCGAGTCGGAGCTTGTGTATGGCGTCAGCGACGGCGACGAGACCATGCGGTCCATGGAGTACGTCTGGATGGCGAATTACTGTGGCGTGCCGAGCATCAGCTTGCCTGCGGGATTTGCGCCGCCGGTGGAACTCGGGGCCGGTGCAGATGGAGGGGAAGTGCCTGTCGGCCTGATGGGCATGGGCGAGTGGTGCTCCGAAGAAGCTCTGTTGCGCTTTGGCTTGGATGCTGAGGAGGTTGGGTTGGATCTTCGACGTCCTCCTCCAACCTGGGTTGATGTCGTGGCCAAAGCGAAGCGGCTGAAGGAAGCTCGGGGTGGCAACCGGGCGGAGGATCATGCCAATGGCAGGTAGAAGAATGGGAATGGGGAACACGGAGTTGCTTCAATAAAAGTAGAAGAGGGTTACAGCATGGATGGTTCATATTGAGATGATGCACAGGTGTCTTTTGCCTTCACGCCGTCCCTCTCTTCATGAGGCACGGCTAGACTGTGCATAGCGCACTTGTGGCGACTGGCAGCCTCGATTTACAGAGCTTGGTCCACTGGACCACCAGCAGTGGAAGGGGCCATTAGCCCCCAAGCCTGTAATTAGTGCACTGGACCGTGCCTGAAACGAATGCAGATTGAACCAACGCAGTGCGTCCCAGCGCTACAGCACCCCCTTGATCACACTAATTGGGCTTGGGCACAGAATCAGGGCCCGGGACAGCGCTGTCATTGCCCTATAGCGCCTGTCCTCATCTCTTTTACAGGCGATTCCACCACATCAGAGTGTTGGTCTCATGTTCACGTATGCGAATTAATTCGTAGTCAGTCCAATCTGGCCCTCTTGTATTGCCTACAGTTTTGCCCAGAGTCTCGCGAGGTCTTGCGATAGTGCAAATGCGCTGCCGGCTGCTTTCTCTCGATGAGGTCTCTGTGGCGAGGCAAAACAGGCAGAGCAAACCGCCATATCCTGCCAGTGCAACCTGGATTCTTTGCTGGATGAGTTTTGTCTTTACTAGCCATCCACTCCCGCCACAGGTTTCTATTCTCTTCAAGGTCGAATCGGGCGGGGACTCTTATAAAGCGTCTGTGTCATGACAACAACCCGAGGCCACCTGGCTGTGACTTCTCGAGTTGAAGAGGCGCTGGCGGAGCTGTTTGCTCCCTCGAGTGATCCATCCTACTCAGTTCCGAGTGATGGAGGAGATCCCGTCCACTGGGTGTACGTATAGGTGACAAAGGCCAAATAGGATGGTGGCCGTTCGAGCTCTTGGTAGTCAACATAACCATGGGCGTCAGAACCTTACACATGGGGAAAACACTGCTTTGGTGGGCATTTTTGACATCTAGGCACCTGTAGCAACCTCAATGCCTTGTGTATAACATCTCGCCTTTCCACTGCTGAGGATTTTGCCATCACCAGTCTTTCGTATCATCGGATTACTAGTCAAGCAAAGACTCGTACTATAGTTTCAGCACCTCATCAATGATTGTAACCCCACTGCAATGTTCAATCCCATCATCGGAGGGGCCGGAGATTGCTTAAATGACTCCGGCCGACGACCATGCAACTCTCAGCCACTCAGCGCAAGGGCTCGTAGTGAATGGTAGCATCAGATAACGGGCCACGCTGCGGAGAGGAGCCGTCGTCAAGATGTGAGAAGCGGAATATCTACAGCAAGAAAAATATAAATTTAACCATCCATTTATTACCGGACTAGCTATGCTTTTCGTGACAAGAAACATAGCATTCACCATTTGTCTAGGTTTTACAGAGTACGTTCGTTGTTCGGCTCGATACGAGGGGTCCCTCAGGGGATCGCCATAAGCTGAGTGAGACGGCGCTACCCATTTACGACGGGGGGGTCCTCCTATATAGAAACCATTTGCAGGGCGATGAGATTGCGAGGCCACCAGGACGTCTACTCAATCAACTAACTGCAATAACGAGGAAAGCAGTTCGCAGGCCATACATATTCTTAGTCCAGCGCATCCCCCCCAAGAACGTACCAGACAGTTCTAGCAGCTAATTATTATCCTTGCTGGGTGGACAACTGCCGGGCGAAGCATTTGGCTGCAACATGGCTAGCTTTAGTGCTTCCCTAGGCTGTCATGGGGTCCGCCGCCCGTCTTCGCCATCCCTGTGAGACGTACATGGATCGCAGGGTCAAATACTGCTCTATCTTGACGTCCTTTTACAGCAGCTAGATCGAGGTCAGCTTATGCTTCATGGCTAGAAGTAGAGCACCCCTCCGACCCCGATGTCTCCGACCCCGATGCAGAACCTGGATCCTAAAATTGTGGTACTACGTTTTTCTATTATTTTTGTGCATTTTCTAATAATGTGCCCTTTGCATGGTGGCCCTTTGATGAGTATGAGCACGCTAGCGAGTGATGGAACAAAGGTCCGCCTCCTACGGTAGGGTTACGCAGCTCAAGGCCAGCACCCAGGACTGTTTTAGGTTACCAATCTGCTTCGTAATTAGTTGGCACGATACCAGATTAAGAAATCCTGTTCGGGTCACCCGCTTCGGCAATGCTAGGCATCACATCCACATCCACAACGCAGAGGTATCTAACCACTCGGGCGCTGTGTCCGTATCGGACATGACTCCTCTACTCCGCTCTACTGCGTGCTTATGGTACAGACGTATGGACAGATGTAACTGTTGGAGTCACCTATCAGCTTCAGCTATAGCAACGTAGGGACGAAGATGTCGAGTAGAGCTAGTTCTTTCTTAAATAGCATTCTGCCTTGAATAGCACTCTGTCTCGAATTTCCCGCTCTCAGCTATCCCCTCCCTCTTCTTCCTGTAGATCTTATCAAGTTGCATCCTATTATGTCTAGGAGCGGCAAGATAGAAGCTCTATTCGTCAGTTAGAAACATTGTCTCATCTTATGTCAGGCCGATTAGCCTCTACAAGTAGCGCCTCTCCCCATCATTGTTTGTCAATTATACCATCACCCAGACTTAGACTCACGATGAAGGCCATATCGCTGCTAGTAGCCGTCTCGTTGTTCTCCCATACTGTTGTATGTGATCTGGGAATCGTCGTGGCGCGATACAAGGAACCCCTTGAGCCGTGGCTGCCCGTCGCCAAGAATACATTTATTTACGCCAAAGGCGGCATTTCTCAAGAGAACGATACAGTCGACCATGGAGTGTTCCGCGCTTACAAGTCGCTTCCCAACATTGGCCGCGAGGGACACAGCTACTTGACTCACCTCGTCGACCACTACGATGACCTCCAAGACATCATGATCTTCTCGCAAGCAAACCCCTTCGATCTTCTGAACCCGGTTGTCAACACTACTCAGCAGATGGTTGATATAGCGCAGCAAGTCTCACCGGATGAAATTGATGCCTTCAACCCGTCGCTCTTCCACGACACGTCTGATTGGGCCAAGATCGACTGGTCAGTCCCTAAAGAGTCCCTTTGGATGACGCCTAACCAGTTGAGGACTCTTGACTACGCGCCTTACACACCAGCAGAGTTCTGGTCCCTTGTTTTTGAGAAATGTCATCCGGCCGCTATTCGTTCCAACCACGGCGCAATTTTTGCCGTTCGTCGGGAGACCATTAGGAAGCAGCCGCGCGAGGTGTTCGAAAGGGCTGTAGCAGAATTTACCAAAGCCAACTCGGTTAATCCCGAGATTGGTTTTTTCTGGGAGCGATTCTGGGCACCGATGTTTTCGAAAAAGTACTGGCTTTCGCATATCGAGAACCCGTAGATGAATAGCAGGCAGGAAGCTTTCCATGGGGTGGCAGAAATGACGAATTAATTAGCCAAATGGGGCCAATTACCTTTCCCTGGAGTGGATAAACCCATGTTAACTATCCTCCTTCCAGCGACGTTTGCCATTGTATTGGACCTTTTGCCATTTAACTGGATTGAAAGTTTTTGGGGTGCGTATTGCATCCAATGTGCTAGTGGTAATGATCTTGCGTGGTTTTACATGAAGCAATCAAATTAGTATTTATATTGGCACAAGTACTAACTAAGCACGATTAATTTTCTTAATCTCGACAACCACGGAGTGAGGGCGCAATGAGCTTTAGGTAGTATTACTAGTAATTAAGTAAAGGGAAAATGCAAACATGAGGAAGACTTAATTATGAATACTGTGACTTCGTCGTACTTGCATGATGAAAGAGTGACACATATATAAGGTACGTCTCTAGATCACATCCACATTAACATTACCAAAACTGACCGTGTCCCAAGTAGGAGTCGAAGTAAACGCCTATTCCGATGTTTTATTTTCGGTGGCCATTTCAACCGCAATCCTAGTCCTCTCGTCGAGATTCTCTTCCGGTAAACCAAGTATCGTATTGTGTACTTTGGCTGAGAACTCATTGGCGCTGCCTTTGAAGAAAGCACGAGCATAGAGCATTCTGGCAAAACCACGAAGATCGCCGGCCTTGAAGCTAGCCACTCCATCATCGAATCGCTTTTTTGCGGGCTCGTACTCAATAGTCCAGTCAGAATCTGTGGTCCCCGTCACTCGTTTAACACTCTCAAACATATCCCTTTGGCTGATCACGAAGCTTTTGATGTATATGGGACCGTTTAGGAAGCTGGCCACGGTAAGACTTGTATCCGAGGAGTCTTCGGGCAGCTCCTTCAATGATAAGACGGCCGCAACAGCGCGTCCACACTGTTCCCAGGTGCTGGTAGAGTTTTTCACGTTGCCGTCGTCGAAGAGGGTTACAGATCGCTTTTCAAAGTCGAAGCCGAAGCGGTCCGCGGTGCCTGCCAGGCTAAATTCGTACCAGAAGCCGCAGCAAAGAGCAATCCAGCTGAGACCTAAATCTTCAATCTCTTTGCGGTTTGCGCCTCCCACAACGCCGAGCATAGTTGCATTCGCAAGTTCAGTATTCTTGAAGTCGCCGCCATACCAGTTTGGCATGATGTAAGGCACACCTGCCTTTGCGGCCGCTTGCACCAGTTTACTGTGGGTGCCTTGGGGTGCCATTACGGACATGGTAATGACTAGAAACTGCTGGCCTCGTAGGGCGGCAACAAGGCTAGCTTCGTCCTCGTAGTTGACTTTGGCCACCTTGATGCCTTCTGGCAGCTTGTTTTTGCTGTCTACCCGAGAGATTGCTGTCACTTCATGTTTACCAGTAGCTAGGAGTGCTTCGGCGATATGTTTCCCGACAGAACCTCCAGCCTAGGTCTTGGTTAACGCGGGTGTTTCTCTTTTCATTCAGTTGCCTTTACTTACACCGACGATGGCGACCTTCTCAATGGCATTCTTGAAGCCTGCTGGCTGGTCTTGGGCGAACTTGGTAGACATGGTGGTGTTCAAAGAAATTAAGACACAACCAAGGGCAATTGCAACTTTATGAAAGCAATGTAGATGCCTTGCGCTTGCTGTAGATTAGAATTCTGAGGTTTGATGTTCCGTTTGATGCCGATGATAGAAAAGATTGACAGCAAGAACTCGAGGGAGTTCGTCAATATTTTATAGTTTTTGATCATTTCACAAAATCCCATCATCGCCTCTTAATTCACCGGTTTTCAGTAGGCAGGTAGTAGCTCCTAAGTCCGAGCCTCACGATATCCGTCGCCGCCGGATACCAAGACGAGACGCGGACATGGATTTTACCGGCCGCCCGCTGTGGGGCCATGATGCTCACCAATCACAACTTCAAGCCGCGCCCAGTCTAACCCAGATTCGTATTCCGGTTGTTTTACGATGATGGATTTCCAATCATGAATGTGGCAGCTTATTACTTACTACCTTAAATAAAGTCTCCGTGAAACTTGGAACTTTCCTCTCTATGTCTTTTATGATGCAGACAAATGGCGAGGGCCCACGTTCTCATCCAGTTAAAGTCAGCCTAGCTTTACAATCACCTACCGCCGTCACTGTATGCCAATACTATCTCCGATTCAGACCGGTCAAGGATGATAAAACATCCCTGTTGGCGTCTTGTAGACTTCAAGATTGAGTGCGTTGAACGAGGGTGCACCGAGCTCTCTGTGAACTGAGTAAATAGCATTATTCGCCACTATGATTTGACTAGTCAAGCGGTCGAAATGCACGGCGATTATTAGTCTATGTCCGATGAGGCCATGTCAGCGCTTACGTTAATATACCTAGTTCAAGATGCCAGGCCAGCGTGACTTTATTCTTCCATTATTACTCATCTTCTAACGCTCTACCTTTGAAATTATATATCCAGAGAAGCCTGAACTACATTATCTGCATTTTCCAGAACGTTAATGTCCTGACTTTCGGCGCCTCTGCAAGTTCTGTAGCAAAGCCCAGGCAATATAAGGGTACATTGGAGGCACAGCGTCAATCATGTTTGTAGTCGCCGTTATGGAACTTAAGACAATTAGCGAGCTTGAGATATGCATGGCGATTTCCATGACGGCATCAAGCGCCTCCTGTAAGGTTCGTTGCCATTCTTTCTGTGTTTCGAACTTTGCCCTAGCTATACATAGCTGCAGACTGACGATACGTTGGTGTAACAAAAATAGAGCTCTATTTGAAGCTCATTAGCCTGGTTCGAAGAAATTATTATACACGGGCAGGGGTATGTAACTAGGATAGCAAGAGTGAAGGACAAACCCAACCGCAATGTTTATAGCAGAACTGAGACCACCCAAACTACCCTTCGCATTGCGGCATGACCATGGAAAGGAAGGTTTGGGTATTTGTATCTAGACCTTCAAGTTGGAACAGTCTTGAATATACGTCTAAAGTTTCCAAACCTTCAGAACTTGGTCCAAAAGGCAAGTGGCTTGCGCTGTCCGTCCAAATCCTCCAACTTTTGGTAAGGGAAGGCAAGACACTGGGCTGTTAGGTAGAGGCTCCAAATTTAGCACGTTGAGCTGGTCAAGAATTTGAAGGTCAAGAGGAAGTCGAGTATTTACATCTTGGAATGCCGCAACTGGCGGCTAACTTTTGACTGCCACTGAAGAACATCCTAACGCCAGAAAATCTAAGCTTCAGCTCTTTTTTTCAGTTGGTGAGAACGAAATAAAAAACGTAGTACTCGGATATATCAATTCTCTACCACGTGTTTGCCTCTTCTTCTGGTGTAGAATGCATAAGGGATCATCTCTGCTAGCGACTGTACCTAGCAATATAGAAAAAGCATCTAACTATTAGTATCGATAGCTATTAGCAATAGCTATATATATTATTATTATCTCTATGTTTAAGTAATATAGTTTTCTGTATATATTAACTGAGGGCTTGCTTTCTCCCTAGTGTGAGCATGTAATGTTATGTTATACTAGCTGTCGTTGCCCTTGTTGCTACTGACTTTCCTATCGCATTTACTTACTCCAGAATGAACTATACTACATACAGGGGGGGTAGCACTGCTAATAAATTTAGAACCTGTTAAACTTTTGCAATGCCTTGTATTATATTACTTACTGCATATAGTGGATTTGTCGTTCCTGAGTATCTCTCAAATTATATAGATCTTCTCCTTAAAAGGCCATAGGACTACACTCAAAATTATCTCCCTGGTGATTCCAAGTCACCGAAATACACATGTCAGAGTTCAAGGTATTGCAAACTTTGTATAATTATAGGTTTTGCAAAGTATAATATAGAGTTCATTATGAGAGCAGTGTTATTGCCCTGGAGGAGATCTATAATTATTTGTAGCTGGCGGTAATAGCTTATAATTGGAGCTTACCTGTCTGTCTCGCTTCCCTAGATGCATTTACATAGTCCTCGTAAAGTTCGAAAGCTAATGTTGGTGCTAGTCTTGCTGATGGATGGTTCGTGGCGTTTGAGGCGGGAGAAATTGGCGACCTAACTTTGTTCATATGATCCGGCCCTCTTTGACTTAAGTTTGTGGCACCGATGATTCACTTCATCGCCATATTAAGCTTTTCACTCTTGACTAGTTTAGGTATATATATATGCATACCTCCCAACTCTCCTTGGACAAGTTTTTCGTATCACACCATCGTACATGATCTACTCGACATTGATCTATTTTCTTCTCCCTAATCAATCTGCACCCATCAAAGTAGCAAAATCTCTGCAACTACTGAAACAGTGATATATCAAATAAAAGAAAATGGGACAACAATCATCAAGGCTGCAAAGACCTACCGGTCCGCCCCCGCCATATGAGGCCTCGGTACCGACCAACAACAGGCTGGCTCCTAGACCAGTAAGCAGTTCAGTGCCTGGGAAGATGACGGTGGTGATGTCACAATCCTCCCAAGTTGAAACTGTAGACATTCACGCACCGTGGTTTGCGGTTATTTCTCTTGATGTACAGGATATTACGAAGCTAATGCGAGACGGATTCTATTGGAGCGAACATGATATAAACATCGCGGAAAATCGCTTAATCCAAGACCTAACGCCATTGGCTGACCCTGATGACATAAAGAAATTCGGCTGGGAAATGTTTCGGTTGTATTCGCTCAAAAGCGAATCTTGGAAAGGCAACTTATCAGTCTGGTTCAGAAGCTCGACAGAGATGTGTCGATTTCGACTTGGGCACCTCACACCCGACCTTGTCCAAAGTTTAGTGTGTACCAGACTTGATGGGTCAAAAGTTTATGCATATTATTCGCAGAGGAAAAATGAGTCTTTCAATATCATATACGATGATATGCCATTACAGGGTTGGTGGCCATGGCCAAAGGAAGGTGTCGAGAAGACGGCAAAGTGAAATTGGGAATCTGGGACAGCCTGCCAGCTGTCAAGCAAAATTGGGAATCTGGGCCGGCCCTGCCAGCTGTCAATAAGTCCCCTTCCCACAATTTTATTTCTACCAAGACTCTGGCTCCTCCCACCTTTCTTTTTCTTTTCCTCTTTTCTTTTCCTCTTTTCTTTTCCTCTTTTCTTCTCATTGAGCCACCCTGTTTGCAGTCTGAAATTTTATTGTCAGGTTTTCAAAACACTATTCCAGAATACGTTCCGTCATCATGATCACGTAAGTTCCAAGTTCCTATTGCCCCCTCTCATCAGTCGACAGAATTCACCCGCGTTCATGTATCAATTTCCATTGGTAATACTTTTCTAGCACGAGATCTTTTTACTTTGTTCCCCACCTCGCGCGTCCTGACCAGGAGCAGCAGCATGGTCCCTCGTCAGGCCACAGTCGCGGCGCAAGCGCGACCAGTCGAACCAAGTGAGTTGTCGATCAATGCTTCCCCTTCCCATGCAAGGAGTACATATCTATAGATCGTTAGTACTAATTTGTGGTAGTCTGTTAGATGGTCATGAACTCCAAGAAATGTCACGTCCCTCTCCTCGTCCCTCTCATAGCGACAACCCTGTCGATTATGTCAACAAATGCGTGAGTGGTGTGGCTCCTGTGATGGCCTCGGCTCCAACTCCCGCCCGCTCGCTCCCTCTGCCGGCTCCCATGGACCTCGAAGCCGCGCTTCCCGCAATTCCCGTCGGCGAGAATCCACAGGAGTTCTCAATACATTTGCGGGAGGAGACTCATGTGGGAGACAAGGCCCTCTAGGAGAGAGTCTTGTCGCAGCTCTATCCTTGGTTCCGCATCATCCTGGTGGTTGTTTTGGGGGGTGCTGTGATTGAGTCAGCTGCTAGAGTTCTGAAGTCGAATTAGCAGTGGATACGGCAAACCAGTAACCATCGGTATTGTTTTGACTTGCGTTTATTAAACCACTTGCTCGAATATGATATTAGCAATGAATTACACTAAATCGCCAGATCCATTGTCCCCCCCTCTACTCTTTGTGATACTAACCATTTAGTAATACACATCATTGATCCTGTGTATACTCCTCAATAACACTCTTCGGCTCCACATACGAGCCAAGTGCCTGGTACTTGATATCATCATATCCAAACGCCTTAGGACCACCAATCTCTAAACCAGCAGGCACTTCCGTCCACCTTGGTGAACAGGTCATGCCTATTACCGTCACATGATACCCGTACTTGAACTCTGGCACACCCAGCGCCCTGCCAGATCCATTATCTAGGATCGCGATTAAATCTGGCACCGACGCTACGACCTGCGTTGTCTTGCCATCTGCAGAAGTGTGCTCTGCAAAGATATTCTCGTTCTTAAACGGAATCCGCATTATACCACCCGTGGCGACAGGCGTGGCACGATCCTTGTCCCCAGGAAACTCATCGTCATCATCCTCGCTAAAGGCGGCGATATGCACAGTTCCGTATGAGTGACCCTTGAATAGGCGTCTTTCAACTGCGATGATCTTGCCGCGGAAGAGCACCTTTGCTGCCTGTGGACCGCCAGACTCCTTAATAATGGACTCGGCAACGGCGGAGAGCTGGTTGCTGGCCTCACAGCGAGAGATACACCTGCCAATACGCCAGGCAAGAGAGCAGGTATTTAGCACGCCGAACTTGCGGACGTATTCTGTCTTGGTGGGCTTGGCTGCCATGCCGACTCTGCTGCCCATTTCAGTACATGAGGCTCGTAGTGCGCGGTCAACGATTTCATCATCTGAAGCTCGCGTCATGATAATGCTCTTGCCGTCACCAGAATCAATGGCACAGGGAACGAGTTCCCGCGGTACGTGAACTGCCAGCGTTGTTTGCCAGTACGTGGGATATGCGCGACCCATCCAGTCACCATCGATAATGGGCACATTAAAGAAGCGCGATGAACCCACGAGCATGGGCTCCATGCCATTAGCGCCACCAATCTCAAGTCCCATGACAGCATCAAACGTCTTGTGGCCCAGGTACTCCATCAGCACCTCAAATGCCTGCACCGTCTCGATAGACTGCAAGCGTTCGACGGACACAGCAGGTGATCCCATGTGTCCGCCCCAGTAGATATTGGCATCGTCTTTAAGAGATGAATGGTCAATAATTCGTACATTGTGGCCGGCACGGAGAATGTTGCGCATTTGTAGGAAGCTAGGGGCAGGGCTGCCACCACCAGCGCAGCCGAGGACATAGCAGCCATCTGCAAGCCAAGCAAGATCTGTTTCACTAAGGAACCACTCATCTATACCGTCGGCATTTCGCTTGATAAGAGGCTCATACTTGTAGGGGTCAACTTTAGCCTCCTCGGTCGCCCTGACGGCGCGGTTTTTCTGACCCTCTGAGACGGGCTCCTCCTCGTACAAGTCATCGACATCCTCGGGTAGCTGGTCTTGTAGCACACTGGCCTGGAAATCAACATCACCAACGGCCTTGACAATTGTGCGAATTTGGTTGGCTACATATTGCAATGGCATGCATTCAACGTCGGCAATAATAACGCTACTCGGGACGGCGCCGGCAGCGATTGCTCTCTTGATAGCGAGATCCTTGGCATGTTGCATGGCTTGCATCTCAGTCTGGCTCGTTGTGTTCTGCACGATATCTACGCTGCCACAAACACGCGAGATGGCAGCTCCAACAGCGTTTGCTACGTCATGGAACGGTGGCCGGATAACCTCGGAAGCGCCGTCAATGTTATCAGGCGCCAGCACAGCACCGCCACCGACGAGGAGCACAGGCATAGGATCTGCTGACGTCTTGACCATGTCGACCGCTCCATCCAGTAGAGCCTTGATGCGCTGTTCCGCTACTTTGACAAGGCTTGGGTCCAAGCTGGCAACCTTAGTCACATCTCCCATCTCTGCGACTCCAAGCGCTACCGAAATATCTGACGCTGTGCACGTCGGGCCACCAAACACGAGTGCCTCTTGCAGCAAGTAGTGCCCAACAGACTCTGGCCCAACGCGCACCTTGCCGTCGACTTCTCGAACAAGTGAACCACCACCCAGCCCGACAGAGTGGAGATGAGGCATGGAGTAGTTGACTCTTACGCCAGCGACCGTGACGTATGCAGATGCCTGGCGCGGCAGCCCACTTGGTAGGATGACACCGACATCTGAGGTGGTACCGCCGATATCAACAACAATAGCAGATAAGTCGCCACCAGCGTCGATGCCAGCTAGGTACGCCGCACCACGCATGGAGTTGGTCGCGCCAGAGGAGAAAGTTTTGATGGGAATCTTACTCGCCGACGCTGAGTCCAAGATTGTTCCATCATTCTGTGTGATGAACAGCGGGCATGAAAGCTGCAGCTTCTTCATCGCAAAACGGAATCGCTTAATGGTCTTGCGAGCATAGCTGAGAATCGCAGCATTGAGGATACTGGCATTCTCACGCTCCATGAAGCCAATATTAGCCACTTCATGCGAGCAGACAACATCAACACCAGGTAGTTGCTGTGCAATAATGCCACGCACGCGAGATTCTTGGTTAAAGGTCTCATCAATAGGGGAGAAGACACCGACAATAACGATAGCGTCTAGACCAAGGGCCTTGATTTTTGCACACTCAGCGATGACCTGAGCCTCAACAATAGGCGCCTCCTGCGACCCATCAATGTGTAGTCCACCATCGATAATACCGCAGTAGCCGTTGAGGATAGATGCCAGGTCGTCAGGAAAGTCCGCAAACGGGGGAACTTCTCGTGTAAATGAGCGCGAGAGGCGTAGAACAGCTACTTTGCGTAGCCGGCGCGCATCGCGTTCGACAACGGCGTTGATGAAGTGTGTAGTGCCGATCGTGACGCTGGCGATGCGATCTGGGCGAATGGAAGCACCATCGATGACGGCGCGAACGGCAGCCTCGATGCCCGATGTGGCATCAGGTGTCGTGGGCGTCTTTTTGAAAGTAATGACACCGCGGTTAGGATCGCCTTCGGCAGCAATGGCAGTATCGATAGCCACAGCATCGGTATTTGTGCCGCCAACATCTACACCAATGCGGATGGTCTTGCCAAGCGCCATCTGAAGATATTGAGATATTCCAGGCTATTTGTTAGATGTTGACTGTATGTCCTGATCGATACGAGATGGAAAATTGTACAGGTCTTTGGTCACCTGCGTGCGTCGTAGCTTATCTATGAGTTCGGCGAGGAGAATCTCATCGGCGGTGCTGCTCCGAAGACGGCCACCGTGCGGCACGCTACACATTGCCAGCTATACAAGTTGTGAGGGAATCAGTCAGGAGGAATGGGGCAAGTTTCGCAATGAATACATTGCGGCTAGTTGAGGGCCCTTTTTTCTCAGTCGTTCCTTATCCAGGTTAGGCGATGCCTATTCCCCATAATTTGTGAGACCCAGCTTGGAGATAGGCTCCGAGTTTTATCGCAGCAATTCGCGTGGCCCCAAAAATCGCTCTTATCATTCATCATCGAAGAAAAGAAGGTAAGGTTCAAGATTCCCCGAATCAAGCCGTCGAATCCAGACGTTATTGCGGGGATGTTGGAGACGGTCCACCGAGCTCTCGCTAGTTAGCCTTCTTGTAGGACTTATCCACGTCAACGTGGAAGTCAACGGTTAAAAGGCAAACGCAGAAAACAGCCAATCATAGCTCGTTCTAATGAAAGTGATGGCGCGGTTGAATGCTTAAACGGAGCTTGGCGTCTCACCCACGTTGGGTGGGGGTCCGCTGATTATTGCCGTATCTCCTCCACCTAGACTTCCAAGAGTCATGCTCCTCTGATGGCGTTGGTGTTGAGAGGGGAAGAAGACGTATTTGATCTTGACAATGCGCCAGTAGTCCCAGCGGCTTGGTAACCGTCTGATAAGCAAGCCCTGGACGGCGGGGTGCATGAAAGCCACCCACCGAACTGAACGGCATGGAACATGCTTGCTGGATGTATCGCCCCAGACGTGAGTCTCAGCCTATTCTCATGTGGCACTGTTGCAAACCGAAGATCAATCGCAACAAATACAGTCAGCTTCTTATCACTTCTAACTAGATATGTAACCGTCAATATTGCCACGAGAGGCGTTCGTTATCTGAGCCACATCGGAGCGAGGTTGGCGCGGCGGATGTGCATCCATATCCGCGTTTACCATGGCAGTAATTTTACATGGAGCGCACCACCACGTGGCAGGACAACTTAAGACTCTGCCACTACCTGTGGATTTGTCTCTCATTGACTTAAATCTTCAATCCTCTTTCTTAGAAGATTTGCAAACGCCTGGCGCACTTCACCATGGGTTTACTGACGTGGATGCGGCTCCAGCACTCGGATCGCACGTACTCGAGTGTTTGGATCAACAATGATATTCGTCCGCTGGAACCGGCACGAAGAACATGGACGCAGTTTACTTTCATATCCTTTTGGTTGACTAACCAAATTGCCAGTACGTCCGTCCCCTGATCACCTGCCCCTCTCTTCAGCATGCAGCTAATAGTTCAGTTTCCAACTGGCAGCTCGGTGCCTCTCTCGTTGCCACGGGCCTTAGCGTGTGGCAGGCAATCCTGGCTACCATCATTGGAAAGGTCATTATCGCCCTTGTTGCCATCTTCAACGGATACGTTGGCGCAGAATGGCACATTGGCTTCCCCGTCGTGTCACGCTACGTCTGGGGCCACTACGGCTCCTTTCTCCACATTGTGCAACGGATTATCCTCAGTCTGGTATGGTTCTCTGTCCAGTCATGGACTGGCGGATTAAGCTTCGCTGTTGTTTTGTCCGCAATATTCCCCAGCTTCCAGCGTATGCCTAATAAGTTCCCCGCTTCATCTCACCTCGAGACGAAGCAGTTTGTCGGCTGGATATTGTTTAATGTCGCCATGATTCCCATATTGTACATTCCCCCGCATAAAATTAAGAAGGTCCTTCATGTCTTTAATGCGCTGGCGTCAATTACCCTCATCTCCATTATGATTTGGGCCTTGGCAAAAGCTAAGGGTGGAGGCCCTCTACTCTTCAGTCCTACCAAGGCTATGAGCTCGTCAGAGCTTGGTTGGGCTATCACTTCTGGTGTTAGCACTGTTATTGGAGGCATTGCAGTTGGTTTGACTAATGCCAACGATTACTCTCGCTTTGCCCGTAAGCCTGGGGATCAAGTCTTTGGACAGTGGTTTTCCATTATGTACGTGGACTCTACTTTGCTGTATGACTTCTTATTAACGCCTCTAGCTTCTTCGGAACTCTCTTCCCCCTTTTCGGTTGCCTAGCAGCATCTGCAACACAGGGCTTCTGGGGCCAGGCCATCTGGAATCCTCGTAAGTAAATCTCTGGTGAACAACTAAAACCATGCCTAACGCTCAATAGCCCTCATATGCCAGCAGTGGCTTGACGAAAACTATAGCTCGGGGTCCCGCGCCGCAGCCTTTTTTGCCGGTGTCGGTCTCCTCATCTGCCAAATCGCCATCAACGTTGTAGACAACGCCTTCAGCGCGGGCATGGATCTTGCGGGGCTGGTGTCTTCGTACCTAAACATCCGCCGCGGCGCCTATATCGGTTTGATACTCAGTATCGCCCTCTGCCCCTGGGAACTGCTTTCCTCGGCGGCCGTCTTCATCTCTGTCCTATCGGCGTATAGCGTCTTCTTGGGTCCCATCATTGGCATTCAGGTTTGCGACTACTGGCTGATCCGCCAGCGTCGCCTCAAGTTATCAGACCTGTACAAGCCGTCCCCAAGCAGCATCTACTACTTCAACAGCGGCTTCAACCCACGGGCCTTCGTTGCCTGGGTGCTCGGCTTTGCAACTCAGCTTCCAGGGTTTGCTGCCAATGTGACACCCAATAGTGTAAAAATTGGTGCCGCATGGACACACTTGTTTGACCTGGCCTTCCCTCTCGGATTCGCCATTTCGTTCACGGCACACTATGTGCTCAATATGGTGTTCCCGCCACCTGGGTTGGGTGAAATTGACGAGGTGGATTTCTTTGGCACGTTCCGGCCTGATGAGGCGGCCAAGTTGGGTGTCATTGACGGTGTTACAGTAGAACAGGTGGATAAGGAAAGGCGATTCTTTGGTAGCAATTAGATGTCTGGAGTTTCGTGATTTGTTAAAACAATAAAGTTTTGAATAGATTAAAGCAATAAATATATCCATCTGTGTCTCTTGTCTTGAATCAATTGGCCTCGTCGGTTCATATGAAATACAAGACTAGAGGAGGTAACAAAGAAACTAACTTGCAATGCAATACCTAGTCACCTATGACCTGACGGCTAACATCACTGATTGCTGCCAAATTTAGGTTGAGCTGGGCTCCATAAACTGTGAACCATTTGTCCTTTAGTCGATATAGCATATGAATCTAATTAGTAATTACCAATAGCCCTTAATTAAAGGTGGCAGAAGACCCAGTCGAACGGCCAGTTTATCACTCACTGATTCACTAAAGATAAAAATCTCAACTTGTAGCATAATAAATGACAATAATTTAGATTGTCCGATATTAATACCCAACAATTTCTTAACACCAACTGTCCGAATTCCGCTACAAACGCTTACATCTATCACACCCAAGTCGACAGCGTCCAGTTAATGACATAGGCGATTGTTCTCTATGCGTGTAAAATGCCTTCGGTTCTACATTTTAAAATGTCACCACAATCTTGTCATTTATATACCGCATATATATTCGGGAAACTTTGGAGGCGTGCTCTTTGACAGGTCAAAAGTTGAATTATAGAAGACACATTTCAGGTGAAGGTGAAACTTCTCTTGTACGAGCTGCTGAACTCCGTGCCGTTACCTCACATCTTGCTAGGCTTTTTTTAGGGGCCTTGCTCTTATCTAGTTTACTCAAAAAAATTGATGTGTTCCGCACCGGCTTCCTGGATCAGAAACTTACAGTTCGATCAATGGCCGAACAAGCTCCCCCACAATTCGCCACTACCATATTCGTCATGCTCTGGTTGTTCAGCTTTACTCATAAATTTTCGGCCGAGAGCCAGACCATAAAATCTTTATTCCTCCCCTTCTCTCTAGCTGTCTCCCGACCCATTCCCTGTATACAAGGCTGCAGATGCGGACCTTCCCCCGCCATTGTCACTGCTGACGATGCATGGCCTCCAACCAAGCCTGACGATGTGGTCATGACGCAATATGAAGCTGTTCGCGATGCGTGGTCAAATCCTGCACTTCGGCTAGGTGATGGCCAACAAGGATTTGTCAGCGCCTTGGCAGAGAGCCTGAGGTGGAATCGTGCAAGTGAGTTATTGAAGGCATTCCGGATAGACTGAAGGGATTCATGAACATGTATGTAGCATCGCTCTTGTTGACTGTTTAAGCTCGATTGGAGACACGCAGTTTAAAAGCGACGGATTATGTTTATCAGTACTCTTCGGGGAATTGCAACAGTTATGTGTAGTTATAGCCTTTATGCCAGGCATGTGAATGCAATGAATTCTCAGCGATAGGCTTCACCGCTAGCTATATCGCCTACTCATCCATCTCATCTTCTACACGAGTGGAATCTCAATATATAGGTGTAGGGTGTCTCAATGGAAGTGCGACGATCTAGCTTGCAGGTCTCTATCGTGCGTCTCAGAAATACTACCCGCTTGAACGCAATACCATGTGAGAAGAGCTTCTCGCTCCCCTATTATTTCCTTGAAAAGATTTGGTTCACCCTCATTGTTACCGCATCTGATTAAAATTCATCCGGGCAAGATTCATCCGGATATGAGATTCCCATTAAGTCATGTACTGAAACTGACCGGACCACGCCAGAAAGAGGAAAACTAGTTCAACAATTAACTACGCACTTTGAACTACTTTCGATATTAACGTGCCTAATTGCCATCTACTTCTTCACGATGGCCACAGTACCATGCCCGAACCAAACGGTAAAAGAGGCGTACAATTTCTCAATCCTTATTCGGGTTAAAAAATGCCTAATCATAGAGCATACCGCCAACCAGGTCTCTCCTTGCCCGCCCTGGTAACATGGGTGATTTGGCCACTTTCCAGCTTTTTATTCAGTCTTCGGAAGTGTTCTCTTAGAAACAGGCATAAGACCATAAATACCGCCTGGCAGCATGCAACGGTGATGAGCGCGGGTTTATACACAGGCGCATCCTGTGGTCGGAACACAGAAGAACTAATAATTCCAGCCAAGTTCTGCGCCATAAAATTTAAGCCTAGACGGAAAGCCCTCCCAGTTGTAGTGGTGGTGTTGGAAGCAACCCACACGGGAACAAGGATACCGGGTGTAAAAGTTCCAAATGTAATGAGGTATGTTAGAAAGTATCCTACCTCGACATGCTTGACCAAGTCAAGAACAGCAAGGAGGATCCAGGCTAGGAATGACACGAAGAGTGTTCCGACCGCAATCCAAGCTCGCTGCTGCAGGCGATCTGAGACCCATGTGGTTGTTAGTTGAACCGCCGCTGCGGTGAGATTCGGCCCTACGGTGTAGAGATTTGCCTTTGATGGGACGATAGCAATGCGCTTGACGATCGTCTGCAATTATTCATATTATTATCAATCGGTTTAGTAGGTCAACGGGATTAATACTCACAGGAAGAAAATTGGAACTGCTGGCGATGCCGACGCCATAGAGCAGCGGCATCAGAGTGAAAACCCAGGTTGTCCAGTCCTTTGTCTCGGCAATCGCGTCGTCCCACCGGTAATGCTTCTCAAGATCTTGTGAGTCTTCCTCGAGACGGCGTCGGGCGATAGCCTTCTCCTCTTCTGTGAACCAGTGAGACTTTTCCACACTGCGGGGGAAGATGAAGAACAAAATGATGCCCACCCCGACAGTCATTGCACCCTCAATTAGAAAAAGATATTGCCAGCCGCTGAGCGCCTTTTTCCACTGAAACACAGAGAATGCAATCAGGCCCGAAATTGCGCCGGCAACGAAGCCCATCATTCCAAATACACTGGTTCGGAAACTAAGTTCACGACGAGTGTAGAAAAGACTGCAGTACAGGATAGCGCAGGGGAAAAAGGCAGCCTCAACACAACCCATCAATATTCGTGTAGCAAGAATACCTCCAAAATTCTTTGTTGCAGCAGCACACATAGCCATGGTGCCCCATATAACCATGATGGAGGGTATAACTACCGACGGATTGAACCGCTTTGCAAGGAGCGTGAAAGGAACGTTCATGAGGGCATAGGGAATGTAGAAGAGGATGAGGAGTAGAGTGAATTCATTCCCAATAAGACCAAGATCCTTCTCCAAAGTATCTGTCTTTGCATTCCCGAGATTTGCCCTGTCCAGGGTATGTGTAAGGTACGCCAGTGCTAGTAGTAAGCTCTGTCAGTAGGTGTTCGCTGAGCGTTTTGAGATTTGAACTAACCCAACGCGGGCATGAGTATCAGATCTTGTTTCCATATAAGACGCTTCTCAACTACTCTATCAATGGGTCGCAGGTCCGTGCTAGTGGTGTCTGACCCGATGGGTGCAACATCCTGGTTGACATGCTTCTCGAAATCTGTAGTAATAGCCATCGCGATAGCTCTTCCAGATCCTGACCGAGGTAGTGATAATTCTCAGTTGAAGGCAAAGATACGCCTACGACTCAATTTCAAAGGAACCGCGTAATTTAGATCATGAATAGAGCTTGGCTTTCTTTGCTGCTAGGAGATAAAGTGTTCACATGATGATGGTGGTGAGAGAAGTTATAGTTTCTGTGACGACAGGTTACATCAAGAATTGGCAACTCATCTCCCACATCATAGATACCCGCCTAGACGAGTACATCACACGTTTACAGCTTTGGAAAATGGGAAACGGATGTCGATATCATACTCGATATGGATAGCTCTCCACAATGCGATGCCAATACCACAAATCCGTCTCGGGGGTAACCAATTGCGTGGTCTTTATCAATGATTCCACATCAACAATGAATTTCCTCATCAAAGGCTGCTATCACGCACTCTCCAGTGGCTGGTATCTTAACATTTTTTTCACGTGGAGCATGGTCCACTTGTGGCTGGCTGTTGTGCCAAGCTGCAATATTGCCCGCGTTCTCAAGGTCGCAAGAAAGAACCCACAGGGCTTCTAGCACGTCATTATCCAACGGACCTGGTGGAGTTCCGTTCTTCGGATGTTAAGAAACGATTACAGATCATATCTAAACTCAAGTCAATCGAAGGAGTTGACTGACTTCACTATGTCACAAAGCTTTCCAAGTAATCGCTTAGCATTCCCGTCGATGCAAAGGTGTCGCGTCCAGCTTCAACCAACACTAGCAATCGAAAATGGCGGAACGACATCCTGTTGCGGACCTTACTGATAGGGATGGAGATGATAACTTTCAAGGCAGAACTGCACCTTCGAATACTAACGGCCAAACGATAATCTTACGCTCGGAGTCACAAAATTCTAGGTGGAGGTCGCGTTTTCGTTACCCCATTGTCGCCGCTGGCCTAGCTTTCCTTTTAGGTCCAATTTCTTTTTTGTGGCTAGGTGAAAGTTCAGTTGAACCAACAAACTACGCAGAACGTACGAGGCGAGTATTGAAAACGACACCGTGAGTTCTCTCGGCCCCCTTTTTCCTGGAAAGAGGGTCTAACAAACTTACAAAGCTTGATTGATGGTCACAACGATCTGCCATGGCAGCTGCGCATCGAACTACATAATCGCATATATGATGGTCGTGTTGACTTTACTCATAAGCTGTTGGGACATACAGATATACAAAGAATGAGGCAGGGAATGGTTGGTGGGCAGTTTTGGAGTGTTTATGTGGATTGTGACACAAACCAGCAGCACTTCGAAGACCCTTCAGTAAGTTTATGTCGGACGGCTCTTTCGTTCCTATACTGACGATTAAATCTGCAAAGTGGATAGTTAGAGACACACTGGAGCAAATCGACGTCACTCGCCGCTTCATTCAAGAACACCCCCAACACCTCCAGTACTGCGAAACGGCGGCTTGCGCCAGTTCAGCTTTCAAATCTGGCCGTATCTCGAGTATGATAGGCATTGAGGGAGGGCATCAAGTCGGCAGCAGCATCGCGACAATACGACAAATGTATAGTTTAGGAGCTCGATACATCACACTTACACACAACTGCGATAATGCATTTGCAACATCAGCATCAACGGTCGCTGCCGGAGGTCCGGATGGGGGGCTCTTCAAGTTGGGAAAGGAGGCTATTAAAGAAATGAACCGCCTGGGCATGATGGTAGACCTTTCACATGTCTCGCACCAGGCCATGCGGGACGCGTTGAGCGTTGCGAGGGCGCCTGTGATATTCTCGCACTCTGGTGCCTATAGCGTGGAGCCTCATCTCCGCCATGTTCCCGATGATGTTTTACACTCCGTGAAACGAAACGGCGGCATTGTTATGGCCGTATTTGTGAACCGATTCCTCAACATGAAGAATCCCGAGGATGCCACCATCCACGATGTTGTTGATCATATCATCTACTTGGCCGAGGTTTGTGGCTGGGAGTGTGTTGGCATTGGTAGCGACTTTTCCGGAACACCACACGTGCCCATTGGCTTAGAAGATGTTTCCAAGTTCCCCAATTTAATGGAGTTGTTGATGGAGCGTGGGGCAACGGATGCCCAGATTCGGCTTCTCGCTGGCGAAAACATCCTACGTGTTTGGGGCAATATTGAAAAGCGGGCACGAGAGATCCAGGCGACAGGCGAGAAACCATCCGAAGCGGAATACGAGAGGCGGGAGTGGCACAAGGGGCTGAAGAATGCTCCATGGTTTCTGAGACAAAGTCGAGAGGAGGCGGCAACTAAAGGCGGCGCCGATAAGCCCTACATGTTCAATGTTGACAGCACGGGCCATCATAATCCCCATGCTAAACAAGCATAAAAATAGAGAGATGGTAAAACGTGATAATTATTGCCATGATAGGCCTGATCGCTTTAGCTGCTAAATGTTGAACTCGTTGCGATGGCGCATCTGAAGACTAGCGAAATGCGTGCTAACAAAATTGAACAATTCTTGATTTCACATCCGGTCCACTATTTATCAACATGTAGACTTTCATTTGCCCGTCACTCATTTTTGTATAACAGTATTTTGCTTGGCAGACATATCACAACGGTCAAGTACTACATGTGTTTATCCGAGTCTGTCATTGAGCTCCGTAATTGCGTGCTTGGTGGCTGTTTCGCTCCATCGGCTCGTTTATGAAATTCCCGGTATCGGTTCTAATTCCCGGTTATATGGCTTGCAGAGGGCTGCATAGGTGTGTGCCAGATGTCTGAAGGCATACATCACGCCATCTTCGTTCATGGTAATACTGGAGAAGAACTACGATTCCACATCATCAGCCTGATACCCATGCAATCCACGCAATCCACAGGAGCCACTGGGCTTGGAGTTTGAATCCTTGAAGCTAACCATCTTTTACATATCGCTTATGAATTCGTTCATGGTTTACTCATCGGTTACGCATGTATAAGCCTAGCGCTTTGTGGCCGTCGCTACAAAAGTGCATCCATGTCTTCATAACTACAACCCAAGTGTCCATCAAAATGAAACATTGCTAGTTATTAATCATGGGCGTGGCAGATACTGTATTTTCGCTTCTTTCAGGATCATACAGAGTCATTTATTATGGAACTGTTTCTGCGATTGCATTGCTAGTTCTGTATGTAGTACAAAATGAGGTATCTCGATATAACAAACGAATCAAGGGCCTTCCAGGTCCTCATGGCTGGCCTGTTTTTGGAAACCTCTTCCAGGTCAGTTTAAGCCCCAAGCAATGCACTTCCGAGAAGCTCATATTATCCAGCATACCAATGAAATCCCTGCGGAAACATACAGAAAATGGTCCAAGGAGTACGGATCAGTATTTCAGATTCAATTAGGCAATACTACTGGCGTTGTCATTAATTCCGTAGATGCTGCAAAGCAGCTACTACTGGGGCAACGCAATGCACTCAACTCACGGCCAATATTCTATGTCTTCCATAAAAAAGTCAGCAAAGCCGTTACTAGTATCGGCACCAGCCCTTGGGATGGTTCGTGCAAGAAGCGGCGGAAGCTCGCCGCGGGTGGACTGAACCGGCCGAGAGTAGAAAGCTATGCTCCAATTCTCGCACTAGAGTCTCGAGAGTTTCTCAAGGATCTCTATGGCCTTTGTAAGGACGGTACACTCGATGTCGATTTCCGTCCCTCAGTCAAGCGTTTCTCCCTAAATCTCAGCTTAACGTTGAACTATGGCACACGAGTCTCAAATGTCAAGTCATTAGAGGACGATCCGTTTCTCGCTGAGATTATTTATGTTGAGTCAGAGATTTCCAAGTATCGAGACACTTCCAAGAATTATTCGAATTACATTCCGATACTACGGTACTGGGAGCCAGTGGCAGGTTTCTTTGGACTGAAGGCCGCGCCGAAAAACCATGCCGCCGACATTGGTCGGCGAAGATTAGAATACAACAACGTTCTTCTCAACCGGCTCAAGGGCGAAGTAGAAAGAGGCGAAGATAAACCTTGCATCCAGGGGGCTGTGTTAAGGGACCCAGATTCGGCGTCGTTAAATCGGGAAGAATTGATCAGCGTCAGCTTGAGCATGATGGCGGTATATCTTCCCACCAATCAATTTGACTTCAATCCTCTAACATTGACCGCAGGGCGCGGACTCTAATCAACCTACTTTGACATGGGCTATACTGCTTCTTGCACATCGACCCGACATCCAGGGAAAAGCGTATGCAGCTGTGGAGCAGGCTGGAGTTTTGGATCTCCCATCAGACGCATACCCCGCCACCAAGATCGAGTATATTGATGCCTTGACCAAAGAGATATCAAGATACTTCGTAGTCCTGAAACTCGCTCTTCCGAAAGCTACATACTCTGAAGCTCAGTGGAAAGGCGCTACAATACCCCCGAACACTCTTGTGTTCTTGAATAGTTGGGCTTGCAATCGAGGTGATTCGACAAGCATACAATTCGTCGCTATTCTAGGCTAATTACTCTAACAGACCCAGAACTTTTTGCCGAACCAGATACCTTCGCGCCAGAGCGGTGGCTGCCCGGCTCTCCAGATCACGGTGCTCACCAGTTCGCTTTTGGGCTTGGCGGGCGTATGTGCGTCGCCTCAATGTTGGCACACAACGCCCTGTATACTGTGTTTTTGCATCTTATTGCACACTTTGAGATTCTCCCAGCGGATGGGGAGACATCCAAGGCTATTGATCCCTTAGCTGGATTGAAGGGGCGAACATTTGTTGCGACGCCGAAGGGGTACCAAGCGAAGTTTGTGCCCAGAGAAAGGAAGAAGCTTGAGACTTGGTTAGACAACCCTGACGATGCATTGTAGAAGAGTTTTATTAGTCAAGAAACCCTCACGAGTTGCTTTGGATAAGACTGTACATAAGACGTAGGGAGGCAGGTTATAATTTTGGGAAGTAGAATGTAGCCTCTAAAAGTGCCATCCATTCTCGTCTTTCTCTCCCAACTTCATCGTAATGAACAACAGTGTTCTGCCCTCAAGGGCTTAGTATAGTGACATAGCAGTCTACCAGCCGAAAGTGCCAAGCCGGCTGACTCGGTTCGCGCAATAATATATCGGGTGAATGACAAAATCTGCCCCGACAGCCTTTTTACATGATGTCGCAATTCTTGCGTTTTATGATTACCCCACGTAGAAGGTTGTGGTATAAGAGATGGTCTCCCCAGCCTTTTATTTTTCGCTGAGTCTCTAATACTCTATATTTTCCATGACAAGTTCGCTATAACAATCATTCACAGTATTCCAACATGGCGTCACAATCTCTTGACATTAATGACCTGTTTGGAGTGCACGGCTTAATTGCTGTAGTGACAGGGGGCGCAACTGGCGAGTCGCCTTGAAATGAGTCATAAAGCATGAGCTAATCCTCCCAACAGGCATTGGTCTAATGATTTCTCAGGCTCTGGAGGCCAATGGAGCCATCGTGTATATTCTAGGTCGTAGGCAAGATGCGTTACAGAATGCTGTCAACACGGCCGTGAGTCCCTCCCCACCAAGAACTCTGCGAGCAGCAATTCGAACTGATTGAGAGAGGTCAGAAACACAATAATATACATTCAATTCAAGTCGACGTCACAAATAAAGGAGATTTAGAGAAGGCTGCTGCAGAGATCAAGCTTGCGCATGGCTATGTAAATGTCGTGGTAGCTAATGCTGGCGTCGCCGGACCTAGCTTCAAGGACTTGCCAGCCAGTCCTAGCCTCTCGGAATTTCGTGACAGTATCTGGGCCTGGGACTCCGCAGACTTTACACAGACTTTCGACATCAACACTACTGGTGTGTTCAATACTGTTGCCGCCTTTCTCGAGCTTTTAGACGAGGGCAACAAACGAGGCAATCTCAAGCAGAAGAGCCAGGTGATTGCGACGAGCAGCATTGGAGCCTTCAATCGAAATCCGCTTGTGGGCTTTGCCTACGGCGGCTCAAAGGCAGCTGTGGTCCACAACTTCAAACAGTTCTCTACATATCTCGGGCCCTTTAACATCCGAGCTAACATAATCGCGCCGGGTTGTAAGTATTCGCCCGTTTTTTGCCTGCATCAAGTCTGCGGGCGTTTTTTTTAGGTTTTTTTAAAGTTAGGCTCGCGCTAACGGACAACCCATAATAGTCTATCCGAGTGAAATGACGGAAGGGGTCATCAAAACCTTGGATGAGAAGGAATGGCCTAGAAATGTGGTTCCGGACGGAAGACCCGGAGATGCTCAGGACATGGCCGGGGCTATTCTCTTCCTGGTCAGCAAAGCTGGGGCCTACCTCAACGGAAATGTGCTCGTGACCGACGGCGGACGATTGGGTATCGTGCCATCTACGTATTAGGAGGCTGAACAAATATATTTGACGAACGTGTTCCTGTACTACGTTGTGCGTCTCAGACGACTTTCTTGGCCTGGCGACTCTGCGCGCGTTGGCACTTATCAAAGTCAACAAAAATGCCAAGGGCGCACCAATTGGTTGGCACTATTATCAGCCACCGGCACTCTATACGTCAAGATCTCTTGACCGCGATTTATACGAGCCAACTGCGCCCGCATGTTTCTGTCCGAGGAGCTGGCTCCCTGCCATCCGGCTTGGCTCACCGTGCTGTTGTGAGAGCCCAGTCTACGCTAGATAAAGACCAGTCCCGGTGCTCCACTGCCAAGCAGAGCTAACAACATTAGACACGGTTGATTTCGGCTGCTTGCTTTTTTGAATGCCGTGCCTCTTCTTGGCATCTTTAAAACACCATGGCGTTGGCAAGGTATCACTGGTAACTGAAGGGGAGGAATGATCAGGGCTGCCAGCTACTTTTCTGGGTCATGTGTAACTGTGTTTCACTTCTGCGCCGATGTTGTCATGATTAGTCCACCTAGAACAGAGCCCGCACGACGTAACTCAAGCTTATCAATTGCCTAACGAAGTGATCTGCAACACTCATGCTATCCACTGGCATGTTGTCTAACCTTATTTTGAGATGTCTTAGATTGCGCGTCTTCGGACATGTTGTCATGGTTCCTTATCAGTGGCCCCTGCCTTGGCGTACAAGTCCAGTCATCCGGGTAGCAACAGCTTAAATTTGATTAGGCATTCACAGCCTCACAGGGGCGGTGCTTGGCTTACGGCGATCAATGGAATGGAGGACGCGCTTCGAAATATATATGAACGGTGGTCTTTCCTTTGCTGGCAGAGAAGTCTGTGCTGTAGGTCTTTGATGCTGTTACCAACGTAAACCGAGTTTTTTCCTTGATGAGATATTTCGTCTAAAGATCGTAGTACACAATTTGCATCTCCTAGAGCGTTGCTGACTCACAACATCATGCAAAACTCGTTTGAGCCTGACCCAGAGCTCTGCCGCAAATATGCAGCTTTTGCTTCTCATATGGTTAGGTGGCAGTTCAAGATCATATATTGGTTCATGTTTATTTTCAATCTAATAGTCCTTTTTCTTGCGTCGTGGACATTCACCAAGTACGTCATCCCCCTTGCGCCCTGTGCCCTGTGCCCTGTACAAACCACATCTACTTATGCCACTGCCAAATTCATAGGGCCCAGGATGTCATAGAGAGATACGACAAGCATAGCCCACGTCGAGCCACCTTATTACGAAGATACATAATATTATGCTTTGGCTGTGTCACAATATCAACCGTTGTCGTTACAATGGAAGCATATGCACTCTTGGCACTGCAGTTCTGTGACGGTGAAGACTTGATGTCACTGTACTGGTCAACTTGGACCATGATGCAGGTTGGATCTTCGATAGCGATGTTGGGTATAATACTAGCATTGCTACACTCCTTGAAGGATAGGAGACATCCGTGAGTCGAGTCGACTACGTTAATCGAGAAGCCAAAAGTCATCGCTAACAAGCTTCGAGACCATGGGCGCTTGCTCTAGGAACGCCTGTTCTGGTTATGGCCGGGGTTCTCCATCTAATTTACGATGTCACCAAAAGGAAACTTAGGAAAATGCGCAAGCCGTCAGAACAGCAGTCCGAGGGAGACAGGTCATTAACGGCCAAAAAAAAGTATGTCGTCGACAGCCCTGTTCGGAGCGTTACATCTCACCCACCCGTCTAGTATCTTTCACTAACACTCAGAGCTCAGTAGTACACTAGACTCCATCGCGGATGGAAGTGTCGACGAGGGAGTCCCTGCGAAATTGATTGGGTTTACTGTCCAAGGCGGGCCCATTGTCTGCATCTCCAGTCCCATCCCTGACTCAATAGCAGATTTTGTAGAGCATCTTGGGTATAGCAGTGATTTGCGCCCTATTGTTGCGTATCAGAGAGACGTGGTACAGTTTTCAATAAGCCCTCTGCAATGCACGCACGCAAATGGGGCAAAGGAAGATGCAGTAACAGAAAATGAGAAAAGGTGCGTGAGTCAGAATTCAAGAAAAGACGATCATGGTGAGCATCAAGTATCTGGAGCGAATGTATAGTTATGTTTTGAATGAAAAGTGGCATCACTGGAGTGGTTGAAGGGGAAACGGCCGGACAACAAAACAACACACCAATAGAGAGATATGTATCCAACGCGAGTCATGCTAGAAGGAATAGGAGTTTGGTTTCTAATGCGAACTCGGTCGATCTGTTTGACTCGCAGGCTCCGTAAAGTTATCGTCGAACGTCACAGTATCGTCTAAGCCGATGAGTATATATCATAGTATTAATGCAGAGGAATGATTACCTCACTCCCACTTCTCTTTGTTCATCAGCCTTGATATATTGCAGTCTTCCGCTAGAGCTGAAATTCTACTGGACTAAAAGTGGCAAACTGTAGGTCCAATTCTCTGTACTAGGCTAGCTCTCTCTAAAGGCCAAACATTCGTCCCATTCGGTCTACAAATGCACGTCAACGTGTCTCAAATGAACGGTTATACAAGTCCCTGCGATCAAACTGCATGGATGTTTTAGGTGTCATGTGCGCAACCAAGACGTGCAATCTTAACTGGAAACGGTCCAGTTTCTCCCACTTAGAAGTTACACTCTCAACGCCCACCTGGCCATCTGAATATGCTTCAAATTTAGGACCGACCTTACACAACTAGCTTCCTAGAAGCGTCATGTCCCCCAAAGCGTCGTCATTTGGGTAGAAAGATGAAGGGTTAGGCTATTTCGGGTAATGTATCTACCAGACAAGTTGGTTCAGCAATGTCAGTACTTATTCCATCAACTCGTGCCTGTCAAAGCTTCAGCCCACAAGCTTCAGTCTCAATTCTTGTAAATCTTGATGGGACGACTACATCTACGAGATGATTAGCAAAGTTTGCGAGGGCCTACGTACTGAGGCTTGTTCCACTATCATCCAAAGAATTTAATATATGCGACTCCCGCATGCAGTTTGCGTCCCGTGGGTGCATGAATCGGAAGTGCTAACATCGGCGCAATATAACCTTGAACATACAAAATTTGGATCAAATTCTGACTACCATCAATTCTTGAATTCTAGAAGTTGAGGCCTTGGAGATTATGTAGAATGAGTGCCAGGTTTTAGAGACTAGATGATGTAACTGCATCGGTAGTGCAAGTGTTGTAATGCGTAGAGCCAATCACGGGTTAAATGTGTGTTCTATTAATATATAAGGGAAGAGGGCGCACTAGAATAGGTAGGCACCTCCTATATCATCTAGTACCTAGAAGTATACTACAAATATGTGTATAACAAGGTATATCAGGACACTTGATGTGGACCCGTGTATTATTTACTACAACAGCAAGTTTATCCCGTCGAGGGGTCGAGGCGCAGCCCGACCAATGGAGTCAATGAGTATTAATTGCGCGAGACTAGCGGAGCCTCTGAGAGACTACAAGACCAGGACTCGCCATCAAATAGTCCTCACTATCCGTGAAGACGTGATGTGCAACTGTCGTCGGCCCAAATTATTTTGGGAGAAACTCGTTGGTAGCCTCCCCAAGCGATGGATTTCCTCCTGTCTAGGCCGATTGGAAAAGACAAATTTTTGTCTTCGGAATCACTACTCTTGGCGAGAAACCCGACTAAATATCCACCCCAAAAACAACGTCCAATGTTGGACTTTCCATTGATTCAATGCAAATATACGTTTGCTGCAGCAAGTTCAATCACGTAATTATGTCGTTGCTGATGTAGCGGTGTCTGTTGATCTACGAAGCTAGCATGGACAATTACCGACATAATATGCGAGACCTGGTCGAGATGAACCGCAATTGCGAGAGGAAAGCATAGTGTGTGGTTCTATTTTGACCAGAGAATAAGTGCGGCTGCGCAATCCAAAGGTAGTGAGTTGCAAGGTGCAGAGAGATACTGGGGAAAGCCTCTTGTTTCCCTCCCAAAACAAACACCAGTCATGACGTTTCGAGGAGCGGGATATCGCAGCAATGCCGGCAAATGCTTTACGCCAGTGGTGTCGCATTGACTAGAAGGATCCACGAGTGGGTTGAAGGACCGATGTTTTGATCCGGCGCGTTTCCTAACTTCACTCAACGCGTAGCTAGCGTTGGAACAACCGGCTTATCCGTCCTTCATCCAGTACATGCATTATCACAATGCCAATAACCTTGGATTAGCGGGCTCGACCTATTCGGGACGACGCTCATCGCAACAATTGTTTGAAGAATAAACGTGTTTCACGTTTTGATCCTATAGCTCAGGAGTCTAGTGTCGGTTTGTGTCGGTGATAGTCGCATTTGATCCTAACATGCAACATTAGACAGTCGAAAGAGTGTTAGTTCAACGCCTGATAGCCTACAAGAGACAAGCGCGTTCGCCCGTGCGTTCACCCGTGCGTTCACCCATGCGCCATCATCCAGATTTCACTAAAAAGCTAGAAGCTAGATTGTCAGCGATGCCGAGTTACGGACCTACAGTACAGACTAGATGGTAATTGATGACGGATAGCAGTCAAGGACGGCAAATATTTTAAGAAAATGACAGAGAAGAAAATCGGCACTGGCCATTCTGTCTCGCAGACAGTTACAGACTGTGCGTAACTGCCACTGTTGCGCAACGCGTTATTTACAATACACTTTTTGCTGAGCGAATCAGATAGGTGCTACAATGCGAGATTGAGCCCATGCTAAGTAACATGCGGCTGTCTTCATGCTCTGCCTCATTCTCTTCAAGGCAAGATGAGAAAAGCGTCCATTGCAATCATGATGTTGAATCAGGCCAATGTGCTAATTATTCCTCCAGGCATACGACTATCAAAACATGGCCCCTTTGAAGGAATTCGTAGGCACTTGTCAGAGGGTTAGACGTAAACTAGTCAGATAGCTTATTAACAAGTATACATACATAGCCCCATAAATCTCACTTTTGTTTAGTATCTCTGTTACCCCACGTACAGACCTGTCGCACATATTGGCAATGCTATTATATGATAGCTTTCACAGTAGTCTTCTGGGTCGGCCCGACCATTTCAAGTAGTTTTAAGAATATCGATGCGTTGTATGAGACGAAGCGGACAAATTATTCGTGACAATGACGAGTGGCTTCAGTGTGCCTTCTTTCATGAGAAGGCGGGTCGTATTATCTCCCTTTCATGACATGGAATGACACCACAATCCAACTACAGCTACCGAGAATCGCGAGACGTAGAATAATGCACACAATGGCTAGAAAAAGACAGAGCTAAAGAGGACGGGACCATTTCTCCTCCACGGTCAAGTTGCAATCATATAGCATCAATGTCTCGCGAGTTGTCGATGGGCAAGTCCGTCAACGCCTCTCTGTACGGTCTAGGGTAGGACTGCTATCTAGAGTGCTCAGTTACGTTCTGGCATGATTGATCCTATACAATAGCTGGTACCATCATGATACTTGCTAGAAATGTGATTTTTAGCTTAATCTTTGCCCTCTTTGACGCTACGGTCGATGGTCTGTTACATGCCCATACGATGTGCCTCGCGCCCACAAACAACTGTACGGCTGTGAAACTCTGGAGAGACGCGTCATCAATGCGCTGCGTCCCTGTATACGTGTATTTCAAACATGCCGCGCAAGCCAGAGATAAAAATAAGCACTGGTCAACATTCGTCGTCTTTCGTGGCTGAAGAAGGCCACACCAGGCGCTCGGAGAGATTGCTGTGAAGCCCCTTGAAAGACGGGCAGAATATCCGTATAATTTAGCACGGCTGCCTTCGGGATTATGCCGTGGACGCGAGATTCCAGCGATCTGCCACACCAGCACATGCGTCCAGCGCAATGATTCGACCGATTTGAACACCGCCGTAGAGCTGATGGCAGAGCTGGGATCAACCCCGGCACTGCGACGGTTTCTTTTTTCCCAGGTGATGTAACTCATGTTGATGCCCTTCTTTTGTGGTGGAACAATCACCAGCAGGTACATGCCGTTTGCGCGGTGACCGGGGTTTATGGGCGCCGAACACCACTAACCACAGGCGGTGGGCTCTTCGTCTGCCGAACATTGGACTCGTACCTGCTTCGCACTGCGCCACCATCAAAAGCAAAAGTCTCTTCCAGCTCAGCCTTGCAATTCGACAACAATCCTCCATCCACAGGGTCTCCCCCAATGTCCCTTCCTCGCGTTAGTGGCGACGTGATTGTGCGCAACTGTCCAGAAGCATGAAGCAATGAACGGGCCAGGACTGGCTGTTGGCTGGAGCAAAGGGCGGGAAGAAGAGCTCATCCAATCTATAGTGCCTAGTTGGCACGTTAGCATTGACTTGGTTGGGTAAATATTGCCATGCAGTTCGCTCAATGCGATGACATTTGGTACGAGATGATATGGTATGGATTCACACTCGTTCAGTTAATGTCTGAATCTGGACGGCTACCTTCGGCCGGGCATCTAGGAACTCTCAACGCAACCGAAGTCACTCTCCTCGCATGTACAGAGTGATTATTGATACGCAGCTCGTATTTACCCGTTGAATGGTTGGATTTTACCTTGCAGACCTCTTACGCGGGATCCAGGGCTGGCCACACCACCAACAATTCCTACAGCACTGGCGGGGTTGCATGCATCATGATGCTGCAACCCTGTAGCATGAATAGCTTAACTGGGAGCGCTGTTGAAATGCCACGCAGTTGCTTCCAAAAAATCATTACTGTCGACGCAGCGAGAGTGCTTCCGACGTCGCTACGCTCTCCCCTCGCCTCTATCGATTGATGCTCAGCCACCTGGAGCAGTCCGTTGGTGATCTTCCAGTGAGGCGGGCATGGCCCCCCCTGGTTGGTGGCCACGCGAAATGAGCGATTTTGGGAGTGACAGATTGTCTCAAGGGTAGGCACCGCACGTCCAAAGAAAATTGGTGGCATGCTCATGGGACGCACTGCAAGAGGCAGGTGCTCCCCATGGTGCTCTGTCTTGGCTGGTCCAGGGTTTCTACGGGTGAGATAGATAAGATAACCTCCCGCCTGTGCCTCGGACACGGAGGAATAGGCACCAGCCCATTGGCGACAGTGCTTGGGGCCGGTGAGAGCTAGTTGGCCAGGCGGTCTAAACGCCGTCGCGGGACTTCTCCAACACATAAACGGAGTTTTCGCGTGTTCTAGACAGGCCGGGAATCAATGCGAGAGAAAAAAGAGGAGCATTCCCTGTACGCGTATTCACCACCCGCCTGGATTGGTGGTGCATTGGCTGCATCTGGGGGTAATTTCACCGAGCAGGCGAAATTGTGTTTCGTCGAGGATAATGGATCGGCAGCAACAGTCTTGCCTGGTCGACGGCTCAGCGAAGGATTTTTCGTGAATGGGAAGCGTAGATCTGGTCTCCCCGCGAGAACACTGACCGGCACCAGATGGAGACGCTAATTCGCGCCATGACTAGCGAGAGCAGTGTTCGCTTTGAACAGCGTCAGTGGTCAGTGTGACGGCTGCGTGTGATGAGCACTCTGGATAAAATACAAAGCACGAAGTACTCCGTAGCAGCTGACGACGACTCAGGTGTGCCCAGTGGCCGCCTCGCAGAATATTCGTTTTTACCCATTTCCTGGTAGCTGCTGTCAACTGCAACGGCTTCCCACCAATGGCACTGGGGCCCCCCCCCCATCCGGGCAAGCGTCCGCTGGGTGCCAAGGACAAGATGGGTCGGGAAGATTGACCATTTCTCAGAGCTTAGCCAAGTTGGGGGTCATGACGAGGGGATGACCTTTCCATGCACAGCGATTCTTCTGCAATGACACCTCGTGGCCATGCCCTGATGGTGCGCTCTGGAGAGAGACGACGTTGAGGCTGCCAGCACACCAACAAGATTTTGCGGAGTGTTCCGAGCCCGCCAAGGACGCACAACCAGCCATCCCATGTCTTGCATCCGTTCGAGCCAAAGTCGCATAGACAACACGTGCGTTGAGACGCCTCCTGGCCCCTCGACGCGCCGTTCCTCCGCAGACGAGGACGGGGACGCTCCTCCAAGCTGCGGGCTGCTGGCTGGCCATCTTCTCCACACGCCTCGCTTTCGCCCCTCGCATTCATCAGGTACCCAGCATCGTGGCCGGCCAAGCCAAGAAATCTACCGACTAGCGCCTTGGGACGAACGCCCATGTTCAACAAAAGCGGCCTCTTGCTCCGCGTACACTGTCTCGAGACTGTCCTTTGTCTACCAAGGTGGTGGCTTGGACGTTGGGGGGACCAAGTGAAGATGCGTGGCGTCGCTTCCTGCACAGGGGCGACCCGCCCAAGCCACTGTCCCAGGGTCCGTCCCCAGTGGCCCAGTGGGCCAACGTGCCAAGCAGCCAACGCACCCCAGGGCCAGGGCAGCCCCCCCGAGGACCCTTTGCACTAAAGAGAGCCAAGACAGACGCTCAACCACTGAGGCGGCCCTGTCGTGCCACTGTCCTCTGTGCCTGCCTCTTGCTGTCGCTGTCGGCCGCATGTATTGGCACTAGAGGCTGGCGCTAGAAGCGCTCGAAAAAAAGGTCTCAAAGGGCCCCGGTTTGCTGGTCCAGATCAGGTATGTGGGAGACGCAGGTGCAATCCCCCACAATTAACCCGTCATTGCCCCCGTATGTGGTTACCTTGCTTGCGAGATAGGCGCATTACGGAGACGCTCTCCTTTTCCAGCACGAGATTTCCTTGGTTGGCCGTTTCAGCTGTCGCTCACTCTTGCGCGCTCTTTCGCACTCTTGCGCACAGTATACCGAGTACCTCGCCGGCCTGTACGCGCGTTGGCTGCAGTATCGGCTACCCCGTACAGTATGGCGTCCTGGCACCGGCCTCGGGTACCCCTGACTTGGCTCCCTGATGGGGGGAGAGGTGTTGGTCGATGCCATCGCCACAGGCCACGGCTCACCATGGCACCACACGGTGGCCGGGCGTGGCAGTCTGGCAGTCTGGGCCCAAGCCCGGAAGGCTCTAGGCCGACGAGGGTGTGTGTCCTCTGCGATTGCTGGGCCGGGCTGCGCCTGCAAAAATGGAAACGCATGACCCTATTGGAAAATGTGCGCAACGCCATGTTGGGTACGTACGATGGTACAGATGTACAAGTCCAAAAAGGAGTAGAGAGGTGCGAGAGAGACGACAGTACCTGGAAACAGCGTCGTCGTCTGCTCTTCTCAACAGCAGAGTCGTGCACCATACATACCCTCTTTTGTCGCCGTTTCTCCGGCCCAGTCGCTCTCTGCCGCAGCTGCTTTCTCCATTGCGTTGTCTGATTCACTCTCTTCGACCGCTCGTCCGTCCTTCGCTTCTGTCGTTGGAGTTCTTGCCGCGGACAAGTCTCGACGTAACCTCCTCGCCACCGATTTCGTTCCCCCCGAATCTATAAACCCGTCTGCTCTTCTCGAATTACCCTCGACATTACCTGCAAGCCGACGCCTTTGTGCGACTGAGCCTGCTCTGCGCTGCGAGCGCTCGCCACAGACCCAAGTTCCTCGTCCCGCCTCCACGGCGTCGACCACGCCAATATGAGCAAGATGAATCGCGACCAGATTATAACCCAGGAGGCGGCCGACGCCATGATTGCCGACGGCGACCTCATCATAGTCTACCAGGATTTTGTCCTGCGTCTCAATTCGTGGCTCCCCAACCACCCTGGAGGTCGTCTGGCCATTTTGCACATGGTGGGAAGAGACGCTACAAGCGAGATCACATCGTAAATGCCCACCCAATTTCGCAGTTTCTGTTTCTGTTTCCTGCCTTTTCCTCCCAAAGCTCCAGTTGTCAATCCAAATACCCACCCAAAAACAAAAAAAACTCCCCAAAGCAGGATGAACGAGAAGGGCCAAAAAAAAAGAAAGAAAAAAAAAAAAGAGAAAAAGACAGGAAATGAAGTAGATGGAATACCTGTTCCTTTAATACTTTTAAAGCTCAATGCTGGTTGAGTTTAGCTTGTGGTGGCCTGTGGTGGCCGGACCCTTGTTTCGCACGCCCACACTTAACCGTGGGTGACACTGAAAATAAGGTTGCCAAAGCCTCACTCGGCAATCTACAATCTGCACCAAGGGCCCCATCGTTCCCATGCATCTCATCCCCGATAGTAACCAGATGCACTCTCTCTCCAATAAAAAACAGATACTTTGTGGAATGTGGTGCTAATACTCCTTGTTCAGGTACCATTCGGCTGCAACCCTGAAGACTATGAAGGCCTTTCGGATCGGCCGGAAGCCGATGGGTCCTTGGATTAGTAGGACACCACCAATCAGGGCCACCGCTGCGCAGAAACATCTCGATGCCTCACCAATTGACGCGAGCCCGCGTCCTGATGCAGGGACGGAAAAGACCTTGATTGGACATTCTGACCTCCCTGTCGTCGATGCTGCCATCGAACAACGTCCCCCGACCCACCCCAGCCCTGCTGTTCCGGGTGCTCCCACCGTCGACTATAACCTCAACCCACAAGCCACATGCCAGCTCCAGCTCGGTAGTTGTACTAGGCGGGCGTCGCCGCTGGGGAGCCCAAACCGGCACGACGTCGAGAAGGGCGCTCGCCGCGAGTGTCTGCAGGGAGCCGGGAAGCTCCAGCCCGAGACTCGGGGCCGGGTGGCCCTGTCCAAGGAAGAATACACCAACTGGGCGATACAGCAAGGCAAGAGCCTCGATCTTTCCGAGTATCCCTCCTTGGACCAAGATGTGCAGGATGCCATCACAGAAAAGTACATGAGGCTGCATGAGCGCATCGTTGAAGAAGGGCTGTACGAGTGCCGTTACATCGAATACGCCAAGGAAGCCTCGCGATATCTCAGTCTTTTTGCCCTCTTCCTCTTCACTCTACACCACGGCTGGTACATTACTTCGGCGTGCGCACTGGGTCTGTTCTGGGTACGTCGCCTGTTTCATTTATTGCTCTCCCCGAGATACCCGAGCGTTCCGTGCCTTACTCACATTCCCCGCAGCACCAACTCATGTTCACGGCCCACGACGCCGGTCACCGAGCCATCACCCAGATCTTTGTCGTCGACACCTTGATTGGCATGTTTATTGCCGACTTCTGCTGCGGCCTGTCGATTGGGTGGTGGAAGAGCAGCCACAACATCCACCACCTCATCACCAACCAGCCTGTAAGTCTGCATACGCCTTGTTCCCCAACCCTGCAGCGACGCGCCGCATGTTCGTGTGCTGACTGCTAGCTTCTAGGAACACGACCCCGATATCCAAAACGTTCCTTTGTTCGCTACCTGCCCCTCGTTCTTCAAGTCAATCAGTTCTACCTACTACGAAGGCTTCGTCTTCGCCTGGGATGCTGTTGCGGACTTCATGATTCCCTACCAGCAGTACACCTATTATCCCATCATGGGCATCGCGCGCTTCAACCTCTACCTTCTCTCTTGGCTCCACGTCCTATCTTCCAAGTCCTCTTCCCTGGGCAGCAGCAAGGCTTGGTGGATCCGCCCGACCGAGATTACCTTTATGGCCTGCTACTGGTTCCTCTTTGGCTATCTGCTGCTCTGGCGCTCGCTGCCGGACTGGACAACCCGCGTCATCTTCGTTCTCGTGTCGCACATCATCACCATGCCCCTGCACGTTCAGATCACCCTCTCTCACTGGGGAATGTCCACGTCGGATCTCGGCGAGAGCGAATCCTTCCCCCAGCGACAGCTGCGCACGACCATGGACGTTGAGTGCCCGGCGTGGCTGGACTTTATCCACGGCGGCCTCCAGTTCCAAGCCGTGCACCACCTCTTCCCCCGCGTGCCGCGACACAACCTCCGCAGGGTACAGACAATGGTGAGGCAATTCTGCCAAGAGACGGAGATCCCGTACTCCATCCTAAGCTTCCTGGATGGGAACCGCAAGGTGCTCAACCGCCTGGAGGAGGTGGGCGAGCAAGTCAAGATCATGGTCAAGTGCCAAAAGTACATGGCGAAAACTGGTGAGAGCGGGCTCCACTAGGTTTGTAGTAGATATGGAGTTTGGGTTTTGTTTGTAAGATATGGCGCGTGGGACTGGGTTGCAATTTACTTTACAATGCTCGCATATCTTTTTTTTTTTTTTTCAAAATGATGATATTCGATACAAGAATGAACAAAACTGGTGTGCTGTAATCTGTGAACTACATCATGTGTGTGCAGAGTGCTGGGTGGATGGCTCGCGAGCATGGCTGGATAGCAAATTAAGCGGCTGCCAGACATGTACGTAGTAGGCATGGCCAAGTCAGTGTCCGACCGTTTCTCAGTTGCGTAAATTATCACCCACACAGTAGATACATGCTAGATACAGCATCACATCTATCTTACGGAATATATCTACCGACCTACGCGCTAATTACCCGTGGCCAATAATCTCGGGTTGAAGAGAGCCAACCCCGCTATGTGCTCACCCCAAACCTCCAATGGATCCTTCTTGGCCATTGCTAGGGACTTCCCCTTGGTTCCATACAGATACGGCTTCTCATTCGCGTAGCACGCCGTCTCCGGGTCACTGGGTAGGACGCCCTCGAGGATGAACCTCTTGGCGATGGCATCGGTGCAGTTGGACGTGTCTCTTGACGAGTGCCCGTAGCCGTGGTGAGCAACCAGCCGGGCATTCTTCCCCATCTCGTTGAGAAGTCTCCTGCCGTTCCGTAGTGGCGTCGCAGGGTCGTACGTCTCGGCGATGAGCAGCACGGGGTTTCGAAGTGTGTGGTTCAAGTCACCCCTGTATACTTCTGCTGGCTTTGGCCAATAGTCCGTAAAGTGTCGACAAGGGAACACGTTGGAAAAGCGTGAGTTGCCTGCGATCCATGAGCGCTGGGTCATGTTCTTCCACAGTCCCTCCCACCAGTCCAGCCCTCCAGCAGGCTCGGGTGCATCATACGAATCAGCGCAAATGACGAGACTGCCGAGCTCATCGGAGCTGGGACGGTTGTTGGGAGGTGACGGAAGCGTCGGGTCGTATTCCCACGACGAGCGCTCAAGCATGTTGGCCGCAAGGGTTGTATTGCCAGCCTCGAGCTCAAGGAGCATTTGTGCCAGAGCCGGCCAACTATTGGCGTTGTACATGGCACCGTAGAGGACTCCTACGAGGTTTGAGTAAGTTATCAGAGAGGGGCCCCTCGTCTCCGTGTAGCCGGGAAGGGGCCGCTTGATTACTGAGGTAATGAGCTTTCCCATGCGTTCTTCAAGGGACTGCAGAGTGACGGCCTGCGACCCAAGTGGTTTTGCGAGGGCGCAGTGCTCCGGACCAGCGTTGAGGCACTCGCCGAGGAACCCATCGTGCCACGCATCAGTGGTATTGTCCAGAGCCGTCCATCCGAAGCCTCCAAGCAGTCGATGATCCCTGACATACTCCGTGCCGTCAAGAATCACCCTGCCAACGCTGTTTGGGAACAAGGCGGCATACGTCTGACCAATGCCAGTCCCGTAGCTGACAAGGTAGCCAGTCAGGTCATCCTCGCCAAGTGCCTTGCGGATTTCTTCCAGGTCGCGTGCCACAAATGCCGTGCTAACAAATCGTGGCAGGTCGCCGTACTTTTTGTAGCAGGCACTCAATACGGAGTCGCTCATGGCATCGACGAACTCGAGCTGCGCACGAGGAGAAGGAGACACCTCGCGATATTGACCCAATCGAAGAGCCCAGTGATCCCTGTCGGCATCGTAGGGGAAGCACGAAATGGCAGGCAGGGAGATATTGACGCCACGCGGATCCCAGCCCAAGACATCATATGTGCCGTCACTCAACCGCTCAGTGAGGGGTTCGGACGATCGCCAGGCCATGGACGTGCCGCTGCCGCCAGGACCGCCAGGTTCGATGACGAGGGTTCGGTTGCTCTCCGGCCGGCGGAGGGGTCGGCATTGTGTCGGGCGGCCGTCGACTGCGGAATGCCAAGCCAGACACCTGGAACTTGGTTACGGCGAGGCGAGCGATGCGGCTGTCGGACTCATTGGTATAGTCTAGGGGCACGTCGAGGTAGCCGCAGAGATAGATGCCGCGACCAGCGTACGGGTCATGGGGGTGGCGAGGGAGACTGGCTTGGACAGTGGAGGATGTAGTGGCGTTGCCCCAGTTCCAGTTCTTGGGGTTCGGGTCGAACAGTCTTGCCCAGCTCCGTTCATGATCGGGGTCGTCTAGAGCAGGTGGCAAGGTATTCTCCGTGCAAGGGAGGAAATGGAACGAATCGTCAGGCTGAGGGAACGAGCCATAGGGCGAACGCCTGCCGTGGCTACCGATGCAGCGGCCAGCATGGTCGAGGGGATTGATGTCGAAGGTGGCAAGGAGGAAGAGGACGGCGAGCGAAGCGCCAAGGAGGATCTTTGATGTTTGCCTCTGGGGCCGTGGCGCGGCTGGGACAATGGGAGGGTGCTTCTCCATGTTGTTCGACGATGGTTCGCTGCGATGCGGTTGTTGTCGAGCACCGAGTTGGTGACGGTGACGGAATAGAAGAGGGGATGCCGTGAGCGGTTCAAGTACCCAAAGATTACGTATGGAGGGCATCTATGGGGGGCATGTACGCTGCCCAGAGCTACTTGCTGCTTCTGGAGCTCTCCGTGCGGGGTATTGGCTGTCTAGTCCCGGTGGCTGTAGATAAATCACGGGTGTCCTGATGAGTGCCCTGAGTGCCCTGAGTTGGCCACTGCAAGATCACCTGCAGGCGGTAATATTACGCCTGGCGATGTTTCCGTGGCGTCCCCGCCGCCCTGCATGGCGGACACCATTGGTGCCTAGAATCCCGCTCTACCGATGACGTCTAATTGCGCCATTCCCACCACTCGGAATGAGCGTCGCTGTTAAATCATCAGGATACGTTGCGCAAAACTGATGGGATATCAGACTAGTATTGTATAACTGGTACTGCTGCTCATGCGCTACACAGCCCAGCAGTGAAAGCTCGCGGTATTCTTCCAACAACTACCGCTGGGTGTGTGTGCCCTTCATGTTCGTCCAAACAAGGGTCAATGCCAGTTTCTCTTCTCCATTTCCACTGCCCTTGGAAGATTTGCTAGGATCCCTCACGCCATGACGCTCGTGAATAGACCGAGCCCCCTGCTCGTTAGCCTGCTGATGTTTTCGTGGCACCATGCCTCTTTTCGTAGCATTCCGTGCCTTTTATAGAAATGCGCCGCAGTCCTCACACGAACAACGGTGAACTTGACTCCTATGATCCCATTGCCGCCAGTCTGCGCATACATTGCAGCATAGCATATGCTGTCCGCCGTAGTTGTCAATTCCTGCAACTCGCATGGTGCTGTAGCTCGACTTAGCCCCAACATCCGCTGGATTCCCCACGCAACCTGTTCGAGAAGGGGCTTTCCCTGCCAGTAAAGGAGAGCCATATGTGCCGTATTTACATTCTGAAAGGCGAGGGGTGAGGGGAATAGCTCATCTGTTGGCCCATCTGGCGGGATTGGCTGGCAAAGCACCCCGGGGTTCTCCTTGACGAAGCCATCGTGCCAAATGTCCAAAGGTGTCTGCAGGTATTTCAGTTCTGCCTCGATACGTGACCTCTTGAGAAGATCATGCTCCGTCCTTGTCGCCAAGGGTTGGACGCTGATGCTGGTAGATGACGGGAGGGCCGGTATGGCCAGGGTAGTGTCTCTCAACGCGTGAAGTGTACTTTTTGGGACTTTGCCCCAAGGCAGAGTGCACCATTCGGACGACGATAGGAAACAGGGAGTTTCGGACAGTACAATCCGGACCATCTGCGCGATTACACATCAGTGTTTCTGTGCTAGTCGCGGATATTGAGAGAACCCACCAGTGCTGTCCTAGAGTAGAGAAACGTTTCATGTGGCCCAGGATCCTGAAAGGACTCTGGGCCTACGAGGGCAACGAGCTGGGCACACCCACGGTATGGCTAAACCAGCCTCGGGCATTTTATCGAGGCCTCAAATGTCTAGTATCTGAATTAGACGATGGTGGCACGCATGTGGGGGGAGATTGTCCCTTCTACCTCGTAAATTGACAACTCCAGTGAAGCAAGCAGCGCCATGTGCCATGTTTGTGCTGAATGTGCCGTCGAGCACCACTGTCGGAGTTCTCTCAAGGCCTTGCCGTATAGCGCGATACTATTTACGGCAGCTCGTCTGTCGTTGCTGACATGTCCGATGACAGTCGTACCAAGCTCGTTGGCTGCCGTGTCGAGCGGATGAAAGCCTTCTCGGCGGGATGGGACATTGGCGAGCTAGGCAGCGGTGTACTATTGCACACTCTACTGCGATGGGATGTACTGTGCAAGGAAATGGTCAAAGACGTGGGCACTATTCAGTTTCCCATCCTGGACGACACGCGTGTGGCGAGGTGCATTGTCAGTCTTGGGTAGTGTGAGGTCCTTGAACTCGGCAGACTGTCCACGCCCGACGTAGTTGACAATCACGAACCTCTTGTCGTAGCCCTCGCATTCTCGACCGGAGTGTCTGTACTTGAGGCATTCCGGAAGCTGATAGTCGCACTTTTGTCGTGTCAGCAATTGGGGCTTCCTGGGGGTGAGTGGATGGCGAGCTTGCCTCCATCCTTCGTCTGCGGCAGTTGTGGCAGCGCTGTGGTGGAGGCATTGTCCATGTGTGGGATTATTTCTATGCTGGACTGGCAAAATGACCCATTGCAAGATCAAGACATGTCTATCTTGCCAACCTTGTTAAAAAAAACACTATATAACAAGTGCTCTGCCTGGTATTGATCCAGCTGCCACACTGGTCAGGATTGTCTACGTTGGTTTGGCTCCCCTGAGTGCCACGGTATGAGAGGGTTGGGAGCCGTGCCATGTTGCCAACATACCTTCTACTCCCCATACGTGTACCTCACAAGATGAAGCCAACTGGATCGAGTGCGGACCCAAGGCCCTGGCAACAGGATTCTTGTTCAAAATAGCGATCGGGATGAGGGAGGATTAGCAAGAGGAGTTCTCACCATTTTCTGGGCACTACACGCCTGTTCGACGAAGAAAGGCACGTGATGAAGCTGTCGCGGTAGTGCCCAGGACGGCGTCAATAGTGCTGTAAGTTGTAGCGGTGAAACAGCCTCCAATGCACCTTGGCTATCGAGGCTGTCTCCCGATGTTCACATCAATTGGCGATTGCATGAAATCCCTTAATGTGAGTGTCTAATTTGCTCGCATTCGTCCGTTTGATTGCATTGTTTCGCTAGTTGCGTGTCGTTGGCTATCTGTCCCATCTCGATAACCTACCTTTCCAGCACTGTTTGTACTCGATCCTAGTAGGGAGGATTGTTATACTTGGCCAATGCTGCTTCAAAGCTTCACATAATTGGATGCACTAGGGACTGCAGGTGCAGGGAACAACTCCGATACGATCATTGCTGCCAGGAATCCATTATCTTTGGCGTGCTTGGTGGAGTGCACAACATGGGGCGGGCTGCTTGGCCTTGACGAGCTTGCCGAGATGAGTGAGGCTTCAGATACGCCGACATGACTCACAATTAAACAAATCGTCATGAAGCAAGTCCAGAGTACCTGTATTAGAAATGATGCAGTCATGTCTTCCGCCTCGAAAAGCGATCAAGGCGCCGTGGCTAGTACTTTAATTGTTGCGTTACAAGTCGGCAGCAGTGTCGTGGGATTATATGCACTCACTACTTTAGCCGATGCTATTGACAGGCGATATGGAGAGCCTGGAGGAAATGAGGGCGAATTGTCGCGAATTGGATTTCAGAGCGTATGCTATTCTTGCATCATCTTGTGCGACATTGCATTGCTCATCGCCTCTTCGGTGCAAGCGTGCCCGAGTCGATGAAGGGACCATCTGGACAGAGTAGGAGGAGCCTACCGTGCTAATCGAGTTATAAGTGGTTGGACATACTCGAAAAGAGCCTATGTCGGTGCACAGCCAGGACAATTGATGACATGTTTGACATTAAAGAATGGTACGTGGGTTCTTGCGCGAGTACAACACATCGCCGTTGACATTATATGATGAAAGATGGGTACAGGTGTCACCACTCAGTTAAACCTAACTACAAACGAGAACACAATGGAATGCAGTAGAAAAGCAATAAAAATCCTTCTCATGTCCCAACCCAGAGACTTCATCTATGACCGACTGTCTGCAAAGAGAAACTCCAACAACAGAAGACGCAAGTCCGGGTCCATGTCAGTAGCATCGATCTGTGTGGCGCGGATCGAATTGGCGACACCCCTTGGGCTCAGGATGTCGTCTATCTTCTCCTTTAATTGATATCCTATTTCAGCGTCGAACAAGATGGGATCTGCAAGTGCTAAAGGATCGTTGATGGCAAGCTGTGGGTTGGTGCCAAGCGCCAGTGTTGCCACTGTATCGGAAGACACGTCTCCGAGGGAGATGAGAAGCCCGCTGTCTGCCTTTTTAACATTTGGCTCAGTCACCGTACCGTCGATGGTAACCTTCAGGCTATCAACTGCCTTGACACCGAGGAGCCGGATCGTCCAACCTCTCGAGGTGGAGGAAGTGCTGCCGTTGGCTGGCCCAACTGTAATAGTTCCCTTGTTCTGATCTAGTACTATTGGTGTCTTTACCAATGGGTAGAGTTCTGGGGCGATTTTCCGGCGTCCAACTGACCTGCTTCCTGCTCTTCCTCAAGGATCTCAAACTGGCCGTCAGCCCCGACCACCACGGCCACCTCAAACGCGGACGGATTATGTCCACCGTTCTCCGGCTCGGGATTTTGGTCGAGGGGCACGATGGCGCCTTGTTTCAGCAACACGGGCAACTTATCAAGCGTGCGACTCAACCATGTCAGACGGTTTCCGTTGTAAACCACCCCCGTGAAAAAGTCCACATACGTTCCCGGCGGCAACCAGGCCTTGACCTTGCCCGTCTTGACAGCGTGATTCTGCGGCGAAGTAATTGGGGCCACCATCATTTCCGTGCCGAAGAAGTACTGGTTGGGGACATTGTACGCCTCCTCGCGTTCGGCGTAGTCCCAGTACATGGGCTGAACGATTGGCTCGCCTTCCTCCGCGGCCCGGACATTCATGGTGTGCAGATACGGCAGAAGGCGATGTCGCAGGCGTAGAAAGTCGGTGACGACGTGGCGTGGACCACTGGGCAGTTTCCAGGGCTCCTTGCATACCCATCGATTCTTGGTTGAGTGAAGTCTCATGATTGGTGACAAGACTCCTAGCTGCACCCACCGCGCCATCAACTCGTCATCGCGCACTCCGAGCATATGGCCTCCAATATCATGGCTCCACCACCCATAGCCAATGTTGCTTGCCGTGGCTGTAAACTCGGGCTGGAAAGCTAGCGAGTCCCAGGAGGTGACTGTATCACCTGAGAAGCCGATTGGATACCGATGACTACCGGGTCCGGCATATCGAGAGAAGACTATAGGTCGACTGCCACCACCATTTTTGGGATCCCTCCCTGCCTGAAGTTTCTCGTTGTGCAGGAAATGGTAGTGATTTAGCATCCATAGAGGGTCGATACCGCCAAGAGAATGCTCCCCTTGTTGCCAGTCAATCCACCAGAAGTCGAGGCCATCGTCCTCTAGTGACTTCATCAAGATATCGAAGTAGGCCTTGAGAAAGCCACGATTGGTAATATCAAATGGTACTGACTCCTTTTTTGATGTGTCGAACTTCAGAGCCTCCGCCATTGTCTCGTAAATATCCTCATAACTGGCAACGCCGTCCGCTGGATGCTCGTTCAGTGTTGTCTTTAGTTTGCGATCATGCAGGCTTTTGACAAATTCCTTTGGGTCTGGGAATAGCTTGCGGTTCCAGGTGTACCCTGTCCAGCCAGTCTGGTTTGCTTCAACGACTCGTCGGTCTGTTTCAGTCAAGTGCCAATCCATATCCAGAACAGCTACTGATAGCGGTATGCGATTCTCACCAAACGTATCCATCAGTTCTAGGTATGAGGCAGCTGAGTACTCGTAGTACCGACTCCACCAATTACCAAGAGTCCATCGAGGCAGCAGTGGCTGGGGGCCTGAGACTCTGTACAGAGTCTTGACGGCCTCGCGGTAGTCATGCCCGTAGCAGAAAAGATATGCATCGATTCGACCTAGCTCAGGGGACCGCCGGGGTGCAACTGAGCCATCTTCATTGAACAACATTGTGTGCGAGTCATCGATATTTGCGAAGCCCTTCTTCGCCGCGACACCTGGCTGTATTTCGACTCGGCCATCGACGTTATCGAGCGTGCGGTAGGTGCCGCCCAAAGTCTCGTGTTCTTGGCTGAAGCGCCAGAGGCTGCGAGTGTGGCCAAAGACAAGGACGAAGAAACCGTGAGGATTGAATTCTTGTCTATTATACGTCATGTGGAATCGAGAAGTGATGATCTCGAGTGTTTCTTGCGACTCTCGCAGCTCATACTGCACTAGCGGCATCTTGCTTCGCTGAGCGGCGAAAGCTGAAGGACGGTCTTCGAAAACGCCATCAGGAGCCCACTCGTATCGCAACAAGCCATCACTAAGAACAGTGAAACGGTATCTGGCGCCGTCTGCGCCACTAACAATGGCAGATTGGGGAACAGGTGGGTTGTGAGTGCTGGCCTTCGCGAGAGTCATGACGGGCGGATACTGTTAGAGCTCTGGAGTAATCGTTGCTAGTAAGACTACAAAGTCAAGTTGAGGTTTGGCACCCGCTCAACTCTGGCTTTATATTTCTCGCAGTCTTGAATCTAGCTTACCCCTCAATTGAAACTATTTATGTAGCAAGGGAAACTGTTGGACATTCTAGAGATCAAGAAACTGCAATTTGGATACTTTGTGGCGAGGTGGAGCGGTACGAGCTTCTCCTCATCGATATGCCGAAACCGCATGGAATAGTGCAGGGAAGACGACGAGTCAGTCTACTCTGATAGGTGAAATGGACCTTGTCCACACCGTAGTCCATACGGACCGAGGCGGACCGAGAGTGTTTGGGTCTAATTCTGTGGCGGGACAGGATGCGGGGAAGCCCAACGTCGTTTATTTATTCCCTCCCTTCAGGCTGGCTTTCGGCTGGTGCTCCGAGATGGATGACAATTGGCATGCCATGGCTCGGAAGATAATTGCCGAAGGGACTAACCCAGTGGCCAACACGAATAGCTATTTAGCCAACCGCTTGTGGCGCAACTACCCAAGAGGGCCACGTTATGTGCTATTAGCCCCTACTAAGGAAGTATATTATCACTCGCAGTAGGTTAATATCTTATTTCGCTCGAGCTCGTAGTTGAGCTTGTCAGGTGGACCGCTAGTACTTGATAAGTGGGCTAACCTGGCCTCGAGATTATGCCAAAGATCCTTTAGGCGGCTTGGAAAACGATCTCTAGAGAAGGTAACGAAACTCTCTCGGAACGCTGAGAGGTAAGTCGCCCAACATGGATATCTGCAGGTCATAGCCGACTTGGATGTGTATGCCTTGCGAGGGCAACTGGGAAGAGCACCGAGGAGTCAGTCAAAGTCAGGGGAACGGGCGGAAGCTCACATGGAGTACATGAGAAGGTCAAACAAAAAAATCACTCTATTCACTAATCTCAAAATCTATGGAAACATTGACCTCTTATACTAGACTGGGTGTACACTTCCCGGTGTACACTTCCGTAAAATCGTAGCGGACTGAGCTACAGCTGAGCTTACACTCCAGGCAGGGGCCGTGACCTGTCCGCGTTGCACCACACCTGACCGTAGAGATCCATCTGGTCTGCGAAGAATTCGATGATGTCCAATCGTCGCTTAGCGAGTCTCGCGGCCTCCTTGCTGTTTCTCTTGGCCGAAGACTCCTGCGACGCCTGGCGGAGCCTCGCGAACGCATTGGTGAAGCCGCTGGTTTCGAAGTCCAGAACCTCAAACACTGCCTGCTTCCTGGTAGCCAATGACTCCGTCTGATCAAACTCGGGGAAATCAACCGAGTTCAAGCTGCCCTCGGCGTTGTCTCTCTCTGCAGATGCCAGATCGTTGTACATGCGGCACATGGTAGCCATGTGGCGCATGACGGCATTGGCGAGGTACTTCTCCTGGCCGGAAGGAAAGCAGTCCTCAGGAGCGGACCCAGGCGTATGTGAGGAACCGAGGATACAGCTTACGAAGTAGAAGGCGTAAGTGGAACCCACATGGTCTGCAGACGTGGTACGGACCCAAGTGAAGAAGGTATCCTTCGATGTGGGCTTTCGTATCTGACCCACGGCTGATCGCGAATCATTGTAGCGCGAGCTATCGTCTGCTTGTTGTGCGTGAGCCAGGAGGGCGACTCGCAATTCTCGGTGCATCATGTCCCTGTCCCAAGCACTGGCGTTCTTAATTGAGGGGTGATTTTCAAAGTGGTTGATGAACCTCTTCAGATAGTAGATGACTTCGTCATAGGTTACATTCTCGGAGCTTCCCAGAAGCTTGCTACGCTTCTCCGGCTCGACGAATTTCAGGCCTTCAGATCCCTTGCTCTTTTCACCCGTGACGAAGAGATCTTCGATGAGTTGTCGGAGGGCATCATATTGACCAGCGAATAAGGATGCCGCTACATCCTCCATGAACTCGTCAATCTGGAAGACCAAGAGGGAGACTAGACCCAGGTCGTACAAGAATGTGGTAGGCGCGTAGGTACGCTGGCGATTGCTCGTGCTAGTCCAGAACATGGGCAACATATCAAAGTACTTGATATCCTCTGCGTCGTCGAATGGGAACACAATAGTTCTCTCTGCTCGCAGGAGTGGGAGGAACAGGGCGGACTCGATCATAGAACCCTCCATCTCCCAGTAGGGCTGCGAGTGGAAGAGGGGAGTTTCGTGGAAATTCTTGACATACTTGTCCAGGTGCGACATGTATCCTTCGGGCCAGAGGCTGCGTCCAACAAAGGGACCGGCCGGAGAGGCGGAAGCCTTCAGCGCTGCGAGTACGTACGCATCAGTCAGGAGAGGTGACGCGTAGCTGACCTTCTCTATCCAGATGTAGTTCAGGGGACGCTCGGTTACCGAGTTGATGTAGGCGACACCGCGAGCGATAGACTCGTTCAAGGGCTTTTCGAGCCTGTCGAAGAAAGCTAGGCGTCGAGCCTCGGCGAGGATGAGGAGGGCGTAGGCTGTCTCCTCGACAGACTGGTTCCATGATCCGTCGGCATGCTGGTCCAACAAAGGTCGGAAAGAAGCCTGGAAAATCGTAACAGCAACTCGGGACTGAAGATCCTCGTTGACCACCCCAGGCAACTTGTTCTGCTCGACCAAGTAGAGCAAGTCCACCAAAGCCTCAACTAGGAGGACAGATGGGTAGAGGTGGCAGATGTTCTGTAGAATATGGTTAGTCCGTAAAATGTGTATCTTGTGATAACCCTCTGCAACATACCCATTTATCCTCAATCTTGCCATCGCTTGTCCACCAGTTATCAGTCAGGAACTTGGTGATCTTCACAATCTCGTTGGAGTATTTGGCCACATCCGGCTGATGGAGAAGCGCCAGCAGGGCGTTGGCGTTTGTGGTAGAGCTGGGATCTCTCTCGCCTGCATAAGTGCGAAAGTGAGTGTCCGCTTCGAATGTCTTGATCATGCTCTCTGGGCTGACAGGTCGGCCAAGTGCGTTCAAAGAACTGATGGCCTTGGCAGTGTCATCCACGTCAGCTTCGAAGCTGGGGGCTGTGATGGGTGTCAGTTGAAGTATTGTAAAGGATGCCTGTTACGGAATCGCCATACCAAACCCGAGAACGCCGTTTTCCTTGGTGAATGAGTTGTCCAGGATCTCTGTGATCTTTGACAACTCTGCACCCTCCAAATCAGATGTGGTGAAACCCGCTCTGAACAACGTCGACAAAATCTGCAGCACAACAAGTTAGATTTCTGGCGACGATAATGACGGATCGCCGCTGAGCGGAACTCACCCAAGTGCATTCGAAATGCGTGGAAGGGAAGGCGCTGGGAACGCCACCGCTGTTCTGGCCAGCGGCGGATTGGATCACATGTCGAAGATAAGCCTCGGACTCATCGTCCCACTGCGAAGCATGCTGCAAGTATGCTGCAGTCGATGAGGGCGATCCCATCATGGAGCCCCGCACGGTGTGGTGCTTGACTCTGTCAAAATCGACCGTGCCGATGAAGGATTCCAACGAGTGGAGTGCGGTCAATCGATCTGGCCCGTACAGTGCCTCCGGTCGGAAGCGTGCCAGTTTCGCGTCGTGGATCTTCAGCAAAGACGCCTTGGCCTCAAACTCAAAGACCAGCGATGAGTCTTCCTTCTCCAGAAGGTTAAGAATGGCCGGCACAATAATTTCAAAGCCGACGTGGTTGGTTAGGGAAACGTCCCAAGCAGCCAGCTGGGATTGCAGTGAGGTTGTCGCCTTGACGATGCGGCTGGCAATGTCTTGAGCATCGTGCTGGAGCTGGAGAGGCTCTGCAGCATAGCGCTTGAGAGCCAGAAGAGGGCCCGCTGTGTTCAGGATCCCGTCGATTTGGGCGCCCGAGTTGAATCCCCAACCGCCCTCGGCCGACTGCGTGGCCAAGAGATGCTGGAAGCACTGGGGGAAAAGCCACTGCTTGCTTCCGTCGATGGTCTTGGTGACTAGAGAAACCCAGGCTGTATCATATGCAGCAACGCTCATGGCACCCAGCCCATACTGCTCGTCATAGTTGGACAAGGTTCTTCGAAGCAACGCCCTGGCGTCGTCTACAAGGCTGACGACCTCCATGATAGATTAAAATGAGCGATGGTTCGAAGTATGTCTTTCAGAATCGATGATGGTGAAAGTTGAAGCGTTGGTATCGAAGACTGTGGCGTGCATGTCGTCTCGAATGATGTCAACCATCTTGGGAGGTTATATAGAGTATTGCTGAGTTGTTGAAGATTGTCGGGCGGCCCAAAGAGGCATGGCTGGTGCAGGGAAAGAGTCCACGCCGCCCTGGCAATCGGCCGGGGGCCGGGGTGCCTCGATTAGTCATTCGACTATATTCGGACCGCAGTGTCGTCCGGCGGATTTATGGATACCGACCCGAGAGTTTATATGCCGTATCGGATGTCTCAATTTAGCCGGCCGGCCACCGAAGCTGCGAATCCTTCGCCTAGTTGGGGTCAGCCACGCTGTAAGCTATGCAAGAGTATAGCTCTGGGTCAATCGATTTGTTCGTAATTAATGCGTCTTTGGATAAAGTTATGACATTGATGACCGATTGACCACAGCCAATTACCCAGTTAAAATGCCGTGTAAGCAGTCGACATTCCTGCTCCACCATTGTTCCAGTCCCCAGGCTGGCTAATGCTAGGGTAATCGGTAGATATCCCGTCGCTGCTCCGCCTGGTGGGTTATGAAATGCGGCCTGATTTTCTACGCTTTAGAGCCATTCAAGGCAATGGATGAGGGTATTGCCAAGCTGTAGGAACTTCATAGTAGGGTTGCCCATATGCTATCTACGCTTCACAATTATTATGCTGTATAGATAATGAAGTCATTCTGCATAAACAAGTATAGCTTGGTGATGTATCTTAGATTGAGGCTATCCACCTAGAGTTCTCAATCATATAGCTCGAGGAACATGACAACAGCCAATCCGCGTACTACGACATGTATAATTATATTTCAAGTAGGGCTTTTGTAGCTAAGACTTCCACGCTATATAGTTGGAGGGACAAATTGCTAATAATAAATATCGAAAAAAGAAACCACGATCGATCTGTTCGCCATGATGCAGGAAAAATGGGGCCCTGTTGCGCTTGGCTTCCTTGATGTGAATGGAATTGGAAGTCGCCGGCAGAGTCTGATACCAGGGCGCAGCTGTTTACTCGCTGGCATATGCGGAGTATGATATAGAAACAGGGGAGGAAGCCAATAAGCTCACAAATATAATTCAACGTTGCGCTGGTAGCTAGTCTGAATCTAGTTGAGCCCGAATAGCCGTTGACGAAGCTCCCCTAATTAGTGTGCATCATTTACAGCGGTGTTTCTCTGCCCACATTGGTGATAGCATCACGACACTCAATCGGTACTACATTTTAGTACTTCAAATGAGCTACTGTGAATGATGAGCATCGAGAACGTTTTGCTTATGCTCCCGTGAGGGGCGGGGGCTTGGTGAAACGGGTTTCGGTGGCCCAGATCGGGATGGCCGGACTAAAATTGTTGTGGTAAGCACAATAGTTATGCTAGTCTAGCGAAATGGACATTCGGTGCTTACCGCAGAGCCCAAGTATAAATTTTTTTTTCTCCCTCAAATAGTCCTACATTGTAGTTCCCATGAAACTCGAATCCTTACCTCCTCAGCTTGAAGTGTTTTCTTGAACGGGCTTTTCCAGCCATTGATCGAAGTCAAAGACGCACTGCTCGCAACGAGTCCTCCTCAAACTGCATCATCAGGTGGCATCAGATCCAATGGATTCGGAGACCATCGTGGCGCGCGTTGTCGAGGCTTTGAAGCCGACCAACTACGTCCAAACTGCCGCTTGGGCGATTGGTCTATACTGGCTTTTCTCCATCCTCGTAGGTAGGAAGCAGAACCCTACAGTTGCCGGCGCCCCGGTTCAGGGAAAGCGATGGGCATGGGAGCCTGCATTATTCCTGCAGCTCAGATTTGTCTTCAACGCTTACGGCATCATATCGAGCGGATATAACAAGGTATGCTAAACTTGCTTCTTTACTTGCTCGTTGCTGACATATAGCAACAGCTTAAGGATAGTCCGTACGTGGTCCGCAGATATGACGCCGACATAACCATCCTCCCTGCCAAGTACTTGGAGGAGGTTCGTGTCATGCCGCGAAACAAGCTCAATTCGAAGATTCCACAAGTCGCTGTAAGTGGTGGTTCGATCTAGAGTCCGCGTTATAGGCACTGGTATTAATAGTGCTTGGTAGAATCTTGTCCCAAAATGGACCTTCACAGAGTTCATGTACCACTCAGAGCTCATCTTCCGTGTTCTCAACAACAAATTGACTCCTGAACTGAACAAGTATGTTGATCTCGCTAAATCCGAGCTTGATTATGCGTGGGAGCTCGACCTTCCCAGGCCAAACGGTACGTTTTCCACTCATGACATTCATGGCCATAGAGACGGTTTAACTAACAATGGACTAGAGGTGGGCCGAAGTGGATATCCAACAATCCATTCGAATGCTTGTCTCTCGTATGTCGGCCAAGGTGTTTGTAGGATACCCTGCATGTCGGGATATGGAATGGCTTAAAGTCTCGATCGACTTCTCCATCGATCTGTTCATGACAGCTTTCACCATGCGTACGTTTCCTCCGTGGTTGCATCCCATCGTCGCCCACCTCATTCCAGCCCGCTGGCGGCTCCGGAACCAGATGGGAATTGGCAAGAGGGTGGTGGGTAATGTGATTCGGAAATACAAAAAGGCCAAGCCGAAGGATATGAACCGGAGGAGACATTGTTGGGCTGGATGATCGACAACGGTACAGAAAAGGAAAACGACGTTGATGAGATGGCGGCCCGCCAGTGCGCTTTGACCCTCGCCAGTATCCACACCACTGCACTGGCTGCGAGCAACTTCCTGTTCGATCTTTGCGCTCACCCTGAGTGGTTTCCTGTCTTGCTTGAGGAGATCCATGAGGTGAACAAGACGTACGGTCGTCTGGGCCAGCAGAAAGACATGACAACAAGACAATGGCTCGCAAAACTTGAGAAGATGGATAGCTTCCTGGTGGAGAGCCAGAGAACCACCCCCCCAATTCTTCGTACGTCCAACATGTTCTTTCTTGTGTGGCATTGAATATACTTACATTGCGATTAGTGCGACCTCAGAGATACGCGTTGGTGCCCGTTACCTTGAAAGATGGGACACATATCCCTCAAGGAGCAAGAATTGCGTGGGCTGGCCATCATCACGCGAACGATCCCAACACAATAAACGACCCAGACGCGTTCGACCCTATGAGGAACTACCGCAAACGATATGCCGGCAATGGAGAGAACAAGTTGAAATTTACTGCTGGCCAGAGCGATCCCACCAGTCTCGCCTTTGGCTATGGAGGACAAGCCTGCCCCGGTCGCTATTTTGCTGTTCACGAAATCAAAATGCTGATTGCTCGCCTCCTTGTTGAGTATGAGTTCAAGTACCCGGAGGGAAAGACACGGCCCGAGACCAGCTTTGCAGACGAAAACGTATTCATTGACACCAATGCAAAGCTCATGATGAGGCTGAGGCCAGAGGAATAAAGGTCAGTGTAGGCCGAGCTAATGGAGAGGATTATGTAGAATTGATAAATAGAGATCGATTAAATATGGTTGTACAGGACTTCTTCGTTACTAAATGGTTACCCGGGCGCTTGTTTTCAATCCGTCATCCTCCTTGCTCATAGTCTCGGAGGGAATGTGCTTCTCCTGATCACGTACGAGGAGTACAACTTGAAACACGACCCAAATAAATATATGTGCCCTGAGAGTACGGTGCCACAGTTGTCTAAGCTTTTCACGGCTCAACGATGCTTCTATTTTCCATGCTTCTTTCCCTTCTCCATCTCGGACCACTTGTAGTGGCCAAGTACTCTACCGGGCTGATTTCTTGGAAGTAGTAGTAGCGCATAGTATCAAAGCTTCAATTTCAACAATTAGGTACGTCGAAACTTTTTAACAGCGCCACTTCTCAAGTCGTAACACTCCAGGTGTTTCTGGAACCCTAACAAACGACTAAGCCGTACCAATTACAGCCTCGACGTGCCCCATTTGATAACTTTGTCGCTCAAAATGGCCTTTTCTCCCCGACCTGGATATCTAGAAACACGGTCCGTCCCTTCCATTCCGATTTCCACAGTAGGATGATTCGGTCGGAGCCTGCTGACACCTGGAGCCGATAGATGTCTTCTAGGCTATTAATGCTATTGACTGAATCACCATCTGCAAAGGCGGCAAGCCCCTCTATGTACATAGTAGCATTATGTGGTAGAGTTTCCTCTTTGTGAAACGGAAATTGTCTCGCCATAGACTTGCCGTTCGACCTCTTGATTTTAGTTGGGTTGACTTTCATCGCGACTCAGACCCGTTCATGGCCGTGGTTAGGTTGAAAGACACGGAACTCGACATCCTCATGAAGTAGGCTGCCGACAAGAGCCTCTCGCCTGGTTGCAGTAGCTCCAGCAGCCTTTTGTATGCGAAGTCGCTCGTGCTGATATGATTCTTCATCGAGAAAAAAGTGACAATGCAGTATGAGATTTAAGTCTTCAATACAGCGGTCGGAGTTGTCCTTCCCTGACGTGTCAAGACTAAGCGTCGGCGTCAAGACGATGGGATCGATCCACTGACACGGAGATGTGCGATTTCTGGACTGTCTCCGTGATGCTTATATTTCCAATGCTGCACAATACGGCTTCGTCGAATAAGGGATTAGCTCACTAATTTCTTTATCCCTAATAAGTTAAATATATTTTTATAATCTAGATGTTTAAGTAGTAACTTTATCGTAGAATTCTTCTTATTCCTTATATTATTTCTTTAACTTTAAATACTTAATAGTTTTGTTTATTTTTATATTTTATAGTAAATAAATTAAGTTATAATATAAGCTATATTTAGTACATTTAATAAGAATCATTTTTAAAAATTTATTACTTAATAAAGTTAAAACATATAATTTATATTTATATTTTTATAAATATACATCTTTATATAGAATATCCATCATGGGCTAAACTAATTAATCATGCTATTGGTGCCTGAGACAAGAATTCCTAGTCTGAAAGCGCGGGGTTACAGAATAGGTGGGAGACCGCCCCGAGTTCTCTGCTACCTAGCTAGCCAACGTTCAATCCTCGGTAATAACCCGTTTTAAATCTAACAATATTAAAAATAACATAAGTAATTTAAATAATAAAATAATCGCGTTTAAATAGTAATAATACTTCTGATAAAGACAGCAACAGTATTAGTACGAGGTTAATATAGAAAGCACATGCGCTACCTAATATTCCCGGTGAAGGCGCCGCCGAGGAGGTCTGCAACGGAGGACAACATTATAGAGGTGCTGCGCATCAATTTGGTAAAAAGTCCACATGCAAAGGCAAATAGGAACATGCTGCTCAGCGAGATAATGGTAATATAGCCAGAAAGAAGACCTGCTGTGAACTAACAATAAAGGCATCTAAATTAGGTGCAAGGGCAGAAATAAGACTACCTACTTCAATGGCTAGAATGGCCACGAGGAATAGGAGCATCATATTGAAATATGTATATAAAGCTTTATATAACTTGGAGACAGTCAGAAGGTAGGACCATTATACCAGTCCCGCGATCATATTAGTATGTTCTATCATATCTCGGTACTAAATATTCTATCCTTCACTATCTGCGATCGTGTTTCAAATACTCTCTTTATTATGATGAGCTGGTATGCTCTCGGCATTAGTTTGAGTGTCCTCTGCAGGGAGTGGTTAGAAGTATCATGTTTCCCGTCTCAACTACCAGATTGACTGAGCACAATAGACGGGATTTGTAGTGCCGAATCTATGTCTCGCTCATAATCGGTGGAGGGTTTCAGTTTCAGATACCATACAACGGCTAGCTCCCTAGCTAGCAGTGTGTCAAGCCAAATACAAGCTATTGTAAACATCGCGCGAGTATAGTTTGTAGGAGCGAGGCATTTCACAGTAGTTGCGGAGTTCCCGATTAGGATGGCCGATATGCCTCCTTTGCTCGAAGCTTATTCGCTGGCGTCGATTGCTTGACAGGGGTGTGCCAACAGACCAGACGTCTCGCACCTATCACAGGCTGGCAACGAAGGAGGTGGGAGTAGGTTGATGCAGGGAGCCAGAGACATTCCATTGTCGGTGGAAGGAAAAAAGAAGATGCTTGTGATCTGTCTTGTAGTCCGCCGTATCCTTGTCGTTGGCGTGGCAGCCTGGTCGGTGACACCAGGGGCCGTTCGGCATGTGTATTCCGCGAGGTCGAGAGAGACAAGTACGAGACATGAGGCTAAGTTGGCCAGCGTGGGTCACGTACCGACCAGGGAGTCACAACTAGGGTCAGTTTGTACCAGCCAACACATTGCATCACTTCACAATTCCGGGTACAACATGAGCTGACCGAGAACCCTTGACTCGTGAAGACGATTATCCGGATGGCACCCTTGCACTACCGGGCCCATACTACGAGACTGGCCACTTCCCCTGCCAGAAGTTCTCCGCTAGGTTCACTGCACAACCGGGGAGGCCTCAAAAACTCGATTCAAGAGTCTCGGATGCAAACGTGTCGATGGTCCAAGCACCAGGAAACGACGGAAACGATCGCGGTGGCGGAGCGCCACTCCGCCGCTAGATTAGTTTTCTCCGCTTATAATAGTGCTGACACTGTCCAGACAAGCCAGAGAAGCGCATCCAAAGTCCTGTCCGCCGCTAGATATGCAGCCCCCTTGTCGATCCTGGCGCTACTTATGCCGCTGTGCAGAACATCCTTGCCCTGTTTGCCTTTCCGTGTAGGACATTGATAGTTTCTCCTCGGCATCTGTCTCAGCTGGTGTTGGATGATGACATGGATCCCTGTCATATGCTATGGAGTACGGAGCATGTAATAGAGCTTTATTTCCCAGCCCTGTATATCCTCAAGTATCGTCCTGCAATGCACTGGGGATGTTGACAAGACATTCGACGCGCTCTTCTGTATCTTCTAATATTTCGCCAAGGTATTATAATTATTAAATGACGTGCTGGTGCTCATGTGAATATGACAAATGATTAAATCGTCGTGAAACTTGTAGCCTATCATCTTCACAGACCTGCGGAGTATGTAGCTGCGGACTATGTGACTACCCCTGCGTTCCATACAGTTACATTGGCGTCGGGGCGCCAAAAGTGAGAACTCCGACACTGCCTTTACTTTGAACAAATACGCCACATTTCCACTCTGAAAAGACAAGATTTGCTGTGACGTTCGCGGAACTGCCAAAGGACACAATGGGATTTCTTTCACGACCAGATCAATCGAGCACCTCGAACATCATGGGGGGTGATGACAGCATGCCATCAACCGAAATGCGTTCGCTCAACTCAGATGAGGAGAAGGCACCCATCGGCCGGACTCCCAGTCGCGACGAAACGGGGAGTTTGCGTCATGACAGCATGACGCCGATTGATGATGGACAGGAGGCCGACTACATCCGAGGGTGGACCATGGTTGTGGTTATGTTCGCTCTGATGATGAGTTACTTCTTGGTTGCTCTCGACATGGTATGTTGCAATTGCTCTTGTTGCCATCACAAGACATGGTTGGGGAGACGACTGATTTCTGACAACGGGAATTAGAGTATCATCGGTACCGCCATTCCAAAGATAACGGACGAATTTCATTCAGTCAAGGATGTGTCGTGGTACGGCTCGGCTTTCATGATGACAACAGGTGGTTTCCAAGCCGCATGGGGAAAGGCATACAAGTACTTCAACCTAAAGATCACCTTGATAGTGGCCATCTTCTTTTTCGAGCTGGGCAGTCTGATCTGCGCCGTTGCCCCAAATTCTGTGGCCCTCATTGTTGGTCGCGCCATTGCTGGAGTCGGCGCCGCGGGAATTGGTAGCGGAACTTTCACCACCATCGGTATTGCCGCAGCGCCAAAATTGCGCTCTACCTTGCTCGGGTGCATGGGAGTGGTGTATGGTATTGCGTCCGTCATTGGACCGCTAGTGGGCGGTGCCTTCGCTGACCACGTCACATGGAGGTGGTGTAAGTGATTTCCCTCGTTCTTCGGGATGGTCTCCATTACAAGCTTTCACTGACATTATCGCGTTTCCAGGCTTTTATATCAATCTGCCAATTGGTGGAATTGCGATTGCCATCATTGTTCCATTCCTACACATGCCGAAACATATCAAACCCGCGGAGGCGCCATTGTCGGAGAAGATAAAGCACCTAGATCCCGTCGGCTGTTTTCTTGTCATGGCTGGTTGTCATTTCGTTGGTCCTCGCACTCCAGTACGGTGGTGTTATTCACCCGTGGAAATCGTCAGTCGTCATCGGTCTCATTGTTGGCTCCTTTGCTATTATGGGTGTGTTCGCCGCCTGGGAATACTACCAGGGTGAAACAGCCTCTATCCCACCCCGGTTGTTGAAGGACCGCAATGTTTGGGTCCCCTCGCTGTATACGGCATTTTTAGCGGGATCATTCTTCGTCGTTGTAAGTACCTTTCGTAAATTTACCTTCCCCTTCGAGGATTTCCTGCATGAGTTATGCCTGCCGCTGTTCGTTGGTCAAGGATGCGCGCTTCAAGATCAACGCCTACAGCACATCTTCTGCTTTTGAGAAACCGTGATTGCTAATTCCTATTGCTAGGTTTATTACTTGCCTATATACTTCCAAAGTATTGACAACGTCAGCCCTACTCAGTCCGGCGTCAGAAACTTACCACTGATTATCGCTGTGTCTCTCGCTGTTATTGTCTCTAGCGGCAGTGTCTCCTTCACCGGTATCGCCACGCCACTCCTGCTGGTCGGTTCTGTCCTAGCTACGATCGGTGCTGGTCTGTTGTACACACTTGACATCGGAACTGGCTCAAGCCATTGGATCGGATATCAGATCCTCGCTGGTATTGGCTGGGGAGCGAGTTTCCAAATACCAATCATCATTGGTCAAGGTACAGCGGATGTTGAGGACATGGCAACTGTGACAGCCATTATAGTCTGTAGGTTATATTGAATACCCCCTAATTGTGTTCAGATGTGAAGCTAACAGTTCTTTCAGTCTTCCAAACTGTCGGCGCCGCGTTCTGCTTGACAGCGGCGCAGTCTGCCTTCCAAAACCAGCTTTTCGCCACGCTTCCTACAAGCGCTCCGGGGGTCGACCCTGCTACTGTCCTCGCGACTGGTGCCACCACACTACGGGTTGTTTTTAACGCCGAGCAGCTAGCCGGCGTCTTGAGGGCTTACATGACAGGACTCAAAGCGACTTTTGCTGTGACTATTGCTTCGGCGGGGGTTTCCTTGCCTATTGCTCTCTTTAGTAAATGGCAGGTCCTGAATACACACAACCTTTCGGGGGCTTGAACATTACGTTAGTATTTATATTGACCAAATATCTATCGTTGGGGAGGAAGTATGTACGGGGCTAAGTCAACAAAGAATGTTATGTAATAGAGCTACTACGCGGTATATGAATTTAAACAACCAGTTACTACAGCTCTTAAATTTCCGACTTTGATTTCCTTGAATAATTGCCCCCTCATTTATTTCACATATATTTCACTCTCGAGTTAAATTATAGCTTACTTAAAAAAACGCTTAGGAATATAACTTGAATATTTAACTAATAATGAAAATAGAGTTAATTATCATAATTCAAGAATATAATATAAGCGATTTTATGAGAAAAGTAAGAGAAAAGGCTAGAGAGTGAGGAAGAACAACAACCAACCCCAACCCTGACATGCATACTCATAGCCCACCCGACCTCCTAAAAGAGTGCTATATATAGGCTTTCATTAGCACTTGCACAGTTTTTCTTCTATTATTATGTATAGATATACTGTATATTTTACTGTCGATAGGTAATTAATAGTATGATCATAATAATAATAATATTAATAACTATTTTATATATTCATGAAATTAAACCCGAAAGGTAATATTATAATTATTACCAGTTATGAAGTTGAGGAATATCTTGGGTCTCCATTAAAGAGGTTATAAATCTACAATATGATACCCTACTAAGCCAAGGTTATGAAGGTCTAATCCATCAAGGGTAAGAACTGTGTCATACCCCTGGAGAATTGGGCCTCATGCAGGTACAGGTATGTAACGCAGTCAATAGGATGGGATAGGACAGTGTATTACCAACACTGGCAAGTATTTACATTTACTCATACCTCACATAAAACATTGAAAAAGGGAAAGAAATTATAATAGGCGTATTTGGGATTTAAATCACCATGTATGTCACAACCATCTGTATACTTCTGATGCCTTTTAGTACAGTCTACTCTGTGCGGTTTGCTCTGTTGCGTGGGCCTGTGATTCTTGCGATCCTCGTGAGTCTTGGTGTTTGGGAAATGCTTCATTGAGGACATATTTTTAATATATAGTGTTGCGTTGGTGGTGGCTCCTTTGTGCCATCCCTCTCCACTGTAGCATGGCGAGTGGGGTGCGATCTACAGGATTGACTGGCAAGAAAAATAAAATTGGATGCGAGTTTTCCGTCTAGTTAGGGATGCTTCTTTTGAAAGTAAGTGCGATCTATCTTTCTGAGACATGGTTACGGCCAGGCACGCGATCATACGTGGACAGAACGCCTTAGTGGAGCCGTCATAGTCATTGGCACGATCAATGCCAAAACGAAAAAGATGATGAAAGCCGAATAATTCCAGTTCCTTGATGAATACCAGACAGAGCCTTGGAGCCGTAGGGCGTGTTCAGCAGCCCGGTTCGGCCACCTGTTTTGGGTATCCGATGCACTCGGTCCGGGGCACCCAGGATTACGAAGACCATGACACATAAACATGCCATTTAAGCTGCACATAATAGGGATCGAGAGTTCACTTGACAGTTGGTAGATTAAACCCGACCATCTTTCCTAGAAACTAACCTCTGCATATCATTGCACTTTGTACAACCCCAATCATTGTCAGCCCCATCAATTACGAGAATCATGTCACGAGCTATCGATCGGCTGCCAACGCCGCCTTATATGCGGGAGAAGAAGGTGATCATCGTAGCTCGCAGCCGGTATGTCCGACACAGTCACGCCCAGAATGCAATTCACACCATAACGGTTCTATTACTGATCTCCAGTCAAGAACGGGCACTCTCTCTCTGTACAAGGCAATGCAGATATTAGGATACAAGACCTACCATGGCGCTGAGATTATGGCGAATGGCGTATCTCACATGGAGATTATCGAAGAGGCATTAGCTGCAAAGTACTTAGGCAAGGGCAAGCCGTATGGCAAGGCGGAGTTGGACAAGTGGTTTTGGGATTACGACGTAAGAAGGGCCCACGACACTGACTCCTTCCAATCGCCGCAATCTCGTCGCTGACATGTGTGTGAACTCAGGCAATCGTCGAGCTCCCAGCCATATTCCTCGAGGAATTCTATGCTGCTTACCCGAATGCTACGTTCATACACGTAGAGCGAGACGTCGATAAATGGTACGAGTCGATTATGAACACCTTGGGCCACTCTCTCAAAGATTGCGATTCTTGGCCCCTGAAGCAGCTGCGGTTTATCGATAACTATGTCGACAAGTTCTGCTCATTCCATCTGATGGTTCACAAGGTGTGGTGGCACGGTAGGGCACTGGAAGACGGAGAAGAAGTGCTGAAGGGGGATTACATAGAATTGTGAGCCTGTCGCCCCTCGTCAGCCCTAGCAGACCATTACTAACGCTCAACAAACAGAAATCGTCAAGTGAAGGAGCTCATTCCGAAAGAAAAGCTGCAATCGTTCAAACTCGAAGACGGGTTTGGGTGGGAACAGCTATGCGGGGCTATCGGAGTGCCAATCCCCAAGGTGCCGTATCCACGAGCCAACACCCCAGCTCAGTTCGATAAAATGCAAGCTGGATTCGTTCGTAAGGCAATAAGGAAGGCGATTGCGTTGGCTGCAACATCAGTTCTGGTCCCGGCAATTGCAGCAGGAGTGTGGCACTTCCGAAAGCTGCGTGCTGGCGTGTAAGAGTCATGAGACCGCGAAATTCTGTATCATATAACTAGACAGTACTTGGTGGCCAGTCTGAAAGTCGGCATATTTGGAATGGGTTTGACCCCATTGGATGATCAAAACTGCACCTAGTAGCCAACTGGGTTCAGGCAATGCTCCATTGGATGTTTTATCAACGGTCAACTCGGGGGCAAAGTATATAGATCAGCATACTGGTGTTAGTAGCTATATAAATCTCATTATCATAAAGCTTTAGTCTTTTGTAACTCCTTGACTGTTTAAACTGCTAGTGTATAAATTATAGTCATGCTGTTAGCCGTTGGAGATGATGATCTGCTACTTTAACATATAACATGGTAGATTGTCTTGCATTCAGTCTTGCACATCTACATGATAGGTCTCCCAAGGTGGTGGGGTTTTTTGACTAGGCCTTATAGCTATTGCAGTGGGCTGTACCACTAACCGCGCTAGGTCACAGTTAGCTTAGCCCGCTATATCACATAAGGCTACAGTGGCTGCAGCCACTACTAGTCTGAAATGTCATCTGCATGATAATGAACCTTCAATTTACACAACCGACTAACTGAGGTCTTTTGGGGCACATCCAACTGACCTATGCACGCACGCAGCTTGCATCTACAGAGCCCTGAGGATTGATTACTCATAAGCCTGGAGCCGACTAGGGCCGTATGTCAGGGAAGAATCACCATACAAGATCTGCTATCGAACCATTTCGATGATCGGGGTGGCCCAAATAGGCATGGTCGGCCGGGTCCGGGGGCGCCTCAATGAGATGTCCGAGCAAAATCGGACCGGGCGGGATGGCCATGTAAGATTCTAATAAGATCCCTCGGCTCAAGCCAAAGGCAGTCTCCGACTTCAAAGATTCCGCCAACGTTTCAGGCTCTGTAAGCGAAGGTTTAATCTTTCGTATTTCAGAGCGGTGGCGTTCACTGTTAAGTCCGAGTCTATTTTTAAAGTACTCAGTCTTTATAACACCTTTACTTCCCCGTTGGCACCGCTGACTTGTCAACAGGCGGTAGAATTTAGGCCATTGCTATATCACAATGGAGGCCCTCTTGCCGAATAACGCAACTTTGGATAGACCTGGGTCTTTCTTGCAGAGCATCCTGCGCAACGAGGTGAACTGGGATGTGTACCAGATCGCCATTTTGGGCGTCAGCCTCGTCGCTACCTATTACATTCTCGACTCTATCCGACATGCACTATTTGACATCAAGGCCCCCGTGGTAGGGTACAAACATTTCTGGGAACCGAGATTTATTTTGGGAGTAAAGTTCGCCAAGAACAGTCTGCCTGTTGTTCGAGAGGGATATGGAAATGTATAACCTGTGGCCCTTCCGTGCGCTACGTTGAACTGACGCATATAGTTCAAAAACTCCTTGTTCAAGATCAGGCGCAACGATGCCGACGTACTTGTCATCCCCCATGAACACGTTGATGAGCTGCGTGACATGCCTGAGGATAAAATCAGTGCCATGGATGCTCACATGAAGAACATAGTCGCGCGCTATACGGTCAGAAACATCAACTTGCTTCAGACTAGCGATCTCCACAGAAGAGTTATTCAACAGAAGTTGACTCCTTCTCTTGGTGCTCTCATACCTCCGATCAAGGATGAGCTCGACTATGCTCTAGGGGTGGAGATTTCCGACTGCAAAGACTGGACGCCTGTGCAAGTCCACGGACTTATTGTCAACCTAGTAGCCCGCGTCTCAGCCCGTATTTTCGTTGGACCAGGTCTCTGCCGTGACGACGAGTGGCTAAAAGTCAGCATCCAATTCACCAAGAACGTAGGTATGACTCGAAACATGGTGCGCATTCTTCCTACCTTTCTGCGCCCCATCCTTGCGCCCACCATGAAGTCATACTGGGGGATATACTCCAACTTGAAGACCGCAAAGCGCATGCTGTCGCCCATCATTGCCGCGCGTCGGACTGCTGTTGCCGAAGATCCCGATTACGAGAAACCCAACGACTTCCTCCAGTGGATGATCGACGACGCAAGGCCAGACGAGGGAAGCCTGCATGATTTGGCTCACCGACAATGCATGATTAGTCTCGCAGCTATCCAAACAACCGCAATGGCATGCACTCACTTTATTTACGACCTTTGCGCCTATCCTGAATTCACCCAGACCCTTCGGGATGAGATAATTACCGTGTTGCGTGAAGACGGTGGGTGGAAGAAGACAACGCTGAACAAATTACGAAAGATGGACAGCTACCTCAAGGAATCTCAGCGGTTGAACCCACCGCTCGTTTGTAAGTCAAGACGCGGCTGAAACCATGGTCGGAAAGTGCTGATTCGTGCGCAGTGTCGTTTCAACGGGTTACCAGGGAGCCTCTCACCCTTAAAAATGGTACCTACATCCCAACCGGTACTCACATTGCCATGGCTCCGGATGCAATTTTGCACGATAAGGAATACCTTCCCGGCGGTGGCGACCCTGAGGTCTTCGACCCGTTTCGCTATTCGAAATTGCGGGACGATCCCTCAAAGCCTCAAAATGCGAACCGATTTCAGTTTGCCATGAGCGACAACACGCATCTTCACTTTGGACACGGGAAGTTTGCTTGCCCGGGCCGATTCTTCGCCAGCAATGAAATAAAAATGATTATTTCTCATCTCATCATAGGCTTCGACTTCAAGTTTGTCAATCAACACGGCCGACCCAAGAACTTGTCCTATGAGGAAGCCCAATACCCCGACCCCTCAATACCGGTGGTGATGAAGCGGAGGACTGGTATCGACAAGGATATCGCGGCTCTTGTGGGTCTAACGGCGTAGTCAGAATATGAAGTGCATCAATTTCATAGATTTCTCGTTTATTCATCCTGCAATTATCTTCTGGTCGTACTGAAACTCACCCGTCTATGCTGACGAGAGCGGAGTTCAAAGGACTGATGTTGATCCTGGTTACTTCAACAAGGTAATCTGGAGATGTTTCTGTGTACCTCATTGGCTTATGATTTGTCGTTGATGAGTTCTGTGATACTGAGGCTAATTACATATAAACAATTGTTAAAACTACTGTAAATTTTGAAAATTATTACCGTTCATAGACCGTGTTTCAGCAACCTCCCTTGCCTAAAGAAAGCTGGAAACCAATATCTGAATTAAAAAAAGTAGAGATAGAGAGTTAACTATAATTCAAATACCTTTTAATATTAAAATATCTTAATATTCCAAGCCTTATAAGTTTTCTAGTAATCTGATTTATATTATTTCCCAACTTAATATTAACTCCAGTAATAAATATAGAGGAGTTATTAGTAATACTTCAACTAATATCTAGGTTATAGTAACACTAGCAGTAATAGTCAAGGGCTTCTCTCTTTCCAGAGAAACTCAAAGTGCTTGCTACCTAGTGCCGAAAGCCCTATTTGTAAGGAGTATAGCGACTGGCTTAATGACAATTACGATAGCATTTACGAAGGTGTATGGAAGTCGAAAAATGGCTATGGAATACGCAAAGTCACACGGACAATCATGTATGTCTATGCGGACAAGAGACAAAAGATCTTTCCCGAGTGCTGGCATCAAGGCAATGCTATATGGTTCATGTTCAGTGGGTTTGGAGACCTCCACCACGAGTGTGGAAGCAACCCTGGAGGCCTGTAAATTCATCCACTCCGAGCTTGAGGAAATTGTTCAGGAAGCCACCAAGGCTAATGCTCTTAAATATATAGAGCTATATGCTAGGGCGCCCATTGTGTGATACTGGCCACTGTCAAATCTTCAACCTTAATAATGTCGACATTATTAGTCTACGGAAGAATCCTCTTAAAGAAATCGTCACGGAAGGTATCAAAATGAGCGGCAATACTTCAGTCGAGCTTGATACGTTGATTCTAGCTCCTGGCTTTGAAGTCATGGAAGGAAGCTAATTGCGAGACTGCATCAAGGAGCAAGAGGGCTGGACACTCAAAATCACTGGAGAGCTGGTGTGATCACATACACCGGTGTAGCATGCGCAGGATTCCCCAACATTCTTCTCGTTTCTGGAACTCAGGGGTCTTTGCCAACTTGCCATGTGCTATTAAAAGTGGCGCCAACTTTATCACGGAGTGCATAGCACATGCGGGGAAAAGGCAACGGGCCCATCGGGAGTGCCTGCGTATATTGCATTAAAACCGTCAACAGAGGAAAATTGCTAACTCTGTGTGATAAGTTAATTGAAGGTTCCGCTTTCAAGACAACCAGAAGCTGGGTATTCGGTAAGAATATGGAAGAAAGGGTGCCCAGGGGTAAATTACACTTTGCAGGTCTGGCTGACTACATCGCTCATGTGGAAAAGAGGCTCAAGCTGTATTCACCTTATCTTCCTTCAATAGTGGCGTTAGAGACGTTGTGGATAACGGCAAAGTAAGATCACGGCATAGGGAGTACGCGATGGAACCTTGTTATTCGAGATAACTGGTCGGTAGTATATAAAATATAAAAATAATTTCCCTGACAATAGATTTCTAATATTAGGAATCTTTATCTAGACGGCCGCATGAAAAAACGTCGGGCCGAAAACAAAATCTGCTGTCGTATCCTTGGGTATATAAATACGATATCCCCTGTTAAGTCTGAAGCTTTCCACACCATGGACATTTTCGTCGCATCATCCTTCAGTAGCTTAGAGGAACTCACCGCAAGGATACGTCACTCTACAAGTGCCGCTCTCGACTGCGGCGCCAGCTCCGACCTTGCCGTCGGACGAGCAGTAAATGACGAACTTTTCGCCACCATACTCGGGATAATGCCGATAATGATTCATCGACAAATATGCGTGGTTGCCACAGATGAAAGACTCTGATATGAAAGGTCGGCAGGGATGATCCGAAAACAAAAGTTGATTAAGAATGGCTCTGGCCGTCAAGATATGCTCTTGGCCGAAATTGAAAGTGGTTGTAGTCAATTCAAGGAGACGACATCCCGAGCATGTAGCGGCGAGGAAGGTCTGAGGGCGGATTGCTGTCCGGGTTCGAAGTTACTGGCAAACTGTTTGCAAGGCCTTGGATCTTTCCATAAGAGATTCATGGGTGCTAGGTGGATAGTAGAAGATCTCATAAGCGGCACTGATGCTTTGCAACGCAGGCAGCGGAGACTCTAATTCTAGTAGGTGTTCTATGATGGGGAATGATATGGTATTATTGGCAGGCTCCAGTGTCATCATTTGGCTCGCATTCTCCAGCTAGTACTGTAGCAGCCCAGGGATTGACCGTGGCGAGTACATAGGTCATCTTCTGCTGTGGCCATGGGTGGCCATTGCCATAATACGACATGTCCGCGTTGTCGCGAGTGGAGATGGGTTGTATTGAGATGAAGTCAGTCATGGCAAATATGCGCTGGCCAAGGACTTGTGGATCAATATTTGTACATGCGATTGTTGTCAGTGCTTCCATAGAAGAGATTGCGACTGATGTTTATTGTATCCTCAGAATTGCATCTAAAATGAAATAAGTAGCTGCAATCTAGAATTGGCTATAAGAACACGGCGGCGCTTAGTATTGACCAAACGAGGGTCACAATGCCAGCCTCCATCGTCAGCAATGAAGCTGCACTATTTGCATCTGTAGAAGTGCTATTTGCATCTGTAGGAGTAGCAGAAGGTGCCGTTTCAGTTGCTGAATGTATACCGCTAGTGGTGACTTTCGAGCTGTCTGACTTGCTTGTTGTGTGTGCCAACCAGGGTTGGGTGGTGGAAAGGTTCTGTGGTTCGTCAGGTCTATTTCAACATAATCATCACGACGCACGTACGAATAGATCCTGACAGCAGTCCTTGTCATCACAGACCGTACCATCAGTGCAGCACCACTGCAGCGTCGAGTTGGCACAATCGCATGTTGAGGAATTCGCCGCCGCAGTAGTGAATGTCTGGGCCACCCTTCTGGCAACATTCTTCACCAGGTTCGTTGCGTGTGCATGTCCAACTTGGGCCGCTTGCAGATGCCGTCGTTGTCACGGGTATAGGAGCACCGGAGGTGCCTACTTTCCCGGGTCCGCCCTGCAGCATGAATTGAGTAAAATGGTTCGTTGGGAGATGGCGACGTAATTGAACGCACCAAGTCTTTGCAGCAAGCATCTGATTTGCCGACACATACATCTTCATCATCGTCAGTGACTGGGAAGAAAAGCTTCCCTCGGGTATTTGGAATTCTCACTAGCGTCTTTGCAGCAATGCTCGTGCTTTTGAGGATTGAAGCATCCAATTTCGGCGCATATGATGTTGCCTGCACCGAAGCAGTCGACACACGTGCTCCCCGTAACGCATATTCCATCACCAAAGTCGCGAGGAGAGATATCTTGATATTGGTAGGGTAGTAGCTTTCGATATTGAGCGTGTGCCACGTTTGCTGCCACAGTTAAGGCAACTATTGAGAGCTTCATTGCCGCGCTGCGTACACGTATTATTGAGGGATCTCGTGTTTAACTAATGATTACAAATTTTGTTTGGCTGCGAACTGGCATCAATAGGAATCATCACGTTGTTTTGTTTGTATTTTTTTTTTTTTGAAGACTTAAAATAAGATAGGATGTATTATTGTATTTATCGTGGCATCAGCAACGGCGAGATGTTGTGCCGACAGGGCATGGATTATCATCAGCCTTTTAGGATTGTCACATGGTTCGAATGCAGCTTTCAGGGGCTATTCCATTCGTGAATGTCGAGCCAGCCAGGATGGGACATCAGCGATGCAATCTGCAACATGACAATGGTCAACCTGATAATTGCTACGGGCTTTTGTCCAATCGTATGTTCCCGGCCCTGGTCTGAGGCTGAAGCACCCTGGCCCGACCCCATCGTAAGCGCACTTACGAGTTACGAGTGATCCTCCCTGCCAGAACAGGTAAGGAGCCCGACGCCACAGAGGCTCTTGGGAATTCCAATTATAATGCCGTATCGGCTGTAGCATGATTGGCAAGTAATTTGGGGAATCCTGCCTTTATGATGTCTTCCGGAATTTCGGTTGGCGAGGTTTCTGGCCTTATTGCCACGGGCGTTTTTGCGTGTAAGTCTGCTTCGGAGACCAAGCCCACTGAATAATGCTTGACGAGGCAATTTACAGTACAGATATTAATTCCACTGGCCTTCCCAATTCTGTTAACTGCATATATTTCTAACAAAAATTCTGTGGTTACTTGGTAAGCGCCCACACTGACAAGTCCCCATTGCTAGCTTTAACAAATAACCGACGCGGTGGAACAGGTCAGTGCTGGGACGATTTATTCACACGTCGCTCTGGCCGAGCATCCTTCGCACCGACACAGCAGCAAGCCATGGTGTACGACGACGAGTCGCGTGGGTTGGTCTTATCCAGCTCCTGGCCCTCGGCTTGATATCCATCGCCTCCATTGTGACTCCTCTCGGCTTATACGATGCCATCGCTTTGAGTAGTAGCAGCCATGCTGAAGAGTTTAAATACCTTAAGGATACGTCGCCTTTTGGTCTCGGCACTCCACCAAGAAGTACAGCGCCATTTACCAGAGCTTGTGGTGAAGATGCCTGCCCTGGAAGTACCAAGACTGAGACATGTGAAAAGAAGGGTTTAGCACAGGTCTGTAACGGCACGACGTTCGATAGATCGGTTCCAGAAGTATTGAAATCTCTGTTTAGAGATGGCGCTTCCTTGTTTGCAGCACCGGTGTCGAGTATATTTGACATTCAGTGGAGGTCACATTACAACACTACAGATCCATATGGCTCAATAGGATGGGGTATTAGATCTGCATATCGACAGATTACAACCGCACTTGTGCTGGAGCCAGATATTCATATCGTTGAAGGACTGATAGTTGACACCAAGACGGGCGGTATCGGCTTTCGCAACCACACCGTGCCGGACAAATCCTACCAATATGGTAGCACTTGGACAGAAGACATATTATTTATCGAACCCGAGACGCAGTGCGTCAATCTAAACTTCACATTTAATTTCCACCTTGAAGAAGTTGATAGCTTTCCGCGGCCTCTCATCCGAAGCATATATATAAAAGATGAAGGCGGCTTCTCTAACTTATCGCGGAAAGCACCAGTTGAGTCAATCAGTACGCCATCTTCGTTCAATGGACAAGGTGACATTGATCTCTACCAGCGTGCTTACAATGCTGCCTGGCTAAACAATTATCTCACCATGGTGTATTACAATTTGACGGACCCGGACATGAAGAATATCACTCGAATTGACGCAAAGCCAGGCTTGGAAATTCGCACCAATTTAGACAGTCAAGATAGCAATAACACGTTTGCTATCCAGTATCAGTCCATTCGATCCAGCATTGAGTATGGAGAATATCTCAACTTTACCAGGTCCGCCCAGGCTGACAGCAACCCCTTCAACGTGACCGCGGATCACTTCTCTGACATTGGTATGTATTCTCTCTATAATTTATCCCTGCGTTTTAGAAAGGCGTGACTGATGGATAGGGCAGTTGCACAGTGCAATGGTGGACTAATCGATGATCCTGCTAATCTCAATAGCAGCCTCGTTGGATGTGGCGTCTTGTACGGCGCAGCAAAGCGTACTGATGGAGGCAACTCTTTGATACCTGACCCAGGCTCCCGGTGGGCACTGCCCGTTTTCAGTTGTGCCTCGTCCATGATTGCCACGATCCGCACTGTGACGTTCAAATACAACGGCACAGATCTCTCTTCGCTAGAAGCTGTCGGGGCCGACCGCAAGATCTATGCTGACGAGTCGGAGTGGCCACTTTGGGGCGTCGAGAATATGCACGGCCATACTATCGCCAATGCCCAGCCACTGTGGGGAGTCATAGGCTTAGCCAATGCCACGGTGCATGAACCACTCAAGGGGAATATCTCGACCGTATCACAAGCGAAACTCCGGCTTCCGGGGCTCATTAATGACGTTACACTGTTACTCACAGGTAACGGTAATACACCAACGCGAGTTGGCCAGAATCTACCCGGCGTGGACTTTTACACTCAAGCGTTACTTAGCACCTTATCAATTTCGATGCCAGGTAGAATGACCTACGGCGACTATTCCGGTCAAACCGAATTCGCTCTTTACACAAAGTGGCAAACCCTTTGCGCCAGTGCAACTACTGCATCTAATATCGTCAATCTGGTGTGGACAGATATCGCGTCCAACTCTGTTGTCGGCACAAAGGGTTGGGGACTAACATCTGCAGCAGCTGGAATTGTGAAGCGAGAAACGAGCCCAAACTCAAAGAATAACCTGGTAACCATCATTCCTTATCGCAAGCAGGTTCGATACAAGATACCCTTTGCCATACCAGCGTTTATAGTGCTCGGCGTTGTGGTGGCTGTGCTTGTGGGAGTGGTGGTTTTAACGTCAACTAAGAAGACAGGTCTCGCGAAATTGCGCCTACTAATTGACGCAACTTCCTCCGGTAGGAATATCGGACTGTATTTATGGCCCAATGAGGCGTCAGGCTTGAAAAAGACCGAAGAATGGGTGAAACGGATTGGTATACGGGACGTAGTGGCCACTGGCGAGGACTTTCTTATTGCGGAATGCGATGGCGAAAGTGAGAAAGGAGAGGAACACGAGGATCAAGTGGTGGAAGAAGCATCTGTGGTACAAATCCCTGCGGAGCAACAGAATTCGGAACAAGATACTAGTTTACCTAACAGAGATGGGCCGATTTGAAAGCTGTTTTAGAGCAGTTTCATTAGATACCCAGGAGATGAAGGCTACATTTTCCCCTACGAGTCTACGTAATACAAGATACTATTGGCAAACGCGCCAACCCAGACTTTCCTTGTGCCACCGACGTGCTTCAGGTCACCCTCATTATATTCCGATGACGGTGAAGGGTAATGCAGGGAAGAGTAGCACATTGGTGAGGATCATTGAAGCACTACAGCCAACGTGCGCAAATGGTATATTAGACGACGAACGCCTGCCACTGCTTCGGGAAAAATAAAGGGGTCACCCACTGATAATAAAACATATAAGTGTCTGCCATTAGTGGCAATAAGTTGCAGAAGGATGCCTATCATAGATAGAGGCATTCTGCACAAGCACAGAAAAACAACGAGTTTAATTTCGTTTTCAATCTCGTATCTGTATCTAACCCAAATGCTACTACATCTGCAAGTCGAGCATTGATATTCCATCTCACGTTAATTTAAGTGTTTTCAGGGTTTCTGAAACAACGCGACGGGCTCTATTGTCATCATAAATTCCGCCACATATCCCTCACTAGTGTACACCATCCCGACTACTATTATTTCGCGTCACGTAACAATCGTGCACCTTGTAATGAAAAATTGATGCACTAACCAATCGAATACGTTGAGCTCAATCTGTGGCCAGACATGACTGAAACCTATCTAATTAGAAAAATGCCGAGATACAACGACAGCATGGCTGAGACATGGGTGGGCACTACCTTTTGTCTTACTGGCTTTGTTAGAACGGTGATTCGCGAAAAATGAGTAGGGTGGTAATCAGCTCTCAGTTAAGTCTCAGTCGTAGCCGTACCGCTCAAGCAAGACTTACTATAAAATTACGGACTTGTTCGCAAATTTGTGTGCACATGCCCAATTGAGAAGAGCGTTCAGAAAAACAATAGGACACAGCAGCCGATATGCTTTTCACAGCAAAGCTTATAATCGCCTCTCTGGCGATCCAAAGTGTTGCCAGTTTTGATAGCAGCTCGCCATCCAATGAGTCGCCGATTATTCGTGAACCACATGTCCCCTCTCGGTTCCAAATCTATGATCCTCCCGTGGATGTCTCAAACTCTGTGGGCGAACGAAAGCGTGACGGCGCCGGCACTGAACATGGAATCCATATTGCCTTGGCTTATTTAAAGAACAAGCACGGGATCCAGGCAGAAAATGTCAGAATTACAGCTGCCCACACCAATAGAGATACAGGAGTCAGTCATGTCTATGCCCGCCAGACAGCTAACGGTGTCGACTTACTCGATGGTCTCGCCAATGTCAACATTAACAATCATGGGAGGGTCATATCCTCCTCCCAGACCTTCGCACCAAGCCACCAACTGCGGAAGGTAGTGCGCTCAGGTCACGGTCGTCTGATATCTCGCACCCATCAATATGACTCGCTTAAAAGAGCACTAAAGACATTGACCAAGCACGTCAAATCAGAGATTAACGACGAGGCACTCAATAGAGTTCATATCTCTGAGGCGAAATCGGATGAAACTCACGCCCCAATCTTCATCATCAAAGGTATCCCTAGGAACGCAGCCGTGGATGGCATGGCCACGGCACAGCAGTCAATAATGCGAGCATCAGATGGCTCCTTGGTTCACGTATGGGACTTTATGCTCCAGCAAGCAGATCACTCATGGAATGCGAGAATCAATATATCAACAGGAGTCGTCCAATCGCTTGCTGATCGGAGATTACGCTCCGGCAATTACGCCTCACGTCACAGAGCGGGTAAAGATGAAGTCGGTAATCTCAAGCCCGCTACGTCTTCAATTGGTCGCGCTCTACACAAGCGGCTATCGTACTTGGCCATACCGATCACCAGGCAAGACCCTAGGGACGGGTTCGATATCATTGTTAATCCGGAGACTCAGTCAAGCCCCAGCGGCTGGGTTTACACGAACACAACTTCGGGCAATAATGTGATAGCGTTCAAGGGGAGTCAAATTACTGGTGTTGCTTCGGAAACTAGTCCTGATACCTTTGCCTTTTACCACGACGAGACCGAATCGCCTGCCACGCCCCAGAATGTCGGGGGCAGCTGTTGTAAATGCGTTTTACGTTGCGAACAGCATGCATGACATATCATACTTGTACGGGTTTACGGAGGATACATTTAACTTTCAGGATGACAATTTTGGCAAGGGAGGGCAGGGAAGTGATCGCGTCATTCTCTCTGTGCAAGATTCCGCCGATGTCAACAATGCGGACTTTCATACGCCACCAGATGGACAAAGTGGCGTGCTTCGCCTCTTTCTCTATGATCTAACCAATCCAGATCGTGACTCTGGTTTGGAGAACGACATTATCGCCCGTTCATACGCCATGGGCATTGTGAATCGCCTTACGGGTGGTGGTACTGCAGCCTGCCTGCAGAGTAAAACCTCAGAAGGACTGGGAGAGGGCTGGGCCGATGCATTTGCGGAATGGCTAGAGCAGACGGAAACTGTTCCAGACTTTACGCTAGGCAGCTATGTGGAGAATAACGTACAAGGCATTCGATCCTACCCTTACTCCAGGGATTCTGTTGTCAACCCTCTCACATATGCGGATGGACCACCTTCAGCGGAGCCGCACTACATTGGAGAAGTATGGGCAAATATGTTGCACAACCTCCTGGCTGCGTTGGCTGATAGCAGTGGCTGGAGTAGCACTGCATTGATCGATTCTACGGGGAGCCTGGGTAACGTTGTGTTTATGCATCTGTTCATGGATGGCCTGAGCATCCAGCCTTGCGAACCTACCTTCATCAACGCACGCGATGCTATCATACAAGCCGATCAAGATAGATACAACGGCAATAACTTCTGCATTATCTGGCGGGTCTTCGCGAGCAAGGGACTTGGGTTTGGTGCGGCCGAGGATAATGTTAACGAGTATTCAGTCCCGCCGAGCTGCTAGTTTTTTTAATACCAGTTTCTCAAATTCTGCCACTACTTAATGGCCAGGTATAACAATGCAAAGTGCCACGTCAATCTCTTCCTCCGTTTGACTTGTCTTGTTGTCCAACTTCTTGCCCCAGCCAAACCGATAATTCTAACTTGCACACTTTACTCCGTAAGGTGACAGTGGAGGTTTCCTGAATGGACCAAGGAATTTGCTACTGCGGTTTCAGTAGCAGAATGCCCAGGATGTATTTTATTATATCATTACCATACAGTGGATAGATTGTAGACTGTAAACAAGTGGTCTAGATAATGAAGTATCTATGCTACAGAGAGGAAATTGGGGCTAGCTATATCCTGCATGACTGACTTAATTATCTACAAAGATATTACTATGGCTCGCCTAGTTCTCTAATGCTCTAGATATGTTTTGTATTTCGCAACTTGCACCTTAAAATTGCACTACCTACCTAAAAGATAATGTTATTGCAAAATGGCTTTGCCTTATTTCTCCACCTGGTCCACGTCTGCTACTTCAGCCTTGAGATTGCTAGATCGAAATTCGTCGACCTTGGTCTTAACCCAGTTACGTGCAGAGACACCCTGTTCGAACAAGACATCCATCTCACCAGCACTGCGGCCCTTGGGCTCGGGCAGGCGATAGTATGCCCAGATCAACGAGATTAGAGCAAACGGAGCCCACACAAAACCGCCTTTACCACGAAGATTCCACGCAGTGGGATTGAGAATGGGGTTGTTGAGGTAGTTAGCTGCGATAGAGAGTATGTTATAGGCATTTCTGGCCATGGCCACTGTCTTGATGCGTAGGCGTGTCGAGGGTATCTCGGTTACCATGCAGTAGCATACTGGGCCGACAGTGATGGCGTAAGTGAAGGTGAAGATCATAAGTAATGTGCCTGAGGCGTATGCAATGCTCTCTCCTGGTGCTGGTATGCCCAAAAACCCAACAAGCATAAGAATGGAGAACATCAACGTTAGACCCCAAAGGTACAGAGCACGACGGCCGGCCCATTCCATAACCCACCATGCACATAGAGTACCGGCGAGAGCAACCGCATTGTGACCGAGATTGAACTGGAATGACTGACGAGTCGTGAACCCAGCTTGTTGAAGAAAGTATAACACGTTGCCCCCTGCGACATGTTAGTCCTCTACCTTATCCTCTTTGCCTTCTTTACCAGCGCATATTAACTTACCAAACCATGTGCCACAAGTGACCTGGATGATCCACACGCCGCAGGTGATTTCTGTGCGTCTCAGGTCAACACCGGTGAACAGACTCTTGTATGAGGTTCCAGAGCTGACAGCCTTTTCATGGGCGTTGGTATGTATCATCATGGCAATGTTGCGGTCAACATCATAATCGGTGTCTTTGGCAGACACCATTCTGCGTAGAGTGACTTTGGCCTCCTCGATACGTCCCTTACGAACCAACCACCAAGGCGACTGAGCGCATTAGCCATTTTGTTCTTCACTTTTTATTAGAAATAATGTTTCTCAGAAGTTACCTCTGGAGCAAACAGAATGCCAACAATAATGGGGATAGGCCAGGCCCACTGTGTTGCATATGGGATCCTCCATCCCCAGTCGTCAGTACGCTTCAAGAGCCCTGTCATTACCCCAGCAGATGTCATCTGTCCTATGACCCACTGCCTGATGTTAGCGTTACTCCGACATCCATACATGTGAGTTGACCACTTACACACATGTTACACCACGTCGTCAGGTACGGCCTCAGCGCCATGGGGCTGATCTCGGCGGCGTACGTCGCAGTCAACGTTTGGAAGGCACCCCACGGCAGACCACAGAGAAATTCACCAGCGAGAAGCATGCCAAGGTTATGCGCGAAGAACATGATGAAGATGACGCCAATCATGAGAATCTCGGCGCCAAGCATGGTCTTCTTGTAGCCATAGCGGTCGGCAATGGCACTGGCTATCCAAAGACCGAAAATTTCACCGACTTGGACCCCGGCCTGCAAGCTAGACTGCCAAGTTGCCGTTAACTGGTATGTTCCGTCACCGACAGGCTGACCAAACTTTCGCTGAAAGGCAGGATAACCGAAGAAGTTGCCCAGCAGAGAGGTGTCGTATCCTTCCATGACGAGTGAGAGCGACAGGACCATGGAGTAAAAGGCCGGCTTGGGGTACATCCGAATGGCTTGGAAAAAAGTCATCTTCCGCTCAAACTCCGTCGCGGCAGCAGCGTCGTGCGTGATCTCTCCCAGATTATCGACACTTCCGGCCATCTTGATCAGGACCGAATCATCCAGCCGAACGGCATGGCCAGCTGGGGCCGGTTCGATTCCATCTTCTCGATGCTCAGTCTGGGACTTGTTGCCTAGTACCATTTCGGCCATTATTAGTAGTAAAGAGTTTTGAGTCTAGAAAGTAATGTATTTTTGCGAAACGTATAGAAGTATTCTGGTTCCAGAGCTGGTCCAATGTCGCCTCGTACACTCCCCAAGCTATTTTTGAAGGGGGTGGCCAGAGAAGATATGCACATTAGTCTTCGCTGTAGTGATATGCAGTAACTTGGTCTCATGTCAGTAATGTCTTGTCGTGTGATGCTTCCGAAATATTGGAATTGTCCACCAAATGAGCCTGAGAAAGCTGAAAGCCACCAACCTGGGGTAATTGTTCACTTCCATATTGGAACTAGTAGAGGGATCTCACATTGCCTGTAGCATGATTACTCCTCGGCTCCGATACCCCCGGAATGGAATGATATGCGGGGACTCTGCAGATCCACATTCACCTCTCGGAACAACACCGCATTGCGTAGAACTATCTACACGTCAGTACTCATTTGATGTTTCTAGAAAAATGTCTTGTGCAACTGCAACTACGCAACACCAACTATTACGGCAGGAAGGCACTGAGGATACGTATGGCCCGCTCCAATTGATAAGAACAGCTATATGGGTGGCTCTCAACCGATTAGAGCCTTTCCAGCCTTTCCAGCCTTTCCAGCTTTTTGCCACGGAAAGGATTATGTTTGCACCATGTAACTCTTCCAACTTTGATAGCTTGGACCTGAAGGGACCCAAATAGCCTAACTTTCATGGCCATGAACCGGGCCTGACAGGTATACCTCTTTGATAAACTGGTCTGTTTCATAAATAATGCGAATGCTTTGTTCCACACTTGGCGACCTCGGCCCCCCGGCAGTTTCCTGCCAGCCTTCAAGCAGACCATTTAAATGGTCGCCTACCAGGAGGACGTTGGAACCTATCAATTCTCTGAGAGATGGTACGTGGCACGCTGCCAAGAGGATGAGCATTGCGCATGCCATTCTGTTTTCTCAAAATATCAGTCTGTATCTTCTGTCCCATTGTCTCAGGGCAGAAACGGAGTTTTACTCACGACAAAGAGCATATCCAAGTGTCGACGAGCACTGTCTGCGGGAAACCCCGTAGATTCAAAATATGCATTAGACACGCGTCCAAGCAAATCTTGCAGTTATTCCTCGCCATTTGAACTGTCAAATTAGCTCCGAGTTCATCGCTTCCACATGAACCTCCGCTCAGCAACCACATCAAGTATGGCCGATAGATCACACTTTGGCAAGTTAGAAACCTCTGCCTCAGAAACCCACTTGCCGCATTTGCAGGAGGAGAGATTTCCACAGTAAATGCAAACGATTTCGGCAGAAGATCACGCCACTCGTCTAATTGGCGTTGAAGCTCCGCCACAATACCCGGAAATCGAGCTCTGTCGAGGGCGGCACCCGTGTCACTCGCGTATAGTAGCTGGTGTACACGGTTTAGTAGACGGCGCATACTTATACACGCCAGAAAGTAGAGCGAGGACTGCTCTTCATCGTTTTCGGATACATGAGTACTGTATGAGCCCGGTAATGGAACGCAAGATTCTATGCGTGCTATTCCAGAGACTGGGCTGGCTGATAGTTCGGCAATGTAATCACTTCTTCTTGTCAGTGTATTTCCTAAAGCAGGACTTTTCGATAGCAAACCTTTCAAGGATATAACAAGACCAGAATATCCTTCTAGTTCGTTCAATGTCTTCTTCATCGTCACTTGGTGGTGGATAGGAGAGCATCATCATGCATTTGGCGGCTGCGGCCCTGAGATATTCCCAAGCTTGGATTGGCCTAACCAGAAAGGCAAAGTATAGCCTGCAAGTATGTTCAGCTTCTATTCGCAAATGACTGAATGCCTTCATTAAATGATACTCACGCTACAAAGAAGAGGCACTGAGCTGAGACAGAGCTCACGCTCAGGTGCGCAATATGTGCTGTTTTCAGCGCTGCGTCGAAGTAAACATCACTCATCTGCCGCCGCGATGCGCGCCATCTCTGCTCCTGGTTTGACAACTCAGAATACTCGTCTAAGCCCGAAATGACTTGGCTTGCACAGCCAAGTGCCATTGTCAGCAGGGATATGCAAGCGTCGATGCTGTCTTCAGATGTAGCACCACTATCGAGAACGGACCGAACTGTGTTTAACTGAGTCTGAGACAGCGTCGGGTACCAGTGGTTGAAACTACACTGGAACGAATTCAAGATCGAGTCAATCTCACTTGCAGTGACATATGGGTATGCTGTAGTGCGTTTCATAGGTAATGCTGATCTCGATTGTTCGAGGTGAAATATCTGTTTGTAATCGTTCCGCAGGGAAGGGAAGGAGTCAAAATAGTGCCATTGCAGGACCGACTCAGTGGTGGACGTGTGCATGGAATCAAGAACCGCATTCTCAAAATTTTTTGGACCATGTCTATCATTGATGGCTTGAGAGTGGGAATAGCGAGATGAGCCAGCTCCTGTGCGTGGTGACGCCTCATAGAGGCTTGAGGATGCAGCGGCAATGGGAGAAGCGTATTCTGGCAAGCGATCCGTGAATCTTGAGACAACATTCTTTATCAGCATTGATATAGGTTAGCTCTGGTAACAACTTTGGAACCGCATCATTGAATGTGTCTTGACTGACAATTGTTGAATTCAAGTCCTGCAAAGCCTTTTCAATGCGAAGCACCCCATCTAGCACGAGGTCCGTCTTGCCACGACTGTGCCCTCTGTTAGAAGTGATACTACTCCGTAGTGATGGTAGGATTAACGCACGAGTTGGCCTCGGATCCATATCCACATTCAAAGTTGGACGACGTGCACATGGCACATGGGTGATTCCCATCGCACCTAGTGCAATGACCATTAGCCACGTGGGACTTGCATATTAAGCACCAGTTGGGGAAACCATGCCTGATCTTTCGGCTCCGACACACATCGCACTGGAAGGATTCAAGCATCCGGTGGTCAGTCTTTGTTTGCACTAAGCCACCACGGCAATGCTCTCGGAACAGTGTCACCAACTGCATGCATGGTTCTCAGCCGTTTTCTGGGTGCCTGGCCCGTAGGACGCTCATCTGTCGTCGAATCTGCCATGTTTGACCTGGAACACCGTCTCGCACACAATCGCTCGTTCCGACTCGGGCCGTGAATAGAGAAGTAGTTTTAGTTTTAGATTTGGGATGGCTGGAGATAAAGACCGCAGTCACATTGGCGTTACGTACGATGTGACACAGGAGAATGACAAAGCTAGTTACAGCTCCGTGATAGGATAAGAGAAATAGGGAAGACATGGAGTCAACGGTTGGTCGAGATTAAGCAATGTGGATAGTTACGAACTGGCCGCTGATCGATGCGGGGTCACTCTGTCTTCCATATTGAAGCTAGTGCAAAGCTAGCTGCGACACAAGTTGAAGTCATCCCAATGGAACCGATTGTCTCGCCGTGGGAAGACAACTAGTGGCCGGTTCATCCATTCTGGGCCGTTCTGAGAGGTGGGTAGATGGCATAAACGATGGGGTACCGGCTGGCATTATTTCAGACTTGTTTAAATTTAATTGGATATGTTGGAAGGGTTCTTTGTCCTGGCTAACGATGCTTGGGATAAAACGTAGTATGAGTATTAATGTATTGTAGCAGTGGGGAGTGGATTTCGCGAGGCATGCGCGGCGTAATAGTGGGGCCTCGACTGAGTTTCGGCTCCGGCTGCCCCGGCTCTCAAGGCAACCGGATGCTTCTCCGTGCTCCGCATATGTCGACACTGTTGGAAGTGCTGTGGTGACTCGTGTGACCCGCATTCGCAGTCCTAAATCGGGTCTGTTGTTGCTACGATGGGATTTCCATCTTTCACATGATGTGAGTAAGAGCAGCAGACTAGGATGCTGTTCAAGACGGTGCATTGTTTCGAATTGAGAAGCTTTCCAAATACTTCGTAGCTACGATTTATGTCGTCTGGATCACCACACTGTCGGGCAAACTGCAATTACATTTATTCATCATAGAATCAGGACGGCAAAATGCATACAGTTCAGAAAGGAAGCATCGGCGTGTCCTTCAAAGGCATTCCGCCTCGCGAGGATTATTCCCTCCCAGACTACTGCAACGAAGCCGTCTTTCGGAGAAATTGTCTGCCCACACGGTCATACTACATCCCCGAGACGGCATTATTGCTCAATGGTGCCTGGGAATTTCACCTTTCTGAGACTGTAGCCAGTTCGCCTGCTGCCACTGACTCTAGCGCTGTTGACTGGAAGAGTATGACGGTACCCAGCCATTGGCAGCTTCAGGGCTACGGCATTCCTTGTTACACCAATACTCAGTATCCAATTCCAGTTTGCCCACCATTTGCTCCCACGGAAAATCCGACGGGAGTATATAGACGAACCTTCCAGGTGCCATCCCACTGGCCCTCGGATTCACAACTGAGATTGCGGTTTGATGGCGTCGATAGCGCATATCACGTCTACGTCAATCAGATCCTAATTGGATATGCGCAAGGATCAAGGAATCCATCCGAGTTCGATGTTAGCCAGTACGTAGATCGTGGTGGCCCGAACGAGCTATTTGTCAAAGTGTATCAATGGTCTGATGGCACCTACATCGAGGATCAAGACCAGTGGTGGCTTTCCGGTATGACCACCGTCTGATATGCTTGACACCCTTACACTGACGCAATTGACAGGTATATTTCGCGATGTGCACTTGATATCTTTTCCGGTGGACATTATTATCAAGGATTGGTTCATTAGAACGGACCTTGACGCCGAATACAAAGATGCAAAACTGCTAGCTACGGTGGACGTCTCAACAACACTGGAGGCAAAGCTCACCTTAACCCTCTCCATTCCGGGAGAGGCTAGAGAGGTGGTGGGTTCAGTTGATTCCGTCGTTAAACCAGGTGATACGGTTGTAGACCTCAGTCTCCCTGTACAGAACCCTAACAAGTGGACGGCTGAGACACCACATCTCTATTCAGTTCAACTCACACTTCACGCGAACGATAAGGCTCCCAACGCCATTTGCCAAAATATTGGATTTCGCAAGGTCGAAATCTTGGACGGCCTTCTCAAAGTCAACGGGGTGCCTATCCACCTTCGTGGCGTCAATCGGCACGAACATCATCCAGAGCATGGTCGAGCTGTCCCTATGGAATTTGCTCGGCAGGATCTCCTGCTGATGAAACAACACAATATAAACGCTCTTCGCTGCTCCCATCAGCCGAATAACCCAAAACTACTAGACCTGTGTGACGAGATTGGACTATGGGTGATGGACGAGGCAGATCTCGAGTGCCATGGCTTCTACGATGCCGTCGCCCGCCCACAGAACATACCCGAAGAGATGGACTACGAAGAGCGAAAGAAACTGACTTTTCCGCTCGCCGCTCAGTTCACATCTAATAATCCATCATGGGAGGCTGCGTATGTGGATCGAGCCGAAGCTATGGTACAGCGAGATAAGAATCACGCCAGCGTGATAATATGGAGTCTTGGTAACGAGGCCTTTTACGGCTGCAATCAGAAAGCCATGTACAAATACATCAAATGTGCGGATTCCTCGCGCCCAGTTCACTACGAAGGCGACGTGCATGCCGAGACAGCAGATATGTACAGCTACATGTATCCTTCTGTTGAGCGTCTCATTGAACTCGCGCAGAGGGAGGGTGTCGAAAATGGCAAGTATCAAAAGCCAATCATCTTGTGCGAATATGCACATGCCATGGGCAACGGACCTGGCGGGATGGAGGATTACGAGAAGGCTTTCACCGACTATCCTCGGCTGCAAGGCGGCTTTATTTGGGAGTGGGCAAATCATGGCCTCTGGAAGGCCAAGGACGGAGATGGTGGAGGCTTTTATGCCTATGGTGGAGATTTTGGAGACACGCCTAATGACGGAACTTTTGTCATGGATGGGTTACTTAACAGCAGGCATGAGGTTATGCCAGGGCTGACTGAGTTCAAGGCCATCAATCAGCCGGTGCTTTTGAGTGTTGTCGATGACAAAATCTTCGTCGAGAACCGTTACAACTTTACTAGTTTGAGTAGACTGAGATTTACATATTATCTCACGGCATATTCTGAAAGGTGATTGATTCAAGCTCGATCTGCTTCTATTTGTATTGATACTAATAACATGACAACAGGGAAGAAGTCCTTAGTCAGGGAGAACTTGAACTTCCGCCTATCAAGGCTGGTACCAAAGAGGAGGTTGTCGAGCTTGAAAAGCTCGCACAGTTCAATAAGCAGGATGAACGAGATATTTACCTTCATGTGTCAGTCACACTACGAGACAAAACGTTATGGGCAGAAGCCGGCCATGAGATTGGCTGGTTTGAGCATCAGATTACTGAGCGAAGGTGTATCTTCCACAAGGCTAAACAACTGGCAAATGGCAATACTACTGAGTTGGGGATCGTCAGATCCGAAGGGCAGTTAGTTGTGTCTGGAAGAAGCTTCGAACTAAGGTTTGACGAGGCTCGTGGTCTTCTCAACAGCTGGATTAGCAAGGGCAAGACATTGCTTGAGAGAGATTGCAAAGCTGGCGGTGCTTTGAATCTCTCATTTTGGAGACCGCCAACCGACAATGACATGTCCTTGTCTCTCCCATATTGGAGACGCTTTGGAGTAGACCAACTTACCGCGCAATTTCGATCAATCCATTATGAAACGCCGAGCTCCGACACACTCGTGGTCAATATTCAGATTTACCTCAGCCCCCCTGTACACTCATGGGGCTGGGAAGCCGATATAGAGTATACCATAAAGGCCGATGGCTCCCTAAGAGTATTTGTTACACGTCTGAAGCCCGAAGGAAAATTTCTGCCGACTCACGTTCCTCGCATTGGTTTCAACCTCTGCCTCAACAAGGCACTGAACAGGGCCGAGTGGTTCGGTCGCGGACCAGGTGAAAGCTATTCGGACAAGAAGGCCGCGCAACGGATGGGTATCTGGACGAAGTCGGTGCCAGAACTACAGATACCGTATGACGTACCACAAGAGAACGGCAATAGAACTCAAACACGCTGGGTGAAGCTCACGTCCGGCGATATGGCCTCTGGCCTCCTTGCTGAACGGATTGGCGGCAAGGATTCGTACTTTGACTTTGCTGCCTCACATCACAGTACAGAGGTGATTCAAGCAGCTGGCCATCCCATAGATATTACGGAAGAAAACGCTACAATGCTGAGACTAGATGCGAAGGTTGCTGGTGTGGGTACGGCAGCTTGTGGTCCTGGGGTTAGGGACGATTTGTTGGTCAAGTGTGAAGAGATGAGTTTTGGGTTCAAGCTTACGCCGATCTAGGTGTAAATCTACACTAGACTTAACAGACCTTTTTTACTTGCTGAAAATTGTATATCACAGTGGTTCTTATTCCAATTTTGCCGTGATTTTTGGATCTAACGAAGTCCAGGCGAATGTCATGTCTTTGTAGAGATGGGTATACGACCTAATGCATGAGTTTGCAGCACGCCCATCCTGTGATAGAGATACACAATTAGTTGCCAGAATCAAACCACACTACGGCAAGGAAAGCCATAAAATCGTGTACACTCGAGACCGGCAATACGGCAAGCTGCCCGTCAACCCGTAAAACATTTCTTGCATGGCAACACGGCAAACTAGCTAGCACACTAGCAGGTCGGTGATCGTCGCCGATATGCAGCTAATCCCACCACACGAACCACCAAATATCTTTTCAAACTTTCATTGGACCTCAAAGGCGGGGTACCATGTAAAATCCACCGACGTGTGAGAAACGAGCAAGGATATGGAACACGACCCAACAGGCATGGACATATTGGGAAGGAGAGGCAGCATAATCCAGGTCCGTCAGAGCTCGCAGACACATGCAATGCTACATGAGAGTGGTGCTTGATTGTCATACAAAGCAGTTTGCTTCTCAAGCCATTCGCAAGAAGCAAGGGGCGTCATATATGCTGGTTATTGTGTCCGCATGATTAGGTGCGTCGTGGCAGGGTAGTCAAGATAGCCGCGAACCAGTGAGGTCTGTCGACACTTCGCAACGCCTCTCGGTATTATGCAGGGGAGTAAGTTGGTGCTTGCACCCGGTGAACGCCTCGTACGCATCTGTTCAGGAAAGAGCATGTAACTTGGAAGCGATAGATAAGGATCAACTCCAGAGACAGAAATAGCGATGATCACCCGTACCCCAGACTTTCCATCTTCTTCCACTTGGCAGGCCAAACCAACCTTTGTTGTCGCTGCCAGTTTCATTTCCGCAACGTGAACGCATCAACATGGCTCAGCCAGGCGAGTCCGACATCCAGCAATCCTCGGCTAGGCGTGCTGAGGCATCCGACATGCAGGAGAAGACTGACAGGTTCGAGGGCGACCACATTGAGGTCGCCCAAGATATTGACGCAGCCATTGACGCCATCCATGGAGGACAGACAATCACTCCAGAGATGCGCCGCAAAGTGGCAGAGCATTATGGAAATAAGGCTGAAAAGGACAATCTTGCCCCTCGTGGGGATGTAGACACGATTCTAGAGTGGATAATTGGCATGGGTGACGAAGAAGCTGTTGAGACTTTACTTGCAGCTATCGAGTTTCACAAGGTTAGACCACTGTTGAAAGCCAGCTTCAGTATACGGTGCTAAGAACTTGAGTCAGGATGACCCCAACTTTCCTAGTGAGACAATGGCCAAGATCAAGCATCTCGTTTTGGGTGCCAAGGTCACCGACCAAGAAGAAAATGACTGGTCATTTGAGGTTCGCACTGAAGCGGCCATGATCAAACACCACTCGCCATACCCCGAGGTTCGGTCCGTCACTGATCCATTTGACGACCCCAATATTCCCGTCGAGACAATCCGTGCTTACTTCCTTGGATTGGTGCTCATGGCTGGTGCAACTGCCCTCAACACGTTCTTCAGTCCTCGTCAGCCGGCCATATCGCTTCAGTCCAACGTCATGCAGCTTCTGTTAGCCCCGTGCGGGTTATTTCTGGCCAAGGTTCTGCCTGACTGGGGTTTCAAGTTTCGTGGAACTCGTGTTACTCTGAATCCCGGACCTTGGTCATACAAAGAGCAGATGTTTGCTACCATCCTCTTTACCGTGGCCAATTCTGCTGGTGGAACATACTACGTGTACCTGGTCCAGAAACTACCCCAATACTTAGGAAACACTTGGGTGTCATTCCCGTACGAGATTGTGTTGGCTCTGGCTGTCCAATTCTTCGGGTTTGGCTTTGCTGGGCTATTAAGGCGCTTCGTGGTGTTTCCGGTCACGGCAATCTGGCCCAAGGTCCTGCCAATTGTTGCGCTGAACCGTGCATTGATCAAACCTGAGGACAAGAGCGAGGTGATTAATGGGTGGAGAATGACACGATATAGGTTCTTCATGCTCGCCTTTGCTCTCATGTTTGTGTACTTCTGGATCCCAAACACGCTCTTCACTGCCCTTCGCTCGTTCAACTGGATGACGTGGATTTCTCCCGAAAACTTTACTCTTGGCATGATCACAGGCTTTTACGGCGGTATGGGTTACAGCCCCTGGGCCACGTTCGACTGGAACGTGGCTGGCACTGGGATCTTGGTCACTCCATGGTGGAGCGCAATCCAGCAATACGGCGCTCGAGTGCTGTCGGGGCTCATCATCATCGGCATGTATTGGAGCAACTACGTCTGGGCAGCATACACACCCATCAACAGCAATGAAGCATTTAACAACAAAGGCGAAGTCTACAACGTCACAATCATCTCCGACGGCAACGGGGGCGTCAACCTCGACGCTTACAAGGAGTACGGGCCGCCTTACTTTTCCGGTGCCAATGTCTTTGGGCAGGGTGCTTGGTTTGCCTGGTATCCTCTAACGCTCTTCTACGTCAGCATCAAATATTGGGATTCGCTAAAGAGAGCCGGTCAAGACATGTGGCGATCTCTGCGTTACCGTACTTCCATATGGGAAGGTAATAATGATGCACATTCTCGTATGATGAAGGCTTACAAGGAAGTCCCGGATTGGTGGTTCCTCTGCATTCTCGTCATCTCGATGGCGTTTGGCATTGCTGCTCTCCAATCCTGGCCTACACACACTCCTTGGTGGATCGTCTTGGCCGTGATGGCGCTGTCAGCTGTTTTCCTTGTCCCGTCCGCGATCCTTCTGGCTGGCGCCAATATTACCATGGGCTTCAATGTATTGTTTCAATTGCTCGCAGGGGTCTGGTTTGCAGGAAATGCGGAGGCACAAATCATTGTCACGGCGTTTGGCTCAAACTTCAACAGCCAAGCTGACACTTACATCTCGGACCAGAAGATTGCGCACTACGCAAAGCTGCCACCGCGGGCCGTATTCCGAGGCCAAATGATCGCTGCGTTCCTCAACACCTTCATATTTATCGGCATGCTGAATTGGATGGTGGACAACTTTGACAATGGCACGCTGTGCAAGTGGAACAACCCCAATCACTTCGTCTGCACTGATGCCGTACTTGTTTTCGCTAGCGCGGTCGAATACGGAGCCTTTGGCGTCAGAAACATGTTCAAGCTCTATCCCATTATGCCTTGGTGTTTCTTGATGGGCAGTGTCATTGGTATTAGTTGGGGTCTGATCCAGCGGTACGGGCCATCACTTCGTGATGCGGCGCGTCGCCGCTGGTCAGAGGCGAGGTTCTCGGCGTGGAACCGCTATCTCTTCGCTCCACTGGGCCTGCTGAACATGTTTGATCCCGCTGTGACATGGGCGGGAGCTCTGAACTGGACGGGGGGCAATAACCTGTCCTATGCGACAAATGGCATTTATCTCTCCTTCATTTTCATGTACTACATCAAGCGCCGGTACAATGGCTGGTGGGAAAAGTACAACTACATCCTGCAGGCCGGCTTTGACGTCGGCGTTGCCATATCTGCTATTATCCAGACTCTGGCCCTGAGCTTTGGAGCCCATGTCGTTATTAATTGGTGGGGGAATACGGTTGCGAGTGCTGGCGTAGACTTTCGGTCGTACAATCAGAACGCAACTCTGCTTCCGATTCCCGAGGTTGGGTACTTTGGCTTGGCGCCAGAGGAATATCCAATGCATTTCTAACAAGTCCCAAGGCGGACAAACAAATGAGCAGTAAGTAACGACAGAGAGCAAATTACCCTTGTTGTGAAAGTCCCCAACCGTTGCGTCTACTCATAGACGGTGCCTTTAGTACGTTTTTACATTATTCTTGCAGTTTTAGGTCGGAGAGCTAGGCATAGTTGATCGCTGTGATATTGGGAGAGGTTTTGCTAGTTTCGCAATTTACTTGATTAATATATCATCTTTGAAGCATATAATATTGGCATGAGATAAAGATTACAGGTCTTCATGGCCTCAAATTTGATGCCTAGCCAAGGCAGTGGTGAGTTCCAAACTATTCACGTAGGGGAGTGGATTGCTATGATGACGGCCAAGTACAAAGTCCAACGTCTCCAGCGACTTACCGTAACCTAAGGCGACTTCTTGAGCCGACCTTGGTGAGATCCCAGCATTATAAAATGTCTTGATAAACTCTACACCAATTGTAGAAGGCATTTCATTCTATAATTACTCCTCTACTCGATATCATGAAACGCGTCTTTTCATGGCCTGCCTCTTGCGATGCGAAGTATATCTGCAAATGGTCTTCCGAGCTCCGCATTGGGAGAAATCCAGTATACGAGGTGCTTTCCAACATGAATGATTTCATTTAACTTGCCTCACGTAGTTGGATAGACGCCATGTCTGTTCTGATTCTACTTTGTAGAGATGCTTCATTGTGCCCGAAGGTACGAGATACATCCGAATACCCGCAAGTGGGGCCGAATGGAGTCTATTCGGATCCGCCAGTCGCAGCGCAATGATAATCCCGAATAGGCGATGGTTCACAATAAATACTCGGCTCAGCTTTTCTTGATGTCGTTGAATTAACAAAAGGCTCTGATGTCCTGCAAGCCTTAGTCTCCACTATATTGAGAGCCACGAAGATTTCAGCCCCCGACATCATATCGCCATGCCCATCACGGAATCCTTGAGAAACACCGTCCTCGGGGCGACGATACGACTCGTCTCGAGGAATGCATGGCTCAAGCACCCCAGCCACAAGCAGCAGTCTACAGCTACTTCTGACTCTTCGAATCCAGAGCACAAGGATGGCGACCGACACAATCTTGGTTTGGAGGGTAGGAGTCAATGGTCGGGGTGCGAAATTTTTCGGGCGGCCGACGTTAATAGGGGAGGCCGAGAGGGACCGAGGGGTCATCAGAAAAGCGGACACCTGAAAATCGCCTTCAGAAGTTGCGTCCGCCGGGGGAGAGAAGTTATTTGTGTCTTCGGGATATGGGATGCACGGCGCGAGGATCTCTAGTCAGCACGAAAGGTAATTGTGACAGAGTCACCCCGACGCTCAATGAGCCTTGACAGCGCCTTTACGCGTTACTGGACGGGATCTCGCAGGTGCATATGGCTCCATAGAACACCGGGGAGTAGTGGTGCCTCCTGCTACGGGCGAGAAAATGACGGCTTGTCAGAGAAGATGAGGGGGATGGGCTAACATAGTGTCGTCGTGCCAGAGCAGGTAAATCGCTTGGAATTCAACGTGTGGAACGTGTGCTGGAGACGGGGCGTGCATGGCTCGTTGGGTCCTGGGGACAATGGTGTTATGGTGTGCTCGGGAGGTGTAAGTGCACGGCCTCTCGGCTGACTCTGTGAGCCGAGTTGTCTCGATGGGGGCTGAGTTGGGGGGGGGTATCTAGTGATGGGGGACTTGGGGGGCACCGATGATCTTCTTCGCGTGGTAGGACGCGGGAAATTGGGGGGGGGGGGGGTGGGGGGTGGGGGCGGACACAATCGGCCGGAAACCGGCGGGGTATACAGGAAAGACCGACATGTGGCACAGTGTCTAGCCTCACGGTCGGGTGGTGTGCGGGTGGTAGCGTGTCTGGTATGTCACAGCGCGTGGGTGCGGGGTGGTTAAGTCGTCTGTCCTTCTTGCAAGGTTTCTTTTTGGTAGTCGTGCCTAGCCCACCGAGGGTTTCTGCATCTCTGGGCGATCATTGGTAAGTGGCCGTGGTATCGAAGGATGATGTCTGAGCGCCTGGCCACGAGGGATGGTAGGGAGTGGTACATGTTATCAAAGATTGCAGACCTTATGCACACATGTCGGGCCTGGTCGAGGAGCATGTACCGCGGAGGGACCGGGCATTGGGACCTTTGTTGAGTCTCGGGATATGCTGTGGTCGCAAAAAGGTAGTCAGGCAGGGGGGGAGTCTATTTCTCTGCGTCTGATGGTCGTATGCATTGTAAGATGGCGGCTGGACAATCTCTAGCTGGCGGATGGGGGCTATGTGGGAAGGGATCGTGCGGGCCAATGGGTGTCAGCGCCGTGTCTTGGAGTCCGTGGGTGTTCGGATTGCACTGACGGAGGACGGGCGGACGGGACGCTTCTACCGTTACTGTCTGATTACAAGGCTGCAAGGGCCTTGTCGTCCAGGAGGAACAGGCTGTCGGTGGCGTGACAAAGGCGAAGGGTGTTGCAACCGAGAGAGCGCTGGGGTGCTCGGCAGACATGGTCAAGCTGTGCGTTGTCAAGCCTTTGTGAAAGAAAGGTCAAGGAGTGGAAGGGAGTCCGCGGCTAGTAGCCCGTTCACCACAAATGTCTTACGTACGTGGCTGATACGCATGTCTCGGCCAGGCAAACGCCTTCTCATCGGCTGAAGGTCCGGGTTCAGAGCGTCATTTACGAGTAGCGGATCTATTACTCGTGTTCGGGTGTCGCAGAGTCTTACGCGCTGGCGGGGGGGTGGGTGGGTGGGTATCGCAAATATCTAGCGGCGATGGGGGCGTAGGCGATATGGGGGCGCCGGTCTTTCTCTGAGTGCGTGAAGTTGGCATGCAGTTCAGATGCGGGCAGGTCAGTATGGTATTGCAGGCATGGGGTGACCGATCTGAACGCACAATCAGAGGGGCGGGCGCTTGTCAAGGCGCGAAGGATACGGGCTGGGGAGCACACCTTTGGGGAGGGTGAAGAACGGTTCATCAGGGAGGGGGCGCTGGCGGGTTGAGTCGGTGTCTTCGGCTTACGCCTCTCGGGGGGGGCCTATTGTCTTCACGGGTTGGGCGCGCGCGGGCGGGCAGGGGGGGGGGGGTCCAGGTGGGCCCGTGCCTACTCGGGGCAGTTGCGTCATCGTCTGGCGGGCGGGGTGTCCATGTGTGTCGTTGGTCTCGGCGGGGTAGTCTTCGATTCACATGCCCCTCAGTTACACGCAGTAGCGGCCGCCGAAGGCCTGTTCGCTGCGACGCGATGACGGCTACGGGAGCTCTGTTGTCAGAGCGGACGTGCAGCCATCTTGTTTGGACCGAGGTGTGGGGGGGGGGGGGGGTCCACGTGTACGATGGGAATGCGGGCATGGGGGCAAGGGGGTGGTATGAAGCCTTGCTCGGCAGCTGTGAGTGGCAGGGGGTTGGTGTCGGGGGGCGTTCTGGTATCGGTTAGCTGTGCAGTGCGGTTGGACAGGACTGGCCGAAGGTGTAGCCAAGTTTACGGTGGCGAGGTGTAGAACATCGACTTGGTAGAGTGGTGAGGGCGAGGAATGCGGATGGGTGAGGGGGGGGTGGGTGTGTGTAGGGTAGATAGAGAATATCCTGGAGTGCCTCAAGGTGCATATTTCGTGTGTTGTGGTTTTGTGGTAGAAACGCGAGATGCTACTTACAGCGCAGTGGGGTGAGCGAACGGGGAGTAATAGTCAAGTTTTCGGGAGCGCTCTCTTCCAGGTGTCACCGCAGTAATTCTGCGAGCAGCGTAGGGGAAGTTATTGTAGCGGGCCGACGGTGCACTTGACGTGATCTACTGTTGCAAGGGTAGTAGACAGGACGTGTCGGGGAGGGAGGGGGCGCCATCAATCGGGTTCGTTGACAGGGCTACGAAGTAGGGCAAAGGATGTTAACACGGGTGTTGGGGTGAGGCAGGCAAGACGGATACTACCAGGGTGGAGAAACTGCGCGTAGGGTAAATGTGTGAAATGGGTCAGTAGCAGTCTGCTATTCGTTTCGATGGGGCTGGAGGGTCAAAAGGGCGCAGGGCGGGCAGGTCCACTCTTTCGTCCAGGCAGATGCTGTCGGCCGGAGTGGCCATATAGTGTCTTCAGCGGAAAACGGCCACGTTTGTGTTTGGGTGTAGCAGGGGACGAGCATAGTGTCTTTGCGGTGGCAACATGTCGTTGGACAACCGCGGTTCGCGGCCCGACCAGGATAGTCCGTGTTGCGCCGCGGGGCCAGGGATGTCCTCGTAGTGCACTTGACAGTTGTCGCCGAGGGTCAGCCCTGAATGGCCGGGTGAGGCGGGCCGCCGGAGTCTCGTTGGCATCAAAGGTCAAACTTGACAGACGCACGTAGGTGGGCATAGTGAGCACCGCGTAGAGTCGGGCACAGAGTGATGAAGAGGGGACAGGTGGCGACAGGCCCGAGGGATGGGAAGCAAGATGAGGCACTGAGTTTTGTTTGCGGATTTGGCCTGGGATAACAGCTTTTCGTTGAAGGATATGGGTGGCTCGGGTATGAGGCGTTGCCAGACACTTGTGCCAGCGGTCCAAGGGGGAGGAGTGCGGGCGGGGGTCTGGGGGCAAACTCGAGTTGGTTTCTTTGGGGCCACGATCGTAGCTGCGAAGCTTCGAGAAGCGGGGGGGGTCTGTGGAGGGAAAGTGCCGAAGGCTGTGTCTGTTATTAAACGGGGAGTGGACCAAGTTAGAGGGCACTCATGACGTGTACGCGGGTTTCAACTCACGTGTAAGGATTCGGATCATGTGGCGCTGGAAGGAGTGAGGCTGGTCCTGTGACGAGCCGGAGGGGGGGGCGACGACAGGAAGGCTCGCGGGAGGGAGGGAGTGCGGGTGATGGGGCGGACAGTGGGGGGGGGAGTCAGATCCAAGAAATACTCAGCCGGTTCAATCGGTGGGGGGCTGGTCCCGCAGTCAGCAGGCAGTGCGATCTCGGATTGAGATAGACTTTCATACTGGTAGACGCTGTAGCGACGACACATATATGCAGCTGGCATCTATAAGTAGGGACAAGGGAGGAGGAGAGACGTGCTGGGGTCTGCGATGGCACGTATTGCTCGGTTCTGGGGTAGATGCTGCCTGAGGTAGCCGTAGAGGTGGGGGTATAGTCGCTTGGGGGCGAGGCGCAGCGCGTTGGGTCCCAGGTAATATTCAGGATGCCCGCGATGTGTGCAAGAACACACTCAAGAAAATGCGGCACGATTACCAAAGGCGGGTATGGTAGCGGTAGCGCTCGGTTGCGATGGTGTGGCGAACGTCGGAGGGGGGGGTTGGGGGGGATGTCGGGAGCATGGGTAGGCGGAGGGGAAGAGGCGTGTGCAAAATGACCCACGAATATCGTGCGAGGCAATTGGCGGCGATCAAGGCCCACGGGAAAGTGCAGTACCAGCGCTGGTCGGCGCGGGGGGGGAACGCGGGACTTCGAGCGCTCGGACAGAGGGCCCTGGGCACGGGGGGGAAGTTCCAGTCGGGGAGGGTCAGCAGAGGGAGTTGGCGAAGGGCTTCTCGTGGGTCGATTGTACTTGTCTCGGGCGAATGTGGCGGCTAGTTGGGCCTGAGCCCGGAGGGGGTCGGGGCTGGGGGAGGGCGCGGGGTGCTCTGGTTGCGCGTCACACATGGGCTACTTTACTAGAGTCGCAAGCGAACAGAGGTGGCCTGGCACTGTGAGGAGCCGGCCACTAGAGCTACAGGTCGACACGCGCCCCCGGGGATCTCTGCATCGGTAGAAAGGGCTCCCGGTTAGGGAAAAGAGCCCGGACAGGGATTGCATGACGGCAAACCAGGTGGACGGAGGCTGGGGCGATAGCGACGGGGGTCGGTGACTCGCGCGCTTCGAAGAGCTTTTGAGGGGGAGCACAATAAGGGGGGTGGCTCGGGTGGAGGGAGTATGTGATGAGGGTCGTAGTGTTCGAGGGAAGACTGGCTGTCGGAGATCACATCCAGTCGGGGGACGGCGCATGTCGGACGGGCGGGCGATCGGGACGTCGTCGTTCGCACCGGGAGGTTTAGGGGGGGGCTGGGGGGTCGCGTCGAGGAGGGCAAGTATGTTCAAATACGGAGTAGTGGCTGGGGTTCGGAGAGTTTGTTGAACGAGTGGCAAGCACAGTCTGGTGCGCCTTCCAAGCACGAGGTCCTGTGCTTGTTACGTCACCGACGGGCGATGTCAGGATACACGAGACAGGTGGGTTTCGAGAGGGTGTGGCGCGGTAGGCAGGCAGGGTGTTGGGCGGGAGGGTAGCCGGAGGTGACAGCTGTTAGATGTGTGAGTTGGCGGACATTGAGGGGTGCACTGCCACGGACACGCGGGGAGCGGCACGGCCGATGAGGGTGCGAGACTCCATGCGAAGCGACGAGAAGGTGCTGTGGGGTCGCGATGGTCTGGCAGTATTTGCCTCGGAGAGGCGGTGGTTGGGGGTTGAGTTGGGCGTCGCACATCATCCGTTGCTGGGAGGAGAGGATGAAGAGGAGGACAGATTCACAGTGGTCGAGCAGAGGTGGGGGTGGGGGGGTGGGTGGGGGGGGTGGACCCCCGATGGCAGGTGTCGGCTGGCGGAACGGCGCGAGAGATCCGACAAAGCTCGAGGAGGCGCAGCACGATGGAGGAGATGCAGGAGAGCCACGGGGCGATTTGTCTTTGCAATTCCCCAATTCAGCGGTGAAAGACTTCCTGTAGGACTGGGTGGGGGCAAGGTGGAGACTCGAGTGGAGACAGCTAAGTACGGTTGCGCACAAAAGGTTTGTAATTCGGCATGCAGAGTAGGTTGGCCTCATTCGGGGGGAAGCTCAGATGTTATTTGAGACGGACCAGGCCTGATATTGGGATAAGGAGTCCGTAAGTTAGAGTGGGTGTGTAGGGTAGTGTCTACGGATGTAGTGAGGCAGAGAGGAGGTCCCCCAGATTCAGTGGATGTTACGTTCTAGGTGGGCATCATGTTGACAGTGTGGGGCGGAGATGGTCGTACAAGGGTGCCTTGTGCTAGTACAAGGGGCTGTGCTGTCTTTCGCGGGGACATTATTACGGTGCGCGTCGTAGCTCTCTCGGCAACGCGGGGCGCGGAGACGCGCAGGTCACGAGGTGAAGGCTAGGCACCGATGGGCACCGTGTTCGGGAGTGCAGCGTGGCTCCAGGCACGGTCATGGTCGGTTGGAATGGTCGGCGGGAGAGGACGCAAGGCTTAGGGAATGCGAGTCGGAATCAACCCCATGGAAGTACTGACGTTGTCAGGGTGTACTTGACTGCGTCTAATCCACAGGACGGTGAAGCAAAGAAGGGGGGTTAAGGGTGCGGACACGCAGGAATAGAGGGACAATTGGGGGATTGGTCGTGCTCGCGTTGGGAGAAGAAGTAGGGGAGGGTGTGGAGCGGCGTATGATAGGCATGGGATTGCGCAGGGGGGAGAAGAGGAATCTGCAGGAGGTTGGAGCACGGGGCACTATGGCGGCGGGGGAACGCTCGGCCGGGGTCAGGGATGAAGTCAGCGGGCGGCGCTCTCTAGAAAACCTGTTGCCGGTAGGAGGCATTGTAGTCGGCGAGGAGGCGAGCTTCTGTGGGCGAAGCCTGTCGAAATATTGACGCGCCGGTTGTCCGTAGTGAACGGGTCTACTTCTCACGCGAAGAGGGAGTCGGTGGGACCGCGATGACAGTACGCAAGGGTCGCTGGTGGGTTTGCCCGAGGGGGATCTCAGTCAGCTTCGCCACACGAGCTGGAGTGCGACTGTTTCATGTCGCATCAATGTGGCCACAGGCAACAAGTCGGGGATTCGACCCTGCCTGCTTACCCACCCGCCTTCTGATGTCGTAAAGCTGTGCTTTGGCGATGCAGTTGAGGTCGCCAGGATGTCGCGGAGTTCCCGATGGCCTCAAAGATCTTGTCATGCCGGATATGTAGTAACATACAGCAGAGGAGTTGTGGAGGCCAGTGAGAGTGGGGTTGAGAATGAGGTAGTCGCTCCGGCTGGTCGGGAGCGTCGTGTTCGACAGAGGCTTGCTAGGTTCTCGATTTAGTACTCTGCTTTGGTGACGCATGCAAGGAATGCCGTACTGGCTGGCGATTGTCCTGGGTGATAGAAGAAGGAGTGGCATTGCTGCCCCGTTGGGTGTTTGAAAGTCCGCATGCGCCAATGCCCTGGCGACTACTAAAGGTCTGGAGAGTAAGATATCGGGTGAGGGAGAACGTGGGGAGTCAGGGCGCTCCTGGGGAAGAGCTCATCGATTGTACAGTTCACACGCAGACCTCACGGTGGCTTGCCAATGCAGTGCGGTTCGGCTAGTTTTGGTTGAGATTTGTGATGTGAACCCCGACAATGCCGGCCTGGTCTGAGCAGCTAGATGCCAGCTGTTGCAGGAGTATGTGCGCAAGGAGAAGGGGACCCGGGAGGTCTCGGTTGGCCGGTAGGTGGGGATTCGGCGTAGTAGTTGGTGCGCGGGAGGTCAATTTGGGGCTACAGGAGTTTGGTGACGGGGGGCGGTAGGCAGGAAAAATTTGTGGATGGGAGGCACCCGCGTTCGAGGAGGAGTTAAGCGCCGGCGGGCGGTATGGGTGGGATATGTTACAGGTGCTGGCGATGGCACAAAGGTCGCGAGGAGGAGTAACGGATCTCGAGGCCGCAGGTGTGTGTGATACTGGAGACGCATGTCATTCAGCAGCGGCTACGCGACCGTGAAAAACAGTAAAGCGGACAACCAGTTTCCATCGCATAGCATGGGAGAGGTTTTGCACTACGCGACAGAGGAGCAATCGGGACGGGCGGTCAGAGTTATTGGGGGACACGCAGTGTCTCTACACATCGTGTGGCTGTCCACAGGGATGGAAATGTCAATGCCGGACACTACTAGGGCGAGGTGCTCGGCGTTCGCACTCTGTTCCTTGCCGTACCAAAAGCTGCCTTGAGCGTGTGGTTGTTAACGTCCGAGGGGAGAAAGACAGAAGTGGGATTTGACGCATGCAGGGTTCGGCGAGAGAGCCATGACAGGGCATAGTGTGATTGTTACTGTTGGGTATACAGGTGGCTATGAGCGGAGGTTGGGGGGCGGGGAAGGGGGGGGGGGGCGCTGGGGGGGGGTGTGTACTAGGAGTCTCGAGGTTTATAGGCGAGCTGTCCGTGGGGCACGGCTTATCCGCTGGTGAAAATTCACTGATGTCACCTTCAAGAACAGGTCGGAAAGGCTATAGAAGAAGGCTGGAGTTCACTGCAACTGCGGCCACTCAAACTATTCGCAGGAACAGGGCCTTGGTGGGTAGAGGGGCGTACGTTGAGATGTCGGGCAGGTGCACTCGTGTCGAGAGTGGAGAGGGCGGCAGAACAGCGATACCCGGTGGATGTGGATGTCCAGGGCGAGGATCGAGTGGGACTGTTAATGTCGTTGTTTGTGGGATGACCTAGGCCATTCCTCCCGGGGGAATGATAGTCGGAGAGCCGCTGGGGCGCGGACTGACTAGGAAGGGGTGGGTACAGGCACTTGGGTGAGGGACGCTCCCGACGGCAACAGAGGGAGTTAGTCGCTGGGGAAGGACAGGGGCGAGGCGGTTTACCTACGAGGGCTAGAGGATGTGTTTGTGAAGGGAAAGGAACAGAAAGACTTACAGTCTAGAACTGAAGAAAACGTATCGCGTAGATGTAGCCACCACAGGCTGACACAGGGAGAGTGGAGGGGGGCATGGGGATCGTACAGAGTGTTTGCGCCACGACGGTGAGGTCAGTGGCAAAAGTCGATGCTCTGTAAGAGCACCTTTCTGCCCCGATATTCTTGCACGGCTTTCGCTACCCAAACAAAAACACCACCATCTCTACATTGCCTAGGATGGCTCCAACTCGCGATGAGTGCTCAACTGACAAATTCATATGGGGCGTGCGGACTGCGCTTGCTCCTCCGATTGGGCAGAGCGGAGGAGCGGAGAGCTAGTCCGTCAGTGGTGGGTGGCAGTTTGTCATTACACAACTTCATTATTCACGTTATCCGTACAATGTAAGGGAACAAGTCAGACTAGCGACGGGAAACGACAGTGCTTTTGTCATGATGCTGAAATTACGACATCGATCGTTGAGGAATTGTGATGGTGTATGTGTTTCGTCCACCAGATATATAAGGGAGCTGGTCTGCTGTCGTGGGCTTCTTGTTCTCATTGTCCGGCAGAAACACATGGTCTAGTCTTCATTCAAGTTTCCCTGCAATTGAAAACAGTGATTCAGAGCTGTCCTCGCTACTATTCTATTGTTTGACGAATCAGCCTGTAACAGTCGAATCTCGTCCAAAATGGCCGGGTACAAGAATGTCGCCATCGTTGGGGTATGTACCAGGACTCTGAGCGCATAAGGTGTACTAATATGGGTCATAGGCTAGTGGAAGCATTGGCAAGATTATACTTGAAGGCCTCGTGGCGTCTGGCAAGTTCCACATCACGGTGATAACTCGCCAAGATAGCTCCGCAGCGTTCCCGCCTGGCGTAAGAGTTCACAAATCCGACTTCTCAGAAGAGGGCCTTGAGAAGGCTTTCAATGATACGCAGGCAGTCATATCTGCTGTAGGCGCAACAGCCTTTGGCGAGCAGAAGAAAATCGTGGATGCCGCTGCCCGTGCCGGAGTCCAGCACTTCCTCCCGTCCGAGTTTTCTGCCAATTCCAAAGACGAGGCTGTGCTGCAACTATTGCCGCTTTTCTCCCAAAAGAAGGATCTACTTGAGTACCTCAAGTCTAAACAGTCAGGGCAATTTTCTTGGACGGGTGTTTGTACCGGGCCGCTGCTTGACTGGGTAAGTATCCTACCATGACTTGTGGTCATGGCCCTTGAGATATGACGCGCGGTTCTAACCATGGTGGCAAAATAGGGTCTTCTAAACGGCTTTCTCGAATTCGATATCGCTAAGCGCACCGCTGTTATCTGGGATGAAGGAAACAAGTCCTTCACCGGCACAAATGAGAAGCAACTCGCCGATGCTGTCATCTCGGTGCTATTGCACCCGGAGCAGACTAAGAACCAGTACCTCTACATCTCATCAGTCGAGACTACACAGAATGAACTTTTGAATGCCTTTGAGAAGGAGACAGGCTCCAAATGGACCGTCGCTAAAACGACGTCAGACGCGCAAATCAGCGACGGGTTCAAGAAACTGGGCGAAGGTGACTTTAGCGGTGCTTTCGCGCTGGTGCGTGCGACTACGTTCAGCAACAGGCCTGGCCTCCGCGCCAACTTTGCCAAAGACGAGATTCTGGCCAATGAAGTGCTCGGGCTTGGCCAGGAGTCTGTCGAGGGAATCGTCAAGCGGGTCGTGGGCAACTAGACAGACCAGAGCGCATCTCCCTCGACCGTGGCTTAGCTTAGCTCCTAGTAACGCTAGTGGACGACTTGTTAAATCACTCTGGTGGTTCTTGGATGCTGTCTAATTTTTGTGCATGGAAATTGATACTTCTGCATTGTAGTATACCTAGTTCTATTCTTGAGGACGAGTAAACTTCATAAAGAAATCCTGGATAATTGCACTCGCGTCAATATGCGTCGGCTTATCGCCCGCAGCCAACTGCGAGAAATTAATCGTGGTTGAAGCCCAGTCGTGTTCTAGAACCAACGGTCAGTCGCAAATTCCTCAGGCGGATATGGATAGTTGACTGGGTCATCATACTCTGATCGTCAGTCTTGTAGTGCTGCACAGCTCCGTCTTGGCCCTTGCACGACCAACTGAGATGGTGCACGTCGTCGTTGAACAGGTTCTCTGTGGTGGGCTCTTGGCAGTTGTTGCGCTGCGCCCAGCGGTCAAGCCTAGATTTCCTGTGGTCAGTTTCATCACGCAACAAATCGCATGGGGCTTGGCTCGCGCGAAGCGACTCACCAGTCAGGGATGGCAGGTTCTTTGCCGCCTTCGCCTTCACCGCCATCGTACTTGACATCGGTATCGGCACCGCCGTGGAACTCCAAGACTGGCGTCGGCACCCGAGCTGGCTTGCAATCCACGTGGTTGTCGTCATTATTGGTGTAGAACGAGCCAGAGGCGGGAGCAAAGGCCGCAAACTCGCCTCCAACAGTGGCGTTGCAGGCAATCGTATCGACGAATCCGCCACCGATGGACAGACCCGTCGCGTACAGTCGAGAACTGTCGATGCAAAAGTTCTTTCGCAAATCCGCCAGCATATCCCACACAAATTGCAGGTCTTCGCCTACGGTGGCCTTGGAATAGTTGGCACCGGCCCAGGCGCCGCCCAGTCCGTTCGGATACACCACAATCTTGTCGCCGGTGAACCGCGCATTGTCAAGCCCCGTGTCGGCCTCGAAGAAGAAGCCGATGCTGCTCGAGCCGTGGAAGCCGAGAATGGTCGGGTATTGGTGGTCTTTGGCGTAGCTCGAGGGCAAGTGGACACCGTAGCTGCGGTCGACGCCGCTCGACTTTACGGTCCTGTACTTTGTGATGCCATTGAAGATGTGAGTCTTGCCACAGCCTGAGACGTCGCCGCCCGCGTACGATGATGCAGCGCGTGCGACGGGCGTGGCTGCGGTGACGGGGAGAAGCAGCGCGACGGCTGCGAGGATCTTCATCATGGCGGCAACTCGTCTCCTTGTATATTATCGAAGCCAGGCGAAATCTAAGCGTGCTAGGTTCCAAGAGACGAGATCCGGGGGAACCGATCAATCCTGAGCTTGGACATCCCTAGGTTATAAACAAGGTGACAGGCCTGTCAGGCGGAGGGGGATCGAATGCAGCGTCGCATTCGGCCTTATTCGTGCTTGTAATTGGGCATAGCTCCGATGCAGATCGGCCCATTGGAAATTGAGCGGTCATGCAGGCTAGCGCTACGCTCATCCTGCAGCATGCCTTGATGTTGCACCTTTGCGAAAGCCTCGAGGTCGTTATATCGATGGAGATGAGGGATGCTAGATTTAGGATCCGCAAGATTGAAGAAGCTTATCTGGGTCAGCGAGGGAGGCGTCAAGGGCCTTGCGATTGGAGGCTGACAGCTGGCGCCTGTTAAACCTCCTCGTTTCAGTGGATGATGCCTGCTGGAGACATGCAGTTTAGCGAGACTCGGGACGAAGAGGGCCACGGGGGCCACGAAGGTGACTATAGCGTGTAACGCCCCCTAATCGGCCTGAGTCGCCCGCTATAGCCAGGCCAGCGAACCCCATGAACACCAGTTCCGGCTTGCAGAGTGATTCCTGGTTCCGGACTGCCGACTCTGGAGGACTGAAACAAAACAAAACAACAGCTATTAAATATCTCCAGTCCGACTTCGCCGCGACACTAATTTAACTTCCCCTTCATCTTGGGCATCACAGCCTGCCACCGCCTCCCGACGCGCGCGCGGCTCAGCAATGTCAGCCAACGCCATCGCCTCCCTGCTCGTGAGTGAACGCTTTCTATAATGCCGTTTGAGCGCAATGGATCCCCCTTTCCCCTCCACCCCTCCGCCATGGCACATGTAATACTTCCTTTTCTGTGCAGCCTGTGTGCGTTGTTTGTGTTGCAAAGATGTCGAATCAGGGAATCGTGAAATCACGGACGTCACTGTTACACATGGCAGTTTCTATGCAAAGGCGGGGCTCAACGCATCTCTCTAGAAACACACATCCATCCTGCGCCACGGCATCCTCGATGAGAACATGTTCCGCCAGATGCTGACCTGTCTTCATGAGTATCCGAGCCGGCTTGAGCTTGGGCAGATCCGACTCATCCACATCCACCCGGACAGGCCACGAGCCCCGCTGAAGTTATCTCTTCATACGCACTCTCTAGATCAAGCCCGGCGTTTGAGGCTGTTGTCGTATGTTTGGGGAAGATCGAGCAGGAGGATCCCTGTCATCTGCGATGGCGGTTTTCTACACCTGACGTGGAATCTGCATGATGCCCTCGTGCGCTTCCGGCAGCCTGGCCGAGTTCGGGTAGTTTGGGCGGACGCTGTCTGTATCAACCAGCGTGATCCAGACGAGAGGTCAGAGCAGGTTTGCATCATGCACCTAATCTACAGTTCCTGCACGGCTTGCCTTGTCTGGCTGGGGAGAGAGGAGGACTACTGCACGACGGCGGTGCGGCTGGTCCATGACATAGCTGCCGCCGTCTGTGCCGAGTTTGGCATAGACGCAGACGAGCTGGATGAACACCTGCAGCATCACGGCAGAGACTTGTTCGTGTCTGCCAAGATTGGATTTCAAGATCTACCGCCTGCCGACTCGCAAGACTGGGGCTCTCTCTTTCGGTTCCTACATCTGCCGTGGTTCTCGCGTGTCTGGGTAAGTGCAGTGGTCTCCAGGCAGATCAACGCAGTTCGCATGCCTAGCTCAACATGCCATACTCATTATTGCGCAGGTGATCCAGGAGGCGCATTTCGCTCCGCGTGTATTATTCTTTTGTGGAGTCCACGCCATCACGTACGGGTCGCTCTACTACGCGGCAGACTGGACTCTCGCCAACGCAACCGGCGTAGACTGGACCGTCCATCCTGACATGTCTCGGTACTACTCCAGCGCACGGTTGAATATTATGATGATGCGGCAGGACAGCCATGCCCAGCGGAATCTGTCCCTCAACAGGCTCTTAAATCGCAGCAAGGACTTTGATGCCACTGATCCTCGTGACAAGGTGTATGCTATGATGCATTTTCCGGCCTTCGAGAGAGAGTATTCTGATCTGAGACCCGACTACCGCCGCCCCCGTGGTTGATATCTACGCAGACGTAGCAATTGCGTGCATGCACTACAATAACGACCTGGCCGTTCTGACCGAGGTGGATAGTGCCGTTGAAGGAGAGGAAGGCTTTCCTTCATGGTTGCAGCGATGGAACCGCCCGGACAAGACGCTCAATACCGTATCAGTCTGGTACAGCTTTTTCTCCGCTGCTGTTTCCCAAGATACACCTGCAGACATCTTTGAACTATTGCCAAACCATGTTCTACAGTTAGTGGGTTTCGAATTCGACACAATCCAAGATGTGTGCGATATTAGTTGCGTTGGCCACGATGCCAGCCCTGTTTGGAAGCCCATCTTCACGCCTGCAGAGCCGTGGACTCCATTTCCCGCCTCAGGAGGAACACCGTATTCCTCAGAAGCCGCCATCGTGACTGCTTATGCCATGGCATTGACAGCTGGCTGTCGAGAGCACTCTGGGATATTCGCGCTCGAGTGCACCCCTGAGCGGGCGGATTTGCACAAAAGCGATTTCGTCGCTTGGCTGCAGTGGCTCAGGGATGCTGGCGTATTTTGTGGTGATCGTTCGGAAACCGCCATCCATTACCCCCCTGGTCTTTATTCGCAGGAACGCCCCTTCTTGGAGAATACCCCTGACGGCCATGACTCCGCGTTACACTTTCACAACATGGTCAGATCCTACACTCTGGGTCGGCGACTATTCAGAAGCAAGCGGGGGTATCTTGGCCTGGGATCTTCTAGCCTTCAACATGGTGACCAAATCTGCATTCTGTATGGCGGCAAGATACCTTTCATTCTTCGACGCAGAGAGGAAGGAGATGGATACTCCTTGGTCGGTGATGCCTATGTCCACGGTATAATGAAAGGAGAGGGTATTAGGCGCCTGCGACAGAGTGGACTGGAAGCCCAAAATATCCATCTGTATTGACAGATGTGTTCTCATTGGAGGAACATGGAGTCTATAGCTATATGTGAAGTAGGGTCTTTAGTCGGTGTCTCATGAGGCGCCTGTTGTGGCGACTGGGTTCAAGGAGCTCCTTCAACCAAAGGCGAATGAGCACTGCACGAAAGTACCTATATATTTAACTGTGATTTAGAGACTGCCATCGACATACCGATGCACTTCACTCGAATAGCTCCCTTTGGAAACAGGAACTAACTACACGAACATGACTGGTTGATCATATTTACTCCTTAATTACTCACTGATCAGTTATTATGGTTACCGACCACGAACTTTTGAATGCAATTACATCAGGAACGTACTTTTAGCCATTCTACCTCTCAAATGACTCTTTGTTCTGTTCACGCCGCTCCCTCAACATGTGAATGCAAACAAGAAGCGGTTCGATGTATTCTAGTGCAACATGAGTATCATTCTAAGACATAAACTTTGCCATCCTAGTTTAACAACCTACATGTGCAGTGACGGTCAAACTCTAAGCATACATAACTTGTGGTCATGGCCGGTTCACGGTACCTATCCTCACCATAAAGAGCAGAATCAGGTCGGTCTATAACGCACAAACCTCCTTCACTCTGAACTAGAGAGCGAGTCTCTTCGCCATTGAAGATTCAAATACACCTGACAGCACTGACTACCAAACCTCGAAGCACATTGACATTATGAATAGCCTATCAATGAGAATTGTCTGGCTTGGGGCTACCTACAACACCGGGAAAGTAGCTGTGGCAGCATGCCAGACGGCTAGAGAGGATGGCGGAATTGGCGTATGCACAAGGGAATACAAAATCGCAACTATCCACAGACTGGCAGGGCTTGTACAGATTGTCGATAGATATATTCTAGTCAAATGATATGCTGAGCAGAAAGTATGAAGTGATTCACATCTCCTTTTCAAGTATAAAATAGGAATAGCCAGAGTGTTTTCTCGGTGATGTTTACTTCTCATGCTCACAAAGAAAACCAGATTTCAAGTTGAAACCACAGATCCTAAATAAATCAAACCGCCCACCAACCCTCACCCTCACATAACAATGTGTTACAACCTTACCACGCATGAGAAATGCCCCAGGTGTGGCCAGACCTGCAACATTTATCGGCGGGGTATATCGCGGTGCCTTGAACGCATCCAGACGCGCACCCATTGCTCAATGGGATTACGGCCGATAACTGATGCTGTTGTGGGATGGGATATCTGCACGTCGTGCAAAGCCCAGCAGATGCGGTCGCGCGGGAGCAAGCTATAGTTCAGTTTCACTACAAATTCAGTATTCCAATATACACTGATTCACGGACATGGAAAAAGTATATAAGAGCTCCCATGACATCTAACCACTTTTCTCTCCTTACAAACGCACACCAAATAAACAACCTCTTGCTTGTCCAGATAAATCAACGAGACAGGCAAAAAAGCATCTAGCTTAACAAGCCACCATCAAAGCGACATATAGCTTTTCAAAAAAGTAACAGCAATGTGCAAAGAAGTCACTATTCGCGAGATATGCCCACGATGCCGCTTCGTTCACAAGTTTTGGCCACAGCCTGCTCATATGTGCCCTGAAGCCAGAAGCAAGGGCAGGCTTGGGGACTGCCCAACGGGAGTTGAGGTAAAGGAAACTACTCAGAATGGACGCAGTCTCTGTTCCGTCTGTTTCAAGGCAGAAGAAGATAGGAAGCATAGCATGGACAAATATTTGTAACTTGGGGGTTACAACATCACGGGCATAGTAGTTATGCAACGAGTTTAGCAAGGATAGCAATATTGATCCCTACTTCGTTTCTTCAACGCTGTCCAGTAGTTCCTGCCTTATGAAGTGCCAAATACCCTACCTCTGAAATATCCACGCGTAGGTTGTTTGTCAATAATTTGCCAGTTCCTCAGTGATGACTGTGAGGTGTGCGCAAATGACTTCCGACGTCTATAACCCCTCCCGCAAGGAAGGGCCATCCCGGCCAAACGTTTGGTCTCTTTCAGGCCTTGTGTATTTTAACCAAGATTACAGAGTTCATAGTTCCTTTAACGCACTGTTCTCCATGAAGCACTAATATATAGTCAAATGAATGACCGGGCATGTTGTTTGATAGAAGGCACACTTACTTTAACACTAAATGAAGCATCAACTTTGACTCTGGTTTTACCAGTTATGTTAACAATGGCTGTCAATGACAAGATAATGCCTCAACATCCCATTTATGGAGGAACCCTTCTTTAACCTATCGAACTAGCTCAGCCAACCGGGTCCCTATCTCTTCTGTTATGCCGGCTAGGCGTCTGCCCCGACATATGAGCCAAGATATCCAGCCCACAACTTGCTCCTACAGGGTTGGCGCCAACTTGCAGCACATTTCCGTTGTTCTGAAGTGGCTCAAAACAAGCACCCATGTTGGGCTAGCAAAGCTAGACTGTCCAATACTACCGCCAATCACCTGGGAGAGATGGTTTGCGAGAATGAGGATGGTTTATTGGCATGGAGAGTGACTTAAGTGTGGTTTAAATAGTCTGCCGGATGGCCAGTCCGACAGTAGTAGTTCTAGCATGAAGCACCACAGAGGATAACCCAGTCTCCTCGGCACTATCCTTTTCTCACTGTCAAGCCTTATGATACGGCCAGTTCCTGATACACATACCTACTTGGGCGTATACAAATCTCTAGTAGGGGACAGCCAACTTTGCCTTGTTTCTATTTATAACTTGGGTTAGGGCAATGGTTATTGATCTGCTTGAGTTTAATGAAAACTCCAAGTATATAGCGTCCTTGCTTAGGGAGTTGCGGATAAAGACAGCGGAATTGTATATAATGGCTTTAGTGGGTCTTTGTTAATGAAAGCGTTAACTCTTAGATGATCTCGTCAAACCATTTGCCTACTCGACCTATAGCACTTCGCCAGCTTTATCCACAGAGTTGCTATGGTCACTCTCTTTGCCATTGTCATTAATATCTGCGTATCTAACTAGGCCCTCAGGACTCACACCAGCCGGGATATGCCCAATCGGCCCAGTTTCTTACCTCGTCTACTTTGAGAATATTGCCCATGTTGCAATATCTATTAGCAGCACTACCTTTATACCAGATGATATTTGGAGCTTTATATCTCTTATTAAGTTAGTAAACTAGATTTTGCTGCTAGTTAACCAGCTCCTATTGCAACTATATAGTTTCCCTTGTTTATACACTCGCTATTCTTAGGTGGTATATTCTAGTGTTCACTAGCACTTCACTGCCCTATTATCATAGAGAACAAGAAAGTCATATAGCCGTCGCCATTAAGATCTGCATATCTAGTCTTTCTACTAGGCTCTCTAGTGAGATGGCCAAACTAGGCTGACTGGTATTCGCCTTTCTAATATTTAGAATATCCCCATTATGAAGATAAGTCGTGGCCGCTCCACCATTGCAATAACCAGATAGTCAGCACACGCGTCGCCGACATCAGCAAGCTCGATTCCAACAGCGTAACGGGGCCGAACTGACATCGTAACTAGGCGAACCAACTTCGTAACTAAGCAACAGTATAGTACGTTAGTTTAAAGCCAGACGTCTGATGTATTAATTGACTGCTACCTCGTGTGTCGCTACAAGACTCCTATCCTCACTCGTGAGCCTGTCGCAGCTCCCGAAATGACGATGGGATGGGACATGAAGGCCAGCCAGCAGTGCCCGTACCTCCGCGCAGGTTTCCCGAGTTACGTGGGAGTGTTGGATCAGTGAGTTACTAAAAATCGGAAAATCCGTGCGAAAAGAGCACGGAGTAAGTGCTACAGCAGTCAACAACTCGGTCTATTTAATTAAACTAAATACCGCAGTGGTAGTTTAACCCTATGTTGCTGAAATGCCAACGCAGAAGGAAGATGGATAGACATATATCATGTGTAGAGAATGCATATGAGCCAAGGGACTAGGGCATGTTTGCGCACCTCAAAATTTGAACCTCGTCCTTTTTCTTTCTGTTTTTGGATTCTTCTTACCTGACCAGATAACCATACTACACCGTTGGCTGGAGAATCTGCGTTGAATCTTGACGCAGTTAATTTGAGGCAGCCATGTGCACAAAGATACTCATAGGTGATGAGAAGTCTTGCTCAATTGCAATGTTGCTTGGGTAGCGCCGAGCTGCATGAACCCCCTTAAGTGATCAATGTGAAGTCGAATTGCTCTGGTTGAACATTACGGTGTTACCTCGATCATTCAGTGCTCTGTGTGTCACGTTTCCTTCGCTCCTCTGCTATCTTTGCATCACAAACGCCAGGAAAATCACAGTCGCAGCCAATTTTGGAACCTCGACGGACTGTCCTCATGGTAATGGAATACCTCCCTTGTCTCATCACTGTCTCCCCATCTATTTTATCCGTCTTGCGCCCTCTGATGCCGTGCGTGTATCCATATCTCGAGGGACCCAGCATGATGAGCAGCGATCGAGGCGGGAGCGAGACCTCCGTCGTCTCTTCTTTAGCATCCGAGGTTGCCTGCGAGATTGGGGGCTCGGGTTCTATTGCCGTCGGTGACTGTGATGTCGAGCCGTCCGCCAGCAGAGACCTCTTGGGGAGTCGCATCTTCCTCGCGTCATTGTCGTTGCACGCCCGAAACTCCATGGGGACCGCACTCCCCAAAGACAGGCTATAGATGGCCTCGTCGAACAGGGAATGCGTATCCACATGCGGAGGGATCCCGCCTCCAGGTGGATAGTACTGGATGGTGAACTGGTCGGGCAGCCGCTCACGTATCGGCAAGCGTGTCAAGATGTCGTGCATGTAGCCCGGCAGCGGGGTGAAGACGGTCTCGGACGCGCCAAAGGTCGTGTAGTCAAAGTGGTAGCCAAAGTGCTGGCTTATGCGCGTCCTGGAACCAGGCTTGACAGTGCGCTGGGATTGACTCTGCGCATGCTGAAACGAGGCGATTATTGTCGCTTCCTCTTCCTCACTGACGAAGTCCTTGATGAGAACGAGGCCATTGTCCCAGGTCTGCGCGTTGGGCGTGCCGGCGAAATCCAGGTGGAGGCCCGACATGACGGCCATTGGCATCCCTGCGGACGCAGTGATGGCTGGACGACAGCGTCGATGGTTGGTGGGCCGAGATGATGATGTCGGTTTGCTTGGTGTTTTGTTGGTGTTGAAGATTTTGTGTCGGTCCACACAGAAGTGTGCTGGCCTGCTGTAAGACCGCTGTTAGGATGTTTCTTGGCCGCTGTAAGCCATAAGTAAGAGTTTCTCAACTAAAACCACAGGTCATCAGCCAATTTAGCTAACCTGTAGCCAGGCTGGGCTCACACTCTTGGCGATCATCGCTCGGTATTCTAATTTATTTTCGAAAACAAGAATTAAGCCTATTTACATCCAGTTCCTGCCTTCGTAATCCGTTACATGATTCATGTCCAAATGGGCATGTGTTGCGTACAAGTCACAAGTCGCCAGACACCCGTGGCGATGGAGAGTCGGTTGCCGAACGAGAGCCCTACTTATCTTCCACGTCACCATTAATCAATGCCTCCCTGCCCTGCTTCTTCAAGAAATCTTCATAGCTCGGCCGTTGAACCTTTGTCTTCAACTGATGCGGCTCAATCACGTCCGCGATCCCGTCGGTGTACTTGTGTCGACCCAGGTACGCCGCCCCGTCTAGAATCTCCAACGGCAAGCCGGTGATTCTGCTCATCTGCTCTAGTTCCAGCTCGACGAAGTCGGCCTGCTGTCCCGTCACGCGGGTCCAGATATCCATGGCCTCCTCTATGGAGTGGTAGCTGTCGTAGGCAAGGAGCTTGGTGCCCGGCTGCTCGTCCTCGACCAGCGCCCTCACGAAGACACCGGTCGACTGGGGCACATCGATGATGGGAAACCTGGTCTCCTTGGACGCGGGCATGACGACTTGGAATCTCCCGGTTGCCTCATTCTTCTTGGGATAAAGGAAGGCGTTTGTGTTGTAGGCCCCGACGTAGATGGCGGACAGCTTCTTGGCGAGCTCCGGCAGCTCGCCCTCAATGTACTTGACGGCAGCGGCCTTGGTCTCCCAATGGTACGAGTGGCTGTATTTGCCCCCGGACGCCTCTGACATGGGGCCCAAGGCGGAGTAGACGTACACTTGCAGCGTCGGCACCCTCGTGGCCGCAATGGCTGCGTTCTTGGCGTGCAAGACTTCCGTGTCGAACGCCCCCTTGCCGGCAGCCGCAGGCGCGGCGCCAGAAGCGAGCAAGCCGCGGTACGGCGCCCAGAAGTCAGTGTTGACGAAGATGGCGTGCGCGCCCTCGAAGGCGCGGGCCAAGGAGTCGACGTCTCCGAGGTTGGCCTGCACGACTTCAGCGCCCAGCGACCTCAGCTGCTGCGCCTTCTCCGACTCTGTGTTTCGGGTAATGGCCCGGACCTTCCAAGCCGGGAGGCCAAGGAATGTCTTGGCCACCGAGTTGCCCTGGTTGCCCGTGGCGCCGATAATGGCGATGGTCTTAGTGGGCGACATGGTATGGTTGGTGTAAGTGGGCTGTTGGTTGCGGCGAAGCGAGATGGACGAGGATCCTGTACTTGAGATGGGTGTTTTCGAATGCTCTGAATTGCCTAGGCGGGATTGTCCGGGCGGCATCTCGAAGCATTTATATCTCGACGTCTGAACGATGCGTTTGCCTCCGTCTTCACCACCATCGCTGGACCTAACCTATGCTATGTCCGCTTCCCCGATTCATGGCTCGTAAGCCAGCAGGTTCCGGAGGGTCGCAGACGCCGAGATGCCTTGTCCCACGCTAGCGGTTGATTGGTCCATGAGCCGTAAGCCAGATGCCATCATTGGCCCCCAACGCGTAAGCCAAAAGTGTGAATGCCGCACCCGGACTTAGCGGTGCAACCCTCGCCCTCCAAGCATATCTTGCACGTCGGCACGGGCAACTCCACGCATCATCACGACGGCGATATCTGTCACGGCCGAAATGGATGAGCAATCAGACAAGACGGGGCCGGGCGTCACGCAGGGCGGTAAGCCACGGAGGCGAGTGCTTACAGCCGCGCGCAAAGAGCAGAACCGACGGGCGCAGCAGATATTCAGTAAGCCACCCCACAGCTGCGTCATGCAAGAGCCCGAGGGCGAGTGAGGCAGTCCGTCGACTCACATTGTTCAAGGAAGCCGTCAGAGGGAGCGTCGCAGGGAACTGCTGATGGCTGCTCCTCCGAGCTCAGCCTGCCCTGTCATTCGACCCAGCCCGCATGGTGTCAATGAGGGCCCGCTGGCCCCGGGCAAATCGACGAGCCCCGGACGCGGTCCGGCCAGGACGGCCGGTCTGGACAATGCCGACTCCAGCCTCGGAGCGTTCAATTCACCCGCGCCTCCTGTGCCTTTGATACAGGGCATAGGCGATGTCCTGCGGAATGTTGACGGCACCGTCGATCAAGCTCAATGCCACCACGCCTTGGGATCCCTCACGCCTCACCATGCGGCGATATACCAGCGCGCCACACTTGGACCTCTCTCGTCCACGCTCTCGCCCGACTCCTTACCATCCAGAAGTGACGGCCAGAGTATCCCAGACGACTGCGAAGAGATAGCTACTTCTTCCACTGCCATTTCCACGACGGCCCTGAGCTCCAGCTCGGAAGCATTCCTGGAGGCATGGAACAGTCGCGTCCAGTCCGCCAATCTGCACCAAGGCGGCCTTCAACTAATGGCTACAAACATCTTCACCGCGGTATTAGAAAACGCCCTGTGCCTCGGCTTTGACCTGGCCGAGCTGTCAAGCTGTCGATACGACTACGTGTCGCCGCTCTATCAGCCAAACATCACGCCCCAGACCGATCCAGCCACGCTGCTCGGGTCCAACGGCTCGGCCCTTCTCCCAAACACCAACATCAAGATGGACGACGTCCCCGTCCACCTCCGCCCAACCCTGGCGCAGATACTCGTCCCGCACCACGCAAGCCTGGACCTGATCCCCATACCGGCCCTGCGCGAAAAAGCCATCATGCTGTCGGCGGCGATGCCGCACCAGTTCAACTTGCTCGAGTTCAAAATCGACATCCACAAGCACGGCGGACTAGTCGTCTGGCGGGGAGAGTCACCTTCAGGGAATTGTAAAGGCGCCGCTAATGGATACCAGCCCTGGGACATGGCGTGTTGGGAGGCGGCGCCGTGGTTCATGGAGAAGTGGTGCATGGTTGTGGGTGGAAAGGACAGCGAGTTTACGAAGCAGAGCAGTAGATGGCAGGCGGTACGGGAGGCATTGGGTATATAGGTCTTTTACAGGGCGACACGGATTTCTTTACTTTTTGTCTTTTCTTCTTTCCTTCTTCTGTCTTTGTCTTTCTTTTTCTTTTTCTTTCTTTCTTTTCTTTTTGCATCGTATCTTCCTTTCCCTCAAGGCGTTTTTACTGGAGCTGAGAGTCACGGACAGCGGGGACATACAATTAAGTCGGCGAGAGCACACATGTATGGGACAAAGACAGAAATAAATGCTTCATTATCTACTCGTTTTACGTCATGCAGGTCGTTTAGAATATCGGCATGGTTGCCCGGTTCTCGTGATCAATGTTCGCATCCACAGACTCTATCCGCCCGAGACAGGTCCCAAAGATCTTATCCCACAGCCTCGTCTGCTTGCCGTAGTTGTGGCTTTTCCTCCACCCCTTGCGGTGATGTAGGTCGTGGTCCTCGATGACAATTTCCGCATTGAACATCTGGAGCAGCCAGCTCAGCGTGTTTGGCGGCGTGAGGTGCATGCGAATCCCGCTGTGGCCCCAGACCTCGGTATACGCCACGTACTGGTGGCAGATCCACCACTCGTAGAACCCCAGCGGCAAGCCCATGGCCCGGAGAGTGAGGTATGTCATGAACGGCACGCCCACCATGTCGAAGAACTCTTGCTCGTGGTCTGCGTAGGCGGCCAGCAGCGGGTTCGGGTGCTTGGTCAAGTGGTGCGTTCGGTGGTACTTCCACAGGGGGCCGAGGTCGTGCATGGCTCTGTGATACCAGTAGAACCAGAAGTCCAGGACGATGCAGTATAGGCCAATCTCCAGAGACAGCCACATCCACCACTGCCAGGAGGTGAGGAAGTCGATTGGGGGGGTGCCGGCGTTGTAGGTGACATAGGTCGCCAGCGCGATCCGGGAGCCCGTCGTCTTGTACAGCGAGGCGGCTACCTTGGCCACGCCGGCGTCCGGCACGCCGTCTCGCTCGTGGACGTCGCCGTCGAGGAAGCCATACGTGTGGGCAAGCCGTCGGAGTATATGGACCTGTCGCACGATGACGAGGTTGAACGACATGAAATAGAGGTTGAAGACGGCGAGGGGCCCGAGCGGACGGCCCGTGTACGACACCCAGGCCTGGTGAGCGAGGATTGGAATCAAGGCGTAGACCATGACCCATAGATGCTGTGGGTATTGCAGGATATGCGGAATCTTGTCGTCCTTGGCGTGGACGGGCACGGGCACGTCGAGGTGCACGGGGTGGGCGCCCAGGAAGTTGATGAGGCGGTGGTGATGAGTCCACATGGACTTGTCCGTCCGCCAGGTGGACTTCATCGAGTCCTTGGGATCAGCCCTGGAGGCCATTTTGCAGGTGTGATGCTCCCTAGGCTGTGATGTCGCGGCTAGAGTACGAGCAGACTGCACGGGGACAAGAGACAACTAAGAGAAGGGGCAGTTCCGGACGTGAGACTGGTCACAGACACCGTCTTATATGTATGTGGACCGGGCCAACGGGTCCCAGCCGACACCCCCAGGACGATGATCCCCCTCGCGCTTTGAACGACGCCATTGCGTAGGTGCGTCGACTTGCCGATTCGCCGTTCCCGAATTCGGTCATAGCCAGCAGCGTCCGCAGCTCAATAGACCCTACCTAGCCAGTCGCATTCCAGAGCAGCCGCCGTCATGACCATCCTCGACCCACTGCCCCCCGCGAAACCATCGCCAAACCCCCTCAGCCTCCCCCGGGTTAGCGCATGTTGGGGCTGACTAGGGACTGGGGAAGGATGCCTGCAGGCCTATCGCAACTCACCTAACCACCGGGTGGCGGCCCTTGCGGGATGATTCACATGTCAGGTCAGCGTCGAGTTGCAAGCTTGATCTTTGTGCCACATGGGCGCACCCAGCGACTATGAGTTGGGCTTCTCTGCGCCTTCGCATTCTCACGGCGACCATTTCTTTTCACTACGTCGTCGAAATCACCACTGATTAAACTACGAGGGCGACTTGCTTCTGCATGCTTCAGGTGGCGACAAAGCACGATCGCATCGTGGGAAAAGTGGAGACGCGGAGCGGAGGGCGGCAGCCAATGTTACCCCGATGCACCGCAGACCGGACGGTGAAGCATCGGGTTGCCTCCTGTGCCTGCAATGGCTCGTTGTCTGCGCACATGACGTCCTGGTTTAACATTCACATGCTTGGAGCTTGGCCTCTTCCTTTGATCGACATTTCAATTGGTAATGTCAGATTGCTTTTTGTGAGTCAGATGACGAGTAAAATTTGCAAATGCTCGTCGGAGCCGTTCCGAAAATAGATGCGACTTAATCCACTCTCCAACGAAACTCAAGCGTCAGATCTATTATAAGCCAGTTCGTGCAAGCCCCAACCCAGGCGTGCCTGAGCTTAGTGATGAAGGTAACCCGAGTGCTAATTGGGGTCATATTACAACCAGAGGGGCCATCAACTAGGATAAAAACACGCCACGATGTTGGTACTGGGCGGAGAGGATGCCAGTACCCGGGCATTTATGCGATTCTCTTAAGCCTTTAGCATACCTTAATACGAGAGCTAGCAGTCTTGATGACGCTTCTTGGCCACCGCGAGACTATTCTGACAACAATTCGTCTCCGTTAGAGAGCCCACTTGAATGAGGACTGGTGCTGCTAGACAACGTAGCTAGGGTCTATGTTTATTATCCCTCATTATGTAGAGTAATCCTTCCATGTAGAGTACGTCTAGCATGTAATTGGGATTCTTGCTCTCTTCGATACTAACTGCTGTCGAGTGTGTATATCCACGTTCTCACAATCGGCATTACTGCCTTGGCCATTGAAATTGAAAGAAAAGAATACCTAGCACCGGCAGGACTAAACAGATGATAGGCTCAGCCCACACATTAGTTACGTATATACGAGCTGTGTCTACGTCCTAGACGTGTCAAGCAGACCAAAGGACTCAGGATTTTCCCATGGCTACCACCTTTGAGCCACATCGGGACGGGTTCTGTTTCAATCTTCTGACCCACGCTACATCGGCTACAAGTGACGTGGCAGGCTCAACCACGCATATCCATTAATCGAGTCTGCCTCGGCAGCAGAGACGGATGGAACCCGGAGCGGACATCAGGATCATCGTGGGCTCGAGCCAGAGAGTGGGTGCTTATCACATGAGACTTCACCATTCCCATGTTGTGACCCATCTACTGGCCGGCATGCTGCCGTGGCAGGAGTGCAGGCGTGTTGGTGAGTTGCTCATTGCACTGCACGCAGATGTGTATCCGATGCAGCTGCAGCGAGTGATGTTCGTCAGCAATACATGTGCCGGACGCCCGAATGCTGATTCGTTTGTCACTGCGGGAGGGCTTCGTCTATGAAGTGGCGGTGTTCTCACCAACGCCAACATGAGAAGAGTCCTCGATCCAGCCGAGAATTCAGCGAGCGGGATCAAAGCACCATCAAATGGTACAGCACATAATTTCTAGGCTGAGCATTTGTGGACGGGATGTAATCCCTACATCGCAATTGCCTTGAAAATTCAAGTTTCCTTGTAGCATACCATAGAAGCTCTGGTGAGAGCCGATTGCGAAGACAGACCTGCGGAGTACATTGCAAACCTCGCTGCTTTTGCTCTTCCTCGACTTTGCCTTGTAGTCAAATGAAACCATGCAGAGAAAAAGTTGTGATAAGTTAATTGGAAAATCATCCAGACCGAAGATTCAGCCCGAATCTGAACAGATTGTGGGTTTGGGAGGTAATGAAGTAGCTGACAACGCGGGATTGGAAGAGCCGGCTTCGGCACATGTTACACACGTCACATTAATAAGAGCATGATAACTCAGCTAGCCTGACTGCAATGGTTTCTCTCGAGTCTATCGGAGTTTCTTGCACATAATCCTACATGACGCGCCTAGCGAACGACACATCCATTATAATCAAAACACTCTATTCCTGAACGTCAATGTTCGCCGTGCCCAATTCAAAAATATACAAGGTATGGGACGAGCCAAGGACAAAGCCTCGCTACAATCACCGCCCTCACCGCCCTCACCGCCCTCCCCAGTGCGTGAGATACGGATGGCATGCATCCCACCCATCAAAGTAGGGCGACCGCTCGGCATCCTTGATGCCAACACTCCGAGCGACATACTCCAGGGCCATGTTTGACCACAGCCAGCTCGCCGGGCCCTTGCCAGCGTGCGTGTTGTCCTTGTACAGCATCGAAAAGGCCGTGATGATGCGACCCCACTCAAACATCTCGTGCCCCGCCTGTTCGGCCACGGCCCTCGACACTCGGTCCAGCTCGTACAGGTTGGCGTCGCGAGCGTTGCTCTCCTGGTGCATGGTGAGGCCCCTAAACATGATGGGCACCTTGGGGCCAAACTCCTCGGCCATGCGCTGCACCAGCTTCTTGACGCGCACGGCCACGAAGCGAATCTCCTGCCAGACGAGCTGCCTGTCTCGCTGGCCCAGCACCTTGTCGTCGGTGTAATGCGCCTCGCCGTCCTCCCACAGCGCTCGCTGGTCCCACAGGCCGTTCTGCCACATGACGAGGTCCGGCTGGCCTGTTGGGCCACGGACCAAGGAGTTGAAGGTGGGGGACCAGATCCGGTCCCAGCGCTCCTCCTGCGCGATGACGTCCATGTCCTTCATCCACCACCAGTCGGGCCGCTTGGTGAACCCGCCGGCGTGGTGCCAGTGGATCAAGGTGAGGTTGAGCGTAGGGACCGCGCAGTACGCCGTGGAGTGGCCCTTTGGGGGCTGCTGTATCTCGCGGCCAAACTCCTCGCAGAAGAACTGGATCATGAATCGATCGACCGAGTCGCCGATGATCAAGATCCGCCGGCCCCAGAGCCAGCCGAGCCCGCCGTCGTCCTTCATGCCAACAAAGTCGGTGGCCTTTTGCTTGTGCGTTTCAACGCGGACGGCGTCGCGGCGGTGCTTGTCCTGGTCGAGAGCCGTGCGCATCCATTGTCGCGGCGTCGAGGGCGAGCTTAGAAAGGCGGAGTCGACCTCGGTGACGTTGAAGAAGACGTCCTTGCCCTTGGCGGGCGGGTACTCGGCGTATTCGGGGATGTCGGCATCGAGAAAATCGTCGGTGAAGGGAACCCACTGGGTCTTTCGGTAGTCGTCCGAGTCGATGTAGAGGTATCCCGGGCGTCGATACGGGTCTTCGCAGTTGTAGATCTGGGAGGGTGATGAGGAAATGTATCTAGAGTGGCGAAAAGGAGGCCAGTTAGCACAGATTCTGGCGTGCGCTGTATGCCAAGTGCGCTAAACGGCAGTCACGGCCAGCGGGACACTGGATGGCCCCTCCAAATGCGCCGACGCGCTGCGCCAAGCAGTGGAAGTGTGAGAATGCGTCACCACAAGACATGCGGATGAAGGGTCAGATCGATGTCGGGACCAATTTTGCTACTGCGGTAGCTGGAGTTGGTGATGCGTGTCTCGTTGTGTTGGAGTGCTGGCGCAGCAGCGGCGAAGATGAAAATGCAGCGGCGAAAATGCAGTGACGAGAATGCGCCAGAGGACTGGAGAGACACCTACTTGTCCTTTGCGGACTGCAAATAGTCCTGCGCCCTGTGCGCGTAATCCAACGGCACGCGCGACAGCGATTCGGTAAATGTGAAGAGGACGAGAAAGACGGAAGCAATGGATGCAATCAGGAGAATGACGAAAATGCGAGGCCTGCCCGCGGGAAACATGGCGCGAGAGGGCGACAGCGAGAGCGAAAGAGCCACAATGCGGTGAATGCTGTTTGTGCACAGCGAGCAAGACGACCTCGAGAAGGCGGAAGCGACAAACGAAAGAACGAGACAGAGGAGAAGCTAGGACATGGAGATGGATGGAGATGGAGATGGAAACGGAGAAGGGGGAGAGGGCATGGAGAGGGAGGTTTGGGGGTGAGGGCCCATGTGCACCGAGCACGCACTCTTGCACTCTCGAGCGCAGGCAATGAAATCTCGTACCCACCGCTGTTGTCATCTCGACATTCCCCTGCATCAATTTTGCGCGCCGCTTACCGCAGTTTGTTTCACTCCTTGCACCATCAGCAGCGATCGACGGCGGGCAATTCAAGAGCACTGGATCAAGGTGCAGATCGCGCTCTGCAGCGTTTTTGGTTTGTGGCTTATGTGCAGCCAACGAGCCTGCAGGACACTGCAGTCGACGCTGTAGTCGGCAGGCTAGCAGGCATCAGCAGCAAGGTTGGCAGCGGGGCAAACGGCCGCTAGTGACCTGCACCCGGCCATCGAGTTTCCGTCACCAAACTGCATAGCACAGTAACGTAGAAAAAGGATAAAAAAAAACACCAGCAGTGCCCGTGCAGACTAGGTGCGATGGGCAGCTCGTAAATCTCCATGCAGTTTTTACCTTGGTGGTGCAAGACGTATCGTGTTATTCTCGAACAGCTCTCCCAGTTGCCCTCACTAAACTCCCTGTCCATGAGTAACCTTAAACCGCCCCGCGCTATCGACAGCCCAGCGCCAGTGGCGTTCAGGGGCTGGCCGACGCTACGATTGATAGTTCGGTAGCGCCATTCAGTTGGTGGTTTGTTAATTACCAGCCCAGACCCTTCTACGCGGCTTCCAAGCGTTCCCCTTCGTTGCATTGCATCCCGACATCTAATCAGTAAATGACAGTTTGCGACAGGATTATATTAACAGAGCACAATACCGGCCTAGCTTATTTAGGGTCGAATCATGGCCGCTCTAAATCGCCAGCAGCCTAATCACAGCAGAAACGAGCCCCAACCACTGCTGCGCTTCAGGCTGTTGCCCACTGAGTTCACACGCTGCACCGTAGGTACTGCATAATGTCATGCCATAATTGAGCTAGTTGCATTGGAGACGTCTCTTTTGTGCTGGTGCATGGTTCTCAGTGCAACAGTTATGCTTGCATGCCCCTATTAATAATACATGTCACCCGTGGAGTGAAATTGAACGTGCGTGGAATGTCCAGTCACGTCCGCTCCTTCCCCCCTTCCACCTTGTCAAACCAGATGTTGCCGTCAATCTCCTCCTCCAGCTTCATTCCCAGCCTCTTCGCCTTGCCGCCACTCCCCAGCTCAAACTCCACGGCCATCAGGTCTTCGCCGCCGACGAGAAAGTCCCTCGAGTGCCCGATGAACTTGGTCTGGTTGCACGCGTGCGCCATGGTCATGGTGAAGCCGAGAGACCTCTCCGACCCGTCGATGTACAGTGAGCCGTTGCGGTTCTGCACCGTCATCACGCGGTAGCCCTTGTTCGAGTAGTCGCCCGTGTAGTCGCCCAGCGGGTTCTTCTGCGGCTGCTTCTGCGTCTGCCCAGGGCAGAGGTCTTCAAGCATTGCCTTTTCTGGGTCTTCGCCCTCGCCGCCGCCGTCACCGTCTCCGCCGCCCGTCTGTGGGTTTCTTGACTGGAGCCAGACCGAGGGCGCTGTCCATGAGCCTTTCGACCAGGGATGAGATGACATCCGACCCGCTGCCCGAGTTGGTAAAGAGGACTGCGCCAAACTTCGAGCCCGGCATGAAGAAGAAGAGGCTGTTGAACCCCGGGACGCTGCCGTCGTGGCTGATGACGAGATTGCCTCGGTAGTAGTAGTGCTCCATGCCCGCGCCATAAATCGCCGGCGTCGACGACGAGCCCCTGGCCGTGGCTGCGTTCACATTGTCGGTGAATGACCGCGAGCGGATCAGCTCGGCGTAGATGTCTTCCGTGATGGGGCCCTCCCTGTTCATCAACGCCTTGACCCATTTGATTGTAATCGTTTGCGCTCGTGGAAATAGACCCCGCGCCCTGGGATTCGGGGTAATCCGGGTCTTGGAATCCCTTGAACTTCTCCGTCTTGTCGTTCCACTCGTAGCCTGTGGCGATGCGATCTCCGAGTCCAGCCTCGCGGGCGCGCTTCATGAAGAGATGGGACGACTTCATGCCCAAGGGTCCAAAGAAGGTTTTTTCGAGATAATCGGCAAACGCCATGCCGCTTACCTTTTCGACGAGGTAGGATGCCACCGTGATCATCATGTTGTTGTAGATATACTTGGTTCGCAGGGGCGCGACGATTTGCAGATTGCGGAGGTTCCTCGTCACGGAGCGCGAGTTGTCTGGCGTCTTGGATCGGTTGCTCAGCAGCGCGAATTCATGCCTGGAGCGTCTGTGTCAGAGAAAAATGGCACTCGTGTCTTTCATTACACGTTTGGTGGTTGTCTTGGAACAACTCACGATGGCAACCCGGTCCTGTGGCTGATAATGTCATCTACCGTGACCAAATCCGTGTATACCTTGTCTGATAGGACGAAGTCATCGGGCAGCAGCTTCGACACGACAGAGTCCCACCGCACTTGGGGCCTCGACGAGTTATCACTGACAATGATGGCGACCGACGCCGCAGTCATCGACTTTGACGTGGACGCGACATCAAACAGCGTATCCGCCGTGCACGGCTTCGGCGGATCGAGTATCGCATGGCCAAAGGCACGAGACGCAATCGTTCCGTTTTGGACCACTGCAACAGCCAGGCCCGGCACATGGAACTCGTCCATGAGGCCCTGGGAGATGTTGAGGAACGAGGGGGATTTAAAAAAGTCCATTGTAAAGCAGTGTCTCAAACACGCTGGTTGATCGAGCTAGACAGCCATCTCTCCCAGCCGCAGCGTCAACAGCTTGTGGAAGCATCTTATACTGTTCTAGATCGCCTCAGCATCTCGTCAAAATTCCTCTACATACCTATTCAGGCCTGGTGTGTGTAATTTATCTCACCACGGTGTGCTCGGCCTCGCTATTAAGGAACGCGCGTCTTGAGGAGTAACATGGTCGTCAATGCGAGGCTACTACTGTCCTACGAGCCGCAAAGTGGCGCCAGGCGATGAGCGGCTTTGTTGCATAGCGCAGGATCGACACAGCCCAGATCTGGGGTATGCTTGGACCAAATAACGGACTCATTAGAGCTGCCGGTAGCAAATAACAGCTACCATTAGTTCACCCCTTTTTGTCGAACCATCTAAGGTATATTAGGTAGTGAAGAACCTTGGGACTGCCTCCAAAGGAGCCGAAACTCACGTTCTACTAGCAGATCACCTTTGCTTCTCAACGGAACCTAGTCTCATGCCTCGTGCGTTCACCTTCCCAAGCTTGAACTATTGTAGCGAGACCAACAGCAAAACGCCGATATGCGGTTTGTTACATATGACACATAGTCTGACATGGCTCTACATATTTCACATGGACGATGTAATCATGCAATAGCACCCTGCGCAGGTTGGAACCCTTGGCATGCTTTCGACTTTTGCCCCGATATAGTTAGGTGGCCGTTTAGGATTGACCGATTGAGTTATACTTTGGAGTTTGTACAGGGATATCAATCGCGATTTCGGTTTCCGAGCTATCTGTTACTAATCACCCCAGCTGAAAGCACCCCGTTTGTATTTGCGCATGTCGCCGGCCATGGAACTTGGCCGAGCGTCGCTAAACTTGCACGCTTCTGTTCACCTCTTGTGTCGAGACAGCGAGGTCAATGGCCGGGTTTGCGGTGAAGAAGTTGACCGGCTTCAGCCCGACGAGCATCTTCTCGGCCGGCATGACGGGCCAGTCTTCGACGCGAGGGTTGTGCGTGGACCCAAACGTGTGCCACACTACTATGTCCTCGTTTCGAACAGAGGTGGAGCTGGACTCGTCACGCCGTCTCTGGATGCCGGATCGGATGCCTTGGCCCCCCTCCGACTGCATGGTGTGTCGCCCAGAGGGGAACATGTCCTCGTCGTCGTAGCGCGTCACCCAGATGGCGTGTTCTGCAAACTCGGAGCGCTTCGCGTGGTATGAGTCTGGGTGCGACAGAATCATCTGGCTGTAGCAGGGGTGGATCTTGAATCCGACGGGCGTGCCTGTGATGGGGTTCGTTTTCTGCTCATTCACGATTTTGAATGTGCGATTCTTGTTGAAATCCAGGTCGAGCCCCGTCTCATTCTCAATCATCTTTGAAGCCACCGTGTAGCCAACGCCAAACGGGTTGTGCACTCCCGGGTCGTCGACGGGCAGCGCAACCGACTCATCTACCTGCAGAGAATTCAAAACGCCGTCAATGGAAGGATCCAGACGTAGGCAGAATAAGTGCTGGTGGTTCGTAGCCAGCACGCCAGGAGCCACGATAGTCCCGTACGGGACCTTGCCTCCGAGATCTGCAGGACTCGTCGACATGATGCCTGTCGCTCGAACCTCGTAGTGAATCGACGCATCCTGCCCAAAGTGGAAAGCAAATATGTACTCGTAATTGCTCACCGTGATGACGGTCTGCAGCACCAAGATCCTCGACCGCGTAACTACGGCGTTTTGCGTGCGAAAGTTGGTGTGCTTCCACATGATGCCGTCGTCTTGCTCGTGGCAGCAAACGACGTTTGACAGTTTGAGCGGCTCGCCGCCGCTGGTGTTGTGCCACCCGTCAAAGTATTTGATGCTTCCTAGACAGTCACACCCCAGGCGAAGGTTGTTGGCGTTTATCCCTGCGCCGTCGTTGCCGAGGTCAAATGCAGCTTTCCTGGGGTACGGACACCGCGGATCTCCATATGGGACAAACATCTCCGACAGCGAGATTCTGTAAAAGATGCTGCGCCCGTCGTATCGGATGTCGTGGAGCGTGAGGCCCTCGCGGTAGTTGAAGCCGACGCGTAGACTCCATTTCTCCCAGGTCAAGTGGTTTCCGTCGACTTCAAACGAGGGTCCCTCGGGCTGCACCACCTGATACGGCTTCGTGGTTGTTCTCGGCGGCGGCCGCAGATCAGGGTGGTACTCGGTGCTATCGGCAGATTGAATCTTGGATCTTTCAAAGGGGCGAGAGTCGGCGTGCAGTTGCTCGTCTGCGGAGGATGGTAGATGGTATATCTTGGTGACTTGGAGCTTCTCCGATACTTCGGCGCAGAGGGAGAGAGGGTAGGCGTAGTAGTTGCTATCCTGACTCTCATGCAGCCGGAGATAAAACCAGCACTGATTCGGCGATTAGTTCCATGATCAAACGGATACGCATGTCTCCGTGCTTGGCCCGACGTACCATTGAAACACGGCTAGACATGTCGTTCATGCCGTCCGTAGCATACGCCCAGGGCTCGACACAGGCCGTGCTCCCAGGGGGGAGTTGAAGCTTCTGGATCTCCTCTTGGATTCTCGGGTCTCCAAGGCATGCTTTTTCGACAGATTTCATGTACTCGGCATCGATGTACGAGTGTTTGCCCAGCAGATGCTGCTTGTTGACGACGAGGCTCCGATCAAGATCAACGAGGAGTTCATGCAGCTCATTGGGCCCGTCTGTCTCGGGAATGACTACTTGTACACGAGCTATACGGGGTGGAATCTTGCCGTCGAGCTTTGCATCCAGATACGCGAGCATGTCTTTCTTGGGAGGCTCTCGCAAGGTGATGAAGCGAAAGTTGGGGTTCTTTCCCGGGAATGCATTCCGCACAATTCCAGCCACCTGCATTTGAATGGTCAGAGATATCTAGCAGCGAGGGGATTGAGTTCGGCTACTTTGCGTATCTCCTCTGGGGTAAGAGGATCAAATGGATGAGGCGCCATATTGTCGAGGAATGATGGTGCACGATATAGGTGCGATTGCTTGGCCCGGACTGAGGAACAAATAACAATCTGATCAACTTCAAGTCGGCGATGCTATTTATACCCATATACTCATCTATCCAGCGAGTGAGATAGATGGCTCCTATGCTCAATGTCCTCGTGTACGCTGTAGACGCATGTCATGCACGACTTGGACCTACCTTTGGAGGCTAAAGCGAGCGCTTTGGCGAGCGGGGAAGGGCGCGTTGTCGCCCAACACACCACGTAAATCCACCGATGACCGGACAGCCACGACATAATACGGGTGGCCTCTCCCCTAAAGGTAGTTTTCAGCGCGCCGCCGTCCCCTAAAGGTAGGCTGAAGCGTGGTTGCGCATCACGAGGCGCGAGTGAGACGATCTTGGACTCTAAAGGTAAGGCCTGGAGGAGTAAATGGCTTGTGTTCTGGCGGTGGCTGTATAAGAGTGCCACTTTTACAAATATCGTGTCATTTTTTAAGTAATACCTACATCCATTCAAACTGTGTTACAACTTGGAACCGTATCACAGCCAATGAATACGCCGGCGCAACGTTGTGATTCTTTCCATGGAGGATGAGTGTGCAAGTACGCAAGCAGGGAATGCAAGTCATGCTTGTAAGGCTAATCTATTATACATAATTTACTTGAACCAAATCCTGGTGACTTTTCTCGAATTTAGGAATCGCGGCTTGGAGTCACACTTCGAGCTTTAAGAGCGGTCGAATGTTGATGAAACAGACTGCTACTTGTGTTGGGATACATCCAACTTCATTCGAGGTGAGACTCGCTTCCACATAATTCTTCGAGTCCTCAACATACCTGTCATGGATTCTTGTGCTGGCAACTCGGCGCCAGTTACGGCGTACCACATGCTTCGATTGCCCCGGATGGTCGTACCGTTTTTACTCTTCCTTTTGCCAACGCTTCCAGCAACGGTGGGATCTAGTTCGGCGTCCGGTTTGCTAGAGATAACTGCAGCCATCCTGACCACGATGTCTCATTGGTCGATGTCAAAAAGTGACTGTGACACGCTGAAGAGCTTGCAGGCGCAAATCAACATCTTCGCAAGCCATGCGCGGGGAACCAGCTGAAGCAGATAAATCGCCAATCCACGGGCGAGCAAACACTTCCAGACTCAAAACTGACAACATCATCATCACCGCCGCTGCAATGTCCGCACCAAAGGCCACGACGCTGCCCGCCCCCATCAGTACTTCGCCTCCCTGACTGACCTAGATGCCCTCACCGATGTGATTAAGCTCGACGCACCGGCCGAGTCGTCGGATGAGAAATGGCCCATTCAAAGAGTCAAGGCTTATTTCGAAGATGCCGCCTCTAGAGACGAACATGGCCCGGTCATCAGTACCTCGCTACCGGCCAGGCATATCCCAGCATCCGCCGCGAAGATCAACCAGGCCAAGAATCGCGACAAGCTTTTGCAGCTTATCCGCGAGGTGCCAAACTTCCTTTGTCGGATGGTCCTCGCCCCAGCCAGCTCTCTCTACACGATCAAGGCGTTACCATTCGACACATGGATCTCAGTCAGCCATGGGAGCGCGACGGTCGTTTACAAGATGGCTGGCCAAGAGTCAGGACAGAACAGTTTCATAAAGCCAGGCAACGTGGGGATATATCCGAGTGGGGGCTATCTTGGGTTACTTTTCCAACATGATACCATGCTTGCGATGGGTTATATTGCGCCAGAGTAGTTAGTAGGGTAGTTGTCAACGTTTCACATTAGAGCAACATGAGTCCGCCACACTGCGTGATGCCTGATGCCTGATGCCTGATGCCTGATGCCTGATGCCTGATGCGAAGTAATATTTCATTGGATTCTCTCGGAGTAGTTGAGCCAATCACGGATGCATTGGTCGATGAACCCCTCACCGTCCGCCTCATCATCGCCAATGCTGCACATTGCAAAATATATTTTGCTTGTTGTTCATCCAAAGAGATGAGTGTGGCATTCACAACGAAGCTCATTACATACTGCAATGAATATCATGGAAGAATTGGATTCCTTGCCGGAGAGGCTAGGGCAAATTCACATTGACGATCGCGAATCAACCAGTGCCTATATTGGTGCAGATGCTAGCCAACCCACGCTTGATGCCGTGCACCAAATATCGGTGCCGGTTGCTGCTGCTGCTGCCAATCACGAATCACTACTTGAGTGTCTTGAAAGAAACCAAAGATCTCTTGGTCAAGATGTCACCGAGATGTGTGTGCTCCAACGATGCTCAAGCGGCCTCATGAAAGCGGCGCTATCACTCAACGGTACAATGGAACACTACATCGTGAAGCACATCACATCTCTCGCATCTCAAAATACTACCGTGGAAGATATGTTAACTTATTTTGATGAAGAGATAAGAAGAATTACGCGCCAGGTGCTGGAAAATTGCAACGATGGTGACGACGTTTTGTGCATGGTTGCAGAAGAGTGCTATCAAAGCACACTGCAAGATTCTGGAGAGCTACAGTCAGAAAATTATTCCAGCCCAAGGGAAGAAGCAGCGCTTGAATGGCCATACGATCCTGATTATGAAAGCGAACAATATTATGAGCACCAGAATCTTCTCGAGATTGATGAGACCCACGCCGCCTCATGGAGGTGGGAGTCTGAGCGACGTTCTGAGCGACTGTCGGAAAAAAGTGGGAGTCTGAGCGACGTTCTGAGCGACTGTCGGAAAAAGAGAGACGCGAAAGAAGCTCGTGGATTGGTTTTTGGGCAGATGTCCTGAACGCATGCATGGGCAAACCGACCCTTTTTAATCAAGGGAGTTTCGGCGTGGAAGGCAACTTTGATGACGTGCCGAGATACCTGTTCCGTGCTTTCTCCCCGGATAGTTCTGGCCGGAGCGATGCCGATGTCGTAGCTTCGGTTAGAAGCATTGCGGATAGACAAAAAGGGGAAACAAACAAGGATTTATTATCACTGCCAAAGGAAGAAGCCGCAAAAATCTTACATGAGCACCTTGACGAATTCAGGCATGGACCTTCTGACAACTTGATGTCCTGGAGCAGCTCTCTGCTATTCGTAATACAATACGCAATCTGGAAAACACGCAAAGTGAGAGAGCCATGTTCACCTTCTGAAGTAAGAATATGTGCTGTCGATACACGAAAATTCCCCTGTGGCCAGTTTGTGTCGGATCACCGCCTCATCAATAGATATCTTGCCGATGCTCAATCTAAGTTGAAGAAATTCTTTAAATTACGTCTTTGTACCTCGGACTATTTCAATGGAGAGTATCTCTCCCAGGGCATTTTAACTCTCAAAAATCGGTCGTGTCTGACTTCTCTGGAAGCCCTTGACAACGCCGGACTGTATGACCTGTACCCAGAATTCGCGGTTAGCACGCCGTTTTGGACAAAGCGTGTTCGTGATCTTCGCCAACAATGGTCATCCCGGATAGCTACTACTGGAGGCGAGATTAGAGCTGCATTCGAGTTGGCTGGAAGATGTTTTGAAGAGTTTGAAAGCCAGGATTTGGCATTAGTTCTTTTATCACTTAGAAATCGGGAAGTCCGGGACGAGGCACTCGAAGGCAAGTCATACGTTTCCCATGTGTTCGATGACATTTATTAATTCAGACCCGTTAAGTGATTCCAACCAACCGAGATAATTTCGTGCCGAAAGAAGTGCAGCGATACCTCGCGGCCATCAAAATATTACAATCTCACGGCCAGCAGGAAACGCCTGAATACTGGGGACAGCTTCACTCCGACACATCCAATGTTGAGTGGCTATTGAAACTCGAAAACAAGGAGCTGTCATAATGCGATATCAGTGTCTGGTCTAATGCACCGGACAGACCTAGGAGCATTCCTCCTCTAGCACCACGATTAATCCTGAGACATTAAAACGACAGCCCACGTCTGGCATTTGCGGCGAGTTATCAGTTGGGAATGCTCCACGTGCCACCATCTTGTTCCTGTAAACATTATTTTGCGTGTTTATCATTTGTTCTAGTGTAGATAGTATTGTCGCCACCCAAGTTGTGTTGGATACTATTGGTTTATCCCTGTCTAGCAAAGTGCTAGTTAGAGGACAAGAAAGAACATATATTGTAATTCTATGTCCAAGAACAGTTACAGGTGACGGAATATACCGAGTCACCATGACTCGAATACGATTCAACCAACTGCTTGGGTCAATGACTCCATCGATAATATATTCAAACACAATAATGCACCCAACACACGTGGCCGGGTGCTGCGGAGAATCCTTCAGAAATTCAACTGGCGCATATCAGGCTACTGCCAAGCCAATGCTAGGACTCATAGAGTAAATTCCCACCAGCGGTCCCGCAGGCAGCAAAGGCCGGGATGTCGTCGCGGACATGCTATTGGGCAATTGGACTGACAGACCCGGTTCGAAGCCAAATGTGACGCTTAATTTCCAGTGCGTTCCTTACTAAAGTACGGGATTGAGTCAAGGATGCTGCCCATACATGGTACATAAGCTTACCTTGCTTTGGCTGCCAAGATGGCGATCTATTGCTTAGTGGCGGTTTGGAAATGAGGGCTTTTGTCTGGTGTTATATAAGGCGTGCGTCCTCATGTTGCCTGCGCGAGGTTGTCTTACATTAGTTGATCTGCCTAGCACCTCGAGGCAATAGTGAAGAAGTCAGCCCACGACTTGCGACATCACCACCGCCAATATGTCCCTCAAGAGCATCCTCGCGCTCTCCCTTGCCCTCGCGGCTCCTCTCGTGGAGGCCGTGCCCAAAAAATGCACCCTCGCCGGCCCAGCACTCAAGCACTGGCCTGCCAGCGCGGCCAAGGCCATCGACAGGATGATCCGCGCCAATGCCCACAACGGTAGCTACGCCGTCTTCGATATGGACAACACCAGTTACCAGTACGACCTTGAGGAGTCGCTACTGCCCTACCTCGAGAATAAGGGCGTCCTGACCCGCGACAACCTGGACCCGTCTCTCAAGATCGTGCCATTCCTCGACACGGCCAACCACACCGAGAGCCTGTACAGTTACTATCTCCGCCTCTGCGACATCGACGACGCCATCTGCTACCCGTTTGCTGCCCAAATTTTCAGCGGCATCCCCCTGCGAGAACTCAAGGGCTACGTCGACGAACTCATGGCCCTCAATGCTACCGTTCCCACAACATACTACGTCGATGGCGTTGTCACCGCGACGGATGTACACCCTCCACGCGTCTTTCCCGGCCAGGTCGAGCTCTACAACCGCCTCATGGCCAACGGTATCGACGTATACGTTGTGAGCGCTGCGTCTGAGGAACTGGTCCGCATGGTTGCTTCAGACCCCAAATACGGCTACAACGTGCCGGCCGAAAACGTCCTCGGCGTGACACTACTGATGAAGGACCAGGCTGCCGGCACGGTCACCAGTGCTCGTAAGCAAATCACCGAAGGCACCTACAACGAGACGGCGAATCTGGACCTCGTCATGACGCCCTTCCTCTGGACGCCCGCAACGTGGAAGCAGGGCAAATGGGCCGCCATCCTCACGTACATTGACGAGTGGAAGCGGCCTGTGCTCGCTGGTGGAGATACGCCCAGCAGCGATGGGCCCATGCAGTTTCACGGTGTGGATGTGGAGAGGGGAGGTATTCACCTTTGGGTCAACCGCAAGGACAGCTACTTGAAGCAGCTGCAGGGGATGATGGACAAGTTTAGCAAGCAGCAGAAGCGCGAGGGTGTACCGGTGACGGCTGATAAGAACTGGGTTATTGTGAAACCGGACGATATTCTGTAGATGTAAGACAGAAGGGGCATACTAACCACAATACAAAAATTGATACCCAGCATTCAATGCCTCAAGTAATGACACAACAAAGGTTAGCCTGCTTTCTTGGACAAAGATCGTTGACGTATGGAGGGCCAGGCTGCGACATGGTGTATGCAACGTCAACTTGCGCTCCCGCCTTACCAATTGCTGCGACAATTGCTAACGTCGAAGAAGTGAATGGCACCACCCAATATAATAACGAGATGCTAGAGTTTCTGTCAGCGAGGTCAGACACGGGGCTTTGAATGGAGCAACAACATTTGACGATAGAGCCGTGGTGGGCTTGTCCAGCAACACCAACTCAACCTACAAGCGGTTCTATAACATGGGTCTAGCATTTGCCGAAACATTGAACCGCTTCGGTGATATAACGGACAACGTGGCGCTAGACGCAAACGCTAATGGGAGACAGGATTGTCGATTGGTCCTTCGCGCATCATCGCAATACGCATTCCTACGCATTACTAGCCAAGAGCGAACCGGGGGATAATGGAAATAAGAGGGCGAGTTACAGGTTAATATTCCTCATTGCCCCGGGCAAGTTCTAATGATACCCGTGCACGAGATGTATACTCGGCCAATGTCCTACCTCGCCTTGGACTGCCTAACAAGTCTTGAACGGATTCATTTACTTGGACACCCTTTGGATTTCATATCGTCATTTACCAACACCTGATCTGTGTGCCTGGATTTTGCCCCCTTGGTGGATAGCTGACGTGTCACCAAATCCTGGCTCTCTGATGATGAGTCTGCTGGTTATGTTGTTTGGCCCCCAAACTGGTGCAGGCTTTGCCAGTACTGACAACCCTGTGAATATCTGGCCAGTCGGCAAGGACTAGGCCACGAGGATGAGCCTAAAACGGACCGGGCGGAAATAATATGTAGTAAACAGGCTATTCTTTCGAGATACATGGCAGATTTAGAAGTCAGTATGGTGCTGCGGGCATAACAACAAACAACACAGCCATGGTTAAACCTTTACGTAGCATCCATGGTATATCTTTCGTGGCGCTTTCTAGTTAACTGGTCACTGCACTGTAAACTGCGTATCCTGGTCTGAGTATACTGACTAGTGATGCTTAGTGCAACAAGGTGGACAAGGGCTCATCAGTTGGACCCCGTATTATCATCGCTTAGAACACTGCTTCGTGCGTAGGACAGGGTATGGAGAAAATGCCTCGCAAACAAAAAGATGCAACAGTCCAGGGTGTACGAAGAGCACCACCTTGCCCGATACACTCGAAACAAAATGTTGGTTCGGTCAACGTATATTACGGCGAGTACGAAGTGAGGGCCACTCGGACAACACAATATGTACCCTTGCCAAGACTGGAATGTATAGGATCGAGTTGTAGGAGCCGGGCCTTACTTGATATGTCCAAAGGCTGCGAACCGAGCGCGTAAATCAGCAATTCCTACCACCATCAGGAGCGCCACGCCGTGTATAGTTGCTTATGGCTGGGTCTTTATAGCCAGTCACAGCGCATGCTCTAATTATACAACTTGGATGAGGATATCAGCATGATGTAAATACTGGGTGTAATGCGACCGAGGACGCAATTTCTTCGGACACCATGTAATATTAAGTCGCCTCGTACGGAGTAGAACCACATATCTCCTAGCATGGTTTGAAAGCAGCCCCAGACAAAATAGGCATGTCGCCACCTCTCTCCCTATGCTAGCTACCGTTCACAGTTTTCCGTAGTTTTAACCTCTCTCTCTCTTTTACGCTATCGGTGAAGGTAGAGAAACATCATTCCACTTAACATGGCGCAGGTAAGCCTTCCTGAATACATGGTAGACACATTGCGAATCTCCGATAGTATGCAAAGTTAGCTCACAAAGGCAGAATGACAAATTCGCCACGCCACCATCGGCTGTGGCCATCTGCTCCATGGCATTTCGCCTGCCGGGCGGTGTCCAAACAGATGATGCATTTTGGGACGTTTTATCCAACGGAAAGGATGCACGAAGTCGAATCCCCGAGCATCGCTTTAATATAGGCGGCTTTGGCAGGGACCTCGGCAACACCAAAGGCTTGCGGACAACCCACGGGCACTTTTTACAGAATGAGATTCGCAGTTTGGACGCGTCCTTCTTCACAGCGAATGCAGCTGAAGTTCAGACTATGGATCCGCAACTACGACAGCTTTTAGAGGTTACTAGAGAGTGTCTAGAAAATGCCGGTGAGACAGAATATCGAGGCCAGCAAATCGGATGTTATGTGGGCACGTTTGGGGATGAGTGGATGTTCACGCAAGCCATGGACATTGAGAACGTCAGCAGTCACGGCGCATCTGGCCTGTTCGACTTCGCCATGGCGAATAGAATCTCCTTCGAGTTCGACTTTAAGGGTCCTAGGTAATGTGCGCCTATTCTTGACTACTTTATGAGATACTGACTGAAGACTTAGCATGGCTCTCAAGACGTCATGTTCCTCATCATTTGTGGCCCTGCATGAGGCGTGTCGTGCGCTTCAGTCAGGCGACTGTAATGCCGCCGTCGTTGCGGGAGCGAATCTTATCACTGGCCCGCACGTCTACAGCATTGTTAATGCCGCCGGCGCACTCTCGCCCGATGGCTCCTGCAAGACATTCGACGCCATGGCAGACGGATATGGACGAGGTGAAGCCATCAACGCTGTTTTCCTGAAGCGGGTGGACGATGCTATTCGGGATGGCAATCCAATTCGAGCAATTATCCGAAACACTGGCATTAATAGTGATGGGCGAAAGCGAGCGCTGCGTGCCCCAGATGGACGGTCGATAGAGGCTTTATGTCGAAGGGTATATCATGGCGCTGGCCTTGATCCTAGACATACGCCATTTGTCGAGGTAAGTTACCTATTATTATTGACATGAATTGACTTCATAATTAAACATGGATAGTGTCATGGGACTGGAACGCTCGCCGGGGATATTATAGAGACATCAGCTATCGGGAAAGCTTTTCATCAAGACCAGCTTTTCATTGGATCGGTTAGTACCATGTGCAAACTCGAAAATCCTGACGTCTGACGACCAAACAGGTCAAACCGAACATGGGCCATTCAGAAGGCGCCTCTGGGCTTACAAGTCTCATCAAGGCTGTGTTGAGCTTAGAGCGGCGCACGATTCCTCCCAACATCAAATACCACAACCCGAACCCCAGAAGTGAGTCTCAGAAGTGGGTGGGTTGAACAATAGTAACATTCTTTTAGTACCATTTGAGAAACTTGGGCTGCGTGTGCCAACCGAGGCGATCCCATGGCCAGAGGAGCGGGAAGAGCGCATCAGCATCAACTCGTTTGGCATCGGTGGAGCTAATGCTCATGTAGGTGTCCTGCGTACGAATAATGTAACTCAACTAACGACGACAGGTCATTGTCGATGCCTACCGGGAAAGCCACCAAAATAGCGTCAGAGAGATTGCCATGGCCGACACAGACACAAACTTACTGCTGTTTTCAGCAAATTCGCAGACTGCGTTGGAGAAAGTACAAGACCAGATGCTCCAGTACTCAACCTCGAATATCAGAGACTTGCACAATGTCGCGTACACATTAGCTTGCCGAAGAGAGCTGCTGTCTACCCGCTCATTCGGTCTGGTTTCCAATGGAAAGTTGTTACATCTCTCGCGGCCGAAGAAAGTTCCCGAATCTCGCCCAGAAATAGCCATGGTATTTACTGGTCAGGGCGCACAATGGCCGATGATGGGTGCTCAGCTGATTCGATCCAATCCTGCATTTCAACAAGATATGGGCGAGCTGGACTCGCTTCTCCAACAGTGTCACTCCCCCCCGAACTGGTCCATTGAAGTCGAGCTTCTCAAACCTGCTGCGAAGAGTCTTGTCAAAGAACCAGAGAAGTCGCAGCCTCTATGTGCCGCCATTCAAATCGGTCTGGTGAATATCTTCCGCCGGGCTGGGGTAGAACCCAACATCGTCATAGGGCACTCTAGCGGTGAAATAGCCGCAGCATACGCCTCGGGGGTTTTGACGATGAAGGAGGCTATTCTTACTGCTTACTTCCGCGGAGGTGTCCTCAAAGAGCGAACAAAGAACGGTGCCATGGCTGTGGTTGGTCTCGGAGCGGATGCTGTATCCGAGTTTCTTACAGACGGCGTGGTTATCGCTGCTGAGAACAGTCCGGGAAGCACGACAATTTCCGGCGACTTGGATGAATTGGACGACATCCTGGATGCTATTGAAGAGAAGCTGCCTGGGGTGATGACTAGGAACTTGAAGATCGGGGTTGCGTATCATTCCCACCACATGAAACGACTGAGCGAACAGTACCAAGCGCTGTTGACGCGTGAGATTGGTCAAAACAGTCACTCACCGAAGTGCGCATTCTACTCGACAGTGACAGGAAAGAATATCGATGAAGGGCTGGATCCTTCATATTGGGCGAAGAATATGGTTTCCAAGATACGGTTTTCCACCGCTATAGAGAACATCCTGAAGAACCACACCAACACCATCTTCATTGAGGTTGGACCACATACACTACTCTCCGGCCCCATTCGGGAGATCTGTAAGAACCGAAATGTAAATTCCGAACTGATCCCAGCTATGCTCCGTGGTAAAGACAGTGTGGAGACTTTACTTTCAGCATTTGGAGAGCTGTTCCAACTCGGTATTCCCATTGACTTCTCCGCTGTGGTTACGCGCGGTTCAGTCTTACACGACCTTCCAGCATACCCTTGGGACCATGACACTGAATACCTCAATGCAGGTAGGCCTAATGACGCAGCGTTCAGGAAGCGAGAGTTTCCGCGACACGGCTTACTGGGAAATCGAGTATTGGCAAGCCCTCGCATTCAGCCAATGTGGCAGGTGAGGCTGGATCATAGCAAACTACCTTGGTTAGCTGACTACAAGATTCACGACGATGTTGTGTTTCCGTTGTCTGGCTTCATCGCCATGGCTGGCGAGGCTGTCCGGCAAATGTGCAAACAAAGCGTGGGATATCAGATCAAGGATATCAAAATTGTGACTCCGCTGGTGTTAACCAAGGACCAATCAATCGAGCTTATCACGAGCTTCATTCAGCAGACAGGGTCTCACTCAGATGAGCCCGCCCGGTACGACTTCACAATCATGTCGACTCCTGTAGACGGTGACCAGTGGGAGAGGCATTGTCATGGCTCCATCACATCACACTGTCTGCTAGAGGATGCCTCACTCCAGAGTAGTAGTTTTCATCGGAAGGTGCCTGCAGAGCGGTGGTATGAAGGCATAAGAAGGGTTGGATACAATTACGGCTCCAATTTTAGCATACTTTCCAACATTGAGTCTGCAACAACTCTCAATCGGGCTATCGGGCAGATTCATAACGCCCACCGGGATCAAATTTTCGCACTTCATCCAACCGTCATAGATGCTTGTCTTCAGCTGATAACAGTGGCAGAGTGCCGTGGCATTGCATCAAATGTCGATAAATCATACTTGCCGCACTCGGTCGCTGAGATCAATGTATTTGGAGCAGATGCTGAAACAATGGCGGCCGAGGCGTGGCTCAATAAAGGAGATACAGCCGAAGTCAGCTGCGCTGCCAATGGAAAATCCATCTTTCAACTAAAAGGTTTGAAGAAGGCGGTCTATAGAGAGGATCTAGGATCTTACGACGGCTTTGATGGCTCCCATGGTGCTCGCTTGGAATGGGTTCCCGACTTTGACTTTGTCGACCCCGTCGACATGTTTGAACCGCCTTCTATCGACGTGAGCAGCCGTCGCTCGCTCGAGGAATTTGCGCTCCTGTGCATCAGGGACTCGGAGGAACGAGTCAAGACTCTCAGTCCAAAGCTACCCCATTATTCGTCCTACAGGGAATGGCTTAACATGCAGGCATATGGTACCACTGCTGCGCAAGAGCAGACTGGTAATGGATACAAACCTCTGATAAAGTTGAACACGCTGGAGCGGCAAGCACAGATCAAGACCAGATATGCGCATCTTGTGCTTGACCCACAGGTCTGTTTCTTCGCAGAAGCTATACATCGAATATCACAAAACATTGAACATGTCTTCACTGGGAGGACCGAAGTGCTCGACCTTCTCATTAGAGACGACTTGCTGGCGAATTTATACAGTACCGCAACTTTCGGTCTCTCCAAGTATGTGAACATTCTATCACATAAGAAACCGGGTCTACGTATCTTGGAAGTCGGCGCTGGAACCGGAGGCACCACAAAGCGCATCCTGGAGGACGCCGTGGTTGCCGGCAGTGCCCCTTACGGCGTATACACATTTACAGATGTATCTGCTGGTTTCTTCGCAGAGGCGAGGGATAGATTCTCCTCTGCCCCCAACTTGGATTTCAAAGTGTTTGACATAACCAAGTCAGCGGGATCGCAGAGTCTTGCCTCACATATCGGCACATACGATCTCATCATCGCATCAAGTGTTATCCACGCCACGCCAAAACTAAAAGAGAGCCTTGGAAACATCCGAGATCTCCTCAAGCCAGATGGAAGCCTCATCATGTGCGAGAATAGCCCAAACGGCCTATCACAGGGATACATCTTTGGCACTCTCTCCGGATGGTGGCTTGGCGACGGAGATGGGAGAAGGTGGTCTCCAAATGTGGACGTTTCTCGTTGGCACGACGAGTTACAAGCCAGCGGATATTCCGGGGTAGACTGGTCAATGCCAGATGTTGATGGTCCCTATCACCAGTCTACCGTTATGTTATCCAGGCCAGCGGGGCCAAGAAGATCAACAACGAAACACGAAACCATTACAATCATGTGTAAAGATACGACTCACCCAATACCACAGCGGATCTCCTCATATTTTCAGTCCCAGGGAGTGGACATTACCACACTTCAGTTCGGGCAAGCAACAGCAATATCTGGCCCCGTGGTATCAACGGTCGGAATAGAAGATGACGGCTTTTCTGTGGCAGAGAATCTACCTCCTCTTCAGCATTTCTTCCGAAATCAAGGCGATAGCTTAGCGCTCTGGCTCTTGTCGCCCTCTCAAATCAAGTACAACAACCCCCAGGCGGCAGAGCTTCTGGGGGCTATCAAGGTGGTAAACACCGAGTTAAATGCACGCAATTTCACTCTGCAGGCTCAGTCTACTGAAGACAGCCTCGCAGAAATGGTTTGGAAGCTTTTCAACAAAGTCATCCGCGCCGAACCCCGAGGCGAGTATGCACCCGACCAGCACTTCGCCGCCAGTAGAGGCGTCGTCTTTATTGGGCGCTATCAACCCTTTGTATTGAAAGACGTGCTTGAAAAGGATGGTGCTATCTTCAACCGATACTCCCTTAAAAGTGAAACAGAGGAGTCTTCAGCACTTGCCCAGTCCGCGCAGGGCCTGGTTGCTGAGGAAGTAGAAGTAGAGGCCGTGGCAGTGGGAATTACTCGTGAGGTAGGTATCATATCCTGCACATCGTATATCGTAGTTGATGAATTTTCACAGGATATGCGAGATTTTCCATCCAGCACTAGCATACTGCAGCCGCAGACGACGCCAGTCGGATACGAGGCAGCCGGTATCATCACCAGGGTTGACCCCAAAGTCAGCCACCTTGCCGTCGGCGATCGAGTCGTGTTCATATCGCCTTCAGCGCCCCTCAATGGAAGACTGCGAGTATCTGAAACCCACTGTACAAAACTGCCGGACGGGCTGTGCCTCGAGGCAGCAGCGACACTGCCCATCTCCTTCGCCACTGCGATGCACTGCTTGTATGATGTTGCAAGAATTGAAAGCGGTCAGGTACGAGTAATTCGCGGTATATCAAGCATCAGAATACTAACTTGAAAGACTATTCTTGTCACATCGGCGTACAGCGCAGTCAGTCGCGCAGCACTACAACTCTGCCATCATACGGGAGTAGAGGTGAGTTCTACAAAGCCTTTTTTCGTACAATTACTAAAGGATCCTAGGTATTTGTCACGGTGGACAACGAAAGCCAAGTAGCATACGTAGTTGCTGAACTAGAAGTTCCGACCGACCACATATTTGTCTCGCATGACACGTCGTTTGTAGACCAGCTTATCGGGGAGACTGGTGGAAAGGGAGTCGACGTAGTGCTCAACTCACTACCTGGAGACTTGCGCAGGAGTTCATGGAAGTGCGTTGCTGAATTTGGTATAATGGTGGACATTGCCGCACCAGACTCCGACTTCTCAAGCCTTGGTTTCAATCCGTTTGTCAAAAACAGAACGTATGCCGGCGTTGACATGGCAGCCATGGTCCAGCAACGTCGCCAGCTAAGCTCAAGGTACCTATATCACCAGCAGAAGGAATTGCTAGATGCTAACCTTTGCAGACTACTTGATAGAGTAGTGGAATTTTACCATCAGGGCCACATTCGACCACTACAGCACAGGGTCTTTCCCGCCTCCGGGTCACAACACGCGCTCCACGAAGTTCAGAAAGATAATGATATTAGTAAAGCCGTCATCCTCATGGGAAACACCGGGGTAGGTGTAAGTAGACTTCCAAAAGTGGCCAGTTTCAGCCCGGAAGCCTCATACCTCCTCGTCGGTGGACTGGGCGGCATCGGAAGGTCAATAGCCACCTGGATGGTCGAACGAGGAGCCCGAAATCTCGTCTTCCTATCACCCTCAGCATCCTCACCAAAGTATGCATTATTTCTCGATGAGTTGAGAAGCATGGGCTGTACATCCATTACAGTATCGGGAAGCGTGCAAAAGATGAACGACGTTCAGCAAGTTCTTTCTTCTGCCACCGGCCCAATCAAGGGTGTTATTCACCTCGCAATGAAGTCTTCCGTAAGAGATACCTACAACCATCTAGATTCTCAGCTAACACGCGTAGACTTCCTTTTTCCTGGATATGACGCCCGAGATATGGCGCGCAGGCACTGAAGCCAAGACAGACGGCACACTGAATCTCCACAACGCACTGCTACAAGCCAACCAGCATCCCGACTTCTTCGTCATGACTAGCTCAACAGCGGTAGTAACGTGCAACGAAGGTCAGAGTAACTACATCGCTGCAAACATGTTCATGGAAGCGTTTGCCCAGTACAGACGAAGTATGGGACTGCCGGCGTCGGTGTTGGCCGTTTCACCTGTCGTCGACGTAGGCTACGTCTCCGAACGAGCTGAACTAAAAAGGACGTTGAAGAGCCGGCTTCGTACTTTTCTGTATGAAGCAAACGTGTTGAAATTTATCGAAAATGCTATTTTGAATCAGAAACTGCAGGAAAACATGACCAGCAATTTCTCCGCAACATGGCGAGACGACAGCTGCACCATCATGGGTCTCAAATCAACCCTCTCAATGTCTGAGTTGCTTGGCCGCCGAGATCTACGGGTGCATCAGTTCTACTCGGACGAGGCATCTGAAAAAGCAGTAAAGCTCGTTGTAAAAGACTCGGTGAAGGAATTCATCGCCGCGGCCGCAAAGACCCCGAAGACATTCCTCGAAGCGAGCAGCGCCTCGGCACTAGCCTGCGCAATGGAGACGCAAATAGCCTCCCTGTCAATGAGGGAGCCACTGACAAGAGGTGACACAATAGATGTAAGCTTCCAGAAACTGGGACTGGACTCCATGATGGCGATTGAGCTGCGGCAGTGGGTAAGGCGAGAAATCGGCATTGAGCTCAGCGTGGTAGACATCGTCGGTTCAGGGACCCTGCGGGAAGTGGGCAACACTATCGCCAAGAAACTGTATGCCAAGGCTTCAGGAACTGTGGTATAAGAGCATTATATGTTTCTACACGACTACGTGTTGAGAGACTTGCCAAGCGGTAGCTTCACTTAGAAGGTATGGGCGAACCGGGAGAACTATATTTATAGCACTCATATGGCTCTTCTTCGATTGACAAAGGCTGGCAAACTACCATACATGCGACGTCTTCTCGCCAAACGCTGTATTGCATATGCTGGCGCCGTCTTGGCATGTTTGACTGTTGCCACTTCCTAGCAGCTCCTGCATAATGTGGCAGCACAACCCCAAGGACAGTCCCCAGCTGAAATATACCCACGAAAAGCAACCACGATTTCACTAAGCCAATGTAAACCTACAACTCTCGGGGTATAATGTTGTAATTATTTCTAGAGTGTATTTACAGTTCTACATGTCATACCAACGCCTGGTATCCAGTCTTCGTGCTGCCGAGGTTCCAGACCTCGTTGCATGTCCAGGTCCCATTCCCGTAATTGAACATCGAATCAGGTATCCTGTCGAATCGAGACTCGTACGGCTTCATCATGCCCGCAGACTGCCAGAAATCATGCCACCGTAGTTCTAGTGGCGGTAGCCGGTCGGGGCTCGTCATAGGTGGCATTGGCTTTATGCCCGTCTCGTCAAAGCAGTCAGCGACACTCATAAACACCTTCTTTTCCTTGAGCTCGTGCACGGCAATTTACCTCACTGCCGTACAGGGCGTGTTTTGTCGCGTTGGGGTGTGTTCTCTCCCGTGCCCATGCCGTTCCATCTTGGCGGGAGTCCTTTTTGTCGAAATCAAACTTTTCAGTCCCCTGAAAATTAACAAATTGACATGTAGCGCGCTCTTGTGCAACAGGATTGACACAGCCATGTCCTCACCCGTGACGACATTGAACTGAGTTTGCAGCGAGGCCAGTGATTGCATCAGATCCCGGGACATGGTGTACATAGATCCGTGCGGAAAGACGAGTCTCGCCTTTTTTGAATAGTAGAGCTCCCCAAAAACCGTGCGCTCAACATTCGCCGTCAGCTTTCCTGTCTCATTCGACATGCGTGGCAGGAGGAATCGGTCCCAGAATGCAGGGGCATTGAGCCAGAGATCCGTATCCATCTTGGTCACCCACTGGTAGCCTTGTCCATGTTTCACGAGCCATTTGTACAGCTCCAGCGTCTTGATGGTATTGGCAGTCACATCGTCTTCCTGAAGATGGTCCAACACAATCAGGTCCCCAAAGGTCCTATTCTCAAAGCGAATCATCTCAGTCCACGTGGGGCCGGGATTGGAAACAACAAATCGTCCATCAAAGGGAAGATGGCGAAAGAGTCGCATCCAAGTTGACCGAATCATCATACGACGTTCGGCGTCAGCGGCAGAGCAGATGACAGAGATCAGCCATGGGTTCCCGGGCCTGTCATCCGGTGGTGCGTCGGGTGAGAAGAGCATTGGTGAAGCCGGGAAGGGTTCAAGAAGATAGGGAGGCTCCGAAGACGGCGAAACATATTTACCATGAACAATTGGTCCGCCGCGGTTGTCCAGGCCGTCGCTGCTGTGGCGGAATGACGTCTTGAGAGTGATGAATGTGAGGATGCTGATTGCGCTGAAAACATTGATGATGAGAAGGCGAAGAAACCGCTTGGGGATGCCTCTCGTGATCCAAGACCATATAGCAACGAGGAGATAGAGGCAAAATTTTAGAGATGTCATTACGATGAGGCACCAGTGCAGGAGCGGGCCGTTGCATTGAAGAACTGCGACTGGAGCTGCAGGGGTGTGTAAGTTGGGATGGTGCAAGCGAGGACGGCTACACAGCGCAGACTTGGCACAGAATAGACGACCTACTGCTGCGAACACGACGAGGAGGAGAATGCTAGAGCCATAAAATCTGCACAAGGAATGCGAATGAGACGGCTTACACTGTAAGGTGCTGCGCAGTATGGCGGCAGAAATCAAGACGGACGTGCTGGGGAGCTCGAGTGTGCCTTGCTGGGGTAGATGTCTAGTTTCCCGATGGCGGTTGGTGCAAGACTAAACAAACAAGTTGCAGGTTCTGCAGTGGCGTAATACGGATAATGGTGATGGTTATCATCGAAAGAGAAAACGAGTTGAGGCGATAGACAAATCGACGATGGAGAAACACGGGAGAGAGCAGGTAGGGAGGGAGCGTTTCATGCCTACAGTGGCAGTCGAGATGGGCTACTCGTAGGAGGGGCGCTGCTAGATGGCGGAATAGGATGATGGGTATCGTTTGCTGACAGAGCGAAAGGAGTTGAGAAATAGAAAGACGGTAGATCAGACAAAGAGAAGAGGATAGATGAAGAAGCTGAAAAGGACGGATGAAATCAAAAACAAACGAAAAATGACAGCAAGCACAGCTGGCGGCGATGCATCAGGCAGTTTACTGTTGGCAGCGAAAACGTCACGCTGCACTGCAGGTTTTCGCTTCACAACACAACGCAGGGCGTAAGGATTGGCGTGACAGGCGGTTTTCAGGGCATTTCCAGCGGGTGATGGGGTCCGCGGGCGATGAGAGCCTTGCTGTAGGCGCTGGAGCACGGGTGGCATGCCTGTGATGGCAGCTCGTGGGCACACTTTGTCCTGGGCAGCGCCAAAGCGTACAGAGTCGACGGCGTTGGGATTTCGTCGAATGGCGTTTGTTGACCATCTCTCTGATTATAATCCGGCTGCTTGATGGATATCAGCCGTCGACATCGACGTCAACTCTCCACTGTCGGATAGTGTATCTCGATGATCGGCCGCTGACTGCCTGTTCTGCCCCCCAACCCTGTTCTGCCCCCTTTTCAACGCTCAGTTTCTTGTGGAGTGCAACCAGAAACGAATTGCCAAATCCTTGAGTCGTTTGTTAAAGGAAAGGGCCGCGTAGATGGGGTGTACGGGCAGAAATCTTGAAAGTACACGGGCGAATAACGGCCGAGTCAACGACGGGGGAAAGGCTTCGGATAACTTGTAGAAACAAGCTACGATATTGTTCATCGCGCCGTTGGTTATATTCGGTTCAATTCCGTGCTTCTTCGTGGATTGATTGGCGCACACGGAAATGTTAATGAGATTGACAGGTTACGCCTCGGACATGTTGTGATTATGATGCTACGAGCAATCACGTACACCAAGAGAAAGGAAGTTGCTGCCGAGAGCAAAAGGTGGTCCTGGATATTAGGTACATGCATCACCAGTACCGCAAATAAGTGGCAAAACCAGGAGGGAAAGCAATTGGTAGCTGACAGCTGGCAGCTGATGATGGCAAGTTGTGTTCTAAAACAGAGGACAAATGGTGTTGGTGGAAATGAGCAACAGGCGGTTCATTCAGCTGCGGCAGGCACGATGAGTAGACATTTGGTTGCTATGTCTTCTTCCCGCGAGCCTCAGGTATCAATACACAGAGCCTCGGTGGGTAGACCTTGAAGATGCGTTTCGCAGCGTAGTTCCTCCCAGGTTTTGACCAAAACAATGTTATAGCAAGGCGTACAAGATCTTCCATTGAATAGTCGTCGGTTCCCAGATGCTTGATGCAGGCGGCTGTCGTGGTCTGCCTCGGGCGTGGGATATCTGACTGGCGTCTCACCCCTGCACAATTTCTAGTGGGCTCGGCTGGTTATCCCATCAGGCAGTTTGTGCCTGGCGAGATGCAGGGCCACCGCTGGAAGAGAAGGAGGTGCTGGCAATCGATTATGTAAAGAGGGGGAAAGGGAAAGAGAGAACTGGCAAGAATCAGCGACTCTCCGTGCCTTGTACGGATACCGCCGTGCTGGTGACGCCACTCAAATTGCTCCAGCTTACAGAGTACACTTGCAGGGGGTTCCTTCATACAGTACAGTTACAGGTACTTGAGCGTCACTAGACACAGCGTGGTGATGCGCTAGGAACAGAGTACATAGTATTACAAGACTCAAGTACTCCGTACTCTCTTGTGAACAACATGCTACCCACTTCCCATCAGCTGCATGCAAAACCTGCAAAAATGCAGAAGAAAAAGAAAGAAAAAGAAACATGCCAATATACTTCCCGCTCTACTAGTCATCTGCACGCCCCGTCGTGCTCGTCATATCCCAACTGATCGTCTTCAAGATCCAGCACTACGACGTGCTTTGTCAGTGGTTCAGCCCGGGCGACGGGCTGCAATTGAGTGTGACGTCCCCTCAGCCGGCTAGTGCTGGGCGTGGCCTAGCGCGTTCAACATTGCCGTGCTCCAGCTCAGAAGCCCTGACCGACGCGTACCACTGTGACGAAGACCCCTCAATAGATGCATGACAGTGGCTGCGGTAGGTGCATGAGAGAGGGGCCGTCATGAGTCACGTTCAAATGCGTATTCGAGTCGTTGACGTACGCGCGTCACGCAAGTAAACTAACCCGCCGGGCCTAGCAGACATGGGACACTGTACGCCAATCCCTTTCCAACCCCACGCGAACAAAACCTTTTGTGAGTTTGTTACTACGCCGTCCCTCGCGCTGCCACCCACAGAGACGTATAGATCGACAAGACCCTCCTCACCAGGGATGTGATGTGTCCTGAGCTGAGATGCTCACCGCTGAGCCATTTCAGGCGAGTATGGAGAGCACCGCAGTCAGCACACAGCACCGTCGGCGACGCTGACTTGAGCTGCAACAAATTATTCCCCCAAACACCGCACATGTAATGCACGCACTCGGTTTAGCCAGCTGCCTGTCTGGTCACCTTCTAACACACGACCAACGTCTGCCCGTGCCACCCCATCCACACACTCGGGTACCCCCTAGAGATTGGAGAAAGGCCTGGAACAGGGTAATAGTAGGACGACGCAGGTGGAGACCTAATGAGCCCCCTGCAGGAAACGTACGGCCGGATATCACTCGGAAGGGCCAGACGCATATTTGCGAGCGACTCATTCCCTTTTTTGTCGCCTCTCCGGACCGGGTGCCGACGCGTTCCTGCACAGAGGTGCATCGCGTTCGCGAGCCGTACGTGATGCCCATGATTAAAACGCATCATCTTTATCTATCTGTCAGAAATAGTAGAGCTTAGGCTCTTATCACAGAATCAGGGCCAGCGGAGTTGGCCACGTATCTTGCAATGCAGCGCGTTAGGTTCGGGAAGTTGGTCAGACGCATATTTCGTAATTCTCCTATCACCCCTCATGTATCCCACCATGGACGCCCCCGCCTTGTGGACCGTAGAACGCCTTTCCCTCCAAGGGACACTGTACGTTCTCAAGCGGACCCATTCCCCCCGAGAGCGGCCCCTGTTTTAGGGCTAGTATCATTCTATGGACCCTAGAGGCCCCCTTGGGGATCAGCCTGCCTTCTCAAGCTCACTCACCCCTCGCCGCTGTTTGGAGTTGCTTCCGATCCATGGCCAGACGAGGTTACTGAGCCGTCGATTAATAATACCTTTTCTATGAGCACCACACAAGTCGACGCACAGAGATTGATTTTGTCGCCTCTGAAGCAGCTCGAGAAGGCGGAGTTTGGGTGCGTGTCCCCAGCACTGGCTCTCTGATCCCGACCCCTTCCCCATTTGTTTACAACCCGATGGCATTGAGACATCTTGGCTCATTCGAGCAAACGAAAGTCGGGAGTAGCACAGCTGTCTGTGACGATAGCTCGAAGAAGCTCCCGTTCACCTCCTCATGTTCTCGGGTTCCTTCATCTCCCTCGGACACTCTCGCTAATTGAGTTGCTTCCCTGGCACCGCAAGCCAGATTGACATTATAGCCGATCGCAGACTGCGTCAAGGCGGCGGACGTGCGCCCCCTGGACTGGGACAAACGTGGGCCTTCTCATCAGGAAGCCTGCGCTTTGCCCGCATATGATTCCTTGTCTCCTCATCTTAGTCCCTCTTCGTATTCCAGCAACCCAATGGTTTATATAGCCTTCCTTCGCCTCACATTACATCAGCACACTTCATCTCATATCTCAATACGATAGACAACCGGCCGATTGGATCGCTTCATGTGGATCCTTCCGCTGGCTTTTGACGATGTACCTCCCGCTTTCGCTCCACCAGCTGTGATGTGCCACAATCTCATAACGATACTCATGAGCGGACCCGACCTTTATTCTCGGCCCTCGTGCACCGGCTGTGCTCTATGTGATTTAGAAGAAGACGTTGTGGCCTCCTGACGCGGACGATGGGAAAGGACCTCTTGGCTTGGGCACAAAAGGCCCCCGACTTTAGCGTCATCCGTACCGACCCTAATCGCTTCAGTCCGCGTATACTCATCTCCGCTTACTCTTTACCCAGATACTCGCGCCTCACATCTAGCCGAGCAGCCCACCTGGTCACCCCAACTTTTCATTGGCTTCGCACCTGACTTACGGAACTAGGATGGTCTTGTTGTTTCCAGATCAGCACCGCCACAACCTTTTAACTCTGTTATGCTCATACTGACGCTCAAGGTATGACCCATCAAAGATCCATTGGACTCATCTGCTTGTCACATGCAGTGGAACCATACGGATCTCTAGCAGCTGTACCTCTCGCGGAACGTAAAAACATTACCACGTAATCCAAACCCGATCCAGGCGCAAGCTTCCTTATCGGCTACTGGCATGGACACAATTTCATCCCCAGTCCTAGGCGGAACCGGAAACATCAGTCCGAGCAGCTGTCCCTGACTGGTGTCCAATTAGTAGGGTCGATCCCCAGAAGTTATTTGTTGGCACCAACTACAAGACCCTACCCACTCGTACGCGCCGTGGACAAGCTAGTCAAAGGACGGACAAATTCGGGGAGGACATCCCCTATCCGCTCTGCAAAGCTAAAGCCAATCGTGGATGCGTCCAGGGACGAGTTTTAACACAACGGCATATCAAGGTCCTTTGGCGAGGAAATTGGCCATCGTTCCGCACACCCGGGCTTCCAGCAGCGTAAGACTTAGGCCAAAGTACAGAAGCCAAAATCACCCAGGCGCCCTAGAGAAAGAAACTCCATCAAGAAGGCGAGTCTTCCGGCCTGCCACGGTCTCGACACAGGGACCACGTTGGAAGACCCTAGCAGACGGAGGCATGGATTGCTCAAATGCGGATGACACGTGCAGAGCCGCCGAGAAGAGGCTCCCCGTCGCACCCCTTGTCGGTTGTTATTCGTAACGCTATTTTCTTTCGCCTGGTCAGTCGCCTCTTATGGCCCTGTCTTACCCACAACTATAGATTCGTCGTTTCTGGGGGACAATGTTTATCTTTGGGCTATTTGAGTTACTTGGGCAGTCAAGCCGATGTAACATGAATATCCAGTACAAGGCACTCTATATTAGATGTGGTTCATGGTGAGGTAGCACGGGAGTTTTAGTAAAGCCCGTGTATACCCAAATTGCGATAAGAATTTTACAGTACATGTAAGTTTATCACTACGTCTTTCCTCGTCAAGATGTAAGAAAAAGGTGTTCCCCTACGATGGCGTATCTCGGAAGATAATAAGCTTCGGCTTACAAGGCCAAAAGTAGATGCTTTTAGGCAAACCCGCCCACGCCTCTTCTTTCTCACTTCCCTTTCCCTTTCCTTACAACAATTCTTGATTCATCGCCGGACGTCGCAAACTGTATGAATACGTTTTATACGTTGGCCCCCAGCTCTCCGGCTGACCCTTCCCAATATATCTTTATCCCCAATCCTGTAGCACCTGCTGCACCCTGTGCCTGACTTTTTTACATACACGTATCACTCATCGCACCAACGTCATGCACTATATGCACTCGTGCAAGATTTATTATTTCTGCAAGCTATCCGAATCCAAGAAATCAGGAGAAGGCAGCCCTTGCTCGTAAACGCGTGGCCTTTGGGATATGACCATATCCGCACGGACGATTGGCGGCCGTAAACTTTTCATGTACGTAAACGCGCCTGTGCCCAAAGAAAATAGCAGCAACCATCCTCGTGCCCAGATCACGAGCAAGGGTTGGTGATGATGGTTATGTCCGCGAATCCCCAGACCATGACGGCGTAGGCGAGGCCGATGGCAAATGCGCGCCGGCGGGAGACACGAACGGGTTGGCCGGGGTCGAGGCAGGCCCAGATGATGATGGCGATGAAGGAATCCACCATGAACTCTGTGAAGAAGAGGTGGCCGAGGTTGGTCTGGTCCGGGTTGGGGAACGAGCAGAGGATGCTGGCCGGGGCGCCATTCGCGACGAGGGGCTTACCCTCGGAGATGAGGACGGCCTTCATGGCTTGGATCTGTGGCCAGTACATACCCATGACCACCAATCCGGCTATGAAAGCACCCAAGATCTGACTCACGATGTAGTGAGGCACCTTCTTCAGCGGGAAGCCCTGCCAAACACATAGCGCAATGGTGATGGCCGGGTTGAAGTGCCCTCCGGAGGTAGACGCGCAGGTAATGATGGCAAAGGCGATGCCCAAGGCAAACGACCAGCCGATCTGGAAGATGCTGCCGAACGCCGTGATGCCTAGCGGCGACGCCGCATTGATGGTGAAGGAGGCGATGGAGGCGATGCCAGGGAGGGACATAGAAGAAGACTCCTGTTGCCTCGGCAAGGCACTCGCGCAACCAGCGGGGGCGGGCGTGCTCGAAGTCGAGCTTACGCTGGGAAAACGGGCTTGGGGTGGACGACGTGACGGGACGCGTGGCGTTGGACGGCTTCTGTTACTCCGAGCTCTACTATTCAGGATGTTAGGATATCGATTGAGGAGAGTTTCTTCTTATGGGGATGGAAGACTTGCAGTCGTGCGTGCGCAATCTCATCAGCTCTGGCGTCGACATGGTCGAAGGCGATGTAAGTGTCTGAGATGGGGGAGTTGGGGTATACAAGCAGTGGGATGAATGAAAACCGCTTCCAACAAGTTGAACAGCCCGTCGCTAATAGCAACGTCTTGTTCTTTAAAGAACCCCTGATCCAAGACGCCCTGGGTGAAGCACGCGGGTAAACTGGACGGGTGCCCGCCCCTTGGTAAATAAGTCGTGTATGGCTCGGCCTGCCTCGACTGTGGCGCGAACAACCCCCAAACGGACGCGTTCCCCAGATCGATCCCAATAGGAAGGCGTGTTCAACAACGTTCCCCAGGTTTGCCCCCGGTCATAAACAGCTATTTCCCTTGATTCAAGCAGCCAACCAACACTAGGACTATTCAACATTCGTCCGATCACCGAATCGACTATCCAGTAAGGCAAGGATCGGGGTTAAGAGCCTCACGGGCAAGCGTCCCCCGCATTCCAGTTGAAGGGTCTGCGTCGATGGCGTTGTCGCTTGCCAACAGGCTGACGAGGCGGGGGGGAGGTTTGTTTCAACGCTACCGATCTGGTGGTCTGGAGGATTGGTCTTATCTCCGGTGAGGGGGGGTGATCCTACGCCGTGGTTGATGTGAAACCCTACCAACGGCCAGCAAGAGGTCGAAGTTGAATGTGTTCGAATGGACGTGTTTGCTTGATTGGAAACGTGGCCAACATGGAACAGCATAACCTACTGGGGCTTCCGAGGAAAATCATCCCGGCGCTGTCCGTTATTGTGGGTGAAGCGTACATTGTAAAAACTGCGGAGTTCAACGGGCACCACGTCCGATTTGCGTGGAGATCCCAGCGAGTGGATTGAGGGTGATCCAGGACGCTGCACCAACCACAGTAACTCGGCTTGGCCGTCGGCGCTATGGACTCGTCATAAAAATCGCTGGGCGACCACCCGTCAGCGTTGTGCTCCTACAAAAAGCCCCGTCACCGCAAGGAACAGCAAATGACCCGAGCGTCTGTAGGCTGACAGTGTCGGGCTATTGGTAACAGAGGCGGCGACTCTGAGCCGTCATCCCGAATTCCGCGCGTTGGGGGAGACAAAGTTGGAAGTGAGGCGGGCAGAGGGTCAATTCAAGTGCGGAGCAAGTGGGTAGTGCCCCATACTCGGCGTGCTTGTCCTGCGCCAGACTCGTAGATGCCAGGATGCATTGTCTATTCAAGTGGGTAGAGGAGCGAAGAGACACGCACAACTCCTCTGGACATGGCCAGAATTTCCACCTCGGTCGTCCGTCGTCCGCCCGCACAGTTGCCGTGTTGCCGTCCTTGGCGATCAACTAGGCTGCGGTGGTGCCCACCAAGGGCGCCTGTCTTTGTCCATTGGCGCCACGATTGCTACGGCCCCGGATTGGCAAGCGGATCCGAACACGCTCCAGCCTACCCCAGGATTCATGCTAGCTAACTGGGGCGACGACGAAAGATTCTGCTGACATCCTGGCCATTTCCAAGGGTGTCTGCTTGGGAAGGGGATGCAGCGCCGATGCACAAGCTGGTCGGTTAAACTCACTTCCAGGGCACTGCGGAGTGGCGTTGGGAATAGCATCATACTCGTATCGGAATCGACTGGTCGACGTCGGAAGCGGGGAGCTACACGACTGTTTGCCTGTTCTCTATACGCTATTATATCTTTCCGCATCTGGTATGCCCGACTTCATTAAGATAAAGGAGAATCACCTTTGAAAGAACTAATGGCGCGCACGTCCTCGGGACGACGACGCGTCGCCTTCTATCCCTTATTCTCAGTAAGGATAATGCAGACCAATCTGCGTAATAGTGAACAAGACTCAATCCGAGTGACTCATGAGTTGAGCGACGGTGTGAGATCGCATCGCAGAGCGTAAGATGGCGTACATTTGCTATCTTGCAGCGAGCGACATGGGGACATTCACCCTCACTCTTAAAACGCAGTGGTTTCCCGCTGAACCAGCCATTTGATGAGGCATCAGCCCTGAGCAGCATAATCAAGACGTGTTACTTTGCGTTACTTCCTGCGGCTGCTGGGCTGGATCATATGGTCAAAATCGTCTGCTCCAACTTCACTTCTTGGCTGCTGGATATAGCAGCGAGGGTTATCAAGCTGAGTCAACTTTGTCACTGTATTCAACCGCTATGGCGGTGACCTGGTCCCTGCCAGATTTGGTTGAGGTGCTGCGTAGTCAGGTTGGTAATTTCGCCACTATTAGCTACTTCTCCCATTACATGGCCGGGGAGCATATGCTCAAGGATACGACAAAACTCCAGCAAATCAACAGACTGTATTGGCTTGCCGAGAAGATAACTACGGAAAAAAAAAAAACAAATCTTACCAGCTGTGAACTCGACTACTTTATTTTTATTGCTAGCATGTGCGCCGTTCTTGACGATGAGCTAACCGTTGTGTCTACCACAGATATAGCGCCACATTTTGGCGCATGGCGCTATAATGCTTGGATCAGATCTCTCCTCGCCAACACTCAATCTTGCACACCTACCTAATTTTATTACACTTGAGTAAATGAGGGGGTATAAAAACAACGCCGTCTTTTTTACTTTTCATGTTGAAAAATTGAGGCATAGCACAATCTGCATCAATCGGAACATACGAAAGGCGTGCAAAAAGATAATTTCCTAGCTCGAACCCGGACTCGAACCAGGGACCTTAGGATCTGCAATCATACGCTCTAACCGCTGAGCTATTCGAGCGGGAATTGTTGACTGACGATCAGCTATTACTGGTTTTGATTCCTTGGTTACAGCTTCTCTCCATTGAAGATACGGAGATTGTCGGATCACACAGTGTCGCCACGATTAACTGGTATGATGACAGCCACCTAAAACTTCTTGAACTAAGGACCAAATGCGATGGTTAACTATGCAACAAGTCAATCAGCTCACAAAGCCAGTGTGTTGGGAATGTCGGGAAATGGGTCTAGGGTGGGGTGTGGTGCGACAAGACTTCAAGAATAGCCACACCGCATGCCTTCCTTTATACTACAGTTTTATATTTCTTGTCGGACAACCTTGCTGGACCGCTAAGTTGACTGCGTGCTCCTAAACCTTTGCTGTTCTTTTTTTTTTTTTTTTCCTGACCTCTGTTCTTAGTTGGGTTGTGGGTATGACAACGCTAAATCTAGTTGTTGTGTGCACAGATTCGAAACAAATTAGATGCAACATGAACCAACATAGCTTTGCGCCTTAGTGTAGCTTGCTAATAGTGACTATATATATGCACGGACTGTTAGTCTTTGTCTTAATGTTCCTCATTTGGATGGCCAGGATATTGCGTGAAGCATATCTCATCACCGCCTCTGTAAAAAGCCCTCTCAGTCGCTTCATCAGCCTGCCAGTCGATTGGTGATATGGGCCTCGGCGGATCAACTGCGATATTCACGTCTAGCCTTTGGTGAATTGCAGGACTAGCTGAGGCCGTGTAGAATGAGTTAGACCAGCTATGCGGTGGTGTTGCCTCTACATTGGCTCTGTGAAAACTCGAGATCAGTAGCGGTTTATGGCTATATAGCTGCGGTATCTATGTCGGAATAAAACCCAGGTAGCGTGCTACTTGAAAACTCACATATTGGGCGGGTTGGTGTGGGCTGGAATCTAAATGCAAAACACGGCAATGTTGACGAGTGTAATTGTCAGAGCCGTTCCCATTTGATTATCCGAGTTTGCTTTTGGCTCTCGGCGACGACTGCGATTCTGTTGGTGATAATCTGCATCGGGAGCTGGATCTCGAAGACACAGAAAGAGAATGAAGAACAGCACAGGCATCCTGGTAGAGATGTCAGTTTCAACCCGTTTAAATGGGCCGCATGTCCCACGCACGTTAGACCCAAGATGCCCTGGAGAGACAGCCAGCCCATAATCCCGATGGCAAGATTCACAACGATTTCTCCCCACATCATGTAGATGTACATGTCCCAGAGGGGTTCTGTTCTTCTGCGTCTGCTTAATTGCCTCCCATACGGTTAGGAACCCATAACCAAGCGCGAAACCAGCTACCAGCGCGGCAACTGAGACACCGGGTGTTGATGCCATGGTGGAATGGTTCGTGGTTTGCCAGTGGTCTGACCTTGTGAGTGGTTGATGGATGGCCAGGACAATGAACGGAGACACAGTCATGACCAGGTTTTCAGGGGACCGGGCAGTCGGATTGCTTAAGCTGAAAGAAGCTACAAGTTGTGGGAAACTATTCTGTCGACTTTATGACTACATGACCCTCCAGTGGTGTTTCCGTGCTGAGACGATCCCTTGTTGATTCTGCAGAAGCTAGACCTATGCATGGGGAAGCTTATGTATGGAGAAGGCTGTCGGCAGCACCTCCAGCAAAGAGTGACTGACAAATATCAACAACAGAAATAGCAGCAAACGTGCTATTACCGAGTCACTAGTTTATTACATCGTGTCGAGTTCTATCGACAATGCGCCCTGGGATGAGGTGCTGCCGTTCACACCACTCTCTCGACTGCGACCAGCCAACAGCCACCACTCATAACGGCTATTTTAGTCGCTTGAAGTCTTAAAAGATCAACAGGCCTAGTTCAGAGGCGCCCAGGAGAGTGTCTCCAGAGTCAACGTGGGAAATTTCTACTGCGAATATGAACTGAGATCACCGGCAGTCAATGCGGCAATATCTACTCATAATGCGGGAGTCCATCTCCGGCATGTAACAGTCGATGGACGGAGGGCATCAGTCTTCAAATGCGTAAGTTGGTAGGATATTTAGACGAGCACCTAGAGTGGGACGTGCGCGTTGATGTTTTGATTAGATGACGTATTGTACTAGTCAACCTTTACATACTAACCTGCCGAGGCATTGCTCTACTGGGTTTGCAGCCATTCTTGGCGGCCACATGGTGTCTTGTGGTCGTGCAGCTAATGCCTGTGCTTGTTTATAAGATAGGTTGTATAAACATTTTGCCTTGCAATATTTAAGATGCCCCCATAACATCTCGCGCCATCTTTATCAATGTGATGCCCAAATATTCATACCTCCGTTTCGACACTCGACAGAGAGTGGAGTGCGAAGCATGGGAAGAACAGCCGCGGCCGAAAGAGGTATGTCTCTGGAGTGTTATCCCCCAGTCACTAACCTCGATTGGGCTTCATTATGTTGTATTTTTGGTCTCGCTCTCCACCCAGTAACCTTACGATATGGTTCAGAACTGGTTGGGAGTTTAATATGTTGAACTCCTGAGTCGTAGACATCCTATAGACTTCGAGAGAGCGCATGCCTCGTTACAAGTACAGTTACAAAGAACTCCTATATTTTGAATCATACACGCAGTGCCTTTGCAACTTATTGTCCGTAAAGCTGCAAGTTCGGCATGTCCACTGTTGCATATCAACGAGGATTCCATCAACTCCAAACCACTCCAAGCCAGGCCTGTACTTATGTGCATGTGTGCTACGCAGCCGCGGTCGACGAGGGTCGCAATCGATTAATATATTGCGCGGGCGTTGATTGTCCGTGCGTGTCATAGCCTTGGTTTCCCGGAACCCTGCGATGAGATCCAAGTCGGAACTACCAGTAAGGACGTGCCAATTGGTCCGTAGGGTGAAGTGGTGGCTAGAGAAGTGTTTGTTGGAAATGCCTCCAAGGAGTTAAAACTTGACACAAGGATCCACGTATCTTTCATATTTTCTGTCGTCTGCGTCCCTCTTGTGCTTGGTAGTGGCGACTTTGTTTATGAACATGCGAGACGCCTACCAATATCAATAGTTCGACACATGGTATAGGTCTGGTCGAAATGCTATCCACCTTTCGTTTCGCACTAAATGTTACGAATGGCCGCTTTTGGATCATATAACCATATCCTATTCTACACGCTCAAGCAAGATCCCCACCTCTTGCATCGTCTACCTACATAAGCGCTTATAGCTCCAGAGACTATTCTGGCGCCTTGATGTGAGATTCCTGAATGCTGATTTGTCAAGTCCGTTCTGCTCCCCTCTCTCAACTCACAGGCGCTTTGCATCGGGCCATGAAATGTGTCCGGACGATGGGGAGGCACACCACTTAGGGTTCTGGAGAATCTTTCTTTACTTGGCTGTACTTGATTTAATCTAATGAGCTCGCCTACTGCGACTGGCATACTGAAGATGCGTAAGTAACAATAGATGGAGATTGAAGTCTAGCAGGTAAATGCAATGGTGTGGAGCGTGCCTGGTTGCAATTGGTGAGCTATGATATGGGTAGCACGGCACAAGTAGAACGACGTAGGATCGAAACACTGGAATGCATACATATACTACAGGACTGACAGTATTGCAAAACGACACAACTGCACCCTGAGATTATCACATGCCATCTGTCCACACAAGTATCTTCCTCGGAAATCCCGGATGTCATTTATAAGCACAGAACCTAGTAGACTTGCATAGCACATAAGCACTTTAAGAGCCGTCTTATGGAACTGCGGGTGATTATAATAAGCTTACGTCGCAGTATCAATAAAGCCACTTTATCCACAATGCTAACTATAGGTGTCATTGGTGCAGTATTAACTGCGCTACTGAGCTTGCCTGGTTACACAATGTTGGGCAATGCGTTCCCTTCCATGTTTTACGTATAATAACCCTCGCTACCTGAATGTCAAGTGCATTTCGATGGGTTAACGACTGCCGAGGAGCTATTTTGGCGAGAAATATCTGACGTGGAAGCTTTGCTTGTACACATTGCAGATTCCATAACCAAGAATATAACATTTAAGTCCTGGACGTACAGCATGGCCGACCCAACTGCCTCTGAATTCCTCATTCTTGGTGGCGGCCTTGCCGGCTCCGTGATCGCCGCTCAACTGGCTGCAGCTCGCCCGACCAGTTCAATCACCATTCTCGAAGCTGGTAATGATGAATCGAGCAACCCGCTGTGCGTGGCACCGCTGGCTTCATTTGGGGCGCACCATTCACCACTCGACTGGGCATATACCACGGCCCCTCAGAAACACCTTGACGGGAGACGTTGCTACGCCGCGGCAGGGAAGGCTTTGGGCGGGTCTACTGCTATAAATTACGGCACTTGGACGCGCGGTGCCCGGGCAGACTACGACGCCTGGGTGGACATGGCCGGCGATTCGCGGTGGGGATACGACGGCTTGCTGGGCTATTTTCGACGGACGGAGAGGCATTCCGGGGTGGCCAACGGAGAAGAGCACGGCGATGACGGCCCGATCTGGACGACGAGCGTTTCAGCAAGCTCAAAGGATAGGATTTACGGCCTGCGGACGGCGGTAGCGGAGGCGTGGACGCGCGCGGGCGTAAGGCACATTGATGACTCCAACGCAGGCCACCCGGCCGGGTTTGCAGAGGTAGTTGAGAACTGGCGGGATGGCCGGAGGCAGCTTGCTTCTGATGCCTACGACTTGAAGGCGCACGGCAACATTTCTGTGGTCACGGGCCAGCTTGTCCAACGCGTAGTTTTCTCGGTTTCTGAAGATGGCGAGGTGATCGCTACGGGCGCTGAGACAAACAATGGAACCATTTACTACGCGAGCAAGGAGGTTATCGTCACTTGCGGCGCCTACCGCAGCCCGCAGCTCCTGCTACTCTCTGGCATCGGGCCAGCAGCCGAGTTGGCGAGACATGGCATCAAGCAGCATGCCGAGTTGCCCGTTGGCCTCAACTTCCACGACCACGCTTCGCTGAACCAATTCTGGAAGCTCTCGCAGCCTGAGCGTGGCCTGAGCATAGGCTCGCCGTTGTGGGCAGACGAGCCCGCGTATCAGCTTGGGCTCCCCTGCGACTGGATTGCATGGACCTCTGGTCCGTCAGGCGAGACGCTGGCCACGGCGCAGCGAGCCGATGAGAAGCAGCACGACACAGCCTCGACAGCCACCATCGCGGATGTGAAGCAGCGGGCGTGGGAGCGCGCTGTGACGTCGACGTCTGGCTCAGAAGAGGACCGCACCCGCATTGAGACCATCATTGCCTACGCGCCCGCCGGTGCGAGCATTCAACACGTCCAGGTCCCCCTGGACGGAACATATATTACGACGGCGACGATTGGGATGCTGCCGACGTCTCGCGGAACCATTTCACTTGCCAGCGCGGACGCAGCCGACGCCCCCGTCATTGACCCAAACTATTACGCTACCGAGGCTGACCGGGTCGTGTTACGATCGGGCGTTCGACTCGCGATGAAGGTTGTCAACTCAATGAAGAATCCGGATGGTTCGCCCGCCGTTGTGGAGGAGACGACGCGGGAGGGAATACCAGTGCTGGGACCTAGTCCGAGCGACGAGGATATTGATGAGCGGATGAAGACGTCCCTCCAGACCTTCTACCACGTCGGCGGCGGGTGCGCACTTGGGTCCGTGGTGGATGGAGAGTGTAGGGTCAAGGGCGTGAAGAGCCTCCGGGTCGCAGACGCGAGCGTGATGCCGGTACCCATTAGCGCACATTACCAGGTTGCAGTTTATGCCATTGCCGGACAGGTCGCCGACATGATTATAGATGCTTATTGAGCCACTCGGTAGGTGGTTGGAACGAAGCACCCCAGCCTCGGATAATGAGAATGAGATGATGCAAATGTCCCGTGCGGGCGTATTCTAGTAAGAGGAGGCACCACAAAGAAAATTGTAAAAATAGTGAAGTCTAGAGAGTCTTCATTTCTATGCTCGCTGTAAATGCCCACAGCTTAAACAAGCTGGAAGCATCATTCATGCTTGCGTCTCCAACGCAGCAAGGCTAAACGGCCAGGTTCAACGAGACGAGAATATTGAAGACTACATTTCGAATCAACATAACGATAAGGGCCGAATATTTTAATGCTCATTGTATTATCGGCACAGTCTTATCTGGCAAACTCTGCACTATCTCGCCGGTGTTTAAACTAGGCGTGGAACAGTGTGCTTGAACACGCCCTTGGGATCATACTCCCTCTTAATCGCCCTCAACTCGGCCAAATTCTCTTTCCCGTAAATCTTGTCCAAGTCGACAAACTCGGGCGCCGTCAGCGCAATATATGATGCCTTCAGCGCCGCATCAGTCTCGGCTAGCCGGTTCCTCAGCTCCGTGGCCCACTCGACACACGGCGCGGCAGACGCTTCGTCGGCGCCGAACCCCAGAATCTCAAACATGATTTCCGGCTTGCGGTGTGGCAGCACGGATTCGGGTACACTCGACGACGTGGATGGGCTTGTGGAGTGGACGGTGTGCACATTGAACCCGCCGACCATGCCGGCAGTGATCTTGGCGACTTGCGAGGCCAGCACGTCGACGACCTGGGGCGAGTACTTGGTGATGGAGACGGCGTGGCACCTACCGGCGACGGTAGCAGGCAGCATGGACGTGATGTAGTCTATGAAGCCCTTGGCGGTAGTCTTGTTGACAGAGGCTTGCGGCTCAGGGAGGCCGGGCATCCGGGGCGCGAGGGCGCCGATGCGGTCGATCCACGTGGTCAGCTCGGGAGTGGACGGACCATTCCAGACGACGGTGCAAGCGAGCGTCGTGCCAAGTGGGCCGAGGTGGGCGACCAACGGGTTGAAGTAGAGTTGTCGCGGCTGCGGATGCTCGGCGTTGAGGGCGGCGAGGTTGGTCAGGAATGTCGAGACGGTCTTGGGAAGGTCTGTGGGGTCATAAGCAATCATGCCGGCTTGGACCTATTGCTGTCAGCGCTAGATGATCTCGTCTGAGGCAGGGGAAGTAAGCACTCGCCTCCGTCAGAGGATACGCCTTGACGACGAGCTCGGTCACGATGGCCAGACTGCCGCCTCCCCCGCGTAGCCCCTTGAGCAACCTGTCGTCAGCATCAACCAGCTCGCCATCAGCATTCACCACCCTCGCGCCCACGATCTGGTCGGCACCGAGCCCGTAGGAACTCGAGTACGGCCCGAAACCACCAGCGAGACACCACCCGGTATACCCAACGGTGCCGCAGCCGCCGCTCGGAACCTGCAGGTCATGCCTGGCGAGCTCTCCGAGCACATGGGAATGCGTGGCGCCGCCGCCAATTCGCGCCGTCTTTTTATCATCCGGCACGGCGACGGAATTGAGCTTGCGCAGGTCAATGCTCACGGCGCCCTTGACGGCGAACCGGCCAAAGATGTCGTGGCCGCCGCCGCGGACGACGATGTCGGTGGACGTGGCAAGGGCGTGCCTGACGATGGTGGCGACCTGAGCTGATGTCTCGGGGAGGGCGATGAGCGACGGCGGCGCCTCGGGGTGAATGCCCGTGTAGCTAGCCTGTAGCGAGGAGAATTGCTCGCCCGAGGGCGAGTGGTATGTGATGCCGGATTGCTGTAGTAGGGCCTCCATGCTGACGATGTTGGTGATGAGGGAAGAGTTGTGAGGGTTGACAGACTCCAGAATTGTCTTGCCGTCGGCTTCTTTTAAGTATAAAGCTGAACGGAATGTCGGTAGTCTATTCCCATTAGTCTAGGACTGCGTATGCTGACATTCTATACGCGGAATCGGCCTGTCAGCAGTTGAGTTATCCACATCCACAACCTTGTGCGAGCGACTAGCATCAGGCATCGCATAATGGTATATTTTTGTAACATCAATAACATCATGACGAGCTGCCCCGCCACCTAGCCTGGTGATCGCCTACACTAACCAACCGACGCAGCTCTGGTGCTTATGGATGAGTGTTTCCAATAGGCTTGGCTGGTCCACAGCTGAATTAAGCTCTGCTTACTTTCCGTTTTCTATGCGAGCTTTCACTAGCATTGCTCGCACGGACCTAGGCGTTCGAGCGACGAAGCGTCTCCTCGGATAGCATAATAATTATATGGAGCCTTGAAATACATGAGATATAGTAATCCCATCACGGGTGCGGACTGAGACATAGTGATGCCCGACCTCGCACTCGATCCTTCTGACCTGAATTGACGTGATTTCTATTGATGTGTTTCTCGATGGGCGTCTCTCGGCTGTGCATGAAGGATCCAGAACCGCTTCAACGACCAGAAGAGCCCCACGGCCTACATAATGGAGAGACCAGGCCACATTATTACTCACCCACCTGCGTTGACGAGAGCTTCTTGTCGTCTACAACATCATCACCTTGCCTAGCTATCAGTTGCTTCATACAAATGAGCAGAGATCGTTTCTCGCGATCGTCTCCATCCCTGCCCTGTGACGTCGGGAATCGCGGAGAGAGGCTATCTGAACGTCGCACCCTTGTTCCGCAGCACAAAGCAGTAATTACCTTTCACGCGTGCTCGACATGTGTGATTCGGATGATGATGGCATAAGCCGCGAGTGGCGGACGTGGTTTCTACTTTTAACTTGCCAAAGAAACGCAACTCAACGCGATGATATGTCTTCTTTCTTCCATCATCAACCCGAATGAACGGCCAACAATTGGGCGACATGCGCTAAATGTGGAGCGAATTGCACAATGGAGGCTTGCTGCGTCCAACCACCCAAATCAGGTAAATGTCGTCATGCATTGCGCGATATGTCGATTTGAAGCGGCGAGGTTAGAGGGATGCCAATGCCATATCTAGAGCCTGGGCATACATGCCAACCATGGCGAATTGCGATATTCGTCAGCAGTTTCTGGATTTGTCAGGACGAATTATTAATGCCCTTAGCTGCGCTGTGATGCGACATTTAAGCCAACTGCAACTCCCACTTTCTAGTGCTGGCAATTGATTGCTGGCTCACAGCCGCAGCTACCATTATTGTCATTCTCAAAAACGCATCACGGATAAAGCGAACGGCACCATGGCAGGCAATACCAAAACACTGCCCATTAGGGTCGCGCTCGTGGGACTCTCCGCCTCAGCAGTAACGTCTTGGGCGTCCAGCGCCCATCTCCCCAATCTCGAAACCCCAGCCGGCAAATCACGATACAAGATTGTCGCATTGCTGAACAGCAGCGTCTCCGCCGCCGAGGCAGCCATAAAGGCGTATAACTTGGACGCAGACACCAAGGCCTATGGCACGCCATCCGATTTAGCATCGGACCCTAACGTGGACTTTGTCATTGTCAACACGCGCGTGGACAAGCACTACGAGACAGCGCTGCCCAGCATTGAGGCCGGCAAGGACGTCTTTATAGAATGGCCAGTCGCCTCCAACGGGGCACAAATTGACGCGCTGGTCAAGGCGAGCCAGAGAAGCGGCTCCAAAGTCATCATCGGCCTGCAGAACAGACTGGCCCCGCCCGTGCTAAAGATCAGGGAGATATTGGAGAAGGGTGCCGTGGGGAAGCTATTGAGCACTGAGATCCGGGCGTACGGCGGCTCCATCAACCGAGACATACTGCCCGTGGGGTTGAAGTATTTTGCGGAGAGGCATGTTGGAGGGAATCCGATAACGATTGGGGTCGGGCACGGTATGTCATGGCCGAGCGTGAAATCTTACTTGTCTTTGATAATGCATCCTGCAAGTACGGCAACTAACGGCGCATCTTGATCATGGGCAGTCATCGACTACGTCCAGTCTGTCGTTGGCGACATCGACCCGAGCTCTGAGAGCGCACTGTTCCAGCTTCAGCGTCCAGACACGAGGATTCGAAACCCGGAAACCAACGAGATTGTAGAAACAATCCGCTCCAACGTTCCCGATTTATTCTCACTGCATGGTATGTCCCTCGCCTGGCCTCGCCTCGGCAATGCCTTTGACCGTGGCCGTGTCTGACTCTTTAAGGCGTCCTGCCCGCATCGTCGCGAACTCAAGAATCGGCCACCCTCGCCTTCTACTTTCGCCGCGGCCCGCCATTCCCGTCGACGCCAGCGTTCACTTGGAGCCTCCACGGCACTGATGGAGAGATTCGCCTCGTGTCGCCCTCGGGCCCCTCCCTGCAAGGGGACCCCAAGACGGACCCCGTCACGATCCAGGTACACCACTTCGACACCGACACCGTCGAGGAAGTAGAGTGGACTTGGTCGGCGGAACAGGAGGAGGTAGCGCAAAGAGCCAGAAATACGCAGCGCGTATTGTACGCATATGCCGACGAGAAGGCCGGTGTGAAGAGGGACGGTGATATAGGGTATGTTACGCTGGAGGAGGCGGCGGCAAGGGCATCGCAGATTGAGAAGTGGTTGAAGGACGGGTTTAGGGAATAGACGGTTGCCGGAACAAATACTCTGTCAACCGCTGGCCACCGAATTGCTCATCCGGCAAAGACGCCATGTTAATGCTCACACGTGCCCGCAGTGGTGGACCGGAAATATTCACAAATTGTCATGACTGACTTGACGGCGCAATTGAGGATAGCTCGCGTGCAAAGAAACCCCTACAGCGATGCTCTGAAGTGGATGTCTATCCGGATGCATCTCCATGGACTGTGCCTTGTGAAAGCGTCGTCTCGCGTAAAGTGTGATGTGGAACTACTTGATCGTGAGTTGAGTGTTCTAGACTATTCCCGGATAGAGTTTGTAAGAGAAGGCATTTGACAAGTGTCACTTTACCACAGCGCGAAAGATGTTCATCTGATCATTACCCCAGTTGATTCATAATTATAGCCCCTCTCTACGCCGTGTGAGTCAGCTGGTGAGCACCATCTCCACCATCTCCGATGCTCAATCACTCCCAATTGCGCTAATAATCCAGCCTCACAACCAAATCTGTCTGTGGGCGACATCTCATCTCACTACAAATACACGCTTGGTACGTCTTACTCACGCCCTTTTTCATCTCTTATCACTCATCACAAGCCAACACACTAGGCTCTTCCGCCTCTCTCCACTCTCAACACCGTCGCTTCTTCCATCAATTGTCCACAGCAACAAACACTTGAACAATGGCGAGGATCGAGAGTACAGACAGCATCGGCGACCTCTTCCGGTCCGAGCGCCTCTGCTACATCAAGGCCGATGACAAGGACGAGCGATACGTTGCCTTCCAGCAGAAACTGCAGGACAACGCTGCCAGTTACGCCGCCGTCACCACTTCCATCGTCCGCCCAGAAGGCAAGAAGAACGCAGAGTCGTCAGCCAGCGGCTTCGCCAACGCTCTCCTCGGCGTCGTAGTGTGCCTCATACCGGAGAAGTCGGACAAGGCGGAGGGCACATCAGAGACGACAGAGCTTGAGTTTGTCGGGCAGTTGGCCCTTGGGTGGGGAGGCATCCGCCCAACCACGGCGCAACACCGCACGGCCACCCTGGGCATCACCATTGCGCCAGAGCACCAGGGCAAGGGGTACGGAAGAGAAGTCATCAATTGGGGCGTGGACTGGGCCTTTCGCCACGCCAACCTGCATTCCGTGTCTCTCAGCGTTGTGTCCTTTAATGTAAAGGCTATCAAGTTGTATGAGAGCGTTGGCTTCAAGTTGGATGGCCGCCTAAGACAGAACTCGTGGTACGATAGGCACTGGTATGACGAGCTGGTATACTCCATGATTGAGGACGAGTGGGAGGTCCTGAGGGGGATCAAGAAGGCGTAACTGAATCATTGTGGAGGGATGGGGCAAAATAGAAAGAGGAGAACTTTCCATGAATAAGACCATTGATTGCGTCGCTGGCAAGGCATAGCAAGCCGGTGATGTTGGTGTTGTGGGCTGTTTGATCATTTCCGGCCGCGGGTTTAAAATTAAACGAAAAGAACCACTCATTTACTTGCTCGATTTTGCAGGTTCACATTGTCGCATGCCCATAGCGATATATAGTTATGCTGTATGAGACGAAGAAATATGGCTTTGGACATCTCGAGAATGGCAAGGATCAATAGTGCGCATGGGTGAATGGCTCACTAAAGAATCAACTTCCAATGGCGAGGGCATGATCGTGGGATAGAGGTATGAAAGTCACGACCTTGTTCGAGCAGCATATGTACGAGTCAAATTCATTTCTAATTTAATTTATCGGATCATTAACTAATACCGACGGGAAATACAGACTGGTAAATGGACACGAGCTGAGAGAGGAATTTTGAGAAGAATTTTGAGAAGCAAAGAGAGGATCATCACGACGCCGAGTAACAGTTCAATATCGAAGCTAGACCCATCTCTGTAACGTCCTTGTTTATTTATCTCCTCTCACTTTCCTACAGACTGCGGGCAATTATTACTAGTGAGACATGTCGCAAATAGCTATTGCACCATCTTGATCCTATCGACTAGCAGCAGCCGCAGCAGCAGCCGCAGCCTCCTTGTCAGCGGCCAACAACTTTTGTATGGCTGGCCGGTTCACGCAGCGGTTCCACCAAGCACTCACAGCTTCGCGGCTGAGGATGATATCTCCGTACCCGCATGCGAAGAGCCTTTGGATCAACGGGATGTAGTAGATGTCTGCGAGAGTGAAGTCACTTCCAGCCATGTAGTCCTTGTCATGCAAGAGACGCTCTGCAATGTCAAAATACGTCTCGAGCGACCGCAGTGCGTCTGAGATAACGGCGTCATCAGGAGGCAGCCCCATGAATTTCTTGACAAATTTCTCGAATCCGATTCTACCTGCAGGCTCTGCAAAGTAGAGCATCTCTACGGATAGCGCCTGGTCGAACAGTGCCACAGCCTCGACTTCGGAGTCGGCGGGCAGGAGCGGAAAGGAGTACTTCCTTGTGAGGTATTGGCAGATTGGGCGACTCTCGTAGAGCGTGAATCCGTCGGCGAAAGTCACTGCAGGTATTTTACCCCATGGGTGTCGTTTGATGTGTTCCTTGGACTGTGCAATTGCGTTAGCTCCCACGAGAATCGAGCGTCGCAGGCAGCGGAGTGGATATTCGGTGAATGAGAAGAAAGTTTGAGGCTCCATGGGGTGTACAACTTCGTCTTCCAAACGAAACGGGCCACTTCACCTTTTGCTCCCCCTTTTGGAGATTGAGAAGCACGATCTCATAATCCGTAAAGCCACCTTCGGCGAGAGTCAGGCGGACACGATCGGTGTTGGTCGAACCACGAGACGCATACAGAGTAAAAGCTGGCATTTTCGAGCTGTGCAGTATTTTCGACGCGACTTCAAAGCTGTTTGTGAACCTTGGCATTGTTGCAAGCATTCATTTTAAGAGACATCGGCCAGCCTCTTGGTCTAATATATAGGCGATTGAGAACTGGGCCACGGAAGTGGTTGGCGGGTTCGCTCTTGCCACCAAATCGGGCTAGAGGTGCGACCCACTCCTGGGCTCTTCTTGATTTGGTATTTAGCTTACATATGCGTGCCTGAGGCACCCAGAGATAACGGACATCTAGTATCGTGGACTGGCCTTCCTTGGTTTCGGTGATGACTCAAGCCGCATTATTTAATTCGTCTGTTCGGATTCTTTGCTTGCTGCGGCTCTTCCCCTTGTCTGCAGGGCGTTGCGCGATAGGCGTGAATGTCCCACCGCCGCGAAACGATGGCCAGAAGCGCTGTCGCCCCCAAACGGAGCCTCGAGGGAAGAACCAAGGTGAAAACTGGTTGTGCAACCTGCAGGTCAGTTAGAGCGCATTGATCCCATTTGTGCCGTTAGACAGAAGGTTGGCTCTGTAGTGATTCTGCTCTGATTGTGCTCAACAAGCGATAGAATTAGGAAGGTCAAGTGCGACGAGAACAAGCCGTTTTGCAAAAAATGCGTCAGCACTGGCCGAGCTTGCGATGGCTACGAGTCCCCCTTTAGAATTTCTACTAGTCAATCGGTCAACGACGCTCGTGCCCTCGGCATCAAGTCAGATATTGCTTTGCAACGCATTCGTCCCAGCTTGACTGAGATTACCCAGCGGGATGTCTACCTTCTCGGTCGTTACTTCTCAATTAAAACCATGTTCGACGTGAAGCTGGGCTGTGACGAGGAAGCAAGGCAACTCCTTCAAGCTAGCTTGACTGATGTGCCTATACGGCATGCAATATCATCTCTTAGAGCGTTTCGGGAAGATCTCGAGACGTCCGGAGATGGCTTCGCGTCCGTCACCAAGCAGGCCCTGAGCTATGGCTATGGACTCCAGCAATACAACATGGCTTTGGGGGGTCTCGCGTCTAATTTGTCATCTCCGAGCTCCAGCGGGCTGAGATCGGCATTGCTTTGCTGTCAGATATTCATCAGCATTGAGCAGGTGCTGGGGAATCACGCTGCCATGGCCCAGCATATCATCCGGGGACTGAGGATCATGCGCGAATACCGGGCAAGGCCAGATTTCTCTGCCGCGAATAAATTGGTGCCAGCACACCAAGGCCAGCTGCCCTTGCTGGATGTTTTCATCATCAAGCTGTTTATTGCACCATGTAAGTTTGCAGATCCTCCAGCAACTGCCGATGTAAGCGGGACGGCGTTGCCTCTGTGTCCCCTCTCGCTCCAGCAACAGCCTGTTGAATCTCGCAATCTTCGCACAATTGCACCCGATATGCGGACAGAGCTTACAAGGATCGCTGCATCGACGCTTGAATTCCTCGGCAAAGTGTCGCAAGTCGGATCGCTAGGAGACGCTCTTCGACTACGATCCGAGAAAGCAGCTCTGCTGGACTCCTTGAATTCATGGCTCATGAACCTTGAAATAGCTCAGATGGAGATTGGCTCTCCTGGTCCTGAGCCTATTTCAGTGTCCTTCTTGCGCTTATTCTATCAGATACTGAAAATTGTTCTCCTCGGCGCGCTAGACTCTTCACCAGAGCTTTCTGCCGAGCTGCGGACTGAGGGCGATATACTGCAGGGTGTAGCTAAAAGTGTGGGTGAAAGAGTCAAGGGTTATAGAGTATGTAGTGTGGCTAGTAGTGGTCGAGGGCAGCCATCTCAACTGCGCCGATGACTATATCAATGTGGCGTAATATCTCCTAGCCACGCATCTACTTCCTATCCTTTTTCAGTCACTACAACCCGCGACTTTTGTAGCTAGCAAGCCGAGTGGGAGAAGTCCGGTGGCGATATCAGATGCGGCCTAGCAAAGGCCAAGGTAGAAGGAGGAGAAAAACCGAGTCAGTCGGCGTGCGTGCACAGGATTACGTACGGCTTCCAACTGCAGCATACAGACCGAACAGACCAATCAGCGGTCGACTGTGCATCTGAACAGGCAACATTCATCGACTACGGTGGCAAGCTTCATAAATATATCTGGAACCCCGTCGCCTTTTTGTGACGAAGCCTCCTCGTCTTATCACAATCTCAAGTTGACAAGTATTCAAAGGACACCCCTCATCGTTCAAAGCCATGCATTTCCTCCTCCTCGGCGCCAGCGGACGGACCGGTCAAAACGTTGTATCCGAATTACTCTCCCAGGGTCACACAGCGGTAGCCCTCGTGCGTGCCTCTGGCAGCCTCACTCCTCGCCCTGGACTCACCGTCGTCGCTGGCTCGCCATTATCGAAGTCCGACATACGCAGCGCTCTCTCCGCGGCGCCTTCTCTATCACCATCGGCCGCGATCATTACATTGAACACAGTCCGCAAATCTGATAGCCCCTTTGCAGCTCAAGTCTCGCCTCCTCGCTTCCTGGCCGACTCGTGCGCCAATGTTTGCGAGGTCCTGGAGCATGCGGGTATTTACCGCATTGTAGTCATGTCAACGGCAGGTGTCGGAGATTCGTGGGGTAACCTCCCGTTGCTGAGCAAGGCATTCATGGGGTGGACCAACATCAGATACGCGCTTGAGGATCACGGCATCGTAGACAAGGAGATTCGGCTGACGAAGTTGGACTGGACTCTGGTAAGGGCTGTGAGGCTGGAATTCGACCGTGAGAAGCAGAAGCAGACAGATATGAAGACAGACGTGAAAACTCTGGGCAGTAGCGGCGATGGAATGCGCATGACTGACAGCATAAGCGTTGCTAGTGCGGCGAGATTCCTGGTCAAAGTTGCGGTCGAAGGACTCTTCGTCCAGAGCGCCGTGGTTGTGACCGATTGATGCCGCTGAGGACGTCATGGGCTTTGTGGTTCTTGGGGAATTGCTGCTATGGAGCTATGGAAGAAAGCTCAATTCGTTGATATGGTCACCCAAAGAAGCACTAGTTAATAGGTAGCAGAATTCAAGAGCCAGGGGTCCACAGGATAATCACCATTACCACGTACCCCGATTTATATCCTTCAGAGGATTGATAGTTTGAACTGACAGTAGCTATGTGCCCCATTGTCCGACGAGTTGGGCTCCGTCTTTGGATAGCAGGTGAATGCGAATTGACGTGATGAGCATTATTGGCCGATTTCAAGTTGCATGGCAGGTAGAATATGAGAACTCTTCATAATACCGCTTCAACCTTGTGCTTCTTTTTGTCTGTCTTGCCGACATTCCGTCGATGACTTCACCCCGCAACTGACTGCCACGGAGATGTGTGGGGGTCACTCACTTATTCTCCGCCACGTTGCATCTGACCGACAACACATAGCGAACCACATATATTACAGACAGGCGCTATTTCTCTAGTCCTGTCAACAGTCTTATGCATTCACAGGCAGCTGGCATTCTGCCCGCCACGACCCCCACACGGATTCCAATGCAGAGAGCAAAGATGGGGGCGTGGCACAGTAGACGGGACTCGGAGCTTCGCGAGCTCCTCTTCGGTGGATACTGCGGCTTAATTTGTCTGACAATGTCCAGACGCAAATATCATGTGGATGTCATCACATCTAAGCACATCCCAACGTTACATCCTGTATCCAGTAGTCGAGTATATCCGTCTGACAGCTGTCATCAGCACCGCACCAAAGCATCCGAGGAACGACAGATTTACCACATCATCAGGTCCTCCACGGCATCCAACTCACCATCATGGCTACTGAAGCGCTACGGAAGACAATTGGCCAGGTGTGATAGACCTATACCCCGTCCATATTTAGCGGTAGTCTCACTGACATGTGTCTCAGCTCTTCGCTGTTGGCTTCCACGACGCCGACGTCAACGACGACATCAGGTCGCTAATCCGCGACTACGGTGTTGGCGCCATCGTACTTTTCAAGCGCAATGTCGGAGGCGCCATCCGGTTACAGTCGATGTGTCGTGAGCTCCAGCAGATCGCCAAAGATGCTGGTCACAAGCAGCCGCTGTTCATCGGCATCGACCAAGAGAATGGCCTCGTCACTCGCATCTCGCCCCCAGTCGCAGCGCAGATGCCCGGCCCAATGACTCTCGGCGCCACCGGGTCGCTGGATTCCACGTACCAAGTCGCAAAGGCAACAGCCGAGATGCTGCGGTATTTTGGCATCAACATGAACTACGCACCCGTTGGCGACATCAACTCCGAGCCGCTCAAACCCCGTGATTGGGGTTCGAAGCCCGGGAGACGACCCGCACCTGACAGCAAAGCATGCGGCAGAGTGTGCTCGAGGCATGCGCGAGCATCAAATCGTGCCTTGCATCAAGCATTTCCCTGGGCACGGCGACACGGCCGTTGACTCTCACTATGGGTTGCCCGAGATCAACAAGTCCCGGGAGGATATGGAGAAGACGGAGCTTATCCCGTTTCGACACGCCTCGGAGCAGAACATTGAGATGATGATGACGGCGCATATTGCCCTCCCTCAGTTGACTGGCTCGAAGGTGCCGGCCACTCTATCTCCCGAGATTATGAGCATTCTACGGAATGATCTCAAGTACGATGGTGTTGTCATGACTGATTGTTTGGAGATGGATGGAGTACGTGCAACGTACGGCACTGTTGAAGGGTCTCTCCTGGCCTTCAAGGCTGGTGTTGATAATGTCATGATTTGCCATACCTACGATGTACAAACAGCCGCCATCGACCGGGTTTGTCAAGCTATGAGCACTGGTGAGATTGAAGAGTCGAGGCTTCAGAAGTCGCTGGATCGTCTGTCGAAACTCAAGTCGCGATTCACCAGCTGGGAAACGGCCTTGCATACAGAGCCTGCCGATGTTCTCAAATCGATCAATGAACGAGGTGAAAAGCTGGCCAAGAAGATCTTTTCCGATGCCGCCACCCTCGTTAGATCGAAAGACGGTCTTCTGCCTCTCTCCCGGGATGCCAGAACGCTGTTTATATCACCCGGTCCCAAGGTACCCATTGGCGGCGCAGTGGACAGCGGAGACGCGTCACAGCCGACTAGAGTTCCTTGGGTATCTACGTCGTTTGCCGACTACCTCCGCAAATACAACTCAAATGTCACAGACATTCGGTTCACCGAGGACGGCCTGTCAGAGGCCCAGTGGAAACAGGTTGACGAGTCAGAGGTGGTAATCTTCGCGACGAGGAATGCTCTCGAGTCACAGTATCAGCGGGAACTGGGCCTGGAGCTGGCTAAGCGCAGGGGGGCCGCGCCTCTTGTCGCCATTGCGACTTGCGCGCCATATGATTTCCTAAAGGACTCACAGTTTGAGACGTATCTTGCGGTGTATGAGCCTACTGTTGAAGCGTTTGCTTCTGCTGTGGATATCATTTACGGTGCGGAGACGAGCCGTGGGAAGCTGCCAGTGGCTCATACTAATTAAGGGATAAAAAGTCCTTTCGTATGAATCCTACTGAATTGGGGAGGTATGGGATGGTGTATATTTCCATCACGACGATTGAAGATGAAGATGATTATTGATGAAATGAATGGAACAAGATTCAATTCCACATAGCGTGTGAGAAGATAAGGCGAGATTACTGCCCCAGCTGAGAGATGCTGTTGGTTGAGAATTCAGTGGCTAAACTAGGAGGGGGAATGCCAATCTACTCTCGTCACCATCAATATGATATCCTCGCCTCTTTAGTCACCCAAAGTTCGATATCAAACCCCAATCTGTATCCTAAAAATATGAGTCTAGCATCATTATGATTCTCCAACCCGTGTCATATGGATAGTTGACATGAAGATGCGCTCTATTGCGCCGTCTCAGCCTCGCAACTGAAATAGCCGAGTCAAGTTTTTCTCAAATCCTCGACAGCCTCCCCATGGCTGGCACATATTTATATCGCTACAGCATCCAGATTGTCCTCGTACACCCTGTGAAGCACAGCTGTTTGCCCTGGAAATTTGGGCAAGCTGAAAGAGATACATGTAGCGTTCAATATTGAATAATTGGAGTTGAGCTCAGGTATGACTGCTGCTCAAGTAAAATGCCAGCCCTTCCAAATTGTCTGCTGTGACACTTCATTGTATCTTCCTGTGCAAAACGGGAGAAAGATCGTGTCCTTCAACTCCCAAATGCTGGACCGAAACTGGTTGTGCCCACACATAATAATATTACATTACTAATATCAACCGCAGAAATGTCACCATCGTAACGGAATTGTTAGGGAAGGATGCTGAGTGTAACATGACAGCAGCATTGGTAATAGGCCTCTTCTTGCGGTCAGTGGCAGAGGTAGAAATAATTTACCGAATGAATACTTGATTATAGGTTAACGTTGAGATGAAGGACACTAATAACAATACTGTTTTGTTTTCTTGCTGTTGAAAATGAAAAGTCAAAATGGCAAAGCTTTACTGTAATGAGGTGCAAGCACGACCACCATAAACAAGCTGGGACTCACCTTGAAGACTCCGCACCTGGATGGCAATAAATAATTAATGTTTTTAAAACTTATCATTAAGCCATCAAGTGCCCGGTATCAGAAAAGGGATAAAGGATGATTTTATCGCTGCTCCTCGTTTCACAGCGCAGCCAGTGTCCATGACCACCAAACAAGCAACTGTCAGAGTTTCGAGATCACTATGACGGACTTTTATGCCAATTAGGAGCTCGAACTCTGTCAGTGACAAAGCCTGTGGACTATTGTGCAGCAGCGCACCAGACCTGATCTTGGCATCTCCATGTAAACTAGGAAAAATTGAAGAGCACAAACACTGCATGATATCACATTTCAGCCAACAATGTCAAAGCGACACCCAAGTGATATATGGGTTATTTTTGCGGGGATATGATCCCAGCTATTGGATTTACAGATTTTGGATGGAGGTTAGAGAGTAACTTGGCAGCTGTGTGTAGGCAGAAGAAGGCAGCCTGCCTGCCTCAATTATAATACAGCAAACTAGATTAATACAGGTAGTTTACACCTACTGCATCTATATTAACAGAACTGGCATGTTTAAACCAGTAATATTCATTTTGGAAAGTTGGAGTTTCAAACTTCGATCCTACCTAGATATCGGGACTTGACCCCTCAAAGACTCTACATCAAATCTTCAAATAGGTGTGCACTTAGAAATCTTATTGAGAAACTCGAAGGTTGTCGAACTGGAAGACATTTGGATGACGTTAGTGCACTTAAGTTATTCTCGGTGACCAAAATGACGGTCTAATTCTGAACGAGTTTCTGGTTGAATAGTGGGAGTTCAAATAATGTAACGGTGCTCAAAGTCACTTGCCGCAGTTCACACTATGGAAGTGTCAGCCAAGACGCCAAAGACCGTGTAAGCATTTGTGTTACAAACTGAGGTGTGGTCCGATTCTTTCACAAATTCTACGTAGTTCTCCCGTTGGATGGACTTGAAGCAGAGCGCGCAAGCGATATCAAAGCTAAGGTAACCACACCAGGAACAGGTGTCTCTTAATGGACGTGTTAATCATCCACACTAGTTATCATAGCCCATATTCATACCAATCAACAGCAATTAGTTTGCTACATCGTGGTAAGCCTCAATCTCCTTTATGGCTGTATTCTTCGCCGTCGATGTTGAAGAATTGAGTTATTGAGGGCGGAAAATTGATACTCATTTACGTGATAAATACATGTTATTGTAGTAAATATAACACAGGTCCACATTACGTGTCCCGATGTACCTTATTATATATATATCAATAGTATACTTCTAGGTACTAGATAATATAGGGGGTGCCTACCTATCTAGGTGCGCCCTCTTCCCTTATGTATTAATAAATAGAAGTTTAATAGATGATTGGCCACTATTATAATAACACATGTGTATGATCTCATTTTGTTCTTCGTTTAATTGGGACATTACTAATGATAGACAAGCGATCATAGGCTTGGAGCTATAGATATCGTTTATCTTCATAACTTTCGGCCAGAACTCATCCATGCCATCACATTTAGCAGTAATGACCTCTGCATAGATTTCACAAATGTCGTTGATCGATCCGCAGCCGTTTTCGCTCCCAGATACAGTGACATAAACTTGAGCGCTATCGGGGGATTTGAATCGCAGTTGATACTCACAGACTGTGACTTAGTTATCTCCCAATCATTTCCATGTAGATATAACCCTGTCCAGGTGAATCGAGATGCAACAGTTGCCCACTGGGGTGATGACGGCAGAACTCCTATAACATTGGTAACACTGGCGGTTGGCTTTTACAGAATGCTGACTGGTTAAGCCTTGGCACATGTGGATGTAACTCTCGTGATGAGTTTACGGCCGTGCTAAGAATAGCTTTTACATGATCGATAACCAAAGCAATGTACTCTATCGCCACGTACTACTGTGTAAATAACTAGATTTGCTACGGCAATTCAGGTAGCACAAAATTACACCGTGAATATATACTTTGATGCACCGGCTAATAAGTTACATCTTACATAAGTAGTTGGTTGCTAACGCCAATATATCTTCGGACGTGCAGTAGAGGACGCGATTCTCACGCCACTGCGTAATGGGTCCGGCAAGCCAATAATATAACCTATATTATATGAATATTAAATGAAGAAATATTTGCAGTATCTTTATATCCAAAAATAAAACAGCTCCGAGGGCATCATAAATCTCACACTGACGTCGACTTTCGGAGTTGCATTAACCGGGGTTTTAACCGGTGGCATGGGTCGGACCATGACACCATTTCAGGGAGATAATTAATTAATTACCCTACTCTATTGGATGCACGTGTCTCCAAGCGGCTCAAAACGCGGTTCGTGGGTAACACAGCATCAAAACGACAACCAGCCGGCCACAGAGGTGGCCCCGGAAACCAATAGAAACAAGCTCGCCTCTTGCAACGTGTGATTCGCATGTGAGTATTTGTCATGAGGTCAATAAACCATGGACAAGGAAAATGAAGGCTGAAGGGGCGTGTTTTGCGGGGTTATTCGCGCCGTGTTGCGTGGAGGTAAGAGTGCCTCCAATACAGAATTGAGGCTCTGCTCGACTGGCTCGACCGCCTTGTCTATAAATGGGCTCTTGTCGAAACTTCCGTGAGGCGTATTGGCTTCTATCCATTAGCTGTATAGCTTCTGATATCTGAACTTGAATAATCAAATTGACATGATGGCAACTTCCCTGCTCCAACATATCGTGCCCGTCTCCGGCCATAAGCCGCATGAGACAGAGCCCCATGAACCAGGCGTACTTCCCAAGCCCATGGCTTGGGAAGGATGCCAATTCACAGAAGAGGCATCCTTTGTCTTCCAGCTTACTGCAGCCGACATCACGGAGGTGAATGAGGCGCTTGTGGCATTTCTAGGTTGGTCAAGTCATGACATTGGTTCTCCAGTCATCACTGACAAATCCAGCGACTGGCATGGCTCCTGGCCACCTGTCCCCAGACACATTTGTACTTCCCACAATAGGACCAAAGCTTCGGCGTCTCAGTCAACGTGTGCATAATGAGGAGGGCTTCTTCGTCCTTCGTGGCCTTCAGCCCTGGAATTACAAGCGCTTCGAGAACACCGTCGTTTTCACCGGCATCTCGTCGTATATTGGCAACCGACGAGGCAAGCAGTGTGCCGATGGTCCAGTTATGAGTAAGTAAAATATGCATAGTGCGGGATGATACGAAATGGCGGCTGACGCTATGCAGCCCACATCTTCGACTACTCGGCCGAAATCAAAGAGAAAGAGAACATCAATAATGGTTACCTCGGACACGCCAACCGCACGTCATACCTAGTAAGTGCAAATTCTGTCATGTTAATTTATTAATGCTGACTGCATGGCAGCCGTTTCACACAGATGACGGCCATATCATTTCTCTATACTGCCTGCGGGCCGCAGATATTGGTGGCCGTACTCTCCTTGCGTCATCTTGGGCCATCTACAATAGGCTACTTAGCACCCGTCCGGATGTTATTGAAACACTCAAGGGAGACTGGCTCTGGGACTCGTCAGTTGACTCACTGCCCCTCTCTACCGCCTTTGAGGCTTACTTACATTGACTAGATTTGACCCTGCCGACCCCAGTTTCACTCGGCCCCTCCTGCTGGAGCAGGACGGCAAGGTAATCTGCAGCTACCGCATCCGGCCCTTCTTGGGGACGCCAGGTTATCCTCGCAACGCCGAGCTTGGGCCGCTGCCCGCTCGCCAAGAAGAGGCACTGGAGGTGGTCGGCAAGATTGCGGACGAGCTGTCCCTCAAGTTTTCGTTCCAGACTGGCGATGTCCAATTCCTGAACAACCTCAGCATCTTACATGCCCGTGAGGAGTTTCGCCCCTCGCAAGGCGACAACGAGCGCCGGCATCTGCTGAGGCTGGTGCAGATGGATGACGAGTTGAAGTGGAATCTTCCCACGGTTATGGAAGAGGGTATGAAGAGGATGTTTGATCACGATGCTGAGGAGGAGATGTTTATCTGGATCCCCGAGCCCCTACCATACGTCATCGGGCAGTAAGTCACGAACCTTACTACATGGCCATGCGAGGGTGATGGAAGAACAAGGAGATTAATGCCTCCAAATTTCATTTGTCTTAGTTTCAGCGAGCGTTAACTCGCAACACACGCAGAGCACGTAAGCATTCAACATGCCTCACAAGTGTTGAGTCGTTGTACCCTCTGGGTATAATCTCAAACAGTTGGCTCACACTTTTGTATCTCAATAACCATCATGCCGTCAGGCTCTTCTGTGCCTCCCGTAAAAGTGTCAACCACCAAATTCTGCTCGCAGCTATGAATCAACGCAAGAAACTCCCTTAATGTCCTGTGTCCACTACCAGACATACTGAGGATCAATACGTCGGACGTGCACGCGCTGAGACTCCCTCCCGCCTCGGTGATGACAGTATCAATGACCAGGATGCGGTCCCCGGGACCCATGACTGAGAGCAAGTGCTCAAGTATCAGCTTACAATCCGCGTCTACATGATCGTGAAGGATGATTTCAGCACAAACACGACTTTGCCTCGGTGTTCGGGTTTAGTTGGGCTGCTGCGGGGGACAACATATCCTGGGCCTCGAAGGTGATGCGTTGTGCCAGCGCGGCAGGGCAAGCTCTTCGAGCTTCTCGAACGATGAAGGGATGGTCTTGCACTACAAATGTAGCATCGGGTAGTTTACCCGCGAGGAAGTAGGCCAGGTTTCCAAGCCCCCCGGCCACGTCGACGAAATGGCTCCGCGAATCGACTCTGTCGAAGGGATAGCTCTTTTCCAAGAAGGGCAGCTGGGTTCGAGCCAGTTCTTGCATCGACACAGGCGAAATTCAGGGCAGCCACGGGATCGAACTCGTTGGAATATGTGTAAAAGTCCAGCGGCGTCTCGTAACACGGCGTTGAAGGCCGTGTTGCCAGACGATGGAAAGCGGTATCCGGTCTCCTTGAGGAAACGGGGCAGATAGGCTGTTGCGCGATACTTTTCCTCCAAGCTGAAGCGACCGTCAGTGTGCATATTCAACGCGCTGCGCCATCTCCAACTTACATGGACGTCATCCAGGCGCGGAATGGCGCTTTCGTCATCTCCTGCGACATTTCCGTGTGTCCCCATCTGCCGTCATCCAGCTGCCGAAAGATGCCGTGCTGTGCAAGAAGTCGTAGCAGCACACCTTGGGAGGCAGATGAGAAATTTGGGCAGCTGATTTACGGCCGGCGCTGGGGGGGGGGAGACTCACGGATAACTCGAAGGTCGCACCCGGTCGCACTCGCGAGATGCTCGACCGAACGCGTCCCAGAGGGCGGCAAGTGTTGCGCCAGGCCCAGGTCGACGCAGATCTTCAACGCCGTGCAACTCGTGTACTGGACGCGTCGAGGCTTAGCAGGTATCTCGCTGTAGTGGTGCTTGACGAAGCACGAACACCTCTGGTAATAGCTCTCATGGCTTGGTCCGGTCCGTCGATGGCGTAGGCAATTCTCCTCGCGCCAGCCCTGATCTCCTCACGCAGTCGAAATAGGTCGGCACGACTGACAGAGACGTGGGGATTTGCGAATGCGTCGACCTTGGACGATAAATCCTGTACGAGCTGGACTAGATCCATGGCGTTGACGGGCTAACACGCGAGGTCAGCAACTGCGGTTCCGTACACAAAAGGGAATGTCGATATTCTATCAAGTGAGGTCTGTCAACGCGCGCAGAGCTGTTACGAAGGAGATCTTGAGCGGGGAAGAGTGAAGACTATTCCACAGCCCGTGTCCCTCGAAGAGAGCAGCCACTTTCCTGTCCATCTCGCCACCTACATCCCGGCCGAGCATCTATCGTAGCACCATGGGCCATCCGCGCGGGCCGCACTGGGGGCGAGATTGATTGCGGGATGCTCGGCAGGGGTTTCACAGCAGGCCGGTTGCACCAATGCCTCACAGAGGATAGAGTGCTTGCATATAGTAGCAACCCAATGGGAGGATGCCCCGCGCTTCCTCGCATAGCATTGCTTCACATGGGACGGCTTCAGATGGACGTCGATCAAATACGAATCAAATATCACAATTGCGTATAATACAATACAAAAGAACCCCCCAGTCCGCCTACACATCCAGCCACCGGCTTCTAGCACACGTACGCCTCCTCCCCGGGGTAAACTGTCCTCTATCCACACTACCCTCCTATTGACAGCCTTGTTCTCGCCCGAGCTAGTCATACAGCGGAAAGCACACAAAACAAAATCACAGCCACTCTTGCTACCTCGCCGACCTGCATGGTTGCCTCGTGCTGCGACACAGGCAAAGGAAAGCCTCAAGTGACTGACGCCGCAGCTAATGCATTACACTGCCCCCTAGTCAAAGGTTGACGGGCAGGCATCTTCAGGCTGTTTCAAAGGTTGACCGGCTCTGTCTGGATGCTTGCCACGTGAAGATGGCAATTGCGTTGTGGTGATTCTTGATAGTGTTGTTTCAACTTCTGCCAATGCCGTTGATCCGCGCGTGGCTCACATCTTCGCGATTACCCAAGTACGCGTGCAGGGGATTGTAGCCGTCTGCAGAAGTACCGTAGCTGGCACTTGCATTGGCCGGTGTACTGGGTGGGTTGATGCCCGAGCTGCTGGTCGAAGTGGTGGTGGTGGTGGAGGAGGTAGGAGCTGGTGCTGGTTTGGACATGATGGATAGCGAGCTTCGGAACTGAACCAAACTTGGGGTAGCTGGCTAGGCACAGTTGAGTGGCTGTTGGTTGTTGGCTGTTGGCTGTTGGCTGGTATTGACTGAGTATAGTTCGCTGGGTATAGTTCGCTGGGTATGGTTCGCTGGCGTGTGACGAGTGCGCTGTTGAGCCAAGGTGAGCATCTCACAAAATAACCACTGGCAGTCCAGTGTTTTATATCTTTGTGCGACATTCGAGAAGGCAGGCTGGCCGTACTCACCGATCCTCTGCCAAGGCAGCCCGTAACCCTGACCGTCCGCGCTCAGGGAGACATCGTGAGTCTCACCGCGCACCAGGACAGCTCGCAATCCAGACTGATCGTCGAGCGCAAGGGGGCGTGACGCTTCTGATGAGGCCGCCAGGGGGGCCGCTTTGGGCATTTCCTCTGGCGTTTTCGTGATCCCGTTGGATGCCTAGAAACCCTTGTCCATCCCGCTGGGCGTGCCGGTACCGAGTTCCCACATCGCACCTGTGGCTGCCACAGAAGACGAGGTATCCATCATCTCACGATACCAGCCCAGAGTTCCAAGGCACCCAGTCAAGGCAAATACTGACGACGCCTTAGCAGTGTTTAGCGCACGGGAAGCAGGCAGGGCTTACCGGTCGGCAGGGGTCGCCAGGGTTGCTAGACACGGCCGGCTTTAGTGGGCCCCTAAGATTAAGCTAGTGGAGATGCCGCCTGGAACGTCTTTTAATTACCGGGCTGGTGGGACGTGGAAGAGGCGTGGAACAATCGTGGAAGAGGCACGGGACAGGCACGGGACAGGTGAAAGACACTGGCGGTGTAGGCACGCGATATCATCTCGGCGGCAACTAGAGGGCCTGGTGTGTACATTGTGGACTGACTGGGTGTATATGCAACATGGACTGGTTGGGCGTGTTATATACAGCACGGACTCACTGGGCGCACATACAACATGGACTGATTGGGCGTGTTATATAGACATGGACTTGCTGGGCGTATGATATACAATGTGGGCTTGCTGGGCGCGTATACAACGTGCACTGACTGGGCATATATACAGCGCGGACAGACTGGGAACTTATGTAACGTGGACTGGCTGGGCCAAAGCTTTCAAGCGGACGTCGTAGTACGTCGTTGTACGTCTAGGGGCATCCGTCATGGACTGGGCCTGGCCTGGTCGGGCCAGAGTGACCGTGGCCGGCAATGGCAAGTGGAGAGCGACAACGCCTTGAGAAGAGCTGCCTTCGCAGGCGCTGATCGGTCGGGAAGAGAGCAGAGACAATGTCTGCCGACTCTCCGCCCGGCACGTCGGACGCTCTGTAGACGGCCACCCTCTGCGTGAACCCCTCGACTTCTCCGTCGTCTGGAACACGCATCTCGCCAATCACCTCGTAGCCGACACTCACGTAGATGCGCTCGCCCATGTGCGCGGGTATCACGCCCGTGTCGACCCCATCCATGGCGCATAGGTGCTGGCCCCAGCGCAGCATCGCCGTGGCGTGGCCGCGGCGTCGGTAGCGCGGATGGACGACCAGCTTGTCGCATATGGTCGTGCCCGCGAGGTATCTACAGCGTTGTCACGGCACGCGTCAGCGTAGTCTCACTCAGCGCAGTTTCACTCAGCGCAGTCTCGGCGTGGCAGCAGACACTGCGTGGCTCGTCTGCTGCCGAGCTTGGGCCGTGGTGCTCACTTCTTGTCCGCCGCCTCCTTGGCACGATTGAACATGTCTAGCCGGCGCCGGCAGAGGTCGCGATCTAGACCGTCCTCTGGGGCGCCCACACCCCGTACGACGAACTGGCCCGCACGGGGCGAGCCGTTGGGGAAGACCCAGCTGCCAACGCCCACCACGACGCGCTCCGCCAGCGCCTGGCCTCGCCGCGGCTGACCCTGCTCTGTCACGGAGTCAGTCTCCTCGCTCTCCCGCCACCAGTCCTCGGCCACGATGACCACGGCCTGTGGGTCTGAGAGCTGCGAGCGGTAGATGTTGCCAAAGGAGACGACGGCGTCACCCGGGAACGCGTCGTAGCCTGGCCGCTCGTACCGAAATATTTCGGAGTCCTGGAAGCCTAGCACGCTGACTTCCGCCATGCGCGTGATGTCTGCCGTGTCTGCTAGTCGCAGGGATGGCAGTGCTGGGTAGGGTGGGAACTTGCGGATGGTCATGTTGGGGGCTTGGGTTGGGGTTGGGCACCGTCACTTGGACGGGCTCCAGCTCCGGCTCAGTGGGCAGATTCGGTAGGACTTGGTGAGGCTTACCAGGGAGGGGGGGACTTCGCCCCCGAGGGAGAAATGAAGCGGGTTAGGTTGTTATATCTTTTTCTCAGTCCCGAGCATCGAGGCTTTATCAATGGCACGGACGGTCGAGGCATGCAGGACTGCACCTCTGACCGATCGAGAAGACACGCCTCGCTCATTGGCCGGGGCCGCGTGCCCTAATGGCAATGCGGCCTTGACCGACCGGGAGGAAGGGCTGCTTGATGATGAGTCACTCGTGGCCCGGAAAACTGCACACTTCACCGGTCGAGCAAGGCTTACACGGTGGCTCACACGGTCGCCCATCACCGCTTCTTTGGCTTGCATGCCGAGGCCGACGAGGCCGCCGTCCGTGAATCGCACTCCCTCCACACGCCACCACCAGTCCCCTCGAGCAGCTCCGGTGCATATTTGTCTCCATACCCGCTGATTCGCAGCAATCTCGATGTCGTGATTGCCGTGATTGTCTGCTCGCACAACTGTCTGGCACAGAGTTGCCTATCCTGATATGCTATCCTGATATCATCTCTGCTATACTGCTATATCCGATATGATATATATCAGATATCAGATAAAGCCTTGCTCCCTTATCCTGATATCAGGATAGATATCAGGATAGATGTCAGCATAAGCTGTGAGCTCTGGTTGGCTAGATTTCGTATCATCAGCTGATAAGATTTGGTGCATCGTTTTGGAAAGTCTCCAAATCCCTCATATTGTGGCCTTTTTGATAGTGTAGATAGGATATGTCCCCTTACATAGTTCCATGAAGCTACACTTAACTATGCTCTCTTCCCCTTGCCAGCCTGAAGACTGCACGTCGCAATCCTATATGAGCATGGACTCTGCTCTTGATGCAGATTCAGCACCATCTGAGGTCCTGAACTTCGATTGTATATTCCGCGCGATATATCCAAATAAAGGCCAGCTAGGACCTTCGGGAAACGCAGAACAAAGGGGCGGTAGTATATGAATGTCTGGTCTGTGCATCTGATCAGCCCTGGTCAAATCCTAAACGCGACAATGCTATATATCATGCGAAGCGTAAACACAGGCGATATCGTCAATTTCCTCAGACAACATGACGTTCGATCGATCATCAGACATTGGTGTTCCGCCAAAGCAGGCCAGGCTCGGCGATTATTATACGGCAAACCCATCTGAGTCAGCCCTCCGCAGAGTATTCAACGCTCAGCGCTACACTGAGAGCATGGTTGGCCTCCTCACACGCCGTCGGCTACCCTTTTCCGCAGTTTTATGGGATGAGATGCAAGAAATTATGCTAGCTTGTAACCCCGCAATTGAGGATCTAATTATGACATCACGGCATGAAGCAATGCGTCATATTACTGCAAACTTTAACCTCTATCAGTCGCAGTTAAAAGCCAAGCTGCAAAGTGCTATTTCAAAGGTCCATATCTCATCTGACCTCTGGACATCGCCACATCGTCATGGTGTACTGGCAATATGTGCGAGATGGGTTGATAAGGACTACCAAGCTAGGAGAGCGCTGTTACGTCTCGTAGAGATTCGACCACAGCCATTCTGGCGAGCATCAGGCTGATCTTATTTTATCAACACTCAGCCTATACGGCATCAGCAATAGACTCGGCTGTCATACTGGCGATAATGCGACTTCGAACGACACTTGTCTACAGCATTTATCAACATAAACTGAAACGTGATCATTATGTGAGCCGTGGTTCTAGTACTCTCCTCCTAGTTATCCTAATTTTACTACAGATTGACTGGGATCCAAAACGGAACCGTATACGTTGTATACTTCACATTATCAATTTATCGCTTCAGGCCTTTCTTTTCGCATCCTCGCAGGAGGCACTCCAAGCTGCCCTTGCTGCTGCAAGCGATGTAACTGGTGACAAGCTCTATGAACAGTTCTGTCTATCTATGTACAATGCGTCCTGTGGTGATGTGTCAAACCAACTAGATCAGACGGGAGCTAAGTTGAAGAGGAATCCACCACAGAGGTTAGACAAAGGATCAAATGAAGGTGGTAGGAAGGGTTGGGTCTTGATTCCTGCCTTGCGCAAACTACACCGGATCGGGTTATGGCTGCGGAACTCGACCATACATAGCGATGCATGGGACGAGCGCATCAATCTACGTCTTGGCATTGATAATGATACACGCTGGAATTCATGGTATAGGATGATCGATAATCTAGTCAGGAAAAAACAGCTAGTAAAGCAATTCTTGCTTGACTATGACAAATGTTTAGGCGATGATATTCTCACCTCTACAGATTGGGATTACTTGGAGAAAACGCATGCATTTCTCCAGCCTTTCACATCAACGACACTGTGGGCACAGGGTGCGACAACAACGCTCTCGCAGACCCTAATGATTATGGACATACTTCTCCGCCACTATGAGCAGAAGAAAGTAAGGCTTTTACGATGCTATCCCTTATTTAGTTAGTTTGAACAAGACCAGATACTAATACTCTCTGCAGGTGTTCTATGAAACAGAGGAAAATCATGATTCTCTGATGCTGCACTCGATTCATATGGGCTGGTTTGTGCTGAACAAGTACTACGCCATATCCGATGAGTCACCTATCTATGCAACAGCCCTTCTTCTTGACCCATCGAAAAGAGCGCGATACCTTGAGTTGCATTGGAAAGAAGATTGGGCAGCGACTGCCATTAGTCGTGCACGTACAATCTGGGAGGAAGAATACAAGATCGTGCCTGACCTCAAACCTACACATATACCGACGAAAGAATCTAGCTCGCAGCAGGGGCAGCCAAATGAGCTTGATCGACTTCTTAATGAAATCATGGTCGCCAAGGATCTAACTAGGGACGTAGACGACTTTGAGAACTTTATTCGAGGCCAGCCGATAAAATTGATGGCTCTCCACTTCCTGGTGGTGTCAGAGAGATCAAATTCGGACATACCCGCGCCTCAGTCGTATGGCCATTGATGTACTATCTGTTCCGCCCGGATCTGCTGATGCAGAGTCAGCATTCAGTGGCGGTAGACGTACTCTATCATGGGACCGCGAACGGATGTCCTGCACAAATCTCGAGAAGGTCGAATGTATTGGAAATTGGCTGCGTGAAGAACTCATCGTACCATCCTCACGTGGTGGTAGAGGGCTTGTTGTTGATGGCGAAATAGGCCACAGTAATATTCAGGTTGATTTAGATGATGATCTAGACTAGAACTGAGTTTCGCGTATGTTGGGTGCTATTGGTCATATCATCTCTGCTAAGGGTGCTATCCTGATATCATCTCTGCTATCCTGCTAAGCCGATATCATATCAGGATAGTATGTTATCCTGATATCAAGATAATTTATCATATCGGATATGATATCAGGATAGGCAAGTCTGGGCTTGAGTTCTCGTTGGCCCTGCAAGAGAATTACCTAGATAGGCATATGAGCTGCATATATCACATTAATACGGAACACTGTGTAATAAATAATACGACTCCAACACAAATATGGCTGTGCACACTAGGCAGCACTCGACCCGACCAATGAGCTGGAGACGGCTGGAGCTCCCCTCAATTGCTACCAGGATACGAGCTGGATGCGGGCCAAAGCTGGATATCTGCAGTTGGCTGTCCGATGACTCCTCACCGCATCACCAACCCGACTCATTTCTGGTTAGCACCGCTGCCTTGCAGTCATTACCCCATCTGTGACACATGCGAGTTGACAACCGATATCTAGAGCAGCGAAGCCACTTGACTTTGCGTCGTCTGTATCCGTAATTGACTGAGTGTTGCTGGTCTCGCTTCACCACTCTGGCCACCGTCGCAATGGCAAATCATCACGACATTGCCGCACGGCTTCGTGCGCTCAAACCAGACGGACAGGTCGCCCTCTTTCGAGAAGCTATTGCCCAGCCCAACGTCGACAAAGCATCCCTCACAGATATACTCCTTACCGCCGTCTCTTCCGGCGCTCTCGGGCCACCCGTTTTCTCACTATGGCTCTCCTTCGCCAACGACCCCCAATCCACAGTCAAGGTCCTACGCCAGGACACGAGTGAAACGGCGCGACGACACGCGATCAAGCATTTCGCCCGACTTCTGCGCGGCGCCGGCACCTTTCGGGAGACATGGGCCGCCGTTGGACAAGAATCTGGGCTCGCAGTCATCGTGGCCAATCTCAGTGTCAGCAACATCACAGGACTCTGTCGCGCGCTCGGGAGGAAGCTGCCATGCTCCGACGGGCGCCCTGTATTCCGAGACGCCATGACCAAGCTCCTGGTGGCTCTATGCTCTGATTCCAACACTGTGGATGAGAGACGTCTCGAGGCTGTCTTTGGCTACATTGCGCCGGCTTGCAATGTCGACACGGCTCTGCAGTGGGACAGCAAGTCGCAGGACCTGACTATCCGCCAGCAGAGGTTCCGCACTCTGCTCTATCGATCTCACCCAGCCGCGCTACAGAAGATGGTCATAGAGAAGGCTTTGAAAGTAGATGCCTCAAACGAAGAGAGCGTGCTCGACCTATCTCTCTTAAAACCAGTCATCGACAAGGACTTGGATTTCGGCATCGACGTATTGGGTCAAATTGCCAAGAGCGACACGCTACTGGGCCTCTCATCAGACACACTCATGAACCAGTTAATGCTATCGCTTGCGAAGCGATGCAACAGGCGGCGTGGCCCCAGCCAGAACTCGTCGCTACGGTTTTGGCGTCTGATAAACACTATTATCCCGAAGCACGTAAGCCTGCGACGTCTGATCGACGTGGAAATATACCACCGCATAGCAAACGAGGGACTGTTGTTTCATGTGACCCAGAGCTGGAGATATTCCCTGTGCGCCCCTCACGACGACGAGATACTGTCTACATTTATCAGCTGTTTGTCTGAGGAAGTGACCAAGTCGCTTATCTTGGAGAAGCTCGTCAAGACTGTTCCCTGGGGACTTCGCTACCGCCTGCTACGCATCTTTTACCAAAACTCCCGAAGCCATGGCTTCGATATTGGCCCATCTACCAGCACTGACAAGTGTACACTCGGCAAGCACAAACTGCGTCCGAGGACCTCCATCTTCCTTGCTCTACCAGCCCACGAGGGATTCAATTTGCTAGAGCGATGCATTATAGCTAATCCGGAGTTGTCGATACTTTCCACCACTGACTCATTTGGGTCAAGCATTGTAGACAGGCACTTTTCGCCCGACGCAGATTTTGCCGACCCTCATTTGTTGCGAGCTTTGCTCCTGCGGGAGGCGGACCATGAGAGGCTTGCGCCAGGTTTCGATGTCTCTGCCTTGTTGGAGAATTTGTATGATGAGGTCGACGAGCGCAAGAAAAAGTCAGCTCATGGTCGTACTCAAGATACGCGAACATTCTGGGCATCGTCTGCCCTATTCTTGGCTACGGCTATTGGAGATTTGGACGTGCTTGATGGGACTCTGGTCTGGGCACGACGTTTTAGCAACGAATCGCAAACAGCGTATAATTTCTACCACAATACCTTGCGCATGTCCGAGTTGGCGCAATTGCTATCCGTCGTGTCGCTTCGAGTGAGCCGACCTGCAGACGTCAAGGAGGTTGTCAAGGCCAAGGTTGAACAAGCGAACAAGATAATCTTGACCCTCATGACAACTGCGGTTCTGGCGCGAAACGAGCCCGAGTTTGACACGCTCAACTGGCATCGTCCAATGTTTGACCTGATCACCACGGTAGTGAAGAAGAGGTTGAAGTCAGTGAACGGCTTTCAGGACAGGTTTCGGCTGTCAGACACTGATATCTTTGACATTGTTTGGGAGTCAACCATTGCAACTTTGACTGAAGTAGAATCTATCTTCCTCCGTCCGGAAAATGAGAAGTTTCAACGACAACGTGTGACGATTTGGCCATACTTTGGACATGTTGGTAATCTACGACCTGCGTCGATGAGGTTTATCGACGACCTGGCCAGGAGCAGGAACGACACATGGGAGAAACACAGGTGCAGCGTTAACCCTGATGTCATGACACTTCCAGAACCGTGGCCCCGTGGCGTACCTATCCAACAAATTGTGAGCGTCGACGTGCCTCTTGTCGTTGAAACTACCCCGATTGTGCTGCCATACATCCAGTCGCGGGCCAAGTCCATTGTGTTTGGCGATCCTGAGATATACCTTGGCGAGGTCGGCTTGAGTTGCGGTGATAAGAAGGCCATTGGCAAACTTATAGATAGTTGGACAACTGCATTGGAACTATATGTTGGAGGGCAAACTAAGCAGGAACGCGAGGTACGAGTAAAGCAAGCCTGGGCATATGCTACCGAAAATCTCACCTACGCGCGTCTTTCCGAGGATGAGAGGATAAGACTCTGGGGCGGTCACTTTAGAAGCGCCAAGATCGACACGTCCAAAGAGCTGTCAATTGAAAAAGATGCTAGATTCGACGTTAATGTTCTTCAACTTCCCATGGACAATACCTCGGAGCCAGTTGAGTGGCATCCCAGCTCTATGTTAGGCGCCTACAGCAAAAAGGTCAAGGAGAGATCTCTCAGCAAGTCGTGTCTGGATGTTCTGCTAAATGTCTCTCGGGGATTCAAAGCTTCCAGAAGTGTGCCTGGCTTGCCGAAAGGGAGCATTTGGGATTTCATCGATAAGCTGCCACACGATGCTCCTGAACAGCAGATCGACACCCTTGTCGCTGCTGCCGTGCTCTACTGGAACGGGGTCATTGGGTCTGATTCCTCCATAATGATGACGAAGCTCCCTGATGCAGATACGACACGATTCCCGGCCATGTTCCTGGACGGCGAGTTCCTGGAGAAGGAAAGCCATAGTGATTATATGCCACTGGGCGTACTGTCAGATTTCCGAAACCATGTGCCCGTTGAGCTGTTTTCGCGGCTGGTTGCCTCCATCTACAAGAAGCTGAATGACGATAAGGACGCGACGCATCAGCAGGCCCGCGTCGTTAAGCTTATGAATGAGTTTGAGCGCTGTGATCACCCATCCGCTGCCATTTCCGTCATTGAAAAGTTCGTGGTTGATATGCCTCGGAACAGCTCCTGGCATCGCAAAGTGCTCAACACGGGCTTCCTGCGGTCTTTGCCGCCCAGAGAGACGGAGAGCCTCTTGACCAGACTTGCAGATGTGCTGCTCGAGCTTCATAAGCAGCAGCCGATCACTCTGCCCCCTGCCAAGAAAGATCCCGCAGAGAATATGGAGGTAGAGGAGACAAAGGCAGAGGAACCGCCAGAATCTGCAGTCAAGATTACGACCCTCAAGTTGTTGGCGCAAATACTGCGAGATGGTCAGGTCGTCAGCCCCCGGTTTGCGATCAGTCTGCTCGTACGGATACTAGGTGACACGGGACACATTGATATACATCTTGCGGCTTTCACAAGTCTCCTGAACCTGGCTAGAACATCAAAAGACCCGGATCTTACCTCGTCGGTATTGCAAATTCTCCGCAAGTTCGCCATCCAGAGGGCGTCCTCCATGGACGAACGCCGTCCCGCGGGTCGTCGACAGTGGGAGGCAGCAGAGGCGGGCGGCGACATGCCCGAGGTATGGGACTATAAGAATGGATGCCCTCCCGTGATTGATCTTCTGAGATCAGCGGCTGTGGGCTTCAAGGAGGAGAGTGAAGAGACGAGGGCCGGCTTCACGCAATTACTCTACGAGGCCCTGCAGGCGTCTGCTGCGACAAACCAGCGCTGGCTAAACCTCTTCATGAAGAAGCACGGTTTCACTCTACCAGGCGGTGAATCTCTACCGACAGTTCCCGTCTTTCCTGTCATCTCGGCAGAGTTGTTGCTTCGTCATTCTCCGCCACTTCCCGCACAGCAGTTTGGCAACTTGAGGCGCTTCGTGTTGCTCAACATCAAGCCTGGTCCAGGCGTGGTTGCCATCAACAAACAAATCCGCGAAGATTCTAAACTCGTCAATTCGAATGCTGGGAAGCACTGGCTGTCTCTTTGGGCCAACCAGGGCCCAGAAGGGTTAAACTTGGGCGGAGGGCAGGCTGGCAAGCTCTTACGGCGACTAACAACCGACAAGTATTTCGGACCGTCGGTTGCGCCCCAGGTTGAGGCCCTTGAGAGTTTCGTTCTGGATATGGTAGATACGGTTCTCTTGGATGGGAAGATCAAAATTTTCAATGCGGTGATGCACTCCCTCAAGCTGGACGTGGAGTTCGGCGCTTCTTACAAACGCGCCTGTGGAGAAAATGGGACTCTCCTTGAGCGCATCATTTCCCGCATCAATGACTTGCGTACCGAGCAGTGGCAACTTGATCCCAACCGACAGCCAGAGGCTCTACCACAGACGTTCCATCTGAGATTGAAGCTCATCCAGGCTCCCGTGGACGAAGATGTAGACATGGATGGAAACTCCACGTCAACGGTGTCGAGCGTCACGGAGCAGATCCTACTACTGCTAGAGGAGATGACGAAGGGTGACTTGCCGTATCATTACAGATTTGGGACTATAAAATCAGATTTATCCCGTCGGTTGAGCGATAGCTTTCCGCTCGTTGTCTCCCTAGGCTCTCCGCCTGCAGTCAGCACCGGGTCGCCTACCGCAGTGGACTACCTCCGCGTGGAACTAGCCAGAGAGATGCTGCAAAAGTATGAGGACACTCACAGTGGGATAAAAGACTGGAAGGTAGAAGATGCCGATGCAGCCAAGGCGCTCCTGCAAGCTTGGTCTAAAAGCACGGTGGAGGAATTCCGCGAGCATGGGCGGCGGTTAATTGCAGCCTTTGGTTTGAGGGAGAGTGAGGATGAGGATGGCGCGGAGTCTGATAGCGATTCCGATGTGTCTAGCGTTATGGATGAGGTTCAGGAAGAATACATCACGATCACTGAGCGGCAGAGGAGGAGGCGATATACAGGTAGATGACGCTATGGAGGCAGAAATCATAGTTACAGATGAGTAAATTGCGGCGAATCATACTTGCGATACAAGGATAAATCGTATCCTAGCAACATGAAGAGAGTTTCGCATGGGCGTCTGTAGAATTGGAACAGGTATCAGGTGTATTATAGAAGCCCACATCCACAACTTGAACGTATCCGAATAATTACCATGATTTCGACGGTCCATAGTGACAGGAAAGCCACAAACATGCTTATACCCTGAATATTCCGATATCAGTAGCCAAACGTAAACACTGCCATTATAGATGCTACTTTGTCCTGGGAAAAAAAGGGTGAGCTGCTTATCAGTCCACTGGTAGAGCAGGTAGAGGCTCAAGTCGCCGTTACTCCGTCTTTGGAGGAAGAAGAACAACCACCATGTAGGGCAGTACTCTTGTGAATTGGACAGTGAACACCGACCAGCCCCAACTCTGGAGGAGGGGCTCTGGCGGAGGCACGAGGCGTGGCGAGTTTGGAATCGCCAATCTGCAGATGATGAAGAAGACCTAAGCACCTATGCGTCAGCACATGCTTGTCATTCCGTCATGCAGATGAATCGGGTAAGAGGCTTACAGTCTCGGCTATATCTGCTATAGCTCCCCCAACGTAGAATACAACGACAAAGCTGACAATATGTTGACGAACATTTGAAAGAACACCGCTAGCGATGGAGAGACAGGTCACATGCGGCCCGTACGTCTCCCCAAGGGCAATGTCCAAGTCAGAGACAAGCAGCATGACCAGCAGGTTATATGCAAGCAAAGCGAGACCCTGTTTGAGCATTCCCCTCCAGGTCAACCAAGCTTGCAGAGGAGTGCGCGGGCCCTCAATGATGGCGACCAAGGAGCATGGTTCAATATCTTGTCTCTGAATTCGTTAGACAAGTCGTTCGAAAGGTGGGCTAGACTTACGTCTTGTCTAATTGCTTCCAGACAGCCAACTGTTTGAAATGCAAGACAGACGTGGATCAGGTCTGCCCCTGGCGTTCCATCTACACCCACCGGGATGTCGACGAGCCTGGAGATGGACCCCAAGGCCACCAGTAGAAAAAACGAAGCGACGTAATGGAGCGGCGGCCGCGGACATTGGCGCGGACCACGCGCGAGGACGGAGGCAAAAAACACCACCAGAGGGACCACGAGCCACTGCAAGAACTTTTCAGGGATTCCAAGAGCCGAAATAAGTATGTGGTAGACTGCCACGGCCGTGGCTCCAATGACCCAATAAGCAGCGTGATATTTCGGGGAGAGCATGTTGATGGTCGATGTCCAAGACATTGGCGTTGGTTTCAGGTTCCTATTCATAGAGAAGTCACAAGATTGCAGCTCTGTTTCAAGACAGGGACTAGAAGTGAATGCAGCAGAATTACAGAGTTTACTTTTTCAAGGGTCAAAAAAGGCGCCGCAAACTCAATCTTGCTTAAACGCAGAGGACCTACCTCAATATGGCAGATTTCAGCATGAATATTCCAGACAACTGACTGGTGCATATCGTCTGAGCCAGGCTGGTTGTGCCAGGCCCTTTATGATCATGTTGCTACGAGAATGCTATGTTTGAGGGAGCGGTGAAGCCACGAAATATATTGCGGCTGACTGTCGAGCATATTTGTTCATGTAAACAAGGTTTTGCACTCAGAAACCAAAATGCCTGGCTTAGTCCTGCTGCTCAAGAAGCCATTTTGGGGTGCTCTTCCACCGCTTCTCATCCGTCCATCGCAGTATGGCATCATAGTCTCTGCACGAGTGAACGCCAGTACTCGCCTGCGCTCCTGCATCCGTGTCGATTGCTAATAATGTGACATCCATGTTACACATCAGCGCGCGGCGTAGATAATCCACGCAATGCGAGACTTGGCGGGCACTCATGTCATCGCCCAGTAAGCGCCGTCGAATCATGTCCTATCGTATGGTCAGTAGAAAATACGCAAGTGTCGGCAGGTTCTATACTTACCAAGCAATGTAGGTTCTGGAAACCGTCGAGCTGGTAGACGAGCTCTCCCGGCGAATCGGGATTTGGGGCACTCTCGGGCAGCTTGTGCTCGGCTGCCCACGCTTCGGTGACAGTGACGATACCGGAGCCTGAGATGACGAGTCAATTACAAATAGGATAATACAGAAGGGACAGTCTAGAGAAAAGAGCACTTACGCGTTGCAATGTCCGCCCAGGACTCACTATAGAAGTCGGCCTGCTCCGACACGCCCGGGAGGCTATTGTTTACAAAGTTCCAGGTCCGGCTCGACTGAGAAAGCGCCGTGTCTAAATAAGGTCAGCTTCTGAGGCGAACAGTCGAATTCTCCAAACAAGCGTACAGTTATCCACCTGGTGCTGGCGTGGCGCCGTTGCGGTCATGACGATGAGGCACGCGCAAAGACCAAAGAACAGGTTGATGAGCTCCAAGAAGACCAGCCAGAAATAAACATCGGCCCACTCCATTTTCAAATACCGGCCTCTTTTCTTGTCGGAGAATTCGAATTCCGCATCGTCCGCCTCGCTCGGGACGAGCGGCGTGCACTCGGTGTTGCGAGCCTGGTCCATCGTGTCTGCGCGGATGGCTGTTGGCGGTTTCGTGGCGGCGTGAAGGTCGTGATGGAGGGGCAGCGCACAAGGGAATTGTCCTGCCCGTGGACTTTATATCCCCCTTCCCCAATTGCATCCCTGGAATTCCACGTCTGAGACAGCATTCTTCAACCCGAGGAGCGGGCTGCGGCGCGAAACTTACATTCCAGACGGCGAAAGGAATTTCATTGTCTCTCCCATTCCGTTGCCAGTCGGCTCCCACGGCTCCCCACAGCGCAAAGAGCTTCTCATCGACGGGAACCAATGGTGTCGGGCACCACGGTTCATCCAAGACACATTCCAGAAATCACGTATAATAGAAAATAGAGACAACTATGAAGCTGTGCAGCAATAGATATAACTCAACTACCTGCGTCAAAATATAACATCTTTATCCAGTATAAGACGAAGCACAAGTTGATGGGCCGCTGTCCGTACCGCAGAGTCCTCAACCACACGACTTCGCTGACCATTTATGCAAGGCACACGACGAATATTAAAATCGGGCATCGGTATCAATTAGTCTAGCAAGTCCAACAAAGGAAGCGAATCTATGAACAAAAGAAATAACCACCGGGTATCTGCAAACTGTCCCACCTAGCGAGCCATTACGAGCCCCAGCAAACAAGAACCTGACCAAGAAATCAAAAGTGAGTGAAGAGTGTGGTTCCCTCCATCGCCTATATTACATGCCTCACTGCTTTCCGTTGACCTTGGCGCGAGGCTTCTCCTCGTTCTGGAGAGCCTGCACTCCCGCATTCATGCGTCCAAACTGCCACTCCGGGAGCGTAATGCCCGTCTGCTCGTTGATGGTGGTCATGAGAGGCGGCAGCATCTGGTAGATGTTGCGCATCGTCTCGGTGCTGTCGCCGCTCCCGCCAGCACCCTGGCCGCTGCTGCCCGTGTTCCAGACGCTGATCTTGGGCTCCATCCCGCGAACGGCGTTGGCATTGGCCTTGGCCAGCTCCACGTAGGTGCCCTTCTCAATCATCATGTACTGCAGCAAGCCGGAGGGACCGCCAAAGGCGTGCGAGAGCTTGCCGTAAGCCTCGGCCATGGCCGTGATACCTTCGGCCTCCTTGAGCTTGCGGAAGACATCCGCCTCGGCCGTCTGCACGGCGGCATAGTTGTGGGCCTCGGCCTCGGTCCGCGTGGTGTAGGCCGTGGCGTCAGCGCGGCGCTGCGCGGCCTGCTGCTCGGCGCGGGCCTTGGCCTCAACCTCGTACGCCGACGCGTCGGCTGCCTGCTGCTTGCTCTCGCGGAGAATGGTGGCCTTGACGACATCCGTGGCACGGAGACGCTCCACCTCGGCGGCAGCGCGCTTGATCTCGACCTCCTTCATGAGGTCCACGTCCTTGGACTCGAGCGCGCGCTTGGCCGTGACCTTGGCGATGTCGACATCCCTGTTGAACGCCGTCTGCTGAGTCTTGAGGCGAGCCTCGGCCTGGGCTCGCTCAATGTCCCGCTCCGTCTTCTGCACGGCGGTCTCGGCGTTGATCTTGGCGAGCTCACGGTCCTGCTGGCCCCGTCGCTTGGATTCGCCGACGGTACCGAGCAGCTGGGCCTCAGCGACGTCGATCTTGGCCTGGTTGGTGGCGCCCTCGTGGGCCTTGCGAGAGAGGGACTCAAAGTACACGGAGCCCTTAGCATCCTTGAGTTCTTTGACCTGCTGGGTGTCAGTGGCACGCCTGAGACGGAGTGGGGGGGAGGGTGGCGGGCACGAACGTTGGAGTTGTAGATGTGCAGGCCCAGCTTGCGGAGCTCTGACTGGATGTTCTGGAAGATGCGCCGCTTGAACACCTCGCGCTCCTGAAAGATCTCCTCCATGGTCATGCTGGAGACGAGGACGCGGGTCTCGCCCTCGATGATGCCCTTGACAATGCTCTCGAGGTGGGTAGGCTGGTCGCCGGGCTTGGCGCCGTCGGCCTGGGCGAGCAGCATGGCATACTTGGTCAGGGCGTCATCCGTGTCGTCATCCGCCGCCGCATCCTCGAGCCCGACGCCGTCGGACTGGCTCTTGCTGATGCGGCCCTTCATGTCGGGGCCGATGGTGAAGACCACGGGCAGCCTGAACTGGAGCTTCTCGCGCGTCATGGCCTGCATGTCCATGGCGTAGTCTTGCGGCTGGACGCTGAAGCGCGTGCACCGCTGCATCGGCCAGACCCACGCCGACTTTGTGATCTTGACGGTGCGCACACCCATGCCGGTGATGGCGAGGTACTCATCTGGGGAGGCGATTCTGTACGACATGATTGCGGCTGGTGTGTCGATGGGACGTGGCTTGGTTGATGGTGCTGTGCTCTTTGTATCTTGCAGCGCCGTAATTGAGACGCACGATGTGAGCGATGTGAGGTGTGTAAGTCGAGAGTTTCCCCCTCCACGTAGAATATAGAGAGAGATGTGCCGACCTAAAGTGAATGAATTCCAAAGACAAAAAAATCAGGCAGGAGAGAAATCCACGCCCTTTTATCCCCGCGAAAAGTCAAGGACAGCAAAGCCGTGGCTGAACAGAGACAGCAGTGAAGCAGCCATTCACGGTGCACAGCCCGGGGTGGTGGCCCCCTCGCAGGCTTCTCCCAAACACGGGTGAGCTCCCAGCCCATCGCTGTGCGCCTGGGCCTGCACCGCCCTACTCCCAATCTCAGTCTCCCCGTCACGAGGTGCAGCTGAGAACAAGCCAAGATGGGTGGCGTCCGATTGAGGAAGGCTTCTGGAAGGGGAGCCACGCTGCGCCTCCAGATTTGCTGTCTCGGAGACCCACCCCCATAAAATGCTGATGCGCCGTGCCTCACCCCGTGAGTGCAAATCGGGCTGGGACCAAGCACGATTGGAGCGCATTAGCGGACCGGGTCCCAACCCCCAAGGGGCCTGTCCACACGCAGGTCATAGAGCTGGCTGCCTGGAGGGGGTCGAGAGGGTCGAGGGACGATCGGGCGTGTCCACTTTCCACCGACCGGCGCGGCGCAGGTGGGTCCGGGGCGGGGCTTAGTGGGCGTCAGGTTGCCTGATTGACACCACATCTCGCGCTGTCGGTTTGGCGACTTGGGCAGTGACGGCGCCAAGTGGGCGGCATGGTGGGAGCTTGGAGATTGATCAGGCCCGTGTTCCTTACTGCCTGCCCGAAGCTGCGTCTGCAGAGAAAGCCTCACCCTGCGAGCATTGCCAGTCGCGTCTTGGGACGTGCCGGCCGGGCGGGGCCCAACCTGTCCATGCCCCATACTGGCATAATCACTGGGCAATTACAGCGGGTAACCTAACCTGGCCTAAGCATGCGCCCAATCTACAGCGCACGATGCGCCGCGACAACTCACTCCCACCACGGCAATCGCGGCTGCACAATGCAGCTGTGATTCACGAACAGGAATCCGGAACGTTCGGTTAGCCAATTTGAACATGCGTCGTGGCAGCGCCCATGCCACAGGTTCTGCGGCTTTTTTTTTTTTTTTTTGCATTCAGCGGTGCACCATACCCTGTCACGGGGCGTCTCTGCACTGCCCCCCCTGAAGCCAACCACTGGATCCTCCCTTCAGTGGTCGACGCACCGACAGCTCCACCCCTGTAAGGCTCCCACGCTATGCCATGCGTCACCGCTAACGCTGGGGACACACTCTGTGTTGCTCGCCCGCCTGTGCACATGCGAGGTAAGCACGACGTGTTTGCTCTGCAGCTTCAGCTTCAGCGTGTGCCTAACCTCAATGGAAGGGCAGTCATGGCTGGTCAGAAAGCGTCCTACGGGCAGACTCGCCACTTGTTTGCCGAGAACGGTGCCCGGCCACTGCTGTCAGGCAGATGGGGGGTGCTGCAACTACCCGTGAGTGCTGTGTTCTAGCACGAATCACCCCAGGCAGACGCTGTAAGTGCTGTGGCAGTGAACATCGTGGCCACAGACCATGAACGCGGTTGGCGACATGCCAGCAGATCCTCCAGCATCATGACATGTTCAGCACCTTGTGCAAGGTAGAAGCTCGATCGCTACATCATTTAAGCTCTGGCCTGGCCCCGTCATACAGCTAACCCCCGTGCTATCTCCACGAACTGGCCCAACTCTCGACTGCGCCTCAGCCATCCCTCCCCTCACCGTCGCCACCAAAAGCTCAAACTCACTCCATCGTCCCAATCACATCCTCTGGAGGACGGAGCGTGCTGCAAGCTGCCACTCCGGTTAGTCGGACGGTACACTTTGCCCGAGACGCAAGGCTGAATTGCTGGTGCATCTTCGCCCTCCCCACCTCATCCTGTGACCGCTCGAGCGGGTCAGCATCTCCACGTCTTGGGCCGCACATGCACGGTTCCTGTCTGCGACTGCAGCGAGACTGGATTTACTCCATTTATTTTTGGTGGACGGGTTTGTAGTATTGGGAGCTGTCATCAGCCGAGGCTGAGAGCCCTCGTCGCGACTGCACAGGTACTCTGCGCCGGCCCATGTTGTCGGTTCTGCATCCGGTCTTCCTCTCTGGACGCGCCTCTGAGCTCGCTCGCGAAGGAATTCAATCAAGCCACTCGACTTTGCTATTCCGGCAGACTGCTCTCTTCAATACTGCGATGGCGTGCAAAGGCGACTTTCCGACGGGGGATGACCTCCCTCCGCCCTACACGTCGTCTTCAGACACCGCAGCAGCTTCGCCGATGCCGTATTCCACTGCCGTATTCGACGCAGATTCACACTCTTCCGTTTTCTCGTCTCACCTCTCTACTCTCAGAGACCAGATCCGCTCGGCGCAGGCCAGCCATGCCTCTGCCGCGAACCAGCAAGACACCGTCGACCTCGCCTTGCTCGTACCACACGTTGAAGGTCTGCTATCAACTATAGCGTCGTTCCACCCTCCGCCGAAGTTGGTGGAGGCAACGGTAGTGCCTGATGCAGCCATCGGAAAGGACTGGAAGTTCGTCGATGAAGACCATCGTCAACCTGGCCAAGTCAGGCGTGTGATACTAGTCCAGAGAAGCACCAAAGTAGATGGCGACCGAAAATCACCTCCCACCGTAGAGAGGAGAGAGGACTCATATCGCGACATGGACACGAACTTTGACGGTTGGGGACGATGGGAAGACGGTTCAGGCACTGCAGCTACCGACAGCGAGAGCTATATGTGGTGGTCCGATGAAGCCAGAGCGCGCCGACTAGCAAACTATCTGGAGCCCGATAGGCCAACGGCGTCAGTCGACCGTCAGACCGTCAGGGCACAGGTCGTACAAACAAGGGAGACGAAGAAGGCACAGCGATGGGGTTTCTTCAAGAAGGACACCCCGTCCTCTCCAACACCATCAGCACCAGCGCCGACGCCGGCAGCCAAGGCATCGCCTATAGGCGGCAGCGACATATCGATGACGGTCCGGGCCGAAGAAGTCACATTCAGGCGAGAGAATGCGTTTGGCGTCTGGGAGAGCAAGACGGGCTGGGGGCTCGTGGTGCGGGTGAGGATTCGCGATATTTGAATTATGAAACGGTTGATATTTGGGGCCCCCAGGAGGGACATGGCCGGATATGCAGATGCGGTTTTCGATGTCCATTTGAAATAGCTACTTTTTCATGTCTGCCCATCGTGATGCGTGAAGCATTCCGTTATCAAGGCGCCTACCCTGGAGTGCGCTGTGATTCGCAGGTCTCCGACGTAGATTACACCTGCGATGTAGGAGTGACTCATGTTGTTGTTGTTGTTGTTGTTTTTAATGCGATGCGTGTCTCTAGATTGATTGCCAAGAATCCGTAGTTCGCTTGACTTCGGTTCACGATGTGGCTAGTCCGTTTGCCCAGATTGCGTTGACTCATTCGCCGGATTCTTCAGCTTGCAACCCCACCATGAACCACGCAGAATAGCTTCAATCTCGACTCTACAACTTCACTCCCGAGAACTATAATTAGCTGCCCTTCCTGCAATCGACCCACGGCAGTTACTGAATTGTTTGACGCGACTAGACCTCTCAAGGCTACACCATGACGCTCTCAAATTATGACGTGCTCGTCACCGGCTCATCTGGTCATCTCGGCCACGCCCTCATGCTGTCGCTGCCATCCCTCGGCTTCAACCCACTCGGGATCGACATGTTACCCTCCGCGACGACCCATCACGTCGGCTCAGTCAGCGACCGGCCCTTCATCCAAAACATCTTCCGGGGGAGCGCCATCAAGCATGTCATCAACGCCGCGACGCTCCACAAGCCGCACGTGGAGAGCCACACGAAGGAGCAGTTCGTCGAGACGAACATCACCGGCACGCTGGTGCTGCTCGAAGAAGCCGCCAAACTAGGTGACCAAATCGAGAGCTTCCTCTTCATCAGCACCACGAGCACGTTCGGGACTGCCCTCAGCCCCGAGCCGGGATCCCCCGCCGCCTGGATCGACGAGAGCGTGGTGCCGGCCCCGAAGAACATCTACGGCGTCACCAAGGTCGCCGCGGAGGACATGTGCTTTCTAGTGCAGAAGCAGACAGGCATGCCCGTCATCGTGCTCCGGACGAGTCGCTTCTTCCCCGAGGGGGACGATGACGAGGGTCGACGGACGGCCATGGACGACGCGAACCTAAAGGTCCTGGAGCTCGCATACCGTCGCTGCGACATCGAGGACGCCGTCTCTGCCTGCGTGTGTGCGATACGGAGAGCGAGGGACATCCGCTGGGCGAAATACATCATCAGCGCGCCCCCGCCATTCACAAACGACGCGGAGACGCTGCGGGAGCTCGACCAAGACCCTGCGTCTGCGTTTAACAAGGTCGTGCCGGCCGCTGGTGCCGTACTGAGAGAGAAGGGGTGGAAACACCTCGAGCGCATCGACAGGGTGTACGACTCGAGCAAGGCTGTGCGAGAACTAGGCTGGGAGCCGCAGTTTACTTTTGAGAGGACTATTGAGAGGCTCGGCAAAGGGCTCGCCTGGAAGAGTGAGCTGACGGATCGGGTTGGCAAGAAGGGGTATCATGCTGTGTCTACTGGGGTGTATACGAAGCGTTGATCTATCAGGCACCTGTAGGACAGTCGTCCAAGCCAGTCGCCAAACCACCAGGCTAGTCTTCTCTCCCGCATGGCCAGCGAATAATTTGCAAAATATTCCGTCGTCCCAGTGACTGGTATTCTCCCGCATGGCCAGCCAGCGAATAAATGGCAGAATATTCCGTCGTGCCAGTGACTCATGAAAGAAACTCCTCATGGCCCTGCTCCTCCAGAACCCGGCGAACAGCCCGCAGCACCTCCCCATGGAGATCCGCCGGCGCGGCCACAAACCCGAAATTGGCACTCATCTTCCTGCCGGCCGTCAAGTCAACGTCCTTGCAATGCACGTCCGTAATCTTGCCCCCCGTCTCCTCGAACAGGAGCATCGCACCCGCGTGATCCCACACCTTGGCGTGGCGGTCTCGGCGCCTGTAGACCCAGACCGTCGTGTTCCCCAGGCCCATGGCTAGGGCGGCCCAGCGCAGCACCCACGGCACGAGGTCGCTGCCCGGGAACGGTGCGCCGAGGGTCTCGGCGACGACGCCGTGGACGCCGTCGAGGGCGGAGTCTACTATCGTTGTGCAAGTCACGAAGCGGATGTCTTGACAGCATGAACTACGAGGTTGGGGCTGCAATCTCCGGGGGTGGACCTCGTCGACGTCCCCGTGTATCGGACGGACAAAGGCGCCGTGGCCTCGCACCGCGAATGCGATGCATCCTGCTCCGGCTGGGTCGACGTGCTCGTTTCTCAGGGGTGCCTTCGCATCGATGGAGGTGTTCGGACAGCCGACCACGCCAACCGTCTGTCTGCCGTCGACCAGCAGCCCGATGTTGATGGCGTAGAGCTCGCCCCTCACGTACGTCTTGGTCCCGTCGATGGGATCAAACACCCAAGTCCGCCCCGAGCGCGTAGGACTTGTTGCGCCGCACTCGTCAATGAGATCGCACATGTGCTCTCTGGTCGAGGGCAAGGTGCACGGCGAGGCTGAATCCCGGCCATTCGCCACCCGCCGCAGAAGCTGCCAAACTCTCTCCAGAAGCGTCGCATTCTCCCTCAGCGAGGATGCATCCTCCTCTCCGACAAACGCGTCGCCAGGAAACGCGTGTTTGAACGTCGCAATGAGCAGCGCCTGGATGGCAAAGTCGGCGACTGTGACTGGGCTGAGGTCTTCCTTTTCAATGACGCCCTTGTCGCTGGAGGAGATGATGGATTGGCTGAGCTGAGAGGCTTCTTGGAGGGCCGCAAAGGCCACGGCGAGCTCTTTTGCATAGGGGCTGTCCATGGCGAAAGTAAAGTGTTTTGTGACGCATTTGGCCTGTGCTGGCTGGTGTGATTCGTGCACTGGAGTCGTCCCCCCGATTGAGGCAAAACCCGATACATGCATGCTTCGCCATCTAGCGGGTCCACAATTCACGGTCTTTGGGTCGTGACCTCGACTTCACTTCTTCAACCACCGAGCATCTCCGAGCAGCTCCCCTGGGAAGTCGATGCGCCAGCAATAGCGGAATTCTACGACATGAATCGCGCCTCGCCATCATGCCCGATGCAAAGGCTGGCCTCGATCCCGCCGCCATAACACCCTTACCAGGGCAGGAACCATTCACGGTGGAACCATGCATTCGTGACATGCTCAGGACGCGGTTCTGCCCGCCAGGGTGCATCTTCATCGTCGAGGGAATCAATTGCATTTCCATGTCAGAGACAGGGCGATGGCAGACGATTCGGCTCCTCGTGGGCGACGGCGAGTTCTGCATCCAGGCGCTCCTGGGTGGGGAGATGCACCGCTTCGTGGAGTCCGGCGAGCTGTTTGTCGGGTGCTACGTGCGCGCCCAGAGGCTGAGGCTCAAATCGCGGCGCATGCGGGATCGAGCCTCGCGTAAGAGTACAGGCAAGTGGATGGTGTATCTGGAACTTCACGATATTGTCGCTGTTGGACGGAACGATTCTTACCGCGCCTTGGCCCGGAGCAAGGAAACAACCAGTGGGAAGAACAAGCTTGTGAAGGAGCCTGAAAATGCCATCCATGCACAAGGCAGACCGGGTCACGGGCCTTTAAAGCACCAGCGCATGAATACCACGGCTCCTGACGATGACGATGACGAGGACATGGTAGACGCGTTTGAAGCATTTGACACCATGGCGTTTCCGGCCCCCAAGCCAAAGTCACAGACCCCCAAACAAGAGCAACGGCACCCTCCAAGGTCGCCATCGAAGGAGCCGTCCGCCAACTCTAAAAATGTGCCCGTTATCCACCCGCGCGACTGGCACGACCCCCAAACGCCCCTGAGGCTCACCACGCTCCGCTCCATACCCAATCTGCCGTACGCGCAGAACTGGTCCTGCAACATCCTCGCCGTCATCGCGTCCCTCTCCGCCGTGGAGCCCTCGCATCTCCCGCCGTATAAGCAGCGGACTGCGCGGATTGCCGACCCGTCGACCGCAAAGCAAGTTCATCTGACGGTGTTTCTGGACCCAGAGCAGTTTGCGCCGGCCGTGGGGAGTGTCGTCTTACTGGTGGGTGTCAAGAACCACCGATTTGACGGCGGTAGCCTGAAGAAGTATGCTAGTGATGGCAAGGGCGGCGGGAGGTGGTGGTTTGAGAATCCGTCGGAGTTGGGCTGGTGCGACGTGGCGGGGGTCTCACGGTGGTGGGCAGAGATGGAGAAGAGTGAAGGCAAGGAGACTTGATGGCTGAAGGGAGTCGATAGATGTGCTCAATGAGAGCAATACTATGTGGTCTTGAAGCCCGCGCAAGAATATGTCGCGCTGTCTGGCAAAATGCCGAATCTTGGAGTACGATGGCCCCTCGAGGCATGAAGACTTTGGATGAATTGCGTTTTATTCTTGACGAATGGTACCCATCATGGAGGGGGTTCAACGGCCGTAATTTAACTTCAGTTGCGTTTAAAACCCGACAAACAACTTGCTTCAATTACCAGATACCTGCAGCCATTAGTGTGACACCTTGGTGGGTCGCGCCTCGGTGGGTCGCGCCTCAGTCTGGTAAGAGAGTCGCGGGAGGCAGAGCGGCGTAAGGGCCGCTGTCCATTAGTAGTTTAGTGGTACATGCCACTGAGCCTGGGCCGATCTGTCAACCTGCGAGTCTGCCTGTATATATGGCTGGTGCGGCGCAGGAAACGAACATATATATGAAAGAAAAAGAAAAACAAAAAGAGAAGAAAAAACAAACCCCCCAAAAGGCCTCCGTATTCTTTGCAGCATCTAGCATTGAGGCTTCCTTCCAAGTGCTAGTCTTATCGTTGAAATGGATAAATGAGGATTGATGGTTCCGTATCCAGCCATAGCCTTGTCCGCGTCCGAGCACAATTGCAGAAGCCATAGTGACTCTACAGGGACGTGCAGCCGGACGGAGGCTAGTTACAGTGGTGCCGCACCTTATCTGGGGGCCGGGCCTTGCTTTTTCAGTGAGCCCTGGCAGGCTGGCAGCCCTAGGACCTTCATCGTAGCGCGTGAGATTGATTACCACAGTCATGATGAAGACCGGCCATTGCCTGTTCTAGAAATACCAGGTCGTTCTTGACAGTCTGACGCAGTGGATACGATGCAGTATAATTATAGCCGGTGCTCGCTGTGCCTCTCGCCAAGATATACCACCCGCTTGGGGCCCCCCATTAATTTTACGAGATTGCCCCTTGCTCGAAATCCTTTCCGCGGCGGCTGCGAGCATGAGTAACAAACACGTCGAATAAAATGCCAGCAACGGCCGCATCGCACGCAACCTGTCGCTGAGACAGCGCATTCACTCCTTCATGACACTCGTTGACCCCCTCCCTTTACTCCATACCCGTTCACCCACCGCCATGGCTCGCCTCGCTGTCCTCGCCGCTCTGGCCAGCACCACCGTCGTGGTCGCCGCCGACAGCACCACTGTCGTCTCTCTTCTCGTGCCGGTGGTCCAGCCGGGGCTGAAGTTGACAGGCTCCGTCGTCGGAGCCGAGGCCGACAAGACGACCTACGTCGTCGGCTGTCAGAGTGCTGACAAGGGCTGCGACTTCGCGAGCTCATTTACCATGGTGCAAGGCCCCTCCACGGTTTCGGAGAGCTTGGTCTATACTCAAACCCTCGACGACCCTGTAGTCGTATTGTAAGTGCATATGGATGGACAAGAGGGGGACATGGGTCGGCAGGGCGGTAAAGCTAACGTGTTGTCCGCGATAGCACTCAGCACATCTCCTGTGTCCTGAACTCCAAGGCGAATACTGCCCAGTGCAGCGGCGGCCTGACAGCGTCTACCTTGTCTGTAGGAGATGAGCAGCACTCGTTCAACGACGATATTCCCGAGTATCTAGATAACCTGTCTGCCGTCACTGTCACGGCCGGCGTCGAGAAGATGTCTGGAGGTAACTCCGATGCCACCCCCGGCGCGACCAAGTCTGCTGGCCAGGCCTCGGCGACAGCGACCGGTGGCGGCGAGTCCAAGACTACGGCGGCTGCTACGGGCAGCAAGACCGGTGATGCGACGGAGACTGGCACAAGGGGGTCTGGTGCGGCATCCACGTCGCCGGCTACCTCGACGGCGACGAATAAGGAAAATGCTGGGCCCAAGGCGACGCAGAATGCTGTCTTGGCTGGTCTCGTCGGTGTGATTGGTGGGGGGTGCCTTGCTCTTTTAAGTATCGGTCGAGTGCTGGAGCATCTTGACGAGGGATAATTTCCCGAGCCGGGTTGGGTGTGCCTTTTGAATGCAAGCGATGGAGCGACGTTTGTTCCAGAGTGCATAAATATGTTGCATAATATACGTCAAAAGCGTAGGCTCTACTGTAACTTGCTCTATCGGGTATTTAGTGGCTTATCTACGTGACAAAGTACTACAATAAAGACGCCTCGCTCGAAGCTTTGCAGATCTTGAGGGTAAACCGTCTGTGTCTTCCTGTGTTCATTACGTTTAATCGGACGGCTCCTTCAACAGTCCTTGGATGCTAATTTAAAAATGCATTTAAAGTAGCAACAAGTGGATAGTAAACTCCATGCCACTTCCTAGCCGCACACTGTGGATCAAGGATGGCCCGACCGCCGACCTAAGCTCAATCAAATCCCCCATTCTCACCGTCGCTGTTCCGCCTCAACTTGATGGAACGAAAAGAAGAGAGGTCCGATTTTGTAGGTAGATAGCTTTATTCATATTGTTTGTTGGTAGCGTGGAAAAAGCCGTTCCTGATGGCGGAATCCACTGCGGGGGAAATCGTGGGTGGAGTTGGAAAGCCCCGCGACGCCAAAACGGTCGACGCGTCTGGTGAAGCCGAGCGCGAAGGCGAAGGAGACGACAAGAATTGAAGACGACACGGCCACGAAAGCGACAAGACGACCAGCAACTCGAACGACACGGGCATCATCCACAGAGACGGACCCAGAATATATAGAGAATACTAAGGAAAGCCCCGACAGTGACACTAGCAAGGTGCTCCTCCTCAGGGTACTAGAACAATTAAAGGAATTGAAGGACGCGTCGGTGAGACAACAAGAGTTAATCGGCGAGTTGCGAATTCAGGTTGGGGAAACTCAGCGAGAACTCCGAGAGACTAAGGAAGAACTTCGAGAGACCAAGGAAGAGCTTCGAGAAACCAAGGATAAGCTTAGAGAAACCAAGGTTGAACTCCGAGAGGCTAAAGACGAACTCAAGCATACAGGGGAACAACTGGAGATTATCGCCGCGACCTGCCCAATCCAGCGCAAGGGTTTCTTACGCCGATGTTGCTCGTACTCCGCCTGGTAGTCAACCTAGCAACATACGATCACTGTCATCAGCCAATTCAGCACCATCGACCCTGACCGACACGCTCTACTGCACTATCGATACCTCCAGGGTAGAAGAAGCGGAACGCAATAATACCATCCGTGGGCGCCATTCGGAACCTAATCGAAGCGGAAGCCAGAGAGAAGTTAAACCAACCGAGCTGGCGGTGCCGTGCGGTGACCTTGGATCGCAAGAGTGCCCATCGCGTCAGGATCGCCTGCCGCGATGATGAAGAACATCGAATAGTTAAAGAAGCAGCTGAGGCCAAGGTCCCCACTGGTGCTCGGGTTCTACGAGATGAATTATACCCCGTTAAAGTAGACAACGTTAATCGCCTAGCGGTCCTTAATGAACTAGGTGATGTACGTGATGAGGCAACCACGACCTTCAGTCGGGAGAACGACGTACAGGTAGCGAAGGTGGCATGGTTAAGTAGGCGCGATGCCCACAAGGCCTATGGATCAATGGTGGTATACATGACGAAATCTTCAGATGCTAAGAAGGTCCTCCACGACGGATTCTTCTACGCCGGAGGCGAATCAGGCTACACCGCCCCCCTTCGAACGCCGGTCTCGTCCGGAACAGTGTTACAATTGCCAAGAGGTAGGGCACAAGGCGTTCCGGTGCTCCAAGCCACAGGTATGCGGCAAATGCGCTAGAGAAGGGCATCACCACAGCGTATGCACTGAAATAGTCCTGAAATGTGCACTATGTGATGGCCCACACGAAGCGTTCAGCAGAAGCTGCCGGAGACTCTTCCCTACTCCACCATGAATAAGCCATTCCAAGTGGTCCAACTTAATGTCAAGAAGCAAGGGAGCGATACAGGATAGCTTAATGAATGACGAGGAACTGAGTGATGCGGCGGTAATCTTAATTCAAGAACCGCAGGCAAGAAATATTTGGGGCCGCCTCTTACAACACCTATGACACACCACAAGTGGACGAAGATGACGCCATCGACCTGGAGTGAAGGACGATGGGCGATTAGGAGCATGCTGTGGATTAATATGAGCTCGAGGCAGAACAATTACAGACCGATTCACCAGACCTAACAGCGGCTATTATACACCTCGAAGACAGGCAGGTACTGGTAATATCGGTTATATTGCGGGGAAGGACGACCGACGCCTTGAGCAGTGCATGTACAAACAATACGCAGACTTATATTGGAAGCAAGGAGACGGGCAGGGAAGCCAGTGGATATGGTGGTGGCAGGAGATTTCAACCGCCATGACCAGCTCTGGGGAGGTGATGGAGTATCCCTGGTCCGACAAGGTGAAGCGGACCAGGTTATTGACCTTATGGGAGACTTTTCTCTCAAAAGTTTGCTGCCTCGCGGTACCAGACATGGCACGACGAACATACGAATCGACGATTGATCTCGTTCTAGGCATCGGAAGAGCTATCTGAATCCCTGATTAAGTGCACCACCCACAGGACAGACCACGGATCGGATCACTGCACAATTGACACTAGCTTCGACATAGCTATCCCAGATCGCCCTCACCAACCCAGGTTGCTCTTTAAAAATACACCGTGGAATAAAGTAGAATCCCAAGATACGTCAGACGCTAGAGACTACACCCATGGTTGGGAGACGTGCAGGAGGACACCAATAATCTAATGTCGGCGGTGATGGACGCTGTGAATAGCTTGACACCAATTGCAAAACCAGTGTCCATATGCCAAACGATGGTGGACGAATGACCTCACACAATTACGGAACATCTACACGCACTGGAGAAACAGGCTAGGTCGCAACGCCGCGCAGGGGGATCTAAGCCACGAACTGGAAGACAAGCCAGGAGGTGCGGCCAGCAATACCATGAAGCCATTCGACAGCAGAAGAAGAAGCACTGGGAAGACTTCCTCGCGGACAACGACAACATCTGGCAGGCAGCTAAATACATGAAGACGAGTAACGGGAACCGCGTTCGGCAAAGTACCACCGCAGTTGAAGAGATCAGATGATACGCACACAATCAACGCAAAGGAACAAGCGGATGAGCTATTGAAAACTTTTTCCCTCCACTCCCGGAAAACATTGACGAAGAAGGTGTTAGACCCGAGCGCGGATCCGCAGTCCAGATGCCCAATGTCACCATTAGAGGAGATTGAACGACAACTATTTAGGGCGAAATCGTGGAAGCTCCAGGAGAAGATGGGCTCCCAGTGATAGTATGGAAACAGGTTTGGCCAGTAGTCAAAGAATGGATCTTATCGATCTTCCAGTTGTCGTTGGAAAAGGGGATTTTACCGCATCAATGGCGACATGCAAAGATCATACCACTCAAGAAACCTAACAAGGCCGACTATACCATCGCCAAGGCATGGAGACCGATTTCGTTACTCTCGACTCTTGGAAAGGTCCTCGAATCCGTCATCGCAGAAAGAATATCACATGCTGTAGAGACATTTGGCCTACTACCAGCTAATCATTTTGGAGCCCGAAAGCAGAGATCATCGGAGCAGGCGCTCATGTTACTACAAGAACAGATCCATTATGCGTGGAGGGCAAAGCGAGTACTCAGCCTCATTAGCTTTGGATGTGAAAGGAGCGTACAACGGAGTTTGTAAGGAGCGGCTTATCCAAAGGATGAGAACTAGAGGCATTCGCGGAAAAGGTAACGCGTTGGGTGGAAGCCTTCTGCTCATCTCGCAGCAGCTTACGATCCAGGTTAACGGACAAACGATCGGAATCTCAAGACTTACCACAGGCTGGGCTACCGCAAGGTTCTCCTCTATCACCCAATCTTGTTTCTCTTCTTCAACGCAGATCTGGTCCAGAGAAAGATTACGTGGAACGGAGGCTCTATTGCATTTGTTGATGACTTCACAGCCTGGGTTGCGGGTCCAACAAGCGAAGGATAACCGTGAAGGAATCAAGGCCATCATCGACACGGCACTTGACTGGGAGAAACGAAGCGGCGCAACCTTTGAGGCAGAAAAGACAGCCATTATCCACTTTACGAAGAGCGAGTATAAGAGCGACTCTGAAGCTTTCACTATTAAAGGACAGCAGGTACAACCAAAAGCATACATCAAAAATCTTAGGTCCTTATCATGGACTCGCGGCTGAGATACAAGGAACATATTGCTAGAGCGGCAACAAAAGGGCTCGAAGCGGCAATGGAACTCAAGAGGCTGAAGGGCCTTTCGCCGGCAACAGCACGCCAGCTATTCACCGCAACGGTAGCCCCGGTGGTGGACTATGCATCCAATGTCTGGAGACATGCTTGTATCGATAAGAGAGCCAAACTACTAGATCGAGTACAGAGAATGGGCGCTCAAGCCATCACAGGCGCATTCAGAACCGTGGCGACGAGCGTTGCAGAGGCTGAGGCACACATTAGTGGCGTCCAGGAACGCCTGCAAAAGCGGGCGATGAAGCTCTGGATTGAACTGCACGCTCTACCTGATAGCAATCCTTTACGAAGAGAAGCGTCTAGGATGCTGAGAGTATGGAAGAACGGCTTCCAGTCACCATTCCAGCAGGTAGCGATAACATTCAACTCTACAGCACTAGACCATCTGGAGACCATCCAACCATTTACTCTCGCTCCTTGGGAGAAGAGAATCCCGGTTAAAATTTCAGTAGGTGAAGAAACGAGAATCCAGCAAATTAATATGGCCTGCGCGGTGCGGGTTGCGGTAAGCAGCTCCTCACGGAATGGCATAGTTGGAGTCGGGTGGATGCATTGAAGCCCCTGAGTCGCCTGCCAAAACCTTCTCCTTTACGCTAGGAACGAGGACAGAACAGAACCCCTACTCCGGGGAACTAGCAGCAATGGCCTACGCGGCACGAAGGGCGCTTCTAGAGACACACGATCACGACATCATCATACTCACTAGCAACAAAGCTGCTGCACTCGCAGTACAACCAACCCCGACAACAATCAGGACAGGAGTATATTCGTAGCATTTATTACTCCGTGGACATTCTACGATCTCGAAGCAATAATGTTATCATAAGTGGATTCCATCAACCGCTAAGAACGAGCTATTGCTGAAAGCAAAGGCGGAGGCGAAAGAAATGACGAGACATGCAGCATCACCAGATAAACAATTCCCGGTGATGCGATCGACCTCGATGAGCATCGCAAGTTTGAAACTCCCCGTCATAGATAGACTACCCGACAAAGTTGGGAAGTACTCGAAGCGAATCGACCAAGCATTGCCCGGGAAGCACACAAAGATGATATAGGACCAACTCAGTCGCAAAGAGGCCACGGTGCTTGTTCAATTGAGGACAGGCATGATCAGATTGAACGACTACCTGCACCGAATTCAGAAAGCACCCTCCGAATTATGCGCATGTGGACGAACTCGAGAGACAGTGGAGCATTTCCTCTTCACATGCAGACAGTGGACAGAACAACGCAGGATACTACTAGAATGCGCGACAGCACAAAGAGGCAACCTATCCTTCCATCTTGGAGGAAAAGCGTTATCCGATAATCACGACTGGAAGCCAAATATGCGAGCCGTAAGAAACACCATCAAAATATGCAATAGCGACCGGCCGGCTAGACGCCAACTAGCCCCTTCCCCCCCCCCCCCCCCCCCCCCCCCCCCCCCCCCCCCCCCCCCCAACCCACCCCATCATTATCTCACCGCTAACCCGACACCCTGCCAATAGCAGGCGGCCGCTTCAGTTGCCGTAGATAGGATGCTGAACACTTAAAGAATGGCCTTTAAGCAGGGTCTGCTTAGTAAAATTTTATCGCGTGGAGGTTAGTAGAATTGGAGAGGGGTCAACAGAAAGAGGCCAGAACTGGATGCATAATCACAAGGGCTTCGACGAGAATAGGACGCAAATTTGAGGAGGGGACGATGTAATTAGCAAATAGCTGCCCTCCTGGCTTAGGTCATCGGGCCGTAATAGACTCTGTGTGTGTGTGTGTGTTCCGCCTCAAGACTTGGCATCCAGTATATGGTATACTTGGAAACGACCATGACACAGCTAGTTGCCGTGGCTTTGTATGACCGAGATCGCTTCTCTCGAGGAAGCGCCCGACAAATTTTTGGCTATGAGGCTTACCACTGGGGCATAGTCGTCATGCCCCAGGTAGGCCAAGGGCAAGACTGCCAGGCCTTTGACGCCACCGACGCTTCTGATGTCGACCCCGTTACGTTCCGGATGACGAACCCTGCCATGGACTGGTGGTTCCGTACCAAGGAGAGCGTCGACCTCGCACTCGATGCTAAGTTGCTTGGGCGTATCGTCATCGGGCAGGTGCCAGATGGGATATCGACCGCTGAGCTCGGGGGCTTTTTTGCGAGAGTTCCACTCCCAGTCAAGAATACGCATCCGCAACAGAGCTGCGTGACGTGGGTCGTGGGCGCCATCCAGAGCCTCCAGAAGCAAGGCTGGGCACGCCAATTTGACCTTGATCAGTTCAAGAACTCGGCGCTCTCTTATGCGGACGACAGGATGCGAGGACCGGATTCGACTGAACCGAGTGTCAAGCACTACAGCGTTTAGAATTAAGGCTGCGGGATGCATGGAATTGCCCGTTTCGGTACATGCGTGGGAGATTCGTTGGAATTGTTGGGATGGACGGTGATGCAGCGGCAAGTGTTACAATACTAGAGAGCATGGAGGCAAACCAATAGACGAGGGAGCTGTTCCAGGACATCCTGGCGATAATTCCCACGTAGGTGAATTTCCCTAAAGGATCCCTACCCGCGGTGCTCGATCTTCTGACTCGGTGCATTTGACAAGTGGCTCTTTTTCAAAATACATAAATGGCATTGTCTTTCTGGTCCCGCTCCAGTGAGTAAAAGCGACAAAATCATCACTGAGACCCAGAAATTGAGCCTCGGGAGGCTTCTGTTCCCTCAGAGGTACCTGGATGCATCTCCCAGCCACATCGTTCTACGGACCCTGCCGCGGACGTCCATCTCCAAATTATCGTCTCGAATACGGCGACTATTCTCAATCATCGGCTGCTAAACTATCGAAGCATTGATCGGCAGCAACAATATCAGCCTGGGCATGGCGAGAGGAGAAAGGAATGATCTACTGTTAAACCAAATCATCCTTTACGCTAGCTAGCAATGATTTTGAACAGAGATCTGTTGCTACTAAATAGGTGATGTGCACATGATAGCCTAATACATTGGCACTCTTTGAGGGTATGAAGGGTCTGTGACTCGATTGCGGACTGAAAATTCTCTGAAGCGGTTGTGACGGATCGAGAAGCTGTCAGTTGGCATGGCCTCCTCACCAAACTCATCCACTTGGGTGGGATGTACTCATCGCCGGCTGCCTTGAGCTGATGGGATGTGTGAATTGTGGTAATTGCCATTTCTTGGCGGACAATAAATTGGCAGATCAAATGTGGCGAGTCTTTAACGCCGAGATAGGCTGGCGAACCATTCTGTCGGAGCTCTTGCGGCAAAACATACATGACGGGGATTTCAAAGAGGACATGCCATTCCATGAGGTATTAGACGCAGGCTTCACATCCTCCACCACTGCACGCTGACGGATGAAATCAATGTATGGCCCAGGATCAGCAGAGCTCATGTTTGACCACATTGTCGAAACCACAGACTCGGATATGTGCCAAGGCTCTTCCTGGAGGGAACGAGGAAAAGCGACGACGCAGCGATGAAGTGTTTAGTGTATCCGCCGCCTCATGAAATCCTGCATCGGTCTACACAGCGTCTGATATTGATGCAGCCATCGGCTATCGCCATAATCGACGCTTCGCTCGAAACGAAGCTCAAGGACGTCCGCAGCAACAGGGGTGTCAAGGCTTGGATCAGGTATTGGGTTCAAGTTCGGAAGAAACGCTTCGCCTTTCCCTTTCCGGTGCTGCAAAGGTCCTTGCTCCTATCTCGCTGCGTGTAGAAGCACCCGCAGACAGCCCTGGGTGTGGACGACATTATTTCATCAACAAAGCGATGAACACTCCGTTCGCTGCTGGGACTGGCTCCAAGAATAGTATTGGCCGTGCCAGAGCCAACTCCACCTCATGGCTCAGTGAGCTCTGGAGCCATTGTGCTGACGCTGAGTCGGCGACTTCCAGCCTCTAGATAGCATAGCAGGGCAAAATAACAATGCGGTTGGAACATGGCTCTCACTAGCCCATGCAGTCGTCATCTCCACGAGTCGTCGAACCCCGATAATGGAGCAGCGCTGTAGCTGTGCGATGTAACAACAGTGGAGAGCGATTGGGAGGAAAATTAATTAACAGGCACAGTGGTGGGGGAGGCATGGTGGACTGGCACAATGGCTGGTGTTCATGGCTACAGAGGGGACAAGCCACCTTTGACTGGACCTGAACAGCGCCAGTGGCCAGTTGGTAGTTGCGGATATGCTGCAGCCACAGTGGCAGATACCAGGTACCACCACCTGAATGAAATTGAAAGAGCCGAGCCAAGGTGTCATGATAAGTTCATCCACTGACAGGCCTGCAAGATGCCGCACACTGCCTACCCGGCAGGATAGGTGGGGGAACGCCCCAATCAAGGCAGTGGGGAGCTCCCGCCAACCGCTAACCGGCCGGGGCCCCAGGCGAGCGGGGCCCTGGAGATAGCCACTGTAGCACCCGACGGCGTCACTCTGGCTCTGCACCGCTCTGCGACTGCAAGTGATCTACAGTGTGCGGGGGGTTGGCTGGTTACATAGTGCTGTAGCTTCGAGCTTACCTCTCCATTGACAGTGGCAATCATTGTCCCCCCAGCTGCCAGCTGCCAGCACAGAGCAAACAGCACAAGGGAGCAAACAGCACAAAGGGCCACACCGGACATATAAGCTCGGCCCCTCTGGTCCCTCGCCTGGTCCCTGGTTCCCATGACGGCTTCATACTTCTCCCACCGAGACCAATTGACCTCCCTGCCACCATGAATCTCAAATCCTGCCTGGCGCTGGTCTCTCTGGCGCTGGCTCCAGCGTCGGCCCTGTGGCCTGTCCCACGACACTTGACCACCGGCAATCACACCCTCTTCATCGACCAGACGCTGAAGATAACCTACAATGGAAGCCCCGTGAGTTCGACCCTGGCCGGCCGCCACCGCCAAACCCCCATCTGCATCCTACCGCTGACCTGTGCTCCTTGACCGACATGTAGGTCTCATACACGGCCGGCTACGCCCCGCCCAGCGGCCCCAACTTCAGCAGCGCCACCATCGTCCAAGGCGGCATCTCTCGCGCCCTCGACTCCATCTTCCAGTCCGGCGTCGTCCCCTGGATGCTGCGCCCCCGCGGCTCGGACTTTGAGCCGTCTCTCCAGGGCGTCAAGCGCGTCAGGTCGCTGAAGATCACCCAGACGGGCAAGGACACCAAGGACACCTTCAAGCCAGTTGCCGGCAAGGTCGACGAGTCGTATTCGCTGACCCTCAGCCTGGCCGGAGACGCCTCCATCGAGGCCGTGTCTTCCACCGGAGTGCTGCGCGGCCTGGAGACGTTTGCGCAGCTGTTCTTCAAGCACTCCTCCGGGACCAGCTGGTACACGCAGGAGGCGCCCGTGTCTGTCAAGGACTCGCCCAGGTACCCCCATCGCGGCCTTCACCTCGACGTCGCCCGCCACTGGTTCGCCCTGGACGACATCCGCCGCACCATTGACGGCATGAGCATGAACAAGCTCAACATCCTGCATCTGCACATCACCGACACCCAGTCCTGGCCCGCTCGAGATCCCCGCCCTGCCTCGAACTGGCTTGAGAAGGGCGCCTACCACAAGGGACTCACGTACTCGCCGCAAGACATTGCTTCCCTCCACGAATATGCCGTCCACCGCGGGGTGCAGATTGTCCTGGAGATCGACATGCCCGGCCACGTTGGCATCGCCGACGCCTACCCCGGCCTCTCGGTCGCGTACAACAAGAAGCCGTACGACTGGTACTGTGCGCAGCCTCCGTGCGGCTCCCTGAGGCTCAACAACACCGACGTCGAGGATTTCCTCGACACGCTGTTCGACGACTTGCTGCCGCGCCTCAGCCCCTACACGTCGTCCTTCCACACCGGCGGCGACGAGTACAAGGCCAACAACTCGCTGCTCGACCCCGCGCTCAAGACCAACGACGAAACCATCCTCCAGCCAATGCTGCAGAGATTCCTGGATCACGTAACAACAGATCAGGAAGCGTGGCGTGACGCCTTTGTCGGGGAGGAGGTTGGTCCGCCAAGTGGATGGGGAAAACGCGACGGGTTGGAGGAAGTCGTTATCCAGTCGTGGTTAGGGACAGGGGGCCACAAGACGCTCACCGAGGCTGGCCACCAGCGGTCATTTGACACCAAGCTATGACTTTTACGTATGGGCCTTCACCCTCCCGCCCCTCCAATTGACATCCCTAAACGACAGCTGCTATGGGCATCCAGTTACCTCGACTGCGGCCGCGGTGGCATTCATCGGACTACGAGCAAGGTGCCCCTTCCAGAACGAATACCCCTTACTCGAGGTGCCAGACCACCAGAAACTGGAAACTCATCTACTCGCACGACCCGGCCGAGGGCCCCTCTCCGAAAAGGCCGCCAAAGAACGTCCTCGGCGGCGGAGCTAGCGTGTGGACCGAGACCATTGACACGACCAGCCTCGACACCATCGTCTGGCCGCGTGCGAGCGCCGCGGGCGAGATCTGGTGGTCGGGCAGGACGGACGAGCACGGGACCAACAGGTCGCAGACGATGCCCGGCCGAGAGACTGTCGGAGATGAGGGAGAGGATGTTGGCGAGGGGAGGTTAGGGGCGCGCCGTTGGACGCAGTTGTGTGTGACCAGGCCGATGTTGCCGACTGTGGGGGCTGGTACTGTGTGAGGAGTGGGTTATAGGACGGGGGTTTGAGGGCAGTATTTATTGCGTTTATCGCTTCAGTCATAATTCAAAAATCATATGCATATAGAGCGCTGCTTGGTATTGCTCAATGTTGCTAGCTAGAGCGAAGATGGAATGCCGTGCCAAAGTTTGGTCCCTATATCAACGCCAAGTCGCGGCCATCCCACCAACAGACGTGAATCTGCCACACTAATTCATACAGAGTAACGCGCTCACAAACATCCACGGGGCAGACCCGTCGACTGTACACATGCCTACGCCTGCCCAAACTGGTCCCGCGCCTTCTGCATCGCCTCTCGTAGCGGCCGCTCCCTCGTCTCGAAGCCTTCGGGATCCTCCTCCGCCATCTTCTTAAACTTGTCGACGCCATATGCAAACTCCTCGCCGCTCGGCACCGTCAGCCCCTTGCATACCGCGGGTCTCTTTGCCGATTACATCCCACCAGGCATACATGTGCGGGAACGTCTCAATGTCGATGCCGGCGACGGGGGCGGCGTTGACGAGCGTCCAGACCGGCAATGTCTGCCACACTATATCGGCCCCACTGCCGGCGCCCAGCGAGGAAAGTCCCTTTCTGACAGGCGGGCTTCGAGCACGCTGTATAGGCGCTCTGTTTCGCTGATGAAGCGGTACGTCGGGAAGGCGTGGCGCTCAGGTGCGAAAGCGGTAGGTAAAAGAGTTGGCATGGGCTTGGTGGCTAGATTGACGGTTAGTGATATTTACGAATATTGCTCCTTTTCAGAGCAGCGTCATCATCATACGAAGATTGCCGTGCTGCCACGCTAACCACTGATCAGCCGTGGATTCCTCCAGCGGATCCTCAAACGAGATCTTGTGGTCCGGGTCGAAATGGCGCGTGAGGTAGTTGATGATGGCCAGACTCTCCATAATGGCGAAGCTGCCCTTATCATGGTCGACCAGAACTGGGATCTTCGCACTGGGGCTGAGCGCTGTGAACCACGCCTCTTTCTGGACTTTTTGGAGGATGTTGATGCTATGCGCCGTGTACTCTAGGCCGTACGCCTCCTTGAGCTCCTCTAGAACAATGGAAACCTTCAGGCCTGTGTAGATGCTCGTTTTAGCAAAGTGGAGACTGTGCAACTGGAGTAATGAGAGTTACCGTTTGGGGTTCCGAATGTGAGGAGTTCGAGCCCTTGTTTGGCGAGGAAGCCGGATGGTGTGTTGGACGTCATTGCAGGAGTCTTTGTCAAAAAATAGTCCATATACTTGACTATATTTTACGACATTGATGAGTCTTCTGGCAGTCGAAGATAATGGTATGGTGGTATTATTTATATCGCTTTCATCACTCCATCATTCTTGCTCTATTTCTCTATTAATAGTGAGGCCTTAGTGCTGATACACAAGCAATCTACGCCCAATAGCACAAAATAAAGCAGTCCACAGATACCGGATGTCGGAGTTGGGGGCCAGGAGTTGATCCTCCGCTCTGCATCCGCATATCTCGAGCCAAACATAGTGCGCTTATAAATCATGTTCGAAATAGACGAGGCCATTACTAAAGGAGATTACTGGTGCCTAGAATCATGTTTGTCATTGCTTTGGCTGGGGTGCAGTTGTCGGCAATCCGACTTGTCCGAGGCTTGCGGTTGTGGTCAACCATTCGGTGGTCTTTTGATAATGATACATCGAGTATACTTCCTAGAGACAAACACAATGACTGGTGCAATGCACTCTATGCCTTGTTTACCTGCAACCCGTCCCTGATGACTTGCACCAGCAACCTCTCAATCGCAGGGCCCTGCGGCCGCGATTCTTACATCCGTTCAGTGAATCGAGGTTTGCCTCCGTAATTGACCAAGACACTGGGCTCAGTCTCGCTGAGGATCAAATAAGAATCGTCCCCGATTCTAAAACCCAGCGCGTCGAATACGGCGTCGGCGCCGCTGGTGGCTTTCACCTCAGTTATCCAGCTTTTGTCGGTGTTGACAAACAGCGTGGTGCCGAGCGCGGCGTGGTTCCACGAAGATGCCGCTCTGGGCTAGTTTAAGGACTTCCCCAGGCTATTGTGGATTTTGCGGCACTCAAAGAAGGATGAGTTATGAAAGTGCGTTCATTTCTGGTTGGGTGGATGTTTGAATGGCTGGGGCTGTTGAACGCAATTGCGAGCTGGGTGATGAATTGGTTGAGTCTGCGCGAAGGCGGACTGAGGCGCGTTTCACGCCCTGTGTGAGAAATAGAGAGACGCGCAGGAGCTTAATATCCGACTGGGCATCGGCGAGTCCAATTCGGATATTCTTTCATCACCCAGCCTGACATCGCCGAATCTTCTTTCTTGGTTTCTTGGGGACTGGGGCAGCACATACCAAGACATCGACATGACATTTGATCATGAGCACATGACAAAGTTTGTTATTTCACAGGTCTAAGATGCTATTGGAGAACACATCAAGTGGAATATTCCTATGATCTCTCTTCATTCATGACGCTACTCTGCTGTAGCATCGACATAGTGTTTCATCCTCCTGTCTCCCTAATTTGATCATGTCCAGATGAAACCTGTAGTGGAACGAGTCCCTAAAAGAGCTACATCTAGCCCATGGTTTTAAAGGGTTAGAGACGAGGCTGGGAGACTAAGGACGTGTCCAACGAGAGCCGACGAGCCCAAGTCTACTGCTGATATCAAGCACTCAGTATGATTTGCCTCGGTGACCTCATTCAGTGTGTGGGAGCTTGCGCCAGTGCCAGTCAAATACACGGTAGCTTGACTTGGCTTGAACTTGAATTGCCTCACTTCGCATCATAAACAATGAAAAGATACATATTATACGTCTTTGTGATGAGCACATGCTTCCGCCTTTGCTGACCAGATGACTGACAGCTACTCTACAGCAGCGAATCCGCTTGCAAATAATGCCTTGACTTTGTCCTGCATTGCCTTCATTTCGTCATGGTAGCTAGGTGTCGCTCCATCGAGACCAATCTGAATCATCTTGTTCGTTGATATATCTAGGGCCTTGAGAACGCCGAACATGATAGGTATGCCAAGAGGTAGGTTATTGAACTTGGTTGTGGATCCGGTGAACGTCCCCATAATATGGCCAAGGGCGTCGAGGGCGTCTTGCGCAGATACCATGACCTGTTTGTCGGCCTGTTCGGTTCGATTACCGAGGCGCTGGACTACGACGGTAGTGCTGGCAATCTGATTCAACAGATTTTGCGTTTGTAAACCAATGGGGATGATGGTAAAGGCATTGCCGTTCCAGCTTTCAAGACTCCTATCCAGGCTAGTTGTGGCTGACCGAACTTTGCTCAAAGAATCGGCTCCATTAATGGCTGTTGGGAACGGAAAGATGCCGGCCTATGAGAGTGTCAGTTATTTGCCAAGGGCGACGGGTAGATAGATAGATCATAGTACACGTCCTCCATGGTCTATTAAGCTACTCGACAGACCTTTTCACCCTCCACTGCCACAGCAGCCTGCGCAAACCCAGTCGCCAAACAGGCAATAGCAGACAGGAGTGTAAACTGCATATCTGTGGTGTTATGGTTGTGATGAAGTCTGCGATGTGTGACAGCCAACCAGTTTAGAGGATCCCGAGAAATATATGAAAGAAGGTGGAACAGTGTAGGCGTGACTATCGGCGAGATATAACTAAGGACAAGAGTATAACGAGCACCACTTCCCTCAGCTATAACTTCCATGCGCTGGAATGTGGGTTATAATTTACAGCTCTGTTGGTTCTGATCAAAGTGCAACAAGCCGCATTTAGCTTAACGCCCATGGGTGGCAAGTCCGGAGCCAAAGTCTAAGTTTGCCTTTACTCCTCCAACGAATTGAAGGCTGCATGAATATTTACTAAAGATGAGAGAACTCTTGTATAACGGCATGTGCCAAACACACTCAGTGTTTTAATGAATGTAGGTCTTGTCAAGTCAACGGGTGAGCTTGAGAGATGAAAAGATTAGACAATAACAATACTGCCCACATTACAATCACAAACAGTACACCCTCTCCATGTTTGCTATGGTTTTCATTTACACAGGCACTCTGTAGCAGATGAGTACCTGTTCATCCCTGCAGCGCAAGAACGGCAGTTATGGTTCACTGTCTCAGAGGAATGCGTAAACGGCAAACTCGGTGGCTTGTGGAGTAGCCATTCTATGCTTCTCTCCCTTGTTTTCTCCCCCAGGCCAATCCATTACCCGCAATTTCACAATGTCTCATACGACGCGGCAAGAGCACATATTACTGATAGGCTTGTGAGACAGATATAGCAGTGAAGAGCGCTCCATGGGACATAGTCTCGATCTAGTTCGAGGCGTACAGTCTGGTATAAGAGTCATATGACTTTGCCTAGTCGTCTTCAGCCAGCCACACAACATTTGGCCGTTTCCCAGTCGGTGGCTTTCATGCCAGTCGTGTGTTCAGAACAGATAGGACATGCCAAGTTGTTGCCCCTTGCATGAACCTCTGAAGCGACCGATGGATGATTCTCCTTTATACCACTCTACTTTTGCACCTCACCACAGCTCCCCAGGTTACATACTACTGTCCGTGAATTGTCCTAGGCAAGTCTGGGGATTCCTTTCGCCGATTGCCCCTCGCTGAAATAATACACTTTTTACCGCATTTTCACTCAGCAATGACAATCTGCCACGACCAAACACAGGCAAACAATGACCAATCTCCGTGGGACTATGCCGACTGGTATCGAGAGCAAGTGGTGCTTTTGACAGGAGGCACAGGCAGCCTTGGTAGCTGTCTGCTCTACAAGCTCGCTCTCCAATTGCCAACAGCGAAGATCTATGTCCTCTGCCGCGGAACCGTTAATGAGGCCGTTCAAAAATGGGAGACCTGTATCCCGGAGCAAATTGATGATATTCTGGATTCTGGAAAGCTCCATTGCATCAGAGGCAACATGAACCAATGAAGGCTTCGGTCTTAGTCAAGATGATCTCCAGCGTCTACAAGAGGAGGTTACCGTCATCATTCATGCTGCTGCCGACATATCACTTGGTCAAAGCCTTCCCGATTCCATTCACAGCGACTGCTTACCCGTCGTGCGTCTTGCTCGTATCGCGCAAGGCCTGAAAAGGCTCAAGCTTTTTGTCCACATCTCTTCGACGTTTGCACAAATGCACCTCCCAGCTGGCATAGTACCAGAGAGTATTGTGAAAGTTGACGACGATGAGCCTCCTCCGGAGAAGCAGTTAGCCTCAATCCTCGCCACAGGAAAGTCGTCGTACGCCCATCACTTTATCACGCCATATGCGCAGGCAAAGTATCTTGCAGAGCGACTGCTGCATCAGTTTGAAGATAGCTTCCCCATTTAAATGGTTCGCCCTTCCAGTATCTCCCCAGCTCTCCAGGACCCTTTCCCTTTCTACGGTCCGGATGGAGCTATCCCTTTACATACATTCTTGGCTCTCGCACTTGAGCGTGGATACAATGTAACGGAAGTCATCAGTGGGCTCCCACAGCAATACATATTTGATGAGATACCCGTCGACCTCGTTGCCAACATCTGCCTACTCCACATGGCTGCTGGTACCTCTGGTATTGTCCATGCGGCTGCGCAGCTCCATTTCCCACTCACAGTCGCCGACTACATCGCAAAGACCCAACAATACGGCCCGACAGAAATTTTCGAGCGGCTGGCCGCACTGGCTATGAGTCAGGGTCAGCCTCGCCAACTACCGCTTGAATTTCATAAGCTGCTGATGGACGAATGGCGGGATTGGATCTTTGACTGCGGACGCTCGAAACACCTATTGGGAACGACTGGTCCTATCGGTCTCTGCGTCCCTCATGAATTTGACGACGTATTTAGGGAACGCGTGCAACGCTGGGCGAAGCGGTTTGCCAGTTATCTCATATAAATTGGCAATATAAGAGATGGATAGCTTGAAATACGGCTAAATAGTATGCTTCTATCATTCTAGTTCCTACGAATAGTGACAGCCGATACTCCCTTCCTACCCATGTGCTAGCTGATAGAAATGAAAAGTACGGATAAATGAATCAGAATTACAGGAAGGGTTAGTCAGACTTCACCTATCCTAGAAACAGAAGTTAGTTTAATTGAAACGAGACCTGCATGGTAGTCGCAGTTCAGTTGGAGACGGCAAAGAGGGCATCCCTTCGAGACTGTTTCAAATGTGGAATGTTTATTGGGCTGATGAGTCGCTTTCTTACCATGCACTAGTGGAGAAGATGTATGGAGTGATAGTTACATGGTCGGCTGGCGCGGTATTACACATATCATGAGTTAATAGAACGACCAATGGTTCCTATCATCTCATGTTTTTCATCCTACTTGACTACACTATATTGTAGGTCAGATACTCCAACAACTACCTACATCCACTACTACCTGTCCGTTGTCTAAATACGTCCAAAATGCACGAGACTGAACTGCCTGGTAGTGATCACTCCCAACAGGCTGGGTATGATCACTGCCTATTGGTGAAGCCATGCATTCAACCAAGGTGTCAGATATGCCATTCCAAGCAAACTTCACCACTCACAGACCCTACATGCCCTCATCCATTGGACATCGGCCAAAGCAGTTCTGCAATTGCAATTGTTGGAATGGCAGTACGCTTATCTGGAGGCATCACATCACCAGCAGATTTTTGGGACCTTCTCATGAAGAAGAAAGATGGACTCTGTGAAGTTCCCGGTACTCGTTACAACATCGACTCATTTTACGGACCAGGAAAGACTCATTCGGTCAAAACTCGTCGGGGTTACTTCCTGCAGGACGATCCTGCGCTTTTCGATGCCAACTTCTTCTCCATTAAAGCCGCTGACGCAGAGCGGATGGATCCTCAACAGCGACAACTATTAGAAGTTGCATGGGAGTGCATGGAAAGTGCCGGTGAGGTGAATTCGAAAAGTAAAGATGTTGGATGTTATGTTGGGGTGTTTGGCGAGGATTGGCTTGACCTTGACAGCAAAGACCCCGAAGCAACAGACAGATATCATGTCTCTAGCACAGGCCAGTTTGCTCTTGCCAATCGGCTATCTTATGAATACGATTGGCGTGGACCTAGGTGATTTTACGTATATTGATGGTATAAAATGGAGAACTGACATTGGTCACAGTATGACAATTCAGTCAGCCTGCTCGTCTTCTTTGGTAGGCCTGCATGAAGCCAGCCGAGCTTTACTTGCCGGGGATTGTTCGTCTGCTATTGTTGCGGGCGTAAACCTTATCTTGAGCCCAACAATGACTTTGGGAATGTCCGATAGCAAAGTGCTCGCCACAAACGGTACCTGCAAAACATTTGACGAAGGCGCGGATGGATATGGTCGGGGCGAAGGCGTCAGTGTTGTTTGCATTAAGCGGCTGAGTGATGCTATCAGGGACAATGATCCCATTCGGGCCGTCATCCGAGCAACTTCAACGAACTTTGACGGCAAGACAAAAAGCGCAAGCACGCCCGGGTTAGAGGGACAGGAGAGTCTAATCAGGAAAGCCTATCAGCGAGCCGGGATCCAGGATATCGGCCAGACGGCATTCTTCGAGTGTCACGGCACAGGAACTCCCGTTGGAGATTTAGTCGAAGCCTCTGCTATTGCTAGAGTATTGGCAGGGGCTGAGACGAAAACCACAACTATTGTAGGCTCTTTGAAGCCAAACGTCGGCCACACTGAAGGAGCTTCCGGGCTCACAGCCGTCATCAAAGCCGTTCTTTGCCTCGAGCACAACATTATTCCGCCAAATATCTTCTTCAATACGCCGAACCCCAAGATTCCATTCAAGGAAGCAAATCTAATAGTTCCAACAGAGCCTATGGCATTTCCATCGGACAAGAGCAAACGAGTCAGCGTCAACTGCTTCGGCGTAGGTGGTTCGAATGCCCACGTTATCGTCGAGTCAGCCGCATTTTGTCCCTTCTTGAGGAAAGGATACCGAAGATCGAGTCCAGGCCATGGTGCGCGGCTACTGGTTGTGTCCGCAAAAGACCCAGCTGCTCTGGATAAGCGAATTGCTGACGTGGTTGAATATGCTCAGCGCAGTCCTGCCTTGCATGACCTCGCCTATACTCTATGCTGCCGTCGTGAGCAATTTCCACACAGAGCGTTTGTTGTTACCCATGCCAGTCAACCGCTGGTTAAATCAGACTTTCGAAGACTATCTGTGACGCCAATCGACGCAGTTTGGGTGTTCACAGGGCAGGGCTCGCAGTGGGCCGGCATGGGGAAACAACTACTTGAGAAATCTGATGAGTTTCTAAGAGATATTCAAGCCTTGGATGTGTTCTTGAGGGAACTAGAAGATGCGCCCGTTTGGTCCATTGAAGGTCCGTATACTCCCGTTGTTGTAAACAATCCTCCCTAGCTGACATCCCGCCAGAGGAGCTTTCCAGGCCCTCGACCAATTCCCGAGTGCATGAAACTGAGATTGCACAGCCTCTCTGCACTGCCCTCGCAATTGCGGTAGTTAATCAGTTACGTCGCTGGGGATTGAAACAGTCCGCAGTCGTCGGTCATTCGAGCGGTGAAATAGCAGCTGCTTATGCTGCCGGCGCCATCACAGCGAGATCCGCCATTGTTCTGGCATACTACCGAGGGCTCGCAGTGAAACCCCAGCAAGGAAACGGTGGGATGACTTCTGTCAGGTTAGGATGGCGGGAGGTAATGCCGTACCTCGAAGAGAGTGTCCGCGTTGCCGTCGCTTGCAAGAACAGCTCTCGCAGCACTGTCCTATCGGGAGACACTGCAGAGCTCGAAAAGGTTGTTGACAGAATCAAGGATCAGCAACCCGAAATCTTTTGCAGAAAACTTCGAGTTTCTGTTGCCTATCATTCAAGTACGTGTGTGTCTTAACATCCAACTTGTGCTTTCTGTAACACCTTCTTAGGTCAGATATCGGAATCAGCTGCTGCCTATGAGAGTTTGATCTCTGCACATATTCATCACAACACAGATATGACTCCCTTCTATTCTACAGTATCATCGACTAAAATCACTACACCGACTGAGCTCGATGCCGCATATTGGGGTCGCGGTATGGCTTCTCCCGTGGAATTTGTGGAGGCAGTTCAAGACGTTGTACGAGACGGTGATCAATCGCAAGTATTTGTGGAAATAGGACCTCACTCAGCCCTCTCGGGTCCCCTCAGGCAGATCTTCGAGGGACTTGGGTTAGCACCCGACCAGAGGCCAGCCTACATCCCAACACTTACTCGTAACGATGCAGACGCCCAGTCGCAATTGCTCACCGCAATAGGCTCTCTGCATGGTCTCGGTGTTTCCATGAATATGCTGGCTGTGACTGGCATTGGCAATGTCCTGTCAGATCTGCCAGCGTATCCATGGAGCCGTGAAAGGCATTGGCGGGAGAGTCGATTGGGTCCGAGATTGGCGACTGCGTGCCGCACCACATCATGAGTTACTTGGCTCAAGGGTGACTGCAGTGTCGGATTTCGAACCGACATGGAGAAACCTGCTTCGACTAGGAGATGTTCTCTGGCTTGGCGATCATGTCCTTCGCGGCAGCGTCATATTCCCCGTGGCGGGCTACATTGCAATGGTAGGGGCGGCTTGTGCACAGCTCCATCCAAACACCGACGCCTATTCAATCCGGAACCTTAGTCTAAGGTCTTTCCTCACCATACAACCAGGAAAGCAAATTGAAATTATCACGAGTTTCAAGAATGCGAGATATAACGATATTGCGGATTCAGAATGGCACGCCTTTACTATCTCATCATATGATGGCACGGCTTGGACTCAACACTGCCATGGGCAGGTACGGGCACGATGTGACCGCGAACAGAACGAAACTGTTCCCAAATTCAAGCAGTACTCTCGTATAGTCAATTCACAGGAGTGGTACAAACTATCAAGGAAGCATGGCTACGAGTATGGTCAGAGCTTTCGGGGTTTGGCTGACATTTCGGTTGACCCAGTCAAGGTTGAAGCATCAGGCATCATAATCAACGACGATACAGATGCTGGGAACCACAATTACATACTTCATCCGACTAAAATCGACCGCTATATGCAGCTGATGGGCGTGGCGTCTGCACATGGACTTCCCCGTCGTATCCGTGCCATGCAAGTCCCGCTGACTATTGGGGAAGTGAATGTCACGAGCAATGCCGAAATAATGAGAGTCCACGTTCATGGCGTGGACGACGGGAATCGCAGCCTATTATGGGATGCAACTGTAACATCTGAAGACCAGAGGGTTTTGATGACTATTAGAGGACTTCGATCTGCCCCAATGGAGATGGGGAATAAAGCGCCTAGGTCTGTGCCTCTGGCCACAAGCTTGCGTTGGGAGCCGCTCCTCGACCTGCTGCCGTCCAGTAATCTTTTAAACGAGACGCCTTCCATTGACTGCAGCACACACGCCATTGAAGAGTTGATGGACCAACTCTATGCGTATTGCATCATGGAGGCCGCCGGCCGTATAGCTGAACCCATGGATGAGCAGTCTGGATTGCTCGAATGGCAAAGCTGGATCATGGATGAAAGCAACAGGCTTCAAAGAGAAAGTAATGATCCTATTTCTGGGTCTCATTGGCGTGAAGACTCTCAGTGTCGACAGAATCGAATCAAGACCATTTTGAGCTCCGATATCCTCAAGAGTGCCAAGGACGGTTGGAAGGCTCTAGCAGAAGGGATGCAGTTGATTGCCGAAAATTGCGATGAACTTGCCCGGGGCGAAAAGTCTGCAGTCGAGATCCTTGCTGAGAGGAATGTTCTGAAGCGACTCAAGGAGCTTTACTGTGGCAGTCTCCATCATTGGAGGCGATTTTTGGGCCTACTTGGCCATGCCAATCCTAGACTGCGAGTTTTGGAAATTGGGGGTGGTGCAGCAGCCGCAACTAAAATTGTCATAGATTGCCTGACGACGCCCGAGGGCACATGCCTCTTCTCATCTTATACCTTCACCGACGCGTCAAACGTGTCTCTTGATGAGGCAAGACTCGAATTTAAGAATAACCTCAACATGAATTATCAGCTGCTCGATATGGGCCGTGACATTCGGAACCAGGGGTTTGAAGCACATGGATATGATCTCATCATCGCACCAAATGTCTGTCATGTCCATTTCCATTTCCATATTTGTTTGTTCTGACTGTGGGGTCCAGACTCTAAGCGCAACCTCAAATCTGCAAAATTCACTGAAAACAATCCACGACCTCCTGGCGCAATCTGGCAAGTTATTAATCCACGAGGTCAATCCAGGTATGTGCCTCCCTCTTCCCTCTCTGTTTGATTTCATAATTCTCATACCACTACAGACGCAGTGGTATCCAAATACACAATGGTGAGTACCTCGTAGGATTCGTCATCTTTGCTTGCTAAACCACAAACAGGGACTCCTGCCAAAGTCGCAGGTCTGCAACATCACCCTCGAGAAGTGGGACACTGAACTTCGTGCCGCTGGGTTCAGTGGTCTAGAGGCAATATGCTACGATACGGAAATACCTTGTTATCAAAACTTCACCTTTCTCTCAAAGGTATCAGTAGATGTACAAATCGACAAAGAGATCACGCTTCTAGCAAACAGTGTACGCGGCGTCTGGGAGGAAGAGCTCGCATCCTACCTTCAGAATAAAGGCTACAAAATAACCTGGAGCACATTGAATAGCTCTTCTGTCCCTGGGAAGCATGTTATCTCCTTACTAGACCTGGGAGGACCTAGCCTCTTTGGCCTATCGGAAGAAGGATTCTATAACCTGAGGAACTATATGATGAACGCTAAATCTGAACACATCCTGTGGCTGACTAGGGCCACTCAGCTGGTGTGCGATGATCCCCGGTACGGACTCATTCAAGGATTCATTCGCAGCTTGCGTCGTGAAATGATGTCGGACATGTCTCTTCTAGAGCTGGACGTTGTTGACACCAGGGCTATCGAGTCCATCTCAAATGTCCATGAGTGGATTATTCAAGCTAGGGAACCTGGCGACGAAGACCGTGACCCCGATTTCGAGTTTTCCCTTTCCGACGGAACCGTGTACGTGGGGTAGATACCACTGGGTAAGCCCTTCATCGCAGCTTATCGGGCCATCTGGGAGTGAGGCTCCGCGAAAATTACACCTTCCTTCACATGGCCTGATGCAAAACTGCCGCTGGGCTCCAGCAAGTGGGCTTAGTCTCGAAAGCGACAGCATCGAGATAGATATACATTACATTGGCCTGAACTTCCGAGTATGTTTAGTGGTAGATTTGGACAAGAGCTGAGACATGCTAGCTAACGAAACTTGATGAACAGGATATCATGATCACCATGGGACTCGTTGGAAACCAGGCGCAGCTTGGCCTAGAAGCAAGTGGGATCATTCGGCGCCTGGGTCCCAGCGTCTCTGGTTTCCAAGTAGGTGATCGAGTAGGTGTAACAGGTTCTGGGTTATGCCAGTCGCGTATTATCACGAAAAGTGATTCTTGCTGGAAACTCCCAGAATCACTCTCTCTTCCAGATGCAGCTGCCATTCAAGTTCCGTATCTCACGGCCATGTATTCGTTAATGCATGTGGGCTGCTTAAGAAAAGGCCAGGTCAGTCAGCATCCGACCACCGGATAGAACTATGTGCTGACTCCAGCTCTAGACAGTGCTCATTCACTCCGCCTGTGGGGGTGTTGGCATAGCAGCCCTTCGAGTTTGCCAAGCGGTAGGGGCCAAGGTATGCCATACAATCGCGTAGATCTTTCTTCATGTGCGTGCTAACATGGGCAAGATATACGCCACTGTAGGAAGTGAGGACAAGGTAGAGTACCTGATGAAGCACTTCCACCTACCGCGCAATCACATCTTCAACTCCAGAGAAGACTCTTTCCTTCACGAATTGATGAGGGAGACAGGGGGCAAAGGCGCAGATATTGTCCTTAACTCCCTCGCTGGGAAATTGCTCCATGCCTCTTGGGAATGCGTCGCGAGTTTCGGCAGGATGATAGAGCTCGGAAAGATAGACTTCTCAACGAACGGCGCTCTCAATATGACTCCCTTTGCCAAAAACCGAGGGTACTTTGGTGTGGATCTGCTTCAGCTGGGAGAGGAACGCCCGGGGCTTCTCAAGAGGTGTGTATACCAGAGCGAGACTTTTATACTGTAAAACAAGCTGACAATATGGCAGTGTGCTCATGGAGGTGCTAGACTGGTACGAAGCTGGGAAGTTGGGAGCCATCCTTCCTGTTAAGGAGTATAGTGCAGCCGATGCCATGGACGCGATCAGACATATGCAAAAAGGCACACACATAGGAAAACTGGTCCTGAAAATACCCGAAGACCCAGGCAATCTCCCCGGTCCATTGATTTCCACCAGCGTTAGCTTCCCTGCCAATGCCTCTTACATTCTAGTCGGCGGTCTAGGCGGTCTCGGCAGGGCGGTTTCGAACTGGATGGTAGAACACGGAGTAAGAGAACTTGTATATCTATCTCGCTCTGCGGGACTCTCCAAGGAGGATGAAAGCTTCCTGAAGGAGCTACACGCGCAGGGGTGCAACGCAATTTGCATTGCCGGTAGTGTGGTAAGTCTGGAAGATGTCAAACGAGCAGTCGCTGCATGTAATCGCCCCCTGCGTGGCATCCTCCAGATGTCTGCAGCTCTCCAGGTAAGCAAAGCATCTACAAAACGACATCGTACAGGGCAAAAAAAAACTGAAAACATGAAACAGGATCGTACATTCGCCAACATGACCTATGATGAGTGGACTCACTGCATCGCGCCCAAGGTACAGGGGACCTGGAACATCCATCAGGCTATTCCAAGTCATGCACCGCTTGATTTCTTCGTGGTATTTGGCTCACTAGCCGGTGTTTGTGGAAACAGCGGTCAGGTCAACTACGCAGCTGCAAACACATACCTCGAGAGCTTTGTTCATCATCGTCGCCAACTCGGCTTGCCTTGTTCAATTCTCAACTTGGGTCCAGTTGAGGACGTGGGGATGGTCAGTCGGGATGGGAAGCTTCTCCAAGCCATTCGATCGACTCAATGCTATCTCCTTTCTGAAAAGGAGGTTATGGAAGGTTTGCACCTCGCAATATCACAATCCGCGGCAACGGAGCGTTCCACCCCTCAAAGCAAAAAGTTGCCTACAGCAGTCTTGTCTTCGGGAGTTATCACTATTGGCCTTAACATGACGAAGCCAGTATCTGACCCGTCGATGCGTACATCGTGGACTAAAGAAGCCAGGTTTGCCATATACTCCAACCTGGAGCCAACAGGACAGCAGAAGCCCCAGGTAATAGACGACCAGTTTAGACAATTCGTTGTCAGGATAGAAGAGGACCCTTCCATCTTGAATGAGCCAGAGACGGAGCTCCTAGTCTGCAGGGAGCTGGGAAGGCTGATTACAGGCTATTTCGGGGACGGTAGAGAGATGGGCGACGAGGAAATTGCAAGCATTGGCATTGACTCGCTCATGGCTATCGAGATCAAGGACTGGGTTGCGAGGAAACATGAACATGGATATCGGTATGGATCAGACCTCGAGGGCAAAGACTGTGGGAGAGCTGGCTCGTCACACAATCGAGCGTCTTCAGGTCAAGTACGGCCTGGAGATTGAGAGCTGAGTGCAGAGGAAGTCGATTTCGTTGATGAAATATATCTTAATTCACAAGACAATAGTTGACCACTCACGAGGTGTCAGCTAACAGTATACTCTGAGCATAACATGCATATTGCAACCCACAAGCAGCCTACTGCTTTGCACTATTGCTTTGCGCTATTGCAAAGCAGACTCAATTCCCACTGCACACCTTGGCAGCAAAAGAAACCGTACAATGTTGGAGTTTTTATACATTCGCATAACAATGTGGTGTAGCAACATATTCTGCTTGTGTCTACTCATACGGCTCCTCAGCTTGTACCTCACTCCATAACTCTCTCAATGCATCTCTTGGACAAGAAACCTTCCTCATGATACAAGCTAGCAGGTTGATTCTCCATCTCGCCGTGACGCCCAGCTCATCGATCATTATGCTGCATCGTACCAGTATATTCCAGCACTGATCTAAATATTTTTGCAGCTCTTCCCTGTTGAGCGGATGCATGGGATCGTCGGGAACGCGGAGGACTCTCATTATTGGCCTTGCATGCTCTGAAATCGCACATATGAGTTCATTGGGGAGCTCCTTATCACGCAATGAGGTCCACACGGCGGCCTCGACGTCTGGGTCTAGCGGTCCCGCCACCAGTGGCCGTTCATGATAATTTTCCGTCATGAAATCATCAAAGGCGAGAGTCCCACACGCAGTTTTGGGTTTACCGTGTGTGCATTTATACCCCGTGTTGAGGAACTCCTGGTGTGGCATTTCGGCTATGCAGCTAGTTATAGAATCCGAGGTGCAGTCCCACACTGCTTGTTGATATGCGGCTGTCCGACGATAATCCTTCTTCGACTCCTTGCCATTCTCAGACGGCCATAGCTCGGGGAAGCAATAGAAGATGTTCAGAAAGAGGTACATATCCAGCGCGTTCTTATACAGCATGTCCCAACCAGCAGTATCGCCCTGTTTTGAAACACGATGTCAGCTTGCCGGCCATGCAGAATGGGGTACTAGTCAGTGCAATAGATGGCATGGTGACTTACTATGCATTGGCATTCACCAGCATTCTGCCATTCGGAAAGGTAATTCTCGGGATGCGCACATGCTCGCAAGATGGGGTCCATGTCCCCGAACAGCAGCAGAGTCTTGACAACCTCAAGGTTGAAGAACGATCTCGCGTTTTTTTCCAGAAGCTCGTAAACAAGAGCTGTATTCTCTCTCTCGCAGAAATGCAGCAGCCTCTCTTTCCTGATATGGTAAAATACAACGGCATCTGAAGCCATCGCGGTGGTTGCACCAGTTGACGTCGTTGGACATTTTCTCCTCAATATTTTCCTGGCGTAGGAAGTAGTCTCGTTCATCCCAGTGCCCCCTAACGCTGAAAGACCGGATTCGCCAGCTCTTGACCATTGATGTCATTGTAAGAGCAATTTCATCGCCGATGAGTAAGTCATGGTCAGCGGGCGGCGCATAGGCGGCGGGGTACTTGGCACGCTCAACGCGAGAGGCTTCTTTCAGAGTAGTCACGAACGCAGAGATGAAGGTTGAAGCGTCTTGATGTAGAGTGTCGAGTTCACACATCACAAGGTTGGCTGTGGCTTCTGACGCTCTGGTATCGCGCAGGTCAAAGTCTGCGTCCAAGTGGGAGACCAGCAACTGCCAGGGGATCTTGTCGGGCTGGTGCGCCATGGCTGATTGGCCATGTGTCGTTTACAGGCTTCGAGGCTAGATAGCGGTGGGTGTGCGGGTTGTGGACAGAGTCGCGAGGCAGCACGGTTTCTTTTATAAGAGGAGCGTTTGACTGAAGTGACAGATACGATGACTAGGCCAGTGGCGGAGTCGCAGCAGTGTGACTCAGTCCCGATTATGATGATGACCTGCGCTCAATTTGGCAGGAGGTTTACAGCAAGTGCTTGACGTGCAGACAATAAGACCTTCAGCTCTTCATCAACGCAGGGACTTGCAAGTCTCGAGACAAATAGCATGTGTTGAACTGAAAGAAGTACAAGCCTTTTGCTCATGAGTAGCAGTAGGAAAGAGACGAGTGGCGTGCGTTTCCTAAAGCAAGCTAACAGCACCCGCAACTGCTGGCATATTATTTATATACGACCTGTCTCAATGGTTCCCAGATCCAGATTAATAATGCTTATTTTATATAATACTCGCACAGCCAAGTATAGATGCGTCAAGAGAAAGTGGCTGCCCAACAATTGGGCGGCGTCGCATTTATGGCGTCTGTGTGCTTCACGTAGGAAACGTCAATCGGTTTCGGCATGGGTCCATGGAAGGTTCACTCGCAGTTTATTGTCGGGGCATATATAGGGACGTGCTACGTCTGTATTATGTTCGTTAAGTTGCTTTTTTCCATTCATCCTGCATCTGGAGTCCATCTCCAACTCGGCATCGGTCGCGTGTGTATTATGTGACTCACGCATCTTCTGATTAAGATTTCCTGCTCGAGAAAATAATCATACATCTTATCTTACAATCGCACGGATGGGCACTTCACTATCTCCAATTTTTCCGGATGGTAATGTTGATATGATTCTACCCGAAGACTTGCATCATAGAAGGTTACCATAGCCAGCAACACAGGCAGCTTCAATGTAGCACATCACAGCAACAGTCCGACGAGAATCGGCCAATGGGAGCTTCTGTTGACCAACTAGTTCAGAAGATCGTGTCAATATATTTCTTAAAAATGTCATATATAATCATATATAAGCCACTGATACACTCAATAAAGCAAGTTGCAGTAGAGCCTACACTTTTGCTGTGTATTACAAACACAAATGCAGAATTCACGTACGCAACCATAGCTTGACGAGTGATATTTAATAGGCAATGAACGAATCATGAGAGTCACTGCGCCCCAAGTTCTCAAGGAAAGATTCCCACCCTCCTGAGCAAGATTAGCCTCCCGCATGATCAAGAGAAGCATACGGAGTAATACCGTGGCCATCTTCCCATACAAATACCTATGTTGGGCGAGATTTGCGACATTTGGCGCTGGCGATTCCCCACTGCAAGCGCTGTAACTAGGGTCTTCTGATGACTTGTGAATATCCCAGCCGCACCTTTCCGATGTTGTTGTTATTTAGTTATTATAATTTCCAAGGGCTAAATATAGCTCTTCCATCATTATTTTACAATTAGCCCGCTCTCTTTTTATACTTGGTCGTTGGGTATGTGCTTTACACGTCGTACATGAATGTACCTTGTACTCGTATCCTCCGACTCCGATATTACATAACCGCCTCACCTTAGTCATCACCTGAAAATCTTTCGGGTCGCAACAACCCCTGGCCGTACTCTGGCGACCAAGAGGTCCCAGAAAAAAATCCGTCATCCAACTCAGCTTCGCGTGGCCATTCAATCCTTATCTAGCCAATCCCTTTTCGCATCGATCCATCAACCAAACCCATCCGTATTCTTCTCCCCGAACATCACAGACAACATGGCTCTCGATCATGGGCGAGATCCGTGCCCCTGGGTCGTCTTGAACGATTTCGGCGGTGCCTTTTCCATGGGCGTACGTCCTAACCTCCCTCCGTTGAGGCCCCCGACGGAACCCAACGAGATTACTAACATCTTCCACAGGCGATAGGCGGCACAATATGGCACGGAATCAAGGGTTTCCGGAACAGCCCGTACGGCGAGCGACGCATAGGTGCCATCACAGCGATCAAGATGCGCGCTCCGGTACTGGGAGGCAACTTTGGCGTTTGGGGTGGTCTTTTCAGCACATTCGACTGCGCGATGAAGGGCATGCGAAAGAAGGAAGATCCCTGGAACGCCATCGGAGCCGGTTTCCTGACTGGTGGATCTCTGGCAATACGTGGTGGCTACAAGGCAGCAAGGAACGGCGCTATCGGGTGTGCGGTATTGCTGGCAGTTATTGAGGGTGTCGGCATTGGATTTTCGAAGATGATGGCCGGCAGCACAAAACTCGAGGTTAGTAGCCAAACCCTCTCCGCCATGTTGTTCCCCTTCTCTACCGTGATATGTACTGACCATCTCACTCTCTAGGTACCGCAACCACCTCCAAACGAGCTCGCACTCGCATAATCGAACCCACTCGCCTCTACTCTCCTTTCCACGCGATCTGGCGCCCTGTATTTTTAGTCCCGACTCGAAGTCCCTAATTTCTCATTTCGGAGGATGCACCTTACACCACCCTCACGACACCACCCCCCCACACCGCTACCGGCACTATCTCTCGGAGGAGGGATTGGCTACGGTGATGCCATGTATCTTGCCTACCTCCTACACTATTTATCGGGCGCATTTGTCTTGGCGACACGAACACTGAGCTGTTTCCAGTTGGTTGCCACAGTCCGCTCTGGGCTGCAATGAGATGTATGATAGAAAAGAAAACTATTAGATTTATTACTCGACGGCCTGTACATGAGCCTCTTGCTATGCTGATGTTTGTGCTTTGGCGTGGGCTCCATGGCTGCCATCCACACATGAGCTTTGGAGACCATCGAACGTTTGACTACAATGTGTTGTTTGCAGCCAGTACACCATGCTGTCCCAGGCTGTGTAGCATGCTGCTCAGAACATATCAGCGCATAAACTAAGTCGCGCTATTTATCGCCATTCACTCCCAACTCGCTAGCAGTTTTCCCATACAGTATGATTAGACTCATTTCGATGTCGCTGTCACATTTCGTGTGAACACGAGCCAAGCGTCATACGAATCAAAGTGAGAAGTCACCTACCCGGGACATTAAATCCATGCACGTCTCAAGTGTGAGAAACAGAGGTAAACCGGAAAAGATGTTGAATTACTATATCTGCATTATATTCGCCTCAATACGCGAAGTCTATTCGTCTTTACAAGTGCTGTCGCAAAGCATGGTATACAATCCCCCTTTCAACTCCTAAATTACAACTCCATTTCTAAACAGCTGTACTGCCACTTCGTTTAGCCATCGTGTCAACAATGCCTCTGACATTGGCAAAGCTGAGCTCTTCCAGCGTCTCCTCCCAGAGTCTCTCTGTGGTTTTCCTGCCATTTTCTTCATACATCATAGGGTGGAACCTAGGATGTGTTAGCTTACATCTGTCAACTTAATCCAGGTCAGACATCAACTCACCCAGAAATCCCCCAGTTCATAACTAGACCGCCATGAGACTCCTTGCCCTTGACAGCGAGGGCATCGGCGTATGCCCATGCACCCTGTTTTGTAGATCTGCCGGTGATGGCTTTCACAACCCACACAAGCACTCTCGTATGTGCGGGAACGTTGCGCTGAAGTCCGGAGCCGGCGACAAAGCCAGGCTCAATGGTATTCACGATGACGTCGTCGGCATCTACAACCTCGCTGATCTTTTGCAGGAACATGAGCAATAGCGTCTTGCTCAGTCCGTATCTCTCCAGTGAAGCAGTGAGACTCCATCCTGCTGGGTCGTCAAAGGACGGGATAAGCGGTTCTGCATCGCGGTTGGCGAATTTGGACTGAAGGGCGAGTCCAGATGCGACAATGGTCAGCCGTCCAGGCTCGTCGTCTATCTTCTTTGACTTGAGGATGGGTAGCAGAAGGAAGGAGAGCAGAGCAGTGGAGAGGTAGTTGACTTGGAAGGTCTCTTCATGACCCGTCTCGGGGTTGAGAACAAAGTCGGGGCCATTTCCACACCTGCATTCAGCACCACCTTGTCCAGGCGCGGCAGGGACTCGCAGCGATCCGCAAAACTCTGGATGGATTTATACGAGCACATGTCGAGCGGCCAGACCTCAATCTTGGCGTGGGGGTGTGCTTTGCGGAGGGGTGCAGCAGCAGCCTCCCCCTTTTCGATGGTGCGGACAGCCATGATGATATGGGATACGTTGTGCTCCAAGAGGACTCCCACGGCAGCCAGGCCAATCCCACTATTGCTGCCTGTGACGATGGCGGTCTGTCTGCAAAAACATGTCGAGGATGGCGGCGGGACGGGTTTGACCAGGAACTGCGACTTGATAAATGTTTGCAAGGGGGTCTCGCTGAATGGCGGAAGAGACATCGAGGGCCATTTGAGGTTTCAGGTTATGTATGGCAAGGGAAATAGAGAGTGTTTTTCTGGTGATCGGTTGGGATGCGAGTGAGAGGATGGATTAGGTAGGCATGTCGTTATATAGTCCTCGTCAGAACATCCGCCATGTCGCAAGTCCGACACGGAGATTTAGGATATTCAGATTGAGTCATGTTGGCGATCCGACGAGGCATCTAGAAAGGCCACAGAAATGGGGATGTGGAATTCAGCTGCCAGACTAGATGGATACTAGTGATGATGCAGGAATACGATGTGGTTGAAGAGACAACGACGGCTCCGGAGCTTGCCCATGGGGCAGGTACCTTGTACCACAGGCCCTTCCTAATCCGGCAAACAGTCTGGCCAGCAAATCGTGAGCGGAGCACCATGGCGGCGATTAGATAAGCGGAGCTGGAGCGTCGTCGGCGCTAGACCCAGTTGGGATATCAGTCTGGTCGCTCAGCTTCGGTATGCCTCCGTTTTGCCTCTTTCGACTCGCCCACGTCTGTCATGGTTTCACCCATTGATCCCCCAAGTCCGCAGGACTTTTATCATCGCTGTCCTTTCCACATTTACATCCCCCTTCGTCGCCCTGTGTTGCCAGAGCCTGTTTCGCCTCGCTACCTGTTGGGCTGCATGAGCACCCTTGACGTTGATGGCACATCCCTGCCTCTCGCTCCCTCAAGGCAGTAACCATTAATCACAAGGGCAGAACTTGACGGGGCCACCGCCATTTATAATAATCTCGGAACAGCTCGGAGGCACTAGCAGCCATGCCGACCGAGTTTGCATTCGTCTCCTGGGATGCCGGTGGCAATCTCGCCCCAGCTAAGCGATCCCAGATCCGCAGCCACTGCATGAAGGGCAAGAATAAAAGGGACGACTCGCGGCGTTCCATCCGGCAGGCCAAGCGAGCCGCTAAAGAAGAGGCTGAAAAGGCCCAGGCTGGGTCTGCGCAGTCTCCTCTACCTTCTGGGCTTGACCTGGTCCCTCTCGATGCGTCCAACAGTGGCCTTGCCCCATTCGCCTGGGATACAGACTCGGTGGACGATGACTATACGTTTGTGTTGAGATGGGCGTCTCCGCCTGAGCCACAAGTCAATCCCTTTCTTTCCAGATTTGCCAATAGCGTTTCCAGGACGACTCAAGAAGTTATGCATCAAGGTTGGTTCCCTCACGTGTGAAGTGGTTAGACTAGACTGAACTAACACCCGTAGTGATGTCCTTTGATATTGTCACAAACGCTACCTACCCAATTGAAAGCTGTGTTGACTTTGGGCCCAATCAGGGCGTCATGACTCAGTTGCTGTTGCTCGACGAAGCCTTCTTTCATGTCATTTTCCTCACCAACTCAGCCGTCCGTGACGTGTCGCAGTGTCGCCCGCTCTCCAAACCAAGCCGCTTTCATCTCTATAAAGCCGTCTCACTCCTGAATGCGAAGCTGTCGGATAATATTTCTTTCCTCTCCGACGCAACCTTGTACATCATTCTATGTCTGGCTGTAATTGCTCAAAGCTTCGGCGACTACGCCTCCGTCGAGACACACATGTCGGGCCTGCAGCGTTTGGTCCGGATGCGCGGAGGGCTTGACACTCTACAGAATCATTCGATGCTGCATTTTAAGCTTGGAAGCCTTGATCTCATGTATTGCCTCACGTTTGGACGGCCTCCTCGCATAAGCAACGCTCCCGTGACTTGGGATCAAGTATTCGCTCCCAATACAGAGATTAACCAAGTCACACCCGCCGCTCTCAATGAGGCTACGGATCCGAGATTAATCTCTACGTTTCAAGATTTTCAACATTTGTCCTCTCTCATAAATTCACACTACGCCGCGAACACGAGGATTAGTTGCGTCACATTTGAGCCCGCAATCGGCTCCATACAGGCTCGCCTCCTACATCTCAAAGACGTTGTCAGCGGCGATATTTCGGAGTGCATGTGTCTAGGAATGCTGGCGTTCATGTCCACAATGTTTCGCATCCCCGGGAGGAGGAGATCGGAACACTACTATCTGGCCGAACGGCTGCGCAATTCTCTCGCCTCCATGCCTGCGACTACAACCAAGGACTGTAGAGATGTCAAGACCTGGCTGCTCATGACAAGCGCAATCAGTGTATTTGATGTCGAAGAGGAGTGGCTACAGAAAGCATGGCGGGCCGTAGTGGATTTTGACACGCCGTGGGACGAAATACGGGAGCGACTTCAGAGGGTGATGTGGATCGATGCTATCCATGATGAGCTCGGAAAGAGCGCATGCATTTCATTTCAGGACTGCTTTGATTTGGCAACGACTAAGCAGGGATACATATATTGAATATGAATGGCTTTGTGCTGGCCGTAACCATGGTGGTTTTGCGGTTTTTTTGCTTCTCGCGTACACGGTGCGAAGTATGTGTATCGTCAAATTGTAGCTCTGTTAGAACGTATTCTTTGCCAGTAGAGAAAACTCATAAACACAAGTAAGTGTATTGGTGACGCGGTTAGGGCCGATTTGTCTTCTCAGTGACTTTGTTGTGTTGGTCACAGTTTGCGTTTGTTACTAATCCTGGGGAGTCTTGTTTTATCTTGGTCTTGGGCCACAGTTTATGAGTCTTGTATAAAGGACACAAGACAAAAAGAAAATGGTAGAGAACTTTCGTGTCAGAAAGCAACCGCGTCGTCTCTACTGATACGCTCCGTTCAAATACCTATACTAACATCGGGGGGCCTGTCACCATGTTCGTGAAATTCCGACATCAATGCACAAGTTAATTTCAAGAAGCGCCAATTTACAGCTGGTTGGTTCTGCAGAGGCAAATAGTCTGACGAGAGGTGTCTGGTGGCCAAGATGGCATTAATTTGGCTGCAACGGTGCTTGACTTTTTGAACGCCCTACTAGTTGCACCCTTCTTTACCATTATGTATTCCTTCTATACGACGCCAGCTACTATTCGGAACTTCAGGCTGACCAGAAAAACGGTCATTTGACAACGCATGGTTGACGAGATCCAGGTGGATTTGTACTCTCCAATACGAGATACAACTCACCGACTATTCTACAGAGTCTTTGTTCTAGGTTATTTACTTCCCTTCCATTTTATGACTCTAACCAGAACATCTGGTTGGCTGAAATAGTTAATAGATTGTGTACAACGTATGTCGTGGAACACTCGCCACCAAGCACAATTCCGGCCCGGGCTGTCACTCGACGCAGTACAGACGTGTCCACTTCCATTGTAGCATAGCTTAATGTCTTGCATGCAGTGTGACGAGACAACAAACTTGTCCAAGACATATCCGAATATGTCATAAATGCATACATCTCCACTCAAGGCGGAGTTTACCTCTTGGATCGAGATAGTTAACTGAGGCATATTTGGCCCGGAAACTCGTTACAAGGATGTGCGACGCTATAAGAGACATTTCTATGCCTATAACTTGGCCATTGCGTAAAATATAGTAACAAGAGCGCGTAAAAACATAATCACTATCTTACTATCTGTATATCCTTTTGATTCTACCTCATAGGTCCCACGACCGTCCTTGCAAGCAACAGCTACGAAGTCATGGCGAATCCACATCTGCTGATCATCAGCTGCCCTCGCACGGCTTCAAACCTACTCATGCATATGCTCTCCTTGCGGGACCAACAGCATATCATCTCGGATGAAACCGGGGGCTACTTCTTTCTCGGAACCAAAACACGCATGAGGGAAGCGGAACTGCTTGACCGGCCTCCTGATAAATGGACAGAAGAGGAGACGAAAGCCACGAAACAAAACTTCCAATCATGCTACGAAAAGCTGGATAAGATTTTAATTTCAGCAGAGGCGCAAGGGAAGATGGCTGTGGTCAAGGAGCATGCAGCCTTCATGATTTCGCCCACACTGCAGTCTAGCTCTGTCCACTGTTGGCATGATCCCAACCCGCCGTGGCGAGTGCATGTTTCTGAAACTCGCTACCTATCGTCTCCTCGCGTGCTCCCTTTGAACGAATCCGTACTACCGGATGGGTTCCTTTTACGATTCACGCCGGCATTTCTTATCCGGCATCCCGCTCTTGCGTTTTCTTCGTGCTATAGATTCATGTCGTGTTTTATAAGCGAAAGTAAGAAGAATATGGAACAGATGAAGTACGAAATGGCCGAAATATGTACCCTTCGATGGACGAGAAATCTATGTGACTGGTATACAGCCGCGTGGGGGCAGCTCAATCTAAGGAAGGACCCTCCTCTAATTTTGGATGCCGATGACATTATCAACAACCCAGATCTAGTTGTCCATTTCTGTGATATTGTCGGTCTCGATTCGACCAAGGTTCGGTTTCAGTGGGATCCAGCAAGCAAGGGTAGTTGGCGAAACACAGCACACTTGTTGGCAAGGACTACCCTGTTAACGTCGTCGGGGATTGTCCAAGATAAGACTTTTCGGGGTCTCACTATGGAGGGCGAAGTAGCAAAATGGAAAGTGGAATTCGGTGAGGAAGAGGCTGATAAATTAGAAATATGGGTTCGTTCGGCAATGCCGGACTATGAGTATCTCACAAAGAGGAGGCTCACCATATACTCCACCAGAGATGTTGAAAAAGTTGTGAAAATTGAGCGGTGAAAGACACACAAATTGACATCTAGGCGTTGTTCATATCTTAATAGTTTGTGTAGTCGGGAATTCCACCTCGTTACGGCAGTGAATCCCCCATGTACTCTCTGTTATAGTAAACCGAGTCATAGGCGACTCAATGCTATGACTTGACATGAGCCAGATACGAACTTGGAATACATATGTATATTGAAGGGGTCGCAAGGACGTGAATTATTCTCGCTGCCTCTCCCAAGCCACAAAGGTCCCTACGTCATCTTTCACGGTCTCTTCTAGTGTCCTCCATCCGTCCTGACCAGCCCATTTCTGCAGCAGTGCCAGTGGCACTGCGAGATCCGAAGTGATACTCAACTTGGACATGTCCTGGAGATCGTCAACGTATTTGTGCTCTGGATAGAGTCGCCTCATGACAGCCAAGATGTCGTTCCAATTGCAGGGAACGCCCCATGACATGATACGGGTGCTCTTGACTCCAGGGTCCAGGACAGCAGCGATATGGAGCAGAGCGACATCCTTGACGTCGCTGCTGAAGGCTGTCAAGATGATTAGCCGACCGCGTGATTGACTCTGGTTGCAAATGGAAGGCAAATCAGACTCATGGCATATTAGGGGCTACTTACTCGCGCCAAAGCCCTTGAGTCTATCAAGTCTTCCATCGTAAAGAAGTTTCATCCACGAAACCGAGGACTCGACGTGTTTTTTGTTAAGTGGCTCGCCCAGAATGGACGATGGACAGACCGAATTGACGGAAAACAGGGGCTTCCTCTCCTCCACAAACTTCCACAGAGCCTTCTCAGCCTCGACTTTGCTAGCCATATACACAATGGAGCCGTGGATTGCGGTTCTCTCAGGGCCCCAGGCCATGGGTATGACAGCATCATTCCACGTATCTTGTTCGACGTGGGTGTCGTTGCCGACTAACGGAATTGTCACCGCCACAATAGAGCTAGTATAAACGAATTCGCGCACCGACGGTTCTCGAATCGCCGTCTCAAGAAGATACTTGACGCCTTGAACGGTTTCGGGTATAACCTTTTCTGGCTCGGGCTCGAAAGTAGTCACAGAGGCAACGTGAGCGACGGCCGAAACTCCACGGATAGATCCAGAAAAAGCATGCTCAACACTCATATCAGGCACAACGGCCATTTCGAACGAGCCGCTATCTGCATATGCCTTGAAAAATACTGATGACCCAAGATGCCTTTTCGAGGCTGCGTACAGTGCCTCGCACCTTGTAGCCACGTTCGAGGAACTGCTTAGCAACCTGGGACCCGACATAACCGGTTACGCCCGTAACTAAGACCCAGGAGCCTTTGGGTATGGTAGTTTGTAGGTCAGACATGTTTAGTAATGGTACGATGTATTATAGAAGTGCAATTGAAGCTTCAGGTGTCCGATGGTAAGATCCAAGATGTCAACAGACAACGAGGGAACCGAGATTGAATAAATAGTTTCGGGTTGGAGTGGACCTCATCTCAACATCAATTTTGATTTTTAATACAATCTCTGAAGGCACTGTCCATGGCTTACTAGACCCGTTACTGGTCGTATCATCGCAGACGACCACGAACCAAGTCGGTTCCAGCATTCACTGGGCAATGTTCTGGATCCATAGGCGTCGTCACCTCACGGGTTATAAAATCCATTACCAATCAAGTTTGTGGCCACTAATTAGCGCCATCTCATTCCAGGCATCAGATTACGTAGAATGTAAATTAGAAATCGGGCGACAATGTTGCACCTGTTGCCGTAGAAGAGTCGCGTTCACTTACTTGATCCCGCTGAGCCTTTGTGACGCACCACAAAGCCACCCTCGGCTGCTTAGTCCAAAGAAAGAAATGGTACTTTGGCAAATGCTTAGTCTATAAACGGACAAGGCAGTTCTTGGCACAGCTTTCGGTAATAATGGGGGATTGCGGGCTCAAGGATCATGCGCTGCGAACAACATCAATTACACTCAGAGAAGCGCATATCCTAGGTTCTCAAGAATGATTCCCAATCAGTCTACATTGAATCAAAGTGGCAATCCTACATGGCCAGCGTATTTACGAAGCACTAGATATAAGAATCCAACTAGACCAGGCGTCTGCTTTCCCCCGTTCATTTCCAACATTCTGGCTGCTCCCTGGATATGCTGTGTACAAGTGCCGCTGTTTCCCAGGGCCAGCTGCCAATAAGAGTCATAATTAGCTAAACAAATGAATCAATGACGGCTGCTTAAGTTCATGAATACACTCACCTCGTCAGCCGCGAGTATCAATACCTCGGCGACAGTCGAGTCACTGAACTGAACGGGAGCGGCAACGCTGCTCAGGGAAATAGACTCGCTCACAGCCTGCATACAGTCCAGCTTGTATTGGACGGCCATCCTGGCAAATCTCTGGTAGTTATTCTCCCCCTGCAGGACTTGAGACAGGTGTCGAGCTGCTTGCAGGAGGATGCCACTAAGGAAACTAGTATCCCCAGAGGCAAGCTGGACCCATCCCCGACTCATGGCATCTATATGACTTTTATCCTGCTCCTCGAGGTACGGGCATTGTGCTGCTCGATATGGGACGACGACAGTCAAATCTATTTAGAAGTTAGGGGACAGGGAGGCAAACGCATGTGTAAATGGACATGGCAAGCTGGCGGCTCGCCCTCCAGGACTGCACTAACAGTGATGGAATAGAAAGGCCTCAATCAGAGATAGCGGCCTTGAAAGAGTCTCAAAGGGGTCTGCGCCGCTCAGTCCCATCGTAGATATTTGGGTCATAGCAGAACCGTGTCTCATTGACAGTTCTTCGGCATTAGGAGTAGTACGTAGCGATGCTTCAGTCCCTAGACCCTGGTCTGGCAATTGTTCAATCCGACGCTGCGTGTAGCCAGGATTTACCAACGCCTGGTGCTCAGCAGTGCGGGCATGCCGCGCCCGGGCATGGATCGTCCGCGCCACGTGTGAATACACCGTTCTCCGACGTTGCGCAGCTTGCTCTCTGGTCTCCGTGCCTGCGACGTTGACAAAGCCGAATTGGGTGTCCGTGGGTGGCATTATCTCGTTGCTTGGTTTACAAACATGCTATTGCTTGACAGCAGGCTGGAAGAAGCGACATCCATGGGAAGTTGTAGGCAGGCCAGCGCAAGTGTCTTTTGTGTCGTTTTTGGATCGTAGTGGATACTAATGTGCCGAGCCGTGCCAAGATTTACATTTCCTCAATACGGCCACGGTATGGATATGATTGATATCTGCTTGGTAATCTAAGGGGAAAACCGAAGCTAAGACGTCAGCCCGGCGTAGGTGACGGCGTCCACTCGGGGGGTCCAGAAGACGATGCCCAAAGTGGAACAGGATGCTCCACTACAGGGACTTGAGAATTGGTGTTGCAAACTACAATGGTGACGAGAATCTTCTTTCTGAGGTGTGCTGGTGATGGTGGTGGTGGCGGCGGCCTGACACAGAATCAGCCGCCGCGCACATTTGCTAGGGCTTCGCGTCAACAGCTACCGTTAACAGCAATGCTGTTCAGCCATTTGCCAGTCTACAGTTCATCAAGCTCACTTGCCCATATATGACGAGGACGCGGATCAAGGCGTCTAAGACGGTTGTTAGTTTCCTACCGCCGTCTTGCAAGCGTCCTCATTGCATGATGGGGGACTGCGAGGAACAGCCCAGGTACGCATGGCAGCGTATGTTTGCTCGGCCAAGTCTCACAAGTGTAAGTCTTGGCACGAGCCACCGAAATACACTGGTGTGAAAGTGCTGAAGCGAAGGGATCAGTCTTGGCAGGGAATATCCCGCCAAGATGGCTCGGCAATCGCCCAGACAGACCCAAATGACGCTCCGCTAAGACATGCCTCCATTGTCTGCACCAACAAGCTTGGCATGTCGGCACATGATTCGCAAGTCTCACTCGCGCGGGTTCCTTTCCTTGTTCAGGCGCCTTCAACATGTAAAGAACATATTCGGGTCGTGTGCCCGTCGACACATTGTCCACCAACTCGACGGACAGGCTTAAGTCAAGACGATAGAATTCGAAGTCCCATTGCCCCATTCCAATGCCAACCAAGGGTTCTAGAAATTGACCGGTGCTCGTTCGCATTCGCACACTGGTGTCTAGCAGAGGATAAAAGCCAATGTCGAGTGGTGCACTAAACACCAGAGAATGTATTGCAAGAGCGACGGTCAGTCGTCAAGTCGCACAGCTGCTGCTGCGCCAGACCTAATCTCTTAATGCTGGAACCCTTCAATTCTCAAAGATTGACCACATCCTGCTGTGCAGCTTGGACTGTTCCTCTGCCTATAATTTCACGGCACAGCTGTCGTTGGGGTTAGGGTTGTATGCATCGCCAACGTGATCGCCCTTCGTGCAACCCTAGACAGGTTAACTAACTGCATTAAATTCACCACCAGTAGGGTGCGAGAAGCTAAAGTTAGAGGTTTCCAAGTCGCCATCGAGTAGTTCCAGTAAACCGGTCCTGTGCCGTGCCAGCATCCCCATTCGAGCGTGCACATGCCATGCAACGCCAGCACCTCAACCGATGTGAATGAAAGAGGCAATGAGCGAATATACGCAGACCAATCCCGTGAGACGAAGCAAGTAGGCCTCCTCAACTCGGAAAATCACCGTTTCAGTCATTGGCAGGTAGCTCCTCCATCTCCAAATAGCGTCGCAATACGGCCGGCGGCTTGCACACATGACATGTTGCATTCGGGTGGGATAGTCGGGCTCGATTCACACTTCACACCATCCCAGCCCAGTCACAATCACCTCGTCCGCCCTCTGCAGCTCGCGTCTCCTCCATCATGAGCTGTATCACTGGCACTCAGCCAATGTCCAATACGTCAGCAACCCATCGCCGCCACGTCTGCAAAACCACGCCGCACCACACCAACACCTCGCCAACCACGCAATCCCATCCTCCCAACCTCAGTCCTCGCTTCCATCCCACAAACAGGCTTCATTCCCGTGCATCAGCTCGGCTATCTCCCATCCCCAGTCGGCCCCACACCCAATCCGTCCAGTGGCGCCCGTGGCTGCGGGAGCACTCCGCCAGCGTTGCCTGTTTGCGCCAGTCCATCCAGTCACACAGCATCAAGACGGGCCGCACATCACTGCCACGCCGTGCCTTTGATTGAAACCCCGTGTGCAACGCCCATCAATATTAGGACCGAATGGCACGGAGAATAAGCTTTCGCCACGGCAATGATCGGTGGGAACGGGAAGACGCCATGGCGGGTGCTGGCCGGGACCGGTGTGTCCATGTGCTGCGTATTTGTTGGCGGGATGCTACACTGGACGACTGATGCAGTCATACAGGCCGGCCGGTTGGAGGCGAAGGAAGTCGTGGCTAGTTCAATAGTCAGTCTGAATTGTCGTGCCTAGTAGCTAGGCGCATGTACGTGCTGGGCGGCTCATCTCCGAGCATGGCACGAATGACGTCCCCGTGCCTGTCTGCGTGTCTCAGGCGGTCCAAGCACCGAGACATGATGCTCCGTCCATCACCACGAATGTGAAACGAGTAGCAAACTCCTCGGCATCCCCAACGCTCAGGCTCTTACACCATCTCGTGAAAGAGCAGCTTCTCCATGTCCCCCACAGCGCCCAACCTTGCCATTGCGACGCCTCGACCCTCGACCCTCAGCTCTCAGCCCTCCTCCGCAACCCTTTCCCTCCATGAGCAGCCTCGTCTAATCATCCCCCTCTCGTGGCACCACCATCCGCAGCCCATCCGCACCCCATCATTATGCCATCGCCATCCCACCCGCCTCGTCAATAGCATCACGGAGGAGACCCGAAAGAAAACCCCCAATCCAGACTTCTCCCGCCGGCCCGCAACCGCCCAATCGGATCACTCCGCCACTGACACCAGCTTCGCCGTCCTTCATTCCTTCGTGCCTCAAACTTGCTTCAACAACGCCCCATCCAGACTAGCAGACTGGCACAACCCATCTCGCCTTTCCAGAAAATGCGGGGGATGCCGGAACCAGCCAGCTCGGGGCACAGACGAAAAACCCCCATCCGCAGACTCAATAAACGTCCAGATCTCAGCCGACTCCTCCGTCGCCACAGCTCACGGCCGATCCACCCCATCAGCAACCACACCGATGCAACCTCACAAGGACCCTCCAACCCTTCTGGGTTAACGATGTTGCCCTCGAGCTTACCTATACGACGGCTGCCCAAAACGCGGCACCTCTCCTCCGGCAGACCTCCACAGACAGCAATATCGCCTTGGACAGATCGGGAGACGTCTCGCCGACAACCCACGCGCCACCCCCATCTCCCCCATTCAATGCCCATCCATACAGCCTCCCCCGGATAACCCTTCTTGAGCCCAACCCCCCTGCCATCTTACTTGCATTACCCATCGCCGCCTTCACCCCGCATTCTTACCCCATTGTGAAAAGTCAAAGGGTAGCATCGCTGCTGTCGCAAAAGTCGTAGCTCCAAGACTGATTGATGTGTGAGAGCTGGACCCGCCCGCTTGCTGCGCTCCGTCCACCATCGTCCTCCGTCGTCCTCCCGCATCTCCCCTCCTGCCTATAGCATGGTAGCAACAATTCACGGAGGACAACACTATTGAAGAAAAGGTGAGACACCTGCCTCGGCTCCTCGACAGAATCTGCATCGCACAAAAAGCATATGATGGCTCGCCTTGCAGCCATGTAGGACGTGTATAAATGGTCCCTTGTCTCACGCTCTCGAAACAGCCATTGCCTCCCAACAACAACAAACACTCGTCTTCTTGTACATATAAAAACCAAGAGCAAACTTGTCTATACAAAGGGAACCATTTTCTCTTCTTCTCACCGCTGCATTGTTCCGTCAACCAAGCTCCTTTTAAATAAACCTCCAAAAATGAAGTTCTCTGCCCTCACCGTCGTCTTCGCTGCCACTGGCGCCCTCTCCTTGGCCATCGAGCAGCGCGATCTGGCCACCGTGAAGACGGTCCTCGCCAACGTCCAGACTGGTGTCGACTCTCTTGACACCGCCGTCAAGGCCTTCAAGACGGACGTCAAGCCCGTCACCGACGCCTCCAACAAGCTCGTCTCCACCATCAAGGCCGGCGACACCACCGTCAAGGCCTCTGGCAACCTGTCCTTTGACGATGCCGTCAACCTGATTGACCCCGTCCAGACCCTCAAGACGCACGCTCAGACCCTCACCGCCGACCTCAAGGCCCGCAAGGCCGACGTGCAAAAGGCCAAGCAGTGCGATACCGTCCGCACCCAGATCACCAACATCAACACCGCTAGCCAGTCGCTCATCAACACCGTTGTCTCCAAGGTCCCCGACAGCGCCAAGGCCATTGCTGCCGACCAGGCCAAGGGTATCACTGATACTCTAACCGATGCCCAGAACGCCTTTTCCACTGCCAACTGCAAAAACGCCGCGTAGGGAGTCACAAAACATGGAACGTGAAACATGAATAACTCGGGTTGTGCTGTGGGGCACCATTGATTGGTGGAAGTGTTCACACGCCTGCTGGCGCATACGACGGGACGATGTCGATCCTAGCTCTAGCATCTCACACTGTACATGAATACCACGGTTCTGATGACTTGTTACTAATTTTTTCTTTTTGGGTGAATTCGTAAAACTTTGTGTATCGTGCAAATGGCCCTCCTCGAAATCCCTGCCAATGGGGCCAGAGGATATGCGACGTCGTAGGTTCACAGAGAGGCTGAAGAGAAGCCAGCCACTTCGATGACATTGTTAACCCATCCAGGTGCAGCCCTGTACCATGCCCGTCCTAGCTAAACTTGATCCCAGAGCCTGGGTTCCATGTCCCACTGCCTTGTTGCCCTCGTCCCTGTCCATCCGTCCCTGGCGTCGGACCGTTTGGCCCCCCAAACTTGATACCAATCGCAGGGTTCCACATTCCACCCATCGGGTTGGCTGGCGGTGCGACCGGTTGAGGCTGTTGCACTGGTTCCCCGGCCCAAGACTGGATTGTCGCCTCGGCGGGGCTATGCATCGACTGCCGACTCACGGGGGCCGGAGCCTGAGCTTGTTGGATCGGCACTGGTTCCCCTGCAGAGTAGGATTGTTGGTTCCCTTGATATGGTACCGCCGGGGAATTGTGAGAAAGGTGTAGAGCCAGAGGAGGGTTGGCATGTTGAGTTCCCTATTGTCGCAAGTAGCCTAAGATCAGCTTCGCGAGTTGCAAGCCTCTCAAGCTTACTCTTCTAAAGCTCTCGCCTCCAGCCTGCGCTGGGAGACCCAGGCCTTCACCACGTCCCTGAAACCCTGTCCGACAATCTTGTTAAGGTCGTTGTAAAACTTCCGCCCAACCTCCAAGTTGTTCACAATGTCCTTGTACTTGTAGTAGGCAGTGTCCAGTTTCTGCAATGCCTTCTCCCGTTCCCGCAGTCCTCGATCGCCGACTTGTCTCTTCTGAGACTCAAACTCCCGGTTCGCACGTTCCACCTCTTTCATCATTCTATCCTGATCCTCGGCCTCTTTATCGAGGGCAGCTAGCTCTGGTTCATACAGCTTATCCAGGCGTTTTTCGAAGAATCTTCAAAGTGAGCAGGCACGAGGGTTGTAGATGGATAGGTTCGCTCAAGGCGAGCCGCCTCTTTCAGTATATCCGGTTTGATGTCGTCACGACGCGCATTATTCCGCAAGCTCTCAACCTTCTTCCTCCTCTTACTTTCCAGTCGTAAAACGTCGTTGTAAACGCTACGCAGTTTTCCAACGTTGGCTTTGAGCTCGTTGCTCGTTTCTCTCTGTGTACTTCGATGGCACAAAGCTCATTAGGCCTCTGTCCGGGCCGCATAATATATGTAGGAGGTCTTCGTTTGCCGCAAACCTGTCGCGCACAACAGCGTCACTACTTGTGCTGCTCTGGAAATAACCCTCAATCTCATCAGCGCTCCCCCAGAGCTTGCCTCCCTGCGGAATCGCTAAGGCTATCTAGTCGCCTCCATCTCTCCGTTCCGAAACGCCGCAGCATGCTTTCATTTTCATCTTTTTCCGCTGCGAGAGCAGCCTTGCCTTCGTCAAATATTGCCAAGTCAGCTAAACGCAGTTTCTCAATATCTGCGAAGCTTTGGTGTACTCTGCCAATCGCATCAGATTGGCGAAGTTCTTCTGCATGTTGTACTAAACTTGGCGGCAGGCCAAGCGGCTTTTCCAGAGCTTGCAAAGACCCAGGTAGGCCGATGGATGCGAGCAAGGAGTGAAGTCTTTCAGTCAGATTCTCCAATTCCTGGATGATATTTTGGTTCACCATTCGATCTCGGCGCTCCTCGTAGATGGAGGTGGCCACATGCACAGAAAATGGTACCAGTCTAGAGAACAGAGCTGGCCCGAATTCCGCCTGCTCACCAAGATAGTCATATGGGTCTGAGACCTGAGGAGGTATTCGCGCAATTGCCATATTGACCCGATCGAGGACTTTCAACTCGGACTTCGGCGGCACCGTTTCTGTCCAGTTAGCACCGTATAATTAGACGGAGTCAAATCAGCCACTTACGGAGGTAGATTACGTCGTTATCCTTTTCAGCCCGTTTCAGGTCCTCTTCGGCCTTCCTCTTCAGCCCATAAAGGTCATCAACCACCTTTTTGCCCAGATAACCACCCTTTGTCTCCTTGATCCCCTCATTAACGCAAGCCACAGCGTCTTTAAGCCTCGCGATCTCTTCTCCGTATCTCGCCTTTTCCAGGCTGTCACAGGCAGCTCGAAATTGCGCTGCAGCCGCGAAATGGTGGTGCTTCGCAGTCATGTGATGTATCCAAGCGCTGCTGATAGCTTCGCTGCTTACTGCTGCTTCGCCTGCGAGGTTATACAGATCTGAGACGCGAGCGGATAATTTCGCAATGGAGGCATCCTTGTAACCATCCATAGCGGCCTTCTGCCAAAAACACTCCTGGCTCTCGGCTAGAAAAAGCTGTACCAACGCCTCTAGCGTATGGTCGTCCATATCCTCCGGTGGGTCCGACATTCGAATTTCAGGTAACACGCTTTTCTGCATATGGGAAAGGACACCGGCAGCTTGGGAGAAGTAGTTGGCGGCGGTCTTGAGGCCGTCGGTATTGAATCGAGGTGTGTTGACGGCAAGTTGGGAGTATAAGGCGGCCAGGTTAAACAGTATATTCATGAGCTCATATTTGAGGTTGTTTCGCACCATGGGGCGATCGGTGTTGTAGCCCAGAGCGGGATACCATGTAAACTCGGCGCCAATCTACCTCCAAGTTAGTCCTCAGTCTATGGATATTCCACCTCCTGCTGTGGCCATGTGGCGCCAGTCCGGAGGGATAGCCAAATCCACATACGTCTATGGGGAATTTACCCCCCATCCAAACTAGTTGTGCTGCATACGCCTGCAGCTTCTTGATGCCGCTGGAGTGCGGCTCGCGGACGTTGACGGCATCTCGGCGAAGGGCATCGACGACTTCGAGGTCGGACTGGAACATATCCGGGTGGCTGATCATACTTGGTATTGATATACTGTCGAATGGTCGATGACAGGGAGAGATGTGTAGACTTGCGAAAGGGGAGCGAGAGGATGTTGGGCCTGAAGATCCGCCGCGTGGCAGTGTTAGCAAAAGGCATATGACCATCGCAGGGGTGAGGCACGGGTAACGGGCTTGCAACTTACGTCGCCATCTTGGCTGTGAGGGCTGCCTCCTAGAAGCGCCCCAACCGAAACAAAGTTGTGAGCGGGAGACAGGCGTGGATGTGTTCTCTCGCAAAGCTCAGAGGCGCCAACTATGTCATCTTGGTGTTGCGCGCCCAAGCAGCTTTGTTTTGGTGGGGTGCACCTGTAGCGGGGTCATGCATAGAGCGTCGCCAGATGGATGACTCAGCAGATCGTGATATGTCGAGCGTCTCACCACCTTCGCTCACCAACTCAGCTTGCGCAATGTCATTTAACAAGATAAATTGTTTATTGTGTTCATACACAGGTACTTCATATAGTACCCTTTAATAGGCTCCTCTTCTATAAAACAAGTCGCAGTAGGGTCATTCCCTGTGCCCACCACAAGTCTACTCCCAATATCCAATCACATTGTCTTGGACTCTGCAACGTACCTTCGGTCAAGGCCAACAACCCTGCCCATACATCAAACCCCATGCAAACCTGCTGACTGTTCTAATCATGCCGACGTCTTTGAGCGATATTCCCAAATCCTCGGAACAACGCCCGAAGACCTATATACGATGATGGTCAAACGCTGCCAAGTAGTGGAAGTAATAAAAGACTCTCCTGTGGCTCCAGCCTCGAAGGTGCAGAGGCACAACGTGTAACGCCAATCAACCGAAACGCCAGTCTCCAAATGAATATATCGCTGAGCGCACTCCCAAATCCAGCCTTAGCCCATCACCGTCCATCACTTCCGGCACCCAGACCAGCTCAATGACGCCATCAATGTTACTCATCGGTTGTCCACTAGCGTGCACCCATCGAGGGTCACCCTGCTTGCGAGTATATGTTTGGAGCACAGAGCCGTCAGATCGTACCTCGGATTCTGTCATATCCCAAGATATTTTGCGTCCCGTCTTAAGCAGTGAAGGGCGTTGGGGGCCCATCTTGAAGTCAAAATTCCAGCCCTTGTTTGCGGGGGCAGCCTTCAGAGTGCCCTCGACTTGATCGGTGTCAAAGGTGACACCCTCAGGGTAGTGGGAGATCGAATAGCCCGAAAGGATGAAATCGTCATCTGTCTGGAAGCGCATCATAGTGCAATCTTCACCGCAGGTATGGGCGGATCTTTGGTATACTGGCCGGGCAATGCCCTGTGCCAGCCTCCGCCCTCGGTAATGATGCATGGACAAGGGCTTGATGCCCCATTCGTAAAACCCGCATGGGTCGCCGAGGACATCCATCTGCCACAGCTCCCAGACATTGGTCAAGCGCGTGTCGGTGTTTTCGTAAATACACTTGCGGAGCAGAATATCGCCTTGAGGACCCCAGCCAGAGTTAGATTCCCGGATCTTTGCTTCGGAGACACAGGCACTATGGAGGTCGGTTATCTTTTCCGCCATGGGTAGAGACAGAAAAACACCAGCCCACCAAAGGCTTGCGAGCCATGGCGTTCAATGGCACCAATATCCTCGGAGAGGGTGCCAATGTACATTTCTCGTGTGTGGTTGTACGTCTCCATCTTGGCAATGAGACCGTGCATGCTGGGGAAGAATGTATCATCGTCACAGGTAACAAGCCACTTCTTCTTTGGGGCGTCGGCGTGAGTATACAGAGTAGGAACGAGGTTGACATATCGCACAGCCATTTCTACCGAGGAATCTGAGTGGTAAACGTCAACGTCAATGCCTACATCACCCAGGAGGTTGGCGACCTCCTGAAGCTCCTCGTCGTTGGCATCTAGCAGCATGAGCAGAAGCTTGCCGCCATTCGAATGGCCGTGGCTATCGGTGAGCCAGAAGATCCACTCGTTGATCGGGGTTGTCCCATCGTCCATGAAGCGTTTATACGTAGTCGAGACACCAAACATGAAGTCGGAGGCATCGACAGTGGACGGGAGTCCAGACGCGGGCACGGGGACTTCGAGTGGCTCAGCACACTGTTCGCTCGAGGACTCCTGGGTAACATCGACGGTGGTAAAGCTAGACGTCAACAAATTCTGCGACAGATATGTCATCCTCTTGCGCTCGAGGCCCTCGGTACGGGTAAAGCGGACATATCGCTTCATGTATTGGAAGTGGTCGTCAAGTTTGTATCGCTGCTGAATGTCCCGCAGGTGGGGCATGTCCACGTCGCAGTTCATATCGTAGTGGCCAATGGGGATGCGGTCGACATTAAGCAGAGGTGCTTGTGTGAGGCTCTCTCTGCGTTGGTCATCTAGTGGTTTCTGGTCAGGGCTGACCCCAGGCGCAACCGTGGTCTTGTGCAGAATCTGCGAGCGAATGTCCATCGACGTGTTTTTCAACAGAGTCAGGACGATGAGGATGACGCATATCGCTACAAGAGCGACTCTGACAATTGGGCTTCGCATTTTAACGACGCGAGGGGCAGCTCTCAGCTGTACTCCCATGATGGATGAGGACTAAAGAAGTGATCGGATATGGGGGCCACGAGTGGCGGGGGTCGTTGACAGGGTCGTCACAGACGAGCTCAAGGTGTTTTATATACGGCTCTACCGCAATAGGCGTGAATGAATGCACGGCCACCAACAGAAGGGCGGACTGTTCCGTATTGCCGTGGCTTGAATATGTCGCTCTCGCAAATATCGTCGGACTTTGGTCGCCGCTGGCCGCTCTGGCGATGGAATGGTACGGGCGGATGGCGGTGTTCCCAGATGAAACCAAGTGCCGAATAGAACGGAGAAACAGTGACGAAACCTAGAGAATCCTTGAAGCCACCGGCTGGGGAGCAAAGGTGATGCAGCAGATGGCTGGTTTCGAGCGCCAGCGGCACACAGGATTCGGAGACTGGGGATCAAAATTGCACGTCGAGGCAACGCACGGCGAAAAGAGGCAAAGAACGTGTATACAGCTGGGGGATAATAATGAGAAGCTGAAGCAGACTTCAGTAAGAGAGTGACGATGAGAAACTCAGCAAGGAGAGGGCTGAGGCGAGGAGAAAGGAACAAGAGGATGGAAGGATTGGCATGTTGGATCTGCCTTGCAGAGGTTTCGTTTGTGCGACGTTGTACAGCATGGATGATGTGATCGGTACTGGCATCAGGTAGGTACCTCCTTCATAGTTGATGGTCTGCTTGTCTGCCACGCATCGTAGATGGAAATTCGCTCCTATCTCGGGCCGTCAACGCTGAGATGTACTGACAGGGGCTTCTCGCGCCACTCTGGTTAGGGTCAGGGGGCACAGACCAGCCAGGGGACACAGCATGCAGTGCCAATCGCACCTAATTTAAAGGCGAATACAACTAGGCGCTGACACAGGCGCTCCAGGCTGGCTGCAGCGAGGCGAGGGTTGGTGGACTTGGTGGGCTTGGTCAGTGGACTCGGTGGACTCGGTGGACTCGGTGGACTCAGTGGACTCAGTGGACTCAGTGGGGTTGGCGGCAAACTGATAGTCGTTGGAAATGGCCGCTGACCACTGTGGATACAGTGGGCATGCAGCCCCCAGGGGGCACTGATCTCGCATTGTCGTACCTGCGTTGACGGCGGCGTGCGTCATCGCGCACGCTTAGTCTGTAGGCCACTAGTAGCACCATCAGGTACCTTAGACACCACCAAGTTTAAATCATCACCAAGTCATGGCCCCTCGCGCTCACCCATCTACACGATGCCATCACAGACGACCCATCACTCTGCACAAGACGCCTGCGATGCGCCAGTGACTCAAGGCGAAGCACACATCAAATTCCCGGCACTCCTGACATGTACCGGCCCGGGCAGATGCTACATCTCACGTCATCGCAGGGCTTGCGGGAGCAATTGGCCGAGTCCTCTCATCGTCGCGCTTGCTACTCACGTTGGGACCGCAAGCTGGACGGCATCGTATTTGAGTATACCCGGGAGGCAGCTATTGAGCTGCGACACCCCCTAGTTGATTAGAGAACCCTCCAACGTATATGGGCGGAGTTTGCGCCAAGGCGGCTGAGGTTGAGCAAGATTATAACGACAACACGACGCGAAGTGATGCAGGCACGAGAGCGACGATGAGCTGGGGGTGGGACAGATTGCCAGCTGTCCTTCGAATCATCCATTGATCCCTTTGTCCGCTCATGTCACGTATGCCCAGATATGCCTTGAATCTCATTGCGGGATAATATACGTTCAATTCAGCGAGTACTAGCACACCGGCACCCAAGTGCAGCACCCGCACGGATACTCTTGCAGATCCACAGCAATACCTACTGCATTCACGATATGATCAACAGGAGGCCCCGGGGTCTTATAGAGGCAAAAGATAAACCTGCAGATGATTCGTCAGTTTGGTTCACATCCTTCGGACCCAATCAAGCTGTCCACTAAAAAGTCAAGCTTTTGCGCCCCAGTCAAACTCGGCCGTAGAAACGCTGGAGTACACCAGTCATGCCATCAGTCCAATCATTGCCTCCGAGCCTCACCATCTGAAACTTGTGTCTGCCGGGAGTGGTGTGTAGATTGTTACTCGAGATGTTACAGAAGCCGGCCATTCGTGGCTCGAACTTAAATCTTCCTTCCAATAATTAATACCTCCGCACTGTTCTGACCAGCCAGTTGATGCCACAATCCTCCGCCACGAATCCTGTTCTTCCTTTACAATGCCAATAACCACACTACCACACAAGCGCCTTGCCCCAATCCGATGCTTGGCCAACTTGGGATGACGTTGGTATATTGAGTAGGCGAAGCGTTTTGTTTCGGGGCTAGTGCGCATGAGATACCGGTTATTACCATTGCCGTCGCGGCTATGTTGGCATTACAGTCCATAAGGGGCACGAATGTTGACAGCTGTCCTCGATTACGGTTCTAGTCCTGGAGATCAGAGCCGTGGGTGTTGCTGTAAATAGCCTTGAAACCCTTTTCGTTACTCAGCTGAGTGTGAGGCATGCCGCCCGCGATCGTCGGCCAAGATCAGCAGCCACTTTCTGCTTCCACAATGCCGATCCTCGCAGGTTTACTCGGCCTTTTAGAAGCGGCACATCTCTAGTTGACACGCCTGCAGCAGGTGTGTGGCAAGGCTAGCACGTTTCAGTGGCTGTTACGGAGAAAAGCCTCTCTCGTTCGAATCGATTCACAATGATAGACACCCCGAGGACTTTGTAAGGCCGTCATCGCGGCTACTAATCAGGCATACCCTTCAGGCAAAACAATACTATAATCCGATCCAAGTGAGCGACGAACAGCGAGATAAAGGAGCTGTGGAACGCACAAGCTATGTACCGAGTGGCGAAACCCCGGTGTCTCTAGGGTAGTCGGCTCAAAACTGCAGACTGTCAACACCTCGAATGTGGCATCATGTTAAATGAGAAAACAGATACAAAGGAGTTCTCTAATTTGGGCTTCCTGTTTCCTGGCTCTGCCCTGCTGTGTAAACCTTTGTCTAGTCCTCATTAAGGATAGTGTCTTCGCAAGCTATGCACGTCTTTCGAATCATTATGTTCTTGGACCACGTGTGAATAATCACTACGGGAGTTTGGCTCTCTGGACCTTTGCCATTTAAAGTCTATTACCTAGTAATCAATGCATAGTCTCTCATTATGCGCTTAGTAGACAATTTTTGCATATTTGTACACCAACACGCGCCCACTGCTGTCTCGCGATGATGTCATTCAGAGATGCGTCGTAGTGAGCTTCACCAACGAGGCAGCCGAACGCGCATTTCGGATAACGAACAGACGGTACTTCGTCGTTGGTGCAACCATGGCCATCAACTACCATGTTAAAGGGCACGTCTCATTGGCACTTCTCATGAAGACTATTGAAGATGTGCAGCACAAGCCTTCGACAATGATGCTTGCCGAAGCATCCGGTGGAGGATATGACTGGAGCAAAAAGTGGACCACTCTGCAAGATGATCGCAAGTTCGGTCTAGAACAAATCGGCGAGCTCGAGGTTATACTATCTATCAGCTCAGCTTGCGATGCTTCAATAGAAAACATCTTATATTCAAAAGATGAAGAAAATTCCCTCCAATCGCATTCGCTATCTGGATTGTTCAAACCGGCACTGCTTTGGTCCTGGAGACAGCAGAGTGCACACAACATTGACACCAGAAAGAGTGGTGCTAGTTGCATTCAGTGCATTCAATGAAGTGATTCTGTCGTCATCGACTGTCAACCCTATATAGAGTAATACACGACTAATTCTGCATCGCGCTTCGCAGTCGTCGTTGATCGCTCTCGGACTCGTCAGAATGTCCGAACTAACGTTGCTAATGGGCGAATGACAGGTCTTGGACAAATTGTCCATCTATGACGTTTTCGACATTTTAACCTTTGATGTTAGTGCTAGTAGAACAGTGCCTTTTGTAACATGCCTTTCCTACATAAAGATACCTCCATTGCCGTGTGCAGCCATTCCTAGGTGGCCAAGGTAAATGCCCCGCGTCCTCAGATACCATGGATCATCGCCAGGTTAGAGAAAATGGCCATTCGCTTGATAGCACTCGGGCAACTGAACATGGCGTCGATGCCTCTTCCGAGAAGTCCAGCAGACGGTCCTCATATGCATACTCCTCCTCTGGGCCTCGGCATTCGCCCATAAAGACCTCAAGTGCACCCGGAACCAAGCAGCAACTAGAGAGAAGGCGGACTATAAACAACGAAGATGACCTCTTCCGTGTCCTGTCAAGGCGGCGGACCAGCACCACGGTCCGGCTAGACGCCGACGAAGCGGAAGAGACACAGGAGATCAACCGCCTCATGTCGCGCCTGTTCGGCAAGGCACGACAAGAGCATAGCGAAGAGGAACAAACCAGACATACCGGCGTCATCTTTCGTGACCTCACGGTCAAGGGAGTTGGTCTCGGTGCCAGTCTGCAGCCTACAGTGGGCGACATCTTCCTTGGGCTGCCTCGCTTGTTCAGAACGCTGTTTCAAAGGGGCGCCAAGGCTGCTTCGGCTAAGCCTCCGGTAAGAGAGCTGATAAGTCACTTCGACGGCTGTGTGCGGCCTGGAGAGCTTCTCCTCGTCTTGGGACGCCCAGGGGCTGGCTGTAGCACGTTTCTCAAGGCATTCTGCAATCAGCGATTCGGATTTGAGGCTGTGGAAGGAGACGTGACATATGGAGGTACCAAGTCCAAGGAAATGTCAGAGCACTACCGAGGCGACATCATCTACAACCCAGAAGACGACTTACACTATGCGACGTTATCAGTCCGCAGGACGCTGTCCTTTGCGTTGCAGACCCGCACTCCCGGGAAGGAATCCCGACTCGAGGGCGAGACTCGGCAAGACTATGTCAAGGAGTTCCTGAGGGTCGTCACCAAGCTTTTCTGGATTGAGCACACGCTCGGCACAAAGGTGGGAAATGAGTACGTGCGGGGCGTGTCTGGGGGCGAACGAAAGCGCGTGAGTATCGCGGAGGCCATGATCACGCGCGCATCCGTCCAAGGCTGGGACAATTCCAGCAAGGGACTTGATGCTAGCACGGCACTGGAGTACGTCAAGTCTATTCGCGCCATGACCAACATGGCGAACGCGTCCACCGCTGTATCGCTCTACCAAGCGGGAGAGTCTCTTTTTGAGCTTGTAGACAAGGTTGTTCTGATCGACGAGGGAAAATGTCTCTACTTTGGTCCAGCAGACAAAGCCAAGACGTACTTTCTCGATTTAGGATTTACTTGTCCTGAGAGATGGACAACTGCCGACTTCCTCACCTCCGTCACTGATGAGCATGGACGCAGTGTGCGGCAAGGGTGGGAGGGCCGCATCCCACGTTCGGCAGACGAGTTTGCCCGTGTATATAGGGACAGCGAGATTTATCAAGAGAATCTTCGAGATATTGACGGCTTCGAGAAGCAGCTTGGCAAGAAGATCAAGAATCGCGAGGAACATCAGTCTAAGAAAACAGAGGAAAAGAACTACACGATTCCATTCCACCAGCAAGTCGTAGCATGCACCAAGAGACAATTCCTAGTCATGGTTGGCGATCGGGCGTCTCTATTTGGTAAATGGGGAGGACTCGTCTTCCAAGGCCTCATCGTGGGAAGTTTGTTTTACGATCTGCCAGAGACTGCGGCCGGTGCATTCCCAAGGGGCGGGACACTCTTCTTCTTGCTGTTGTTTAATGCGCTGCTGGCGCTGGCTGAGATGACGGCAGCCTTTGAGTCCAAGCCGATTCTGCTGAAACACAAGTCCTTTTCGTTCTACCGACCGTCCGCCTTTGCCATCGCTCAGACGGCCGTAGATATTCCGCTGGTATTCATCCAAGTCATAATATTCACCCTCATCATTTACTTCATGGCCAACTTGGCCCGGACGGCATCACAGTTTTTCATCACGGTGCTGATACTCTGGCTCGTCACAATGACAACGTACGCCTTCTTCCGTGCCATAGCGTCTCTCTGCAAAACGCTCGATGAAGCGACGCGCTTCACGGGTATTTCGGTGCAGATCCTCATCGTATACACCGGGTATCTGATCCCGCCATCTTCGATGCATCCCTGGTTCAGTTGGTTGCGGTGGATCAATTGGATTCAATACGGCTTCGAGTGTCTCATTTCCAACGAGTTCAGTGGCCTAGACCTCGAGTGCGTCCCTCCGTATCTTGTTCCCCAGGGACCCGGGGCGACGCCTCAGTATCAGTCGTGCGCGATACAAGGAAGCGAGCCAGGGCAGACTGTAGTAGACGGGTCAGCATATATCCAGCAATCTTACGGCTACAGTCGGTCTCATCTTTGGAGGAACTTTGGCTTCCTGTGGGCCTTCTTCATCTTCTTTGTCTGTCTCACAGCGCTGGGCATGGAGCTCATGAAGCCCAACGCCGGAGGTGGCGCTATTACAGTCTTCAAGAGAGGGCAGGTGCCTAGAAAGATTGAGGAAACGATTGCGACAGGGGGGAGGGACGAAAAGCCGGATGAAGAAGCTGGCGAAAAGACCAAGGTCACTCCAGCCATGGTGGACGAGGCCGAGAATCAAGGAGGCGAAAATTCCACTGACCTGTCCAAAATCGCGAAGAATGAAACAGTCTTTACGTTTCAGAACGTCAACTACGTTATTCCTTACGAAAAGAGCGAGAGAAGGCTACTTCAGGATGTCCAGGGCTACGTTCGCCCAGGAAAACTGACGGCTCTTATGGGCGCTTCTGGTAAGCATATTGGCTCAGCATAAATCGAGGTGGATGAGGAAACGCTAACTTGTCGGATAGGTGCTGGGAAAACAACACTTTTGAATGCTCTGGCCCAACGTATTGACTTTGGCACAATCACGGGCGATTTCTTGGTAGACGGTAGACCTCTACCGAAGTCATTCCAGCGAGCCACTGGCTTCGCAGAGCAGATGGACGTCCACGAGCCAACAGCCACAGTCCGAGAGGCTCTGCAGTTTTCTGCTCTGCTGCGCCAGCCTTACGACGTTTCGAGGGAAGACAAGCTAGCCTATTGCGAGACCATCATCGATCTTCTCGAAATCCGAGACATTGCAGGCGCGACAATCGGCAAGATCGGGGAGGGGACTCAACCAAGAGCAGCGCAAACGACTAACAATCGGCGTCGAGCTCGCCTCTAAGCCAGAGCTATTGATGTTCCTCGATGAACCGACCTCAGGCCTCGACTCCGGAGCTGCCTTCAACATTGTACGGTTCCTGAGGAAGCTCGCTGACGCTGGCCAGGCGGTGCTGTGCACAATACACCAGCCGTCTGCGGTACTGTTTGAGCACTTCGACGAGCTCCTCCTACTCAAGTCCGGGGGCCGCGTCGTCTACCACGGCTCGCTCGGCAAAGACAGCCAGCAGCTGATCCGGTATTTTGAGACTAATGGCGCAGACAAGTGTCCGCCAGACGCAAATCCAGCAGAGTACATGCTCGAAGCAATTGGTGCCGGAGACCCCAACTACAACGGCAAAGACTGGGGTGATGTGTGGGCCAAATCCTCCAATCGTGAGGAGCAGACGCGGGAGATCAACGACTTGATCGAGAAGAGACGGCGCGTCGAGCCGTCCAAGAGCCTCAGGGACGACAGAGAGTACGCAACGCCGCTGTCGATGCAGACTCGCACGGTCGTCAGGCGGTCATTCATCTCGTACTGGCGCACACCAAACTACATTGTGGGCAAATTCATGCTGCATATCCTCACGGGCCTGTTCAACTGCTTCACGTTCTGGAAGCTGAGTTACACCACGATCGACTACCAGAATCGCCTCTTCTCCATCTTCATGACGCTCACGATTGCACCGCCGCTGATCCAGCAGCTGCAGCCCGTCTTTCTCAAGTCGCGCAACGTCTTCCAGTCGCGCGAGAACAACTCCAAGATCTACTCGTGGTTTGCCTGGACGACGGCCGCAGTGGTGGCTGAGATTCCGTACGCCATCGCGGCTGGCGGGGTTTACTTCTGCTGCTGGTGGTGGGGGATCTTTGGGACGCGCGTGTCGAGCTTCACGTCTGGCTTTGCCTTCCTCATGGTCCTCCTCTTCGAGCTGTACTACGTCAGCTTTGGCCAGGCCATCGCGGCGTTTGCACCAAACGAGCTGCTAGCATCGCTCCTCGTGCCCATCTTCTTCCTCTTCGTCGTCAGCTTCTGCGGCGTGGTCGTGCCCCCGATGCAGCTACCAACGTTTTGGCGGTCATGGATGTACTGGCTGTCGCCCTTCCACTACCTGCTGGAGGCTCTGCTCGGAGCCGCCATCCACGACCAACCAGTGCGGTGTGCCGACGACGAATTGGCTCGGTTCGCGGCACCGGAGGGTATGTCGTGTCACGACTATGTCGACCCGTACATAGCCCAGGCTGGCGGTTATGTGCAGGTTGGTGCAGGCGGCATGTGCGAGTTTTGCCAGTATGCTTCGGGAGACGAATTTGGCAAGGGCTTCAGCGTGTACTACAGCCACATCTGGAGGAACTTTGGCATCTTCTGCGGCTTCATCGCGTTCAACTATGCAGTGATCTACTTTGCGACGTGGCTGAGGTTCAACGGCAAGAACCCGCTCAGGGGTATCCTGGCAAGGAGAGGGTCGTGATGATCGTGGGAAACCGAGGAGTATTGATCTGGTGAGGAGAAGCAAATATCTTGATGCTTGTATCGTGGCATTGCCGAGCAAACGGAACACTGTTGCAGTTAGCAAGCGGCAGACCGCAGCCGTAGACACTAAAATGATGCCACACCACAAACGAGATTGAACTGGCGGTGAACCTGAAATTACAGGCCGCCCCGTGATGCATCTTCTTCCCGTGCCATGTCAATACAAAGGCGACAGTCCGGTCCCGTTGTTGGGCGGTACCGAGTACATTGCCAAACGAAATGCCCAGTGACTGTCACTGACTCACTGGTCACTTCTCGGTCTGCCTAGTGTGCTGCGTTTTGCCACAGGGAGGATTTGCGGGGTCGAGCCATCCTGGCTGCAGGGTAGTGCTACTTGAACGGTAACACAGCTAGGCACCACACGTACCTGGCTTGCGCAATGCGAGAAAGAAGCCGTCAACAGAACCAGCGTGAGGCCTGGATTGGTGCCGACTGCTAGGAACCCGGCATTGGACGTATCCAACCACTGCGTTCCGTACATACGCGGCTTACAGACGATGCACGAGCAATGCAGAGACCAGTCTCGACATGGCATTAATGTGCATCTCACATCCTCACCGGCTACCAGCAGCCGCACACACGCCTAGTGCTGGTCAGCCACGTACCTCCTCTCACGACGCAGTACTTCACGGCACCCTGATAGGCATGCGAGCCAATGTCGATTCAACTGGCTGCACCTCGTACTTCGTACCGTCAAGGTGGACGTTAGGTATCTACAGCGTCGCAGTTCACACCCATCGCCTCATAAATGCAAGATGCCCGAGGTGGCATCGCCTGAAGCCTCACATCTTGGCACGGCGCTGTGATTGTTAATGCCACATGTATGCCCCTGGTCCCTGGATGCCCAAACGCTCTCTCATGTATCTTTTCCCATACACCCATGCACCCACGCACCATGCAACGCCCTCCCTTATGGTGTCTCCTCTTTCCTCACCTTATCTTGGGCATCAGCTGTCACCTTAATTTGTGATCGTGACGTGCGCCCACTGAAACTAGACTTACGTACCTCTGTAGCGCTACTGGACACTGGAAGACTGGGCACTGGACCAGTGCATGGTGCTTACATAACGCCCCTCACAGTGGAGAGGGTCCCTTGGGCGGGGAATACAAAAAGGCTTAAAAATTCTCTGCCTCTCGGTTGGTTCGTCTCCTGCTTCACTTTTTACTTTCCTATTCCTCAACATCGCCAAACGCGGTGAGTGACGATGCTGCGGCCACCGTGATTATCCTCGTATATCTGGCATTTGCTCTGTAGCACTTGCCTGTCTACGTCTTTTCTCACATTCATTTATTCCCCGTCGCTTTTTGCCGCTCTCTCTGCCTCTTCCCGTCTCCACCCACCCCTCCCAAGAGACGCACTCGCTCTTCTCCAACACCGAGCAATATCATGCGCTTGTTCCTCATTCGCCATGGCGAAACGGTGGACAACGTGGCCGGTCTCTACGCCGGGTCCCGCGACTCGGCCCTGACCTCCCACGGCGCCATCCAAGCCCGCCGCCTGGCCTCACATCTGGCCCAGACCGTCGAGATGAAGCACATCTTTTCGTCAGACCTCCAGCGCGCTGCCAGGACGGCCGACGCGATCCGGGACGCGCAGAGATGCGCACATCTCACAAATTTAGCCGTCGTCCAGCTTCCGGACCTCCGCGAGAAGGACTTTGGCTCGGCGGAGGGTGTGCGTTATGGTTCTGCCATGGCTGACCAGAGAAGGCTGCACGAGGACGCCGAGTCACTCGAGTCCATGAGGGCGAGGGTGGATCGTTTCTTGGACCAGCACCTGGTACCACTGCTTCTCCTCCCCTCACACCCAAACTCAGCTTGTGCTGTTGTTGCTCATGGCATCATCCTAGGTGTCCTCTTCAGGGCGCTGTGGGCGCGCATGCCTAGGTCTTCCGTCAGTGTCGCAATCGAGGCCCAGCGGGCTGGCCTCAACGTGGCCGATATGACGCCTGTGCTGCCTCCGTGGAGCAACACGGCCTATCTCGAAGGCCTCATCTCCATCGTTGCGTCAGCACCACCTCCTGGTCAGACTAAGTGGGCACCCTTACCCGCCTCCCCGCCTCTGCTCAAGTTGCATATCAAGCAAGCAAACTGTGTTGTCCACCTCAAAGGCTTGAAAAAGACTGGCGGTGGTATTGGCAGTACCACCTTTGATGATAGGCAGCGTACTATGAACTCATACTTCACAGGACCTGTCAAGAAACGGAAGGTAGAAGATTTTGCCTAGCGTTTGGAGGGCACACACAGCCCGCGTTGTGTTACTAATGGTACGTTTTGATAACACTGACCCCTTCCCCTTCAACATATCACTGGCAATTCCTGCCACTACCCTGATGCTGTGATGAGAAACCAATTATTCACAGACCTGTTCTGAAATATACAATGTGGAAAAAAGTTCAACCGCTGTCTGAGCATTAGCCTTTCCGCCATGCAATCTTTGTGTGGTTGCATCCCCTTACTCGCGAAGTCTTGTTTTGTTTGACCACGTCGCTAACATTGATTCGCGCAGGCTCCGTATTCCTTTCCGAACACCTGCCACATATTTTTGCCGCCCATTTAGTAGGATTGCGATTTGCCGTTGCGTTTGTATTTTCTTTGTTTTAGCCACGTGATTGATGCCCGTTGAATACCCGTTGACTTTTGGCCCAGGAGTACGAAGTAGCTTGCTAGTATTTAGTTAATTAATAAAATATGCGTAAAATAATGTCATTACTCTTCCCGTTACACATCTGTGCTAGACTCGTCTGTACCTGTAAAGACCTTGTACATTCTCCTGCTGACAGCCTGACCTATGGTACGGTCCGACAAGGCTCCATCCTTGTTTGCACTCTTGCGGACGGCATCCAGCCTTCCCGAGCCGCCGGCTTCTAACCCGTCAACTAATTTAGTGACAGTGTCAAATTCCGCGGCAACGCCGTATGCAATGGGAGCTGTGACGCGCACTATCTCCTGCAGCATCCTCACATACGTATCCTTGGAGTCTTCACCCGTCCGAACCTGCCCGCTCTCCATGCAGAAGCCAGCCACCGAGGTTGCTTTATCTCGTTGTTTCTTGTACGGTATGGTGGAGATGTGCTGTGTAAAGGCTGTGATCCATTGCGCTGTCTCTAGTGACACCGTGGTGTGGTGTATGAGAACGTCGTGCTCTACCTGCAATCGTAGCATGGCATCTTCCACCACTTCTTCGTCCAAGTACTCCTGGCTTGGCGCCTTATTTCGTCGTCGTCCATTGCCTCGGTTGGAGCTAGACTGTGTCTCGGCTAGTGGTTCTTGGGAACGGACACCTGATGTAAATTGTCGATTTCGAACATTGCGATTCTTCTTTATCCACGGTGTGATGCCCTGCAGTAGGTAAATAACGTGGTGACCGTCAAAATTTTGCTTCACCTTCCTTGCATGCGAATCGAGCCCCTTGGCTAGGACGAGGGCGATAAACTCGTCGGCTGTGAGAACCACGAGGGCATGGCGCTCCGAGTCGATGCGCAACGGTATGGGTTCCCACCGGCCCATATCTTCATTGAACCAGCTTTTTACCTTTCTTCTCCATTTGAATGTATTATTCCCATGACCTTCGTATACAGTATACTGAACATCAAGAGCTTCGAGCAGCGTCTCGAGCTGCACTTTAAGTTCTGGGCATATACCTGAAGGGAGGTCAACAAGCATCTCTGGTGTCGAGACTTTCTTATCGGTCCTCAACTTGTTGACTTCGGCGAGAGCCGCTTCACGCTGCTTTTCCTGGGCTTTGGCCTCCTTATTTTGTTCTCGCTCCTGGCGCTTCTTCTCTTTATCGGCCACCCTTGCCACAGATTTCTCTGTTCGTTCCCGCGCGCGTTGTTCAGTCGTCGTTTTCTTGGGAGCCGTGCTGGATGGCTTGGATCGACTTTTTGAAGAGATAATATCGCTACGTGACCGCTTGAGAGCAGATCGAGGCCTAGGCCTGTATTTGAATAAATCAATGTCTGCAATATCGGGCAAGTCGTCGTTGTCACCCCCCGAGCCTCCTGCTTCTGAAGAATCATCTATGTCTATGATAGAAAGCGCCAGCGATGTAGCTTTCGCATTCTTTGGCCCTGAAGGAAAATGCGACGAAGTTGGCTCTGGCGCGGAGCTTGAGATGAAATCTATATCAAAGTGTCGCTTCGGTGAGAGGTTGGAACGTGGAGGGGGACTGGATAATTCCTGTGTTTTGTGTGACGACGCTCGAGCTTCACCTCGTTGTTTAGTGTCAATCGTAGTTCTAGGAGAGCTGGCGAAAGGATCGGACAGGACTGCGACTTTGGATCCTGAGCCCGATTCGTTGACGGCGGGCTTGTGTGGAGAGCTCAAGAAAGGGTCAAAGTCACTTGAAAGAATATTGATACTTTTATTCGTCAAGGGCCTCCTAGTACGAGCAGCTTTTGGGGCCACGCTTCCATCTTGTCCATTTGTGATACTTGGATTAGGCGAGCTGGTGAAGTCGATGGGTTCGGCAATAGTTCGTGTGATTCGATTGTTGTTGGTGTTTAACAGAGGGGGTTGCCACGAAGTAGACATGTGTTGGCTGGCCTTTGTAGCAGGAAGGGCGGGAGGACTGGGAGCATCAAGTTGTGGATGCACCGTTCGCCGCCGTTTGGTGCCTCCATTGATAATTGTATCGAGGTCGTCTAAGTTTTCGTGATCTATCTCATCTAGAAGCCACGATGAAGTGATCTCAACGGATGCATGGCTGGTCGAGGCAAGTGTGTTTGTGGCTCGTGGCTGACGGGATGATGGTGGGGGAGGGGTGTTGTGAGCAACAACAGGCGGACTTGAGGATATGAGGTCGATTATATCGGGTGCCATGATGCCCAACGATGTCTTCAACCCATCCCTTCAAATGTATTGGTCTAATGCGAATTGTCGAGCATGCATTGGCATCAGGATCGCACGGGTGGAGCCTGAAATCCAAGACGCGTGCATGTATCAGCACCCTCACGAACATAAACACCAAGTCATGTGACCGTTTTCATAGGAAAGTCAGTATCATTAGCTGCCACTCCTGCTCTCGCCCAGGAGTATTCATTGTATTGTCTTCGACGGAATTACGATTGTCTTGAGAAAAAGCCACGAAGCCATTTTATTCATACAATTTGATGGCGAAACTGGGTTGTATCCCGACCGATTCCATCCATCCCTATGTTGAAGTTTGAAGCATTCGGTGCGCCACGAGTACCTGATTCATGGTTGCCCACGGTGAAGGACAGCGCTACAGTGTCAAGTGTCAAGCGCGAGTGAAGGATTAATTTTAGTGTTAGGCAAGTATCGTCTGACAGACTAAAAGGAACCCGAAGCCCCCAGCACGATTTGGGCATCCCCGGAGATTTTTTTCATCTACATGACACAAGAACGTTGAGGGACACCACCCCGTTCAAATGAATATCAGTCACCCAGTCAGGGGCTGGCCCGGATACTCGCAGCGGGTACGTACTGCCGGCGATTAACCTTGCTCGGTTTCCGACTTACCCGAGTCATTCGACGCGTTTTACGTGTTGGTTTTGCCTTCATTGCGCAGGACAGCCGAACCGTGAAGTACCCTTTTTGGTGTTTTGAATCGGTAGTGAATAAAGAGGCCAAGTTCTCGTCTGGAATCGGAAGGATTCAGATGTAGTATCCGTGTGTCGTCTTGATTAGCGGTGTCCAAGCTGCAGTGCTGCACTTGGGCGCTAGATCAATCAGCAGACAGCCAATGGAGACCAACCTCGAAATGCACTGACTGGTCGCACGGCCCTTTGACGACAGTCAAACCGCCTTCCCTTCCTGATATTGGTGGCCTGAGCGCGCATTGTATTGCTAGGTTAATCTATAGATCCTAAATAATGTTAGTTGGACAGCTTTCATAACACAACGGCTTCTTTGCGCCCATATCGTCAATGTACCAGGCGGGGGATGGCAATCGAAGGCTGTCTAGAGCCTTTCCACCAGGGTCTGGGGGTAACCGGTACACATCTGTCTTGCCCGTGCGCACATTTCTAGGTATTGGAAAAGCAACATGTCTTGAATTCTTCGTACGTTTGCGCTCTCCCCCTTTGGTCATTGGGTAGAGAGTATGTAAACTGTGAATTTGAAGATGTAGAGAAGAGTGACACTGTGGATGGCGCTCAAGGACAAAAAGGACGAAGGATTCCTTCAGCAGCCCTTCACAGAAATCGCATCAGGCAGATATTACGAGCACAAATGCGTTATTTGTGGCCCGGCATTTCCCTTGAATACGGGCTCAGACATTTCTAGGGATGGCCTTATCGATATAGGTTGATGTATGTCTTCGATTGCGACCTTTTCTTGCTGGCGTGGCTGGAAGTGGCCGATGCGCAGATGCATGTCCGACCTGGTCCGCATTCTCTTGGAGCGACAACTAACCAGGCCAAATGCCTCGAACCTCGAGCCAGGGCGGCAGAGAGCACAAAGCATGCACAATGTATGTCAGCAGGTATCCGTACACAGAAGTACTTTGCGCGCCGCTGTTGCTTTTTAATCTGAATCTTCGTCGGCAGTCTTGTCTTTTTGCTAATAATTCCTTTTCCCAGCCAAAGGAACGGGGCATTTTTTTTTAGGTGTGGTATGTGGCGCCGCGGTGTGCTGGCACAGTTGGGTATTTGACTGCCTGAACAAAGTACCCTATACCTAGGCGGTGCTAGGCTTCTTCATGGCAGTGGGAGTATTAGGTACCTTGGGCAGGCTCAACCGGATACTACAATTTGGCATCTTTGCTTGTTGCAAAATTGTCAGGTATGCATGGACCATGGATTCCTTACGCCGGTGTACAGAGTAGGTTCTAGGTTCTGCACCCCTCGAAAGAGATGGCACGGCAGATGGAATGTGTCGATTTGAAGAGTTTGGAGGCTTGTCCAGTGGCTGGCGGCCACTGCGTGTCATATCTGGATATCTAGATCGAGGCATTATCATCAAGAACCCCTGGCTATAGCGGTAGCAAAGACTCTGCGTTCCAGCAGTGACGCCAGTTTCACTCGGAAAAAGCATCAACGTTTCTCCAGAGGAAGGGGGAACTGGGAAGAACGGAAACCTCATGTGGGGGACCGACGCCCAAGACATGTCGTCGACTCGTGTATCTGGCACCATGTCTCTGACTCTGGGAGCCTCTCCCTTGTCCTAGCCCGCCATGCTGAGAAACCCAGTCGTTTATTCTTTCGCGTCTTCTCTCGCCATTCAGTCTTTCCCCCCTGCTCTTTTTTTTGTGATCAGACGTGACGAGCACAGCGCGGTTCTCGCTGCTCGATACCCCTGTTCCATTCTGCCCTGGCACGCTGGGACCTGGGTCATGGGTTGTGGACCCCAGGCCATCACCAACAATCTGCAGGTCCTAATTCCCGCCTAGCAAGGAATCGTCAGAACAAACAACCTTACTCCGTACTCAGTTGCCAAGCCTGGCCCAAAGTCCGAATCAGAGTGCAGTGTTTCTTCCACAGGCACCGATATAAATTGGTGGACCTGTCGAAAGTGGATGGGCAACATGGGGGATGGGCGCTTTGCCTCCCCTGAGAGGAGGGATGGGATGGGCGCCTGTGCTTGGCGAAGGGGGTGACAAAAAGAGCAAGGCCTCCCCAAGGCAGCTGAGTACCCTGAGACTAGCGCTAGTCTACAGCACGCAACAGTACTGAGAATGGCGTCCATTGGTCCACAGTAATAGTACTTTGTAGAGAGACATGCCCCAGATATGCCACGCGGGAGCCCGACCCTCCAATTCCAGACTTGCTTCTTTTATTTTGGTCACCCTTATCAAGTTTGCGGGCACGCCAGTATTGCCTGGTCTACCTCATGCAGGTGCTTTGGCACTATCCCCCTCCTGGCGCTCCCACTCTTCTGTTTGTAGCTTGTCGTCTACCACGTATCACCAATTCTACAGAGCGAGTGTGCACTCACCCCCACCGGGCTGGCGCATTGCACCAAACAGCGCTTCTATCCAGCGCCAGGGCGCCGGCACCTAGTCCAAACTCTCGAGGTGGAAGTTGAGAATGGTATGAGAGGAGAGCCACTTGGGGGGGTCCGGGGCCCAGTAGGAGCCCTGATAGGGTATGGATCCCCCAAACTGTCCCAGTTCCGCTTACTGCCCGCCCCTCCGGCGCACTAGTCCGTCACCCTCCCCACCCGACCAAGTACCCGACAGGCCACGGTTCTAAGGTCCCTAGACTCCCTACCGCCTCGCTGGACCTCCACTAGGTATCGCTGCACCAGCCTCCAGGGCCTCCCCAGCACGGCTTGCCAGCCGTTTTGTTTTAGCCCATTGCAGGGACCTGTGGGTACCCGTCCGCTCTCACAGCACGCCTGTAGTGTGGCTGGCCTGTCGTCGGGTCTTGGTCTCCTATTTTTCCTTCCTCAATGTCATCCTCTTCCACTGTTGGTCACATCACCACATCTTTTTCCTGCCATACCTTTCTCTCTCTCTCTCCTTCCCAACTCTCGGCAGGCGTTCACAACCCCTCAGGTTGAACTGGTGATAGCTTCCTCTTTTCGGCTCTCTGGAACATCTGGACTGCCGCTGGGACACCGGGCGCCACCGGATTGGACGCGTGTTTAATTACATCCACTCCAACACCCTGGTTCCTCATCGATTCCCACCTTCAAGAGCCCAATTTCTAAGCGCCACGGCCACGGGGTCGAGTGATTCGGACATACACGCGATATACTCGATACTTTCTCTGAACGACCAGGATCGATTAGCACAGTTGCGACTCGGCTTGAGCGACGGACTGTATTAAGCGACTCGACGGCGTGAAGCTTCCTATTTTGGCGGGTCCTTCGCATCTCGCCTAGGCTTGCTCACTTCACACCGAGTATAGCGCACACTCAGCGCCGAGTCTGCTGCTGTGACGGCCATTCAGAGACGGAACCCCTATTGTTATTGACTACGTCTGTGATACGAGGGTTTCTTCCCTCCTTCTCCTCCACGATGACACCTTCTCCGCCTGCTTCGCCAATACATCCGCCCCAGCGGCCACTGAGCGCCATTACAAGGCCTCAGCCTCGGAGCAGCAGTAGGATGAGTATGAGTAGCAAACCTGGAGGCAGTCGGGCCTCGGACGAGGACGGTCGAACCGCCGTCAAAGTTGGTATGGAAACCTTTCCCGTGATGCTTGTTGGTCGTGATCGCATCGTTCTCCATGTCTCCTCAACATGATTGGCTGCGAGATGTGACCCAAAATAATACCAATAGCTAACTGACCGCCACTTTAGCCGTTCGCGTTCGACCGCCTTTGGCTGCAAATGATCCCGGATACGACCTCATCCCCCAAAGATTTCGACGGTCCATGGTCCAGACGACGTCGAGCACTAGCCTTACCATCGATTCGCCGCAAGGCCGCAAAGTATTCGTATTCGATAGAATTTTTGAACCGGAGGTGACACAAGAAGGTATCTGGGAGTACCTGGAAGATAGCGTGAACTCATTCACTCAAGGCTACAATGTCTCTCTACTGGCCTACGGCCAATCTGGCGCGGGAAAGTCTTATACCATGGGCACATCCGGTCCCCTGGAGCAACAAGACACAGATGTGATGGGTACGGTTTGAATGTCATGAATATTTTCTTCGGATGTACGCGCGCTAACCTTGATTACCAATAAAGGTGTAATTCCCCCGAGCAGCTGCTGCCCTTTTCGAAAAACTAGACTCCCCATCCGGTCTCAACGGCCACGGCATCTCCAGAGCGTCAACTTCCATATCCCAACTACGAACTCCGCGTGGGTATGGGCAGCCAAATGCACTCGGAGATAAGAATTGGTCTTTGAAAGCGACCTATGTCGAAATCTACAATGAGCAGCTTCGCGATCTGTTGGTCCCCGAGTCGACTCCACTAAACGAGCGTGGCAATGTTGCCATTCGGGAAGACGTCAAGGGCAACATCATTCTGACGGGGCTCCGCCAGGTTGAAATAAACTCCGTTGATGATCTCATGAGTGCCCTCAACTTTGGTTCCACTATCCGCCAAACCGATGCTACGGCGATTAACGCTAAATCATCACGTTCGCACGCTGTCTTCTCCCTCAACTTGATCCAGCGCAAGAGTAAGCTCCAGACCGCTACAGGGGCAGAGAAGCGATTCTCTGTACCATTGGAAGCAATGGGAGGCCAAGATATCACTGTTACTACTGATAGCAAACTACATTTTGTCGATCTGGCAGGCAGCGAGCGATTAAAAAATACTGGGGCGCAGGGAGACCGGGCAAAAGAGGGCATCTCGATTAACGCCGGTCTAGCATCGTTGGGCAAAGTCATCAGCCAGCTTTCGTCTCGCCAATCAGGATCACACGTCTCCTATCGAGACTCCAAGTTGACTCGCCTACTGCAGGACTCTCTGGGCGGCAATGCCATCACGTACATGATTGCCTGCGTGACGCCGGCAGAGTTTCATCTCAGCGAAACCTTGAATACTGTACAGTACGCTCAACGCGCCCGCGCTATCCAATCGAAGCCACGCATCCAGCAGATTGATGAAGGTGATAAGCAGTCTGTCATCGATAGGCTCAAGCTGGAGGTTGCCTTTCTCCGCGACCAAATCCGAAGCTCCCAAGAGAGGACGAGCAGTCCACGACGCAGCGCTAATGGTCCGAGCGAACGAGTAGAGCGCCAGAACGAGCGTGAGGTTGAACTCCAGAACCAGTTGCTGGATACGCAAGAGAACTATAGCGCACTCAATCAGCGGCATGCTCGATTGATCGCAGAGATGGCTAGGGCCCGGGAGAATGAGTCGGCCGACAGAGAGCAGGCTGCAGAGGCCATGGAAGACAGCGCCACCGACAGACTGAATCGATCCAATTCCTTCGCTCAGGCTGTTGAACAGGTTGTTCTCGAGTATGAGAAAACTATTCAATCTCTAGAGCAGTCTCTTTCAAGCACTCGCACCGTCCTCTCCAATACGGAAACCAGTCTGCTCGAGAAGGAGACTAAGTGTGCCTATGTCGAGAACCATCAATACTCAACTACAGTCCAGACTCCAAAAGCTTATGGATCGTGAAGCTAGTACAGAGAACTACCTCCATGACCTCGAGGCTAAGTTGGATGGTCATACGAGTGGTGAGGAGAAGAATTCCACTATCATCATGGAACTGCGAAAAGAGATTGCTCGGGTTAGGGAAAGCGAAGCCTCATGCGAGGATTATATATCTACGCTGGAAGAACGCCTTGCAGAGGCAGACCAAGACGGTGAACTCATGCAGCGAGAGGTTGATCGTCTTGAGCAAGTAGTTGAGCGTCAACGCAGTCTTGGCAAACTCGACTCGTTGCTGTATGAGCTCGACCATGTGGAAGAATCAAAGGCGCCTGAGCCAGAGACAACGAACGGGACGGCACGCCGACGCCCCTTTGAAAACCACTCGAGAAGCCAATCCCACGTCAGTCGCCACAGCCAGATCGAGAAGGCCATCCCCGAAGTCGATGAAGAAGTCGACAACGTTGGATCCAAGATCGACACGGTTAGAGAGGAACCTGCTGAGGAAGGCGGTGAGCAACGAGAGTTGGAGGAGTACCCAGATCGCGCCGCCACGCCTGATAGCCATGCCCAGAATCAGTTTGTCGCCGATAAACTGGAGAATGTGACGCAAGAACTACTCGGCCTTCGTGTTGAGCATGAGACTACGATCAACAACTACGACGCCCTGAACGCCAAGTATGAGGAGGCTCTTCGAAACCTTGCGGAACTTCAAGATGTTGTCGACGAAGCCCGGCACTCTAACCGTGTTCGTGATTCTGTTATCTCGGTAGCTTCTCCCACCGACACCCGCCCAGACTCCTTCTTGTCGGAGTCAAAGTCTAGCGACTTGAAGGATGGCCCTCGATCTTCGCTTGCTCGCTCACTTTCGTCAGAATTATCCTCCGCCATGGATTCTCCTGCCACGGGAGATACATCTACAGTCGATGCCGCTTCCGAAGACGGCACACTGACGACTAAGCCAGATGTGTCTGTGGATGATGTGCCTCAAGTGCAACACGACGAACTGGCTGCTGAGCTGGAGAGACTAAAGAGTCTAGCTGATGAGAAAGAAGCTGCCGAAAAGCAGCTGGCAGAAAAGTATGCGCAACTGGAAACTAAACACAGCGAAACCTTGGATATCGTCGAAGAGCTCAAGACTGAGGTGTCCAAGGCAAAAGCTGTCGAGGCCAGCTCTCCACGACAATCTACCCCTGTCATCCGACGCAAGTCGAGCCAAAATCTCTTGATCATAGATCGTGCTCACAGATCGTTTGCCTCTCTCCGCAATATTGCAAGTGAAAATTTCGAGAATAACCCCGAGGTCATGGCGAATTTCGAACTCAATATCAACTCTGCCATGCACGAACTTCATTCACGTAGTGAACGCATTCAAGAGCTCGAGGTGGACGTTGCATCTACCAAGAAGGAAATGGAAACTAAGATGACCATTATCTCTGGATTGACTCGTGAACGCACCAGCTTGAAGACCAGCCCAATGGACATGTCTATGGTAGTCAATATGCGAGAACAACTGGCGCAAAACGAGAAGCAGCTTGAGACTCTGCGAAGTGAACACGCTGCCCGTGAACAAGAATTGCTTGCCGAACTCGACAGGTTACGCGAGTCGGTTGCAGCACCAATCACTCGGGCTGATTCGACGCCAGACACTGAACGCGCCACCCAAGAGCTCGGCGAGCAGGTTGCTGCCCTTCAGGATGAAAAACCGGCCGTCATGACGGACGATGACAACCAAGATCGGTTTGAAGATGCTCTCGACAAAGGAGTTATTGCAAATGCTGTACCTGCGAATGAAGAGCATCTCGAAAAGGTTGCCGCTCTCCAGGCTGAGCTTGCCAGCTGGGAACAGAAGCACAAGACGGCACTCGACAGTATGCATGCGACAGAGACGGAGATGCGTTCGACGATTGGAGAGCTTGAATCTCAAGTTGCTGCTGTTAACGCCAAGCTTGCCGAGTCACAACATGAGACCGGAGCTGAGAAAGACGAGGAGACCAAGGAACTTAATGAGAAGCATAGCAATCTTGTTGGCCTTCTACAAGGTGAAATTGACGAATACAAGGCAATTATCAACAGCAACGCTACTAAGGTTGCCGAGCTGGAAGACGCCCACTCATCTGCCCAGACTAAACTGGGCGAAATTACGCGATCCCATTCTTCTACAAAGGACGAACTCGATAGGATTAGTAGCGCTCACTCCTCTACCAAGGCTGAGCTCGAGAGTATCATGCAAGCTCATTCATCGACCAAGACTGAGTTGGAGGAGTTGACAAGATCACACGGTACTGTCGTTGAAGAATCAGCCCGACACCAGGAGCTCATCACCAAGCTGGAAGAGCAGATTGTTGCTCACGAGCAAGCGACTAAGACTCATAAGGAAGGCCTGGAGCAGCTGCAGACGACCCACGCTAGCGAGCTGGCTGAGCTTAAGGCAATGGAACAGAAGAGCTATGAGGAACAGGTCGAGGTTCTCATGTCAGAACACTCTGAAGGCATGCATAAGCTTGAAACAGACCTTTCAGAGGCCCGTGAAGACTTGACGAAGATTGCAACCCAAGTCGCCTTTGCTCTTGGTCTGGACGTCAGCGTTGAAAAACTGTCAGAACGCATTAGTGATCTTGTGTCGGATCAGCAGGCGCTGGTCCAAGAACAAAAGACTACCAGCGAAATGAAGGCGCATGTGGCGGAGCTTACCTCGATTAACGAGTCCATTGTTCGCGACCTGGAAGCGACAAAAGCCACCTTGACCGACATCCTTGCTGATGGTGGTAACACCTCGGCTGGCGCCGCTGGCGCCTCCATTGCCGATCATTTGGCAGCCGTCAAGAACAAAATGACGGAAGTTGATCAGCGGAACAAGAAGAACACTCGTCTAGTGGAGGAGCTCGAGGAGCAGCTGCAGAACAACTTTGACGAAGCCCAAGTGACGAACAACCGATTGAGCACCCTTCAGACCGAGCGTCATGCCCAGCTTGAGGATGCTTTAACTGCACGGACGAGACTCCAGGCTGAATTGGATGCTCTCCGTGAGGAGCACAACAACCTTCAGGTAGGCAAATGCATCCAAGTTACTGATACTGGAACACCGTACTAACAGCACACAGGCCAAGTTCAACGATGTATCTTTGAACAACGAGATCCACCGATCCAACTCCAACTCCACCATCCGTAAAAGTGCTTCCCACACATCTCTACCTTCGCCTCCGCCTGCTATTCCCCTGCCACCCTTGCCTAGTGGAGTGAGGAGTGGATCTCCTACAAATACTATTCCCACATCGCCTACCACAGGTCGTCCGATGAGCAAGGACAATCTTAATATTTCCCAAATTACTGAAGACCAGGAAGCCCGGATCCGCACGATCGAGAAACACCTCTACGCGGAACGTCAACTGACCCAGACATTGGAGGAGGCCCTGACCGATTTAGAAAACCAATCCAAGAAGGTCAAGACTGACAGTGACGCCTGGAGGAAGCGTGCCCAAGAGTTGGAAGCAGAGGTCAAAGAGTTGAAGGACCGCGCAACAGAGACTCCGGTAGACAACCGCTGGAGCCTACATGCAGTAGAGGAAGAGCGGAAGAAGAGGCAAGCAGCCGAAGCTGCTAGGAAGCAGCTGGAAGAGAGAATGAACGCCATCAACAAGAGCAAGAAGAAGAAGGGCAGCCTGAACTGCTTCTAAGAAATTACTCAACACGCCGACTCCCATTCGGCCTTCAAAGTTCTTTATTGGTCAGCAGCAAAAGCTGCAGCACTAGTAAAAATATCTTTTTTGTTTTCCGCGCTGGAGAGAGTGGCAAGATTGTCAATCCTGTTTGATTATTTCGTTTTCACGCCCCACTGGCTCGGAGTTTGGACTTGGGAGGCCATTTTACTTCTTACATGACAGACAATACCATCTACGAGCATGACTGACAGCAAATTGGGGTGGTACTGCCACTCCCACATGCCGAAGTCTTTTTTTTTCTTGTTGTCTTGTTCCCTTTGTACTCTCTGTTTCGTTATTTTCTTTTCATCACCTGCTCCTGCTGTTAGGATGTCGTCCGTTACACATGTTTGTGTATGAGGATGACCTTGTTGCATATGGAAGCGAGGGCATTGTACGTATCAAGCGTGGAACACGAGTGGGGGGATTGGAGATGACCAATCTTATGATGGCTGCCGACATGAGCGCCTCTTGTCTGATATGTTGGAAGACTGCCTTGTAGAAATGACGAATGTTTCCATTGAATATCTCTTATGTTGTGCTAGTGTGTTTGAGCGTGAATTGTAATCGAACCATATCTGCTGTGAATGAAACCTGTCATTATTTTCGGGTCATGTATTGTAACGTTGATCTGTCCTAGTCCTCATCTCCATCAGTTTCATCGGATTGACCACCGGCCTCCGAGGGTAATGAGTTTGGAAACCAGCCGTACTCGGCAAAGTCGACCATCAGCTCACCCAACGCGCCTCTTGTGACCTCTACGCCCTCTGCTTCGAGTGCTGCCGCCTGATTCCGCGCACCGGACGGTTGTGATCTGTGAGTGTTAGTACCAACGTGTGCAACGTTCTTAGTCCGTGCCCAGCCCCCGAGTCCTGGAGCAATGGGAGGTGAAAACAGTTGTATACCTCGGTGAAATGGCGCCTTTGGCATTGATGACGCGCTGCCACGGAACGGTATCCGAATTGAAGCGCTGGGTGGGATCGGAAGAGAGATGCTTCATGCAGACGCCTACTTGGCGTGGTCGTTGGGCTAGCTATTGTGAGCGTGATGCGTCGCTGGGCTAGGAAGCGTTCTACCATGCGGCTGTGCACGGACTGACGAGGGCGGTGGACGTACGTGTGCCGACTAGCATAGCGATGTGTCCGTAGGTTGTTACCTTTCCGGGGGGGATCTCTTGGGTGGCGAGGTAGACGGCGTGGAAGAAGGCTTCTGCTTCGTCGGACCGTGGCATGATGATTTTAGGGTGATAGGTGATATAGGTGATGGATGGAGCGGAGTGTATGAGGCTAGGTAGATGGAGGGCGGCGGCGAAGGCCACGGCTGCTTGATATGTCAATTGTATGTTTCTGTGCTTGTGGTCTTGGGTGGTGTTTGAGAGAGGTGGATGTGATTTTGATGCAGTTGAGCAGATGTCGAAGGGCGTGAAGATTGGGAGTGGCGCGAGCTAAGCGGGGTTATATGCGCTACAATACTGAGGACAATGGAGATGTGGCCGATGACCCTGGAAGCACGTTGTATCACGCATATTTTGACGAATGTGAAGCTTTGGATATTTTATCCAAAATATGTACTTATTAACTTGGAACAAGGGGGTTGTTTGGTGTATTGATCCACGAAGGACTCTGGCTAGCTAACTGCCTGTGCTGGGAAGACGTGGACGAGGCGTCTGGGACTTACTTTGAGGATCTCACCATGACCATCAAGGAGGCAACTTCTGGTTCGTGCTATTTGAGACGTGACCGTTAGCTCCTCTGCACGAAAGGTGAAGGGGGTCGGCAGCTCGAGGCTATTGATGACACTCGGGAAATGAATGGTCCTACCTGTGCGGACATCATGGGCGCAAGGGCAAGGACAAGACCGACGATGTATTCGCCTTGTTGAGCACTGTACGACGTCCAATCAGCCCCGTCGGCGCTTCCCGCGATTGCCGTCCTCCCTTTATTCGTTTGCAGCTGTGTGGGATGTTAGAAAATATGATGGCTGAGTTGCTGTTATGATCATCGTTACCTTGATTGCTCGCGGTTGGGTTGAGCTGGAGACTGCCAACTCCGTGATGCGCTCTCCTCCCGGCCCATCGACATCGAAGTGGATCACATCATCCGCTGAATCAATTGCATCGCCGTCAGAGTTGCGATCCCAGACGCCAACGTATCGCTTCGGCTCCCAGTATCTCTTAATGAATTGCGCTCGCAGGCCGACTATCCCTGTGCTACCGTCTGCATGGTGGTGTATGCGTAGGGATACCCTCTCCAGCTTCTGCAGCTCGTCCTCACTTTTGGACCAAACGATGGTGTCGTGAGGTGTTAGGTCGGCGATACGTTGGCTATTTACGCCGGCTGGTGACGCGAGGACGGTGAGGCGCTTAGAGGAGGTCTCGCCGGCGGTGGGCTGCCAGAGCAAGAGTTGACCGAGATCCATCTCCGGAGGCGATGGATACACGTCGTCATCGCGGGGACGAGGACACTGCAAAAAGCCCAAGCCTGGTAATCACGCCATTCTACGGCACAGAATATTAGTCGTGGGGTGTAGCTGATGAGAAATGGGTTGAACTTGCCGAGTCAACATGGCCGGTGAGCCCGACGAAGAACCTATCGTTGGGGACTGTAAACTGTCGCGCGTTGACAGACTTGCACGCGCCCAGGCTCACGGTTCTGCGTCCCGTCATGGAAATCTATTAACGTTAGAGTCGCGCCTGGCAGAGAACAATGTTGCTGAAGGGAACATACGGCAATGCCATGGATAGCAGTGACGGGATCATGTTCCACGAGACCGACATCTGGGATGAAGAGCTTGATCCCGATAATCCACTGCTCAGGCGCGATGTATACCGTCATCTTTTGTATCTGAGAGTCAGACGCGCCATCTGTTCCGAACACACGCCTCTCAGCTCCAAAGGCAATTGCCAAGCCAACGAGAGCTCCGGCAGAATTCCAGTATGCTTCGAGGACGGAGGCTAGATTGTCCAGCTCGTCCCAGTCGTGGACGAAAAGTGTCCTCTGTGCTTCTGGGGTTTCTTGTGCACCGCCCAAGGAAACCGTGGGCATGTGCGTGCAATCGCTATGATTGACGATGTGTGCATCTGGCATTGGGGACGGTGTTCGTCGGAGTCGTTGGGAGTATGCCGCGGCAATCTGCTCGATGGCCTCCCATATGCGACGTCTGTTTGCGAGGCCCATGAATGGCCCTTGCATTCCGTACGTATGACTTGTTAAATGGTCAAGCCAGAGGCACAGCGACTTGTAGTGCAAGGCTGGGTACTGGCCATCGCGCAGGATCTGGTGAAGCTCCCACGCCCAGGGCATGTCGTGGATGATGCGCCGCTTCCAAAAGGCGTCGTCTTGGGTAGCACTCGAAACAGGCCATGAAGCTGTGGCGAGGGAGAGAAGTGACTTTGTGTCGAGATGACGAGAGAGTCTGGATATGGTTGCTGGGGACAATGTGCTGAAGGGGTCTTGCACCGTGTGCCTGCGGTGGGAAGCGATGGTCGCTGGCCTCTGTAGGCCGCCCTGCGGTAAGCGTTCATGGAGAGCTTTCGTTATTTCAGTGGTGAGGAGAGGGCTAGCGACGGAGAACTAGCATGGAAATTATCAGGATAGAAACGAGGTGGTCCTTATGACATCCATTGGGGCAGACAAACCTCTTCGCCAGGAATCGACTCCCAGCATTGGTCTGGCCCGGAGATATCCCCGTATGCCACCGACAAGGGCAAAGCGGACTGTCGCGACAAGTGCGCCATGGTGCCGTACAAGACGTCTTTGTCAATGTTGTCCATGTCTCCAGGGCTGTCGAAGACTCTGCGCAAAAGCTCGATGCAGCTGTCGTGCATGGGATAGACGGGGACTTCGTCGGCGTTGTAGGGAGTGTAGCTGCGTGGCGTTAGGAGTGCTCGCTAGTGAGATGGAGGATTGATACCATTCAAAGGAGGTCTTTTTGTCCGGTTGATTCGGATCTGCAACGTGTTGAGAGTGAGCCGACGACGTTGAAAGGCGATGTAGACGCTTACCTGTTCCCATGGCAAGTTCAGCCCAGCCCTACATGCGCGCGTCAGAAAACACCTCCTCTCAAGACGGTACAGTGGCTCACATCATCCACGAACGATGCCTCTCCTGAAAGAAAGGCCCTGTAACTAGGTCAGAGACTGTGAACTGGGACTTGGGCGATATCATTGATCCCGACGGGGGTTGAGCCTACTTTGTGCTTCCCGCGGCTGAGGGGTTGAAGCCGAGACAGCGGAAGCTGAGGAGCCAAGCGAGGTCTTGTTCGCTGATGACTGTTGGGTCATAGCTCTGGTCTTCCTGGTCACAGAACCATTCCTCCTCTTCTTGCCCGTCTTGCTGGCTCTCGCCATTTGCCGTGTTGCCCTCATTGGCGGCGTCTGCAACCAAGGCATCGCCTTCATCTCCCCCGTCGGCAACTGGAGCCTCATCCTCCGCATCGACAACCTCATCATCTTCCACCTCACTCGCATCTTCATCAGAGCTCTCAAATTCCTGCCCGGAAATCTTCGCCTGGCGACGCCTCTCGACTCTCCGCCGCCGTCTGGCCAGCGCACTCGGTGCCGCCGAGCCAATTTCGCCGGATCCAGCTGCACCAAGTGGACCGCTGCAGAGCGCGCAGTAGTAGTCGAATACGCCCATGATGAGGAGGACCTGATGTGCGTTTGGGACTCAATCACTGTTGAGGGCTTTCTGACCTGAATTGTTGTCGAGGGTGGGTTGAGACAGTGTGTCCTTCTGTGGGGGGTTTGGGTTTCGTATTCAGCGTATTCTGCCGCTGGCGCTGATGTCCCACGTCGCTAGGCAGTGATGCGTGGGATCGACAGATGATGAAAGCACCACAACATAAGTCGTTGCATATATGTATTGTAGTTTCTATATAGAGACATGACATGAAGGAGGGGGGGAAAAGCAAATAAGCAAAAAATAAAAATAAAAATAATAAAAAGAAAGCCGCACTCTCTCATCATCTATCCGTCACTGCATTGGTATCATCGTCTACTAGTCTAAGCCTCAAACAAGCTCACCATCTCCCATCTCACCGTCTCACTGCGTCGCAACCGGCCACTCGATGCCAGCCTCGAGCGCAAGTTCCAGAATCTGGTCCACCACCAGCTTCACATCGGCCGTCTTGATAGCAACCCGGTGCCCCCCATCCCACTCCACAAGCCTGGTCGTCCCCTCGCCGCAGTACTTGTGCAGCAGGAGCCTCTGGCGATCTAGCGCCGCGTCCTTGAGCCCGTGGACGTGCAAGTGTCGGGGTCTTGATTGCGTGGTCGCCCTTGTTATCCTGCGGAAGGTCGTCCATGACAGTCGTGGAGAGCACTCCTGCGTCGGCAATGTGTCTCGCCGCGACCGCCGCGACTGTCCAGCATCACGAGGGGGCCGCTGCCGGCCATCAGCACGCCGAATTTGACGTTGCGCAGCGCCATTTGCGCCGCCCCGATCCTGTCCCTGATCCGAGCCCGAGTCCGATCCAGAGTCTCGGCCCTGGTGCTTCCGCTCCAACGCCCACAGCAGGCTTGCTGCAATCCGCGCGCCCTGGGAGAAGCCCAGCAGGCCAACCCATTCACCCGTCCCTTGGTCGTGGTCCATGGCGGACCGGCACTGGCCCATGATCAGGTCGGCGGCGGCCTCGCCGGCAATCTCAGGGTGGTCGGCCTTCCAGCGCAGCCAGCGGAAGAAAGGCGCGAACTCGCCAAAGTAGTCCACGATGGCCTCGTGCGGGGCGGAAGGGAAGGGCGCGTCAACGAAGACGAGTCGGAAGCGGTCGCGGAGGAGCTCCATGATGGCGCGGCATTGAATGCGAAAGACGGCGGCATTGACGCCGCCGCCGTGGAGGCAGAGGATGCGCGGGAGGGCGAGGGTGGCCGCGTCGTATTTTTGCTGGTGTGATGTGTAGGTCATTGTGAATGTACGAAGAGAGAGCGTGTCTAGCAGTGATTGCAGTCTGGAGGAAGTTGAGTTGCGAGTCGAGCTTGGTGGTGGATGGGGTGCTGGTGCGATCGTCTGCCTCGGTTGGGACCGTTGTCGGGGCGCTGTCGATGCAAAATAGTCTCTGATTGGAATGCACACGTCAATAAGTCTAGGTGGGTACGATGTGACTGCTGGGGGTCTATATGCCTGGTCTAGCTGCTGGTGATGTAGGAAGAGAAAATAACCATGAGAAGAAGAAGATGCCGAAACGTGTTACTATGTCAGCTGGCTGGCGCACGGAAGAGAGGAAGCTGGACTGCCCTCTGCCTTGATATAGAGGCAGGGTAAGGGTAAGGGTTGGACGCGCCCTGTGAGTCGGGGGGTTCCAGGATCTTCGGACTCCGATGCCACACACCAGTATCACTAAATAACTCAACAGCTATCCCCGTCAGCAAGCCAGTCGCTATGAGGTGCTCTAAATTCACTATATATTTCTCCATCCTGTGTATAGATATCATTGGGGAAAGACATCTAAATCATGCTGCTACTCTTACCTCGACGACGCTGCTAGAGCTGGATTGCTCCCCCAGCACGAAATACCAACATGCTGTCGATTGGATTGTGCTGAAGCAGTTGCAAGTTGTCCATAGACACGGAAAAAAATAGAAACGGAAAGACTTCGGGGGCTGTAGGAAATGGGACCAATTTCTTTGAAATGAGCCCTAGGCTGGTGTTTGGCAGACAAGCCTCGACGAGTCTATTTTTTAAAGGCTAAGAGACAAAAGTCTGTCATTGCCACACCGTTTCACCGCCGAACCCGGCCACAGCGCCTTGTAAGACAAAGATCCGCGAGAATGGAGGCGGAATGGTTGAACTGAAGGGCTAAAAGTCGCGAACAATGGGAGCTCAAGCAACAGTGTTCAAGAAACGCGCAAAACGGAAGGCAAAAGAGAACACCAAAGAGAATGCAAATGAGAACACAAATGAGAACACAAATGAGAACACAAAGGAGAACACAAAGGAGAACGCAAAAGAGAACGCAAAAGATTGAACGCTTAATTGACAGACAAGCGCAAATATTTAAAGGGTAAGAATGCCCACTCCAAACTTCCCATTTTACTTGAACGAATAGTGGTTGTCCGAGTATACTAAAGACATCCAGGCACCTATTATACACATAATTATTGCACAGTTATTGCTATAGCAAACCCAAACCGAGAAGAACAAATAACAGAGAAGGGATTCAAGCATGTGGTCCTCTGTCGAGCGTAGTAAGTAGATGGCTATGATTTGCCTCACCTTGCTATCTAGATGGCGTGACTAATGAAAAATAGACAATGCTGAATTGAGGGCGCGGGTTGTGAACGGCACTCTCGTGATGACTCTAGTGCTTAAACTACTAGAGGCAGTCGAGAAAGGATGGCTGCCCGATGGGTTTTGTCCTGGAAGGGCGACTATCTTCGTGAATGACACGCGAGCACGCATCCAGTGTTTCCAGAAGACTCCAGAGCTTGGGCATGCAGCTAGGTTCCTTCAGTTTTTGGCAAAGCCCGAAGCGAGAGCCGGAGATTGCAACAAGGTTTTACACTCGTTGCTGGGGATCATGTCGAATCTCTGCGACATCGATGCAAGGGACCCCGATCTGCGGCCGATCTTGGCGAATACGCTGTTCCCAGATCCGGCTTGGCTGCTCCATAAGTTGAAAAAGAACAGAAAGATGACGGCCGAAGCTGTTCGTGCATTGTTGAAACATGCACCCATGGTAGCGTTGAAACCGGGAAGCTGGCAGGACGATGCTTGTGTTCGAAACTACACGAAAGCATTGGATGCTTGGCATCTCGGCGGATCCAGACCTAACGGCATCCAGGCTATTCCGTACAGAGGAATAGATATATTCGAGTTATAAAGCTATAAAGCTATAAAGCTATTCAGGAGGAGACACTGGTTGTTGAAGATGGGTCGATTCTTGAAGGCAACTTGCGCCTTGAAGAGAGGTCAATTGTTGACATAAGCCAGTGTCTGATGATGAGGAATTTCCGGAAGATAGACTGATTGTTAGAGAGGAAAGATTTTATGAATATGCAGGGTTATATTCTCCTAATGAAGCTTATTATGTGTAGTATTGAATAATCAATGCGAAAATGAGATGGCTTTTGATCTACATCGTATGTCTCCTTAGACCCTTCACTCCAAGTGTTCAAGTAGTGCGGGACTAGTATATGCAGATCCTGGTCTTGGTGTAATCAAGCTGGCTGTCTTTGTCTCCAACTTCCTGCCGCCAATTGTGGATTGAGGGCAGTATATTTCATTATCGACCGCGCAGTACTTATGAGGCTCCTCGTGCTTTCGTCTGAATGGCTCAACCCAAACCACTACACCGATAGAAGTGCCAAGGCGAGCTTGCTACTACCGTATCAACATCTCTAGGCTTTATAATAGCGATGGTATCATCATAGTGAAATAGCTCCCATATCAAAATATGATTGAGTAGCTGCGGTTGGCAGGGCGGCGGGTGGTGGATGGCTGTGCAGACATGGTTGATGATTCTATCTTTGTCTTAACCAACCCATCTTCCATACACAACCATTCAACCCAAAAGAACAGCCCGTGATAGGCCATGCCACTGTCATTTGATGAGCTATGAAAACCGTCCGTTTTCTTTCCCAAGACCAACGCTTCCTCACGGGATGTCTCCCTTTCATCTCCTCGCCCTCCATTTCGACTGCTCGTTTCAATGGGCTAATGGATTGGCCCCAAAGGTTTATTTTTGTAAGTTATCTCATTGGGCTAGCGTTTGTATAAAAAGCTCTTGAGCCCGCCGGCCTTTCTCTATGACCGCTTACTCCTCATCTTTATAGATAGAAGGGGTAGGTATACCAGTGTTTTCATCTGTAACCCGGTTGTGCTTCTCTGGCAGTTCATGATCCTCCAAGAGCAACGACAGCGCAAGTCCACAAGCTGCAAAGGCTAATGCGGCCGCGAGAAGCAGATGCGTATTATCTACCCATGCTGCAATAGTCTTCGTTCGAATATCGCTCCCAAGGGGATACTCAGCCAGTGCCAATGGCCCTTGGGCGTATATCGTTGCAATGATTGTTTCGTTGGTTCCTTGGAGATGTTGCTCGAGGCTGCCCCGAAGCTTCTGCTGGATTGCACCGGCTATGGCACTCCCGACAGCGTCTCCAACGCCAACAAACATTAAGAAAAGACCCGTAATCATGGCAACGTCAGCATGAGGCACAGCAATTTGAACTGCCACCTGCAAGTTGGCCGTCATAATTGCCCCCCCCCGATGCCTTGAAGGACTTGCGGGATAATAACCTGAGCGAGGGATGACTCGGGCCCTCGGTATCGATACATCAAGCCAAGCGCGAGCAGTCGGATTGCGCTTCCTGAAACGGCGAGCCATTTATATCGCCTGGTCATGGTGGCAATGTAGCCACCTACAACGCCGAAGACGACGACGCTCAACGAACCGGATTGAACAAAGTATAGAGCGTTTTGCACACTCCATCCAAATGTGATGATGGACCAATTGTATGCTGGCGCAAAACTGATCATGACGGAGATGGCGTCGGCAATATTGACGAGAGTTGCAACCGTCAAATCCTTCGGAGCCTGGAGCTGACGAAGGCGCCGAATGTTGATGGCAGGGTCAGCTTTCCAGCTCTCGAAGAAGGGAAAAGCAATGAGCGAAGCGCCGCCCAATATGAACATGGCGACGATGTAATCTGACTTGTATCCCCTAGGTGCCATGTCCACAATCGTCAGAGGCAGAAGGAGGAGGCCAAATCCCAGCACCAACAAGAGCAAACCGAACCAGTCGATCTGCTTTGTACCCCCGACAATCAGCTTTGGACTGAGTCTGTTGCGGTTAGATGCGATGGAACGTCGTTCAGCGCGGAAGTATAGGAAAATGACTGGGAGTGCAGTAAGGGGGACGAGGATGGCCCACATGCCGATGCCCCATCGCCACTGACGGGGGACGAGCGCCGCAGTGATTCTTGGCCCGACGGCGAAGTTCAGCAGGAATGGAACCAGGGTTAAATTGTTGGCTGTGCAACGCCAGCGTGCTGGGACCAAGTCGGCGAGAAGAATGTTGATGGCGAAGTTGATGCCAGTGTTTCCCATTGAGTAGAACACCATGCCAGCTGAGAGGGCCTGGATGCCTCTGGCTGAGCTAAGAACAGCGGCGCCAATTCCAAAAAGGACAATGGAACCAGTGAGAGTGACGGGTCGACCGAAAATGTCGGAAATGTTGGCGAACGCAACATTGGCAACGCCGAAGATGACGGCTTGGACTACAGTGATGGTGTTGTACTGCACCATCCCATTGAAGAGTTCTGCAGCTGTAATCAGGTACGTGCTGAGTGTGAATGAGCAGAGACTGGAGGCGTAACAAAGAAGGGCGAGGCTGCAAGGTGGTCAGCCCAGGATCACACAGTTCAGAGTATAGTGGGAAGCAGACCAGACCCAAAGCCCCAGCGTCGCAGGCCCGTCCGGCTGTGATTCTGGTACGGGTGCTGCATGGGTGTGTGGAGTGGCATCTCCATCAGGCAGAGCTGTAGAAATGCCCGCCCCTGTCTTCTCTGAGGCCACCATTGTGTATGTCTGATGGATTTGGTCCGTCGTTGCGGCGCTTCAAGATTGGTAGCAAGAGAGGGAGTCTAGTGTAAACATGCGGGGCAAAGGACAGTATATAACCGAACTCATTGAATAAATATGTCTTCCCCATCGGGGCCGAAGTCGCTGATGAGCGATTTATAGATGAGATTGATAAGATCATGTCCGAGGGGCACGCGGATGTCGCGGCATTGTACGGCCCTCTTTCACAATTGAATCCGTCTTAGCACCGAGGAGACCCTGCAGCTCCACACGCCTCGCAAACTCCCCAAATTGAAGAGTAGAGCCAGCTAACAGGTGAGATGTAACGGCTGCTTATAACGCGAGGGCCTAGCAGCGAGGGTTACGGGGTCTCTGAAGCAGCAGAGTAAACCAACATCTGCAATGAAGCGTGAAGCTCTGGAACCAGCTGGCTTTAATCGACCATGTAAACCAAGAGGATGGACTGGCTACTGGATTCGCTGTCTCCCGTTAGGTGCTTCTCGTATCCGACGTGTGGATGGTGGCTGGGGAGAGGCCACACCAGTCTTAGCTTCTCAATTGAAACCCACACCAAGCAGGTGTCCACGGTTAATTGAACATCAAGCCACCATTCACATATGTATCCACAGTGAACCTGGCGAACCCCAAGGCAGCTTGGGCTAGCAGGGATGCCGGGGAAGTCCACGTGGTCGCATAACACTTTGGGCAGAGGATGACGCGTGATAGGACTTAACAATGTATGTAAAAGCCGTGTCTGTGTCCTCAGAGAAGAGGTCTGCGCCCGTGTTTTGGGAGGTAGGTACGTATGCAACTCGACTGTAATTGATACGTTTCTTTGATACCAGGTTCGCGCTGGTGCTGCTCTGGAGAAGAGTCTTCGCCATGGCCACTTGGCAAATAATATGCATGTAGATGGACTCTTTGGACTCCCTGACTGACTACGTCTTTGGCATCAACGTCTTCGTATGATACGGGGCGGTCAAAATGTCTCGTTCTCTTTCCCTTTGTGCCACATCAGACTATTCTGAGACGTAAACAGCCAATTACCAAGCCGACAGACTCGTCGAACTTGGTCTATGGTGCTCGTTCTGATCCATCTTGTGTCTTTGACCTCATCTACGAGCTGCTAGTACCGTCGCAGGCGAAGTCATTGATGAGGGGCGAAAAGTGATGCAAGATAGACTAGGTGGTAATAATGGACTGAAGGCTATCGTAACCCTATGGACGGCGCTCTAGATATCCACCAGTTGGAGCTGAGGTGTGATTTTGTTCCGTTGGCCAAGTGTCCCTAGGAATCTGATAGAATTTGTATGCCTTTCAGAATAGACTTGTGAGTATGCCATACTTCGCTCATGTCGATGACTATCGACCGAAATCACGGGCTTGAACTCGTTGTGACAGCGCATTGAGCGACATGCTTTGAAACAGACCAAAAGCTATAACATAGCTAACTGTCATGGATTCGTTACAGCTACCGGTGGTATGAATATGACGTGTTCTATATGTAAATCAACGTAAGCTGTCATCTTCATGGACTGAGCAACATTCATCGATTCAATTCATGATAGATTAGTGGAAGAGCCTTGCTCAGGCGAATAAGAACCAAAATATGCACCTTCTGCCGCCATTAGGGACGCAGGATGGGACGACTGTAATCTAGTAATAATGTAGATGCCTCTTGTTCCGCGGGTTTGGCATAGCAGGTAAACACTGTGAATGACCACTCTGCGATTACCACATCTTTCTTTTAGCCGCGATAATGAGATCCGTATGAGAAGAGAAAATTGTCTTCCCATCCCATCATTCCGAAGAAATGTTAATTTAATGTACGGGCTTCAGAGCCAGAAATCTCATTAAGTTGATAAATCCAGCATTACATTTTCACTTAAAGGCGCACAAAAGAAGAAATAAATAGTGTTTATGAATTTATTATACACCTGGTACAACAAACTAACAAGTTACGGCTGGCCTCTGCATTTGCATGAAGTTTGGGGAAAACCTAACACGACTAGGGAAAAAACCCGTAACAAGGCTCAGCCAGCAGAACACTATCCCTTATTCCACGTTTGAACAACACGAGCGAGGCCCAACAGCACTCCCTAGCAACGCTATATGTTCGTGAGCTTTGCTATGTTTGAGATTGCAGGGGCATGAATGGCTTTACCTCTGGTTAGGTGTATGCTAGCCTTGGCAAGCACCTGCAGTTGTTGCGTATGAGCACTCCCATGTCCAGTTGTTCAATTTACGCAGGGAATCCGTTTTCGCAAGGTAATAGCTAACGCAGCACTGATTTCCGAAAAAACCACAGTGGAAGTTCTGTTGCAAGGTGACCCTCACGCTGTGGTCTCGCCCATCGGTGGAATGCACATTGGTGACTAAATCATTGGCGCTTTGGACAGTAATCTGTTTATCCGTTAAATAGAAGCCGGTGCTGGAATAATTCAGAGTCCCGCATCGGAGGTTCCAGGTTACATAATGCTCATCTCCCCCCTGGTCTCCTTCAAAGTAAGTCTTATAATGTGACAAAGTTCGGAGGCTATTGGCGTTGGCACGCTTCGTGAGCTTGTTCTCTTCATCCAACTTTGAGAGCCTGTCAACGAGCTCAGGGCTCAGGGCAACAACGCTATCTAGTAAGCACTCAGAGCCTGTGTTATCGCAGGAGACGGATTTCAGGTTTGTTGGCGGCGAAGAAGATCCGTTCAAGAAGCCAAAATGTTGTTTGTTCCGACCTAACCAGTCCTGAAACTTTGGCATTAGGGTATGATCATTGAAATCAGAGACATTGTTCGTGATGATGTTTTGAATTGGGATCTGAAGCACATCGCTTTCGGTCGATGCTGAGGAAGCCCATACGGCTGGAAACAGAAGAGAATATGCTATAACTGCTTTCATTGTGAGCGGCAGAGAGAATGGAGAAGGCATTGATGAGTGAGATGAAGATAGGATGTTTGTGAGATCAGAGAGGACGACTGGTTCGATAGACCTGTTTTTATATCCCAGAGCGTATGAATAATTTGGGTTATACTCATCAAAAGCAGCATGGCCACGGCTACACCTTGCCAGGGTATTGAAAGGACTCTGCTTCTTTTTTTAGCATCATTATTACCTTGCATAGCCCTTAGTATGAAAGACAGCTAACACGGGCGGTTGGCTACCTATGCATGAGTCTAGCATATTACCTAGTTACATATGTGAGACTACTCCGGATGTGTTGTTTTGGACACTTTGGCAGAATAAGTTAGCCAGCCTTCGGGTAAGATGGAATGACGGAGACAAGGGCTTTCGCGCCATCGCATTCGTCCGTGCTAGTATTAGCTGACTATCGCCGTGTAATAGAACCGACCCTTGGTAGATTGAGTAGGCTAGGTTACGGCTCCCCATGGATGAGGTTGAAAGCTATGTGTGGCGAGGCTTACTTAACCGTAGACACAAGTTGTTGGTCTGTGCCATCGGCCCGTCTGAATGATGAGTACGGCTTACAGCACTTGATATGCATCTATCTAAGTGATGCTGATTGATAGGGTCAATTAGTAGTCGCAGAGCTTTGTGAGTATTTATTACTCTTCAGTCTTGAGCAGTGGCACTCAATATTTTTTAATTTTCTAAAAAAAGAAAAGAAGCGGCGAGTGTGTGGAGAACAGGAGGGAGCTCAATGGCACTGTGTATTTCAAGTCTACATAAAATTGAATTGGCGATGGTATATGGGCGGGTCTGCTTTCACGGAAATACCATTAACGACGCGGACGTAGTAATCCTGTCACTTGATTAAAGTGTTTGCAAGCAATCCCCTCGACATCACCTTCATAATCCGTTCATTATGTCTTTGTAAGTGAAATTTGTACTGTCTACTTCGCTATCCTGCGACAAATGGTTTCTTGACACCAAACTTTCGTCTGTGTTCTTCAAATAGAGTACTATCGTCCAGCACCTCAAATGCGAGTCAAAGGGGGAAGCAAGCAGGCCTGACATGGCTTATACTGAGAATGTATTACCGGGGGCATTTTCCTGGACCCGAAGGCGATTGTGGCATTGCAAGTGTTGAAGGCAAGGGACGTGTATAAGGTTAAAGAGAGTATTGAATAGCTGAGTATATATTTGATCTGTCTTTCTTTAAAGCGAAATAGCTATGCTGAGAGCTAGGTATATCTCTAACAAATGCGATAACCACGGTTTTCTGCCAAACGGATGCAGACTTGCCTCCCCTACCCCTTTTGCTACAACCTAACAGAGGATAGCCCAGTCTCATTTGCACACAGCCTCGTGATGACAACGATTCAGTACATAAGTTAATTTAAATGGACCACATTGACTACAGATAAAGCTCTCAACGTGGATTACTTTCCATATCATTATGGGTCTGGGCTAAAAAACAGCATCTACATTGGGCATGGAATACAGAAGCACTTCATGTTAGGGCCATACCGGTTTATACTTAGTCACATAGAGATTGTGAGCCTTCAGTAGAACCAAGATTCTCAGATGGATATACCTCAAGTTTCTAATTTAGTCCTGTAAGAGTGTTACAGTCATCACCTGCATGTTATGACCTATTGTGCTATAACACGGCGTGTAGGCCATTCCTGATGCTGATGCGGCGCTGTGAACCGTGCCGTATGATATATCCTCGTAGTTCGTCTCAGGGCCAGCTAGTACTGGCATTGAAGTAACAAGGGCGTTTGATTACGTTCGGAAGAGTGAGTCGAGGGAGATTACGCCCACGTACTCTCTAATCTGCAATTAGCAAGCAGAAAACTCCTGGTCCGTGCCATCGGACCGTACTTGTGCTAGAAGTGATTGTACGGCGCGGCATGAGCTACCAGTCTGCCAAAAGAAAAGACAACAGCGAGTCTGCTCTGATAAACACAGAAAATGAGACCACTCTAGAACAATAGACGGCACGTTCCGCGTGAATAGGAGTAGGGCCGTCCATGGAACTTGGGATTTGGTGTTGAATCATCACCGCCCAGTAGAGTCTCAAGTCGACATTCTTCCGTTAAATGAAACACTTGTTGTAGGTTTTGTTGCATTTCAGACTTTAGCTCTTCACATCTAAGCATATTGATAGGCTATCTGATGATGTCCGGAGAGTCGTACGGACTGATATCTAGCTGTCTAAACGGCGAGTTGATTTGGTCCCAGACATGATGCCGGTTCTAGTCCCAATTCCGGTAGTACACATAGAATAGTGCTAAGAAAGTAAATTGTCCGCGAAGCAATCGGTATTCTTAGAACAGGCCCTGCCTAAATTGGAAATAGCTAAACGAGACCGTTTCGGAGCTGACTGTACCGGACACCATCCGACCCCGAACCAGCCAACATGACTCCAAGCATGCCATAGTGCTAAACAATTAACTGACGTCCATGTTCGGAAGTCCAGCATCAGTTGCCAACTGAAGTAAGACGTTACTCTAAAGTCGATACGGCCCGATGATACTGTCCAACGTGCCGTCTCCGGCAACGGTCGAGTCGAGCATGTTGCCACAGAAGCCACAAAGTGAGGCAACGTCTATTGAAATAGCCTCGAATTGCCAAGTCTGCTTGTCGACATGGATACCTGGGTCAGTCAGCGAATTCTGCAAGACTTGACTACAGGCGGTCAAGCAGTTACCTCGACACACGCTATAACAAACGACAGGCCATCCAGTCCAATCTACAGGTTCATAGCCATCAATTTTAGTACTCTGAATCTCGAACACGAGTATAATAATTCTCTCTCGCTGTTTCTACTGATAGGTGCAAAAAGCGTTGAGGGTGTTTCATTGCCAGTCTACCACTATTTAATATTAGTCGTGTACTTCTAGCAGCTGTCTTCTCTCATCTACTCAAGCCAGCGTCAATTTAATACTAGCAACTATACTGACCTAGAATAGAAATATAAGTAGCTGCGATGCTCCTTGCGGGCCTTGAATATCGGGACACAAGACACACTCCAGCAGTAGTATGCGCTCGTGTTGTTTAAACGGGGCGCCGTTTACTCAATGAAATCAAATATTTCCTCACCAACATTAGAAATAGGAGGCACTTTAATTTCGCAGCAGGTATCTGTTATCCAGCCAAGTCGATGTAATCTAGATACATGCATTGCTTGACGGGTATAGAGCTTGGCAAGTTGTCTCCGCCAGCCACTTGCAGCCACGTTCCGTAAAAAGTTGCGAATGTTCTTGGAAGTGCCGGGGGTGGCATATTTGTGAATCGGCAATCTAATTCAGGCAGCTGAGCGCTTCATGGAGAAAATCAAGCCAGGGACCATGCTTGAGTGTTCGTTTGTGCTCATCAGCTTTTAATGGCCAAACACTCATGTTCACGCATTGTATATCTGTGGTGTGTCATCTTGAGACTATGCCGCGTGTGATTGTAGATAGTATCTCCTACATTCATAATCAGCCTTTGCGGTAGTAACGAGTTCCTAGCCAGCCAGTGATAGATGCAACAATAGGATTCATCTGAGTCGCAAAGTTGTTCATCAGCAATTATGTGCCAAATCAACCACGAAGACTTGATGAGAATCTAAAATAGAACCTAAACTAATCAAGCTTCCTCCTCGTAAGTAACTACGGAATTGCTAGTTGTAGCAATGGTGGTAGCCACGGATACAGTTCACATGGTCCATGGTGATGTATTAAAACAATTCAGGCAGGTCGGCAGGATGTGGCTACCTATATGTTGCTGGTACAGACATTACAGCAGCAACTCTAGCTGGCGTATTTAACACTGTGGTTCCTTTCCAGACATATACACCAAGGCTGAGGGGGTATTGATCAGATCGTCAGCCGCAATTGGCTACCTGTGCCATATTGTTATGAACCAATGCAGCAATGGCAGGTCTAGTATTAGGCGCCGTCTTGATCTCCTCGCCGCTATTAAACCTGCATCGATTGGATCAACCACACAAACTAGGCATCTAGGTTAGAGATACTCAGAGTTAAAAGCTCACCCTGGGACGTGGTAGGCTGTGGGCGAAGAATTTATCCCGAGGGTGAACTCGGGTCCCTTCTTATATTCTTATATATGACTGGTATTCTGGCGACGCCCCACATTACAAAGGCCATGGATGAGCGAGCAATGCTCAATACAACACCGGGTATCCTTGACTAACAAGCGCTTCTTCCGTATATAGTATGGTGCAAGGAGAAAATATGTAGGGTGGTGTTTCAAGACTGTGGAAGCGAAATATCCTCTAGAGTAGGAAGTGCGAAACATGGGCTAATGACTCTCACCTTGAATGTAATACAGAGCATTCAGTGTCATCCTTCATACGTAAGAACATACTATTTGGCATTTTCGCAGCGAGTGACATGTGCCAGATCTGGGCCATCATGGCCACTTCTGCGTACTTGGGTGACGGCCTCGTTTTCGTAGCAGTCATACAACCAAGCTCAAGAGGACCCTAGCTATTCCGGCAGGCAACAGCCAATGCATGCTGCATCAGATAGTCCCACAGTCAATGTCTGTCAGCTAATCAATCCCATGGCTCCCACACCACCCCAGCAAAGTTTAGTGGGGAGGCCTGGCTGACCTTGCAGACTAGAGGAGAATTGCTCACCAACTGGGTCTTGGCCGTTGTGCAGGGGTTATTTGAGTGCATCATTGTCTCCTCCGACACAATTTAAGGTTATTACTTATGCCAACAGCAAGATGAGGGTTGTCTGCTTGAGGCGCCGAAGCTGTCAGGGGTATTTCCTCCAGTTATGGAGGGCCTCTCTTGGTATCTGAATGCCCTTGTTTTGTGATGTATTTCAATCTCTGCATTGAGTGATTTGAGCAGCCTCATTGATAAATGCGCAGCTGAATGGTCGGGAGTGAGTGAGACGTTGCACGATACGACTCGACGTCTTCGGCGCCTCGAGAAGATATTGTTACGTCCCGGCCACTTGGCAAACCAAAACTCATTGGTTGCTCTCACCTGGTCTTACTAGTTAGTGGCTTATATTTGCTTACATATGGAGGCGGTGGCACACAACGGCCGCGGCACGCATAGTCATTAGATAACGAGTGAGTAGTGTAGCATGGGCAAGCTGATTTCCTGACCATCAAGCATATCTCCGCAGCCCTTCCCTACTCTTCTTGAACCGACAATGAACCTCGTAAGCGTGGCTATTTAGCAATGAAGGTGCTGTGATTCATGAATCATGCCGCGTCTTCATTCGCATGAAAATCCGGTGGCGTTAGATAGCACCGCGGGGAGTGGAGCAGACAAGGTGGGTTGTTCATGCAAATACGGACTTGTCCGGAACCTAGCGATTTTCACCCGTCCAAATATTATCACCGTATTTCGCATCATGACCTCTTGAATTTCTCTTCTTCGTCAGCAGCTCGTGGTCCTTTGAAGCTCTGTCATGTCTCAGGATCTCGTTGAGCCTACGGCAATAGCTCCCTTGCCAGCTAGCTGACTTGAGGAGAGCCTGTCCATCATCTGCATCATTGCTCTTCTACCAGCCGTTAGTTGCCTGGTTTGAATGTCCAGACCTCGCTTCTTGTCACATCCCTCGCTGCTCTCTCCCTTTCGTGATCCCGGTACCCCGCATTCTCGTTCCTGTATTTTCCTTCGGTGCGTGGCTGGTCTGTATAATTTCATCATGCTTACTTAGTAGCAGTCGGTCAGTCATGGCCATGGGTAGGGTATTGTGGGGTAGCTCAGCCCACGGCATGGCCAAGCCGAGCCAAGCTTCTTTTAAGCTTATATTTACCAGGGGTTGTCTTGGAGACAATCTATAGTCTTGGCGGAGAGGGCTTGGGGCGTTACACGCGGCGGAGATATGGCAAGAATGAATGTTGGTTCATCATTCGCCATCAAGGGACTCTGAGGCCAACAACACCAAGCGGAACATCTCGGCCTTGGCTCTCTCTTCGAAACGCTCATCCCCGCGATCCTTATTCTTGGGTGACGTCTTACGTACCGCTGGGGTAGCCGGATCGAGGAGTTCGAGGCCTTAGCCACTTCTTGGCCCTCCCCATAAGCGCTCACCTCCAGATCCTTCTCCTTGGGTGGCGTACCCTGTGCCGCTGGGGTATCCTGATGGAGGAGTTCAAGGCCTCACACACCTTGGCTCGCCCCGGATCTTACAAAGTTATAAATACAGCCAAAGCTCGAGGTGGAGGATTCGCATGGACCAGAGACAATTCACAGCTGCTTCGTTGCACCTTCTCCTGCAGCTAGCTGATGGGAATCATCTTCCTTCTCTCCATCCATCGTCCCAAGTCGTTCCCAAGCTTCAAGAACAATGTCAGCTATAGAGAAGAAGAACGAGGCCGAGCTGTTTGAGGATGAGAATCCCGAGAAGCCTGTGCCAAAGGTCGAAAAAACCGATTACTCTGGCGCGCATGAGAAGACCGACCCCAAGGAAATCGCTCTTGTCAAGAAACTAGACAGATGGATTATGGTGAGGACCCCTGGCTCAGAACTGAACTGAGAGAGAACGCGCTAACAAGGCGCCTACAGCCCATGCTCTGGAGCATGTACTGGCTCAATTATCTCGATCGCAATGCCATTGCGTTGGCGCGTCTCAACGACCTTGAGGAGGATCTCAACCTCACAAGCACAGGTATGATTGGTCTAGTAGATGTGACGCATGCTTTCAAAGACGCTGACACCATGTACTTGAAGAGTACCAAACAAGCGTCTCCATTCTTTTTGTTGGCTATATTCTGGGCCAGGTCCCGTCCAACATGTTTCTCACCCGCACCCGCCCGAGTCGCTACATGGTAGGTCGAGACATCTTGGGTCCGCAAACCCAGCCTTGGCTAAATGTTTACACTAGGCAATCATGATGATGCTCTGGGCCGTTGTGAGCGCGCTCACTGCCGTCTGCAAGAACTTTGTCGGCCTGCTCCTCGTCCGCTTTTTCCTCGGAGTAACAGAGGCTCCTTATTACCCGGGTGCGGTCTACCTCCTCTCCATCTTCTATACTCGCAAGGAGGTTGCCACTCGAATTGCCATCCTATACACGGGAAACATCCTGGCAACTGCGTTCGCGGGCCTCATCGCAGCTGGCGTCTTTCACGGCATGGATGACCTCGCTGGCCTCGCTGGATGGAAGTGGCTCTTCATCCTGCAAGGCGCTGTCACGTTTGTCATTGCCATTGTGGGCTTCTTCCTGCTGCCGGACTTTCCTCTGACTACCTGGTGGCTGACCCAGGAGGAGAGAGACCTGGCATATAACCGCATGGAGCTGGACACTGTTGCCAATAAGGGAGAGACTAGCACATGGGAGGGCCTCAAGCAGGCTGCCAAGGACCCCATGGTTTGGATATTCTGCGCCATGGCGCATATGCACCTTGCTGCCAACGGTTTCAAAAACTTTGTAAGACACCGACTGCCTGCCTACTGCTTCTGTTGCTAACCATGACCCCATTAGTTCCCAACCGTGGTCGAGACACTCAACTTTAATACGACCATCACCCTAGTTCTCACATGCCCCCCATATCTGCTCGCTGGTGCCGTGACAATCCTTGTCTCTTGGTCTTCTGGAAAATTCAACGAGCGAACATGGCATATTACCCTCTCCAAGACAGTTGCCGTCATCGGCTTCGCTGCCGCTGCCGCAACTCTCGACACCGTGGGTCGCTATATTTCCATGGTCATCTTTACCATCGGCACATATGGCGTGAACAGTCTGATTCTCGGCTGGTGCGGCAGCGTGTGTGGCCAGACAAAGGAGAAGAAGGCTGTTGCCATTGGCATGGTTACAATGATTATGAACGTAAGCTTCATTTGGACGCCATACCTGTGGCCGAAGAGCGATGGGCCCCGATACGTCATTGCAATGTCGAGCAGTGCCGTATTTAGCATCGCGACGGCCGCGTTGGCTTGGTTGGCGAAGTGGATATTGCTCAAACGCAATAGGGCACTTCGGGCTAGTGACGATGAGACGATGAATTATTATGTCTACTAACGGGCGAATTGTTCAAGATTCAACAGGAGGCTTATTGAATTTTTGGTTTGGATCGAAGGCTACTTGGGTTCCCGAACGTTGATATGCTCTAGTCTAACTTTATTTAATTGTGTTTTATCATAGTTAATTAAAAATTACTGACTGAGCATTTGAAATGTTCAATTCTAATGCGTATTCTTATAAATAGAGTGATCAATTTCCGAGGGATGGTGCCTTCAGGCATAACTCATTATAGTACAATACTGTTTGGGACTTTGCTGAATTTAGTAGTTGATGTTGCAATCTAGGCAATCTACTCGACGAGACTCCAGGCTTGAAGAAATTACATCGTGCGTCATTTACCCAGAGGGTCATTCATAGCAGAGACATCCTGACCACAGGGAACAGATGAGTGCTTACTACACCATTCAAACAAGGCATAGTAGTCAATTGATAAAGTCGCAATGCCTGATGTCAGTCAGTACAAGTCGTACGTGTGTTATCTTGCTAAATACTCAATGTGTGTAGAGAAGAGATTTTGGCGTATGTAAGGTCAGGCAAATACAACAAATGCAGAGTAACACGGCCATTTGTACTAGACTGGCCAATACCAAAACCGTTCAGTCTGTGTATCAGGTCAAGGATTGTCTAAGAAATTCTGTTTCATGTCCGGATAGACACTTCTTTGTTGAACTTGTAGGAGCTACTTGGTATCGTTTACTGACAGTCATATTAGACCAAGAGCGAACTATAGCGCAGATAACACACATCGCACATCAATATTATGGCCCAAACGCCAAAAAATCAAATTACTTTCATTGCCTTCAGTTGATATCAAACCCTCGTGCAGCATTTTCTCATGTATCGAGATTCGTCCAACGGAGCGCTGCCCGGCGCGGCACGGACAGGCACGGCCTCCACATGTTCACAATCTACCAAGTTACATAATTTCGGTCTCTCTCCATTCAGTCCACCTAGAGAAGAGGAAGTCGCGTTCCACAGGTCTCAGTCCGCTTCCAGTGTAATAAACAATGTCGAACCTTGATTGAGGTATCTGGGAGGTGGCAATGAATCCTGCTCGAACTAACAAATTGAGGCTAATAATTCTACTCTTGAATATGAGGTAAGTTGGGGATTTTCTGCGAATCTAGCATGTGCGAGTCCTTGTATCTCCGCTTCTCATCGCATGATGCCCTGGGATACCTGGTCATTCCGTCGAAGGAATGTGATGCTGCTAGTCCACATCTCGTCAAATGCTTCTGTGCCGTTATCAAAAAAAACCTTCAAGCGATTTTGGGAAGAAATGCTGCAGAAGTGCAATTTCACTGAAATTGTCGATTTGATGGCCTGGTTTTCACAACCGCAGTGGTGCCTATGCATGCAATAGGGTGTAACATATGGTAAGGATGTGGATGCCGATCAGGGGCACAGATTCTTTATTGTGGACGAACCCAGTGTTATCTACGATGCACTTGAACACTCCGAATCAAAAACTAGCTAGGTTAGTTGTGAGGCACGTGCAGCCATGCAACTTTAAAGCCTTCTTTGTGCTGTAGAGTGTCCACTTTCATTTTCTGCATTTGAGCTTCTCTCGCTGCACCCACCTGATATGTGAGGGAATCGCATCTTATTAGAAATCACAAGGCAGCAGTGTTGCAATAATTCTAGGGCATGTAAGTAGTTGTAATATAGACTAGGATAGGTGTTTAGAGTAGATTCCAAGCTCTAAAAAGCTGATACTGTCCAAATTCCAACATAAACACGTTACAAGCAGTTGCCCTTTCCATCTCTAATATAGTCGGCAGGTTAATGACACTTTGATAAATCGGGAGATACTGGACTGGTTCTATTGGACTACTCCCGTGAGTGGTTACGGTAACATCATAAACACGCTTACTAGAGAGGACTTTGGCGGTCGCCGTCTGTATATGAAGGGCATTCATTACATGACGTGCTTCACTCCTTTCTGGCCGACGATGCAATATCCTAAAGTTGGCTACCCTGGACACCATGCTACATGCCCGTCTGGCCCTCAAGCGACGACCAGACGCTAAGCCGCGCTAACTGGTCCTTTGGACGTTATTTACGCGTCGGTGTTAATCTCAAAAATAAATATGGTTTAATCTGGGCTATGTTTGACTCTGGAAGACGCCTTTGGTTGCCACGGAGGGTGAAGCTGGGTGGGAAGTCGACTGTGTATTTGCCGAGAAGGCAATTTCTAGACTCAGGACGCTTTGCGATATAATATTTATGAGAAATACGCTGCATAGAAGGGGGCATAGATTCCCGTAACGGCGGTAGGAAGGAACGTGTAGTGAAAGGCAAACTCGATACAATTAATAGAGGATGCATGAGCGGCACCAATGGTTGCGCAAAGTGGCTGGTCCAGCATATACATTAATCTTGTCGCGAACGAAAGTCGCAAGCACGCGATAGATGATGAAGTCGAATTATTTATAAGCGACAAGATTGCTTCAGCAGACGTGCCAATATTTAATCTATCCAGTCTGCATTGGATTCTTGGCATGCCGATTTCTAATACGAAATACGAAATGGCGACATGGCTGAAACCACGACGATTTATAAGCTCTGGCGCACTCGCTGGACGATGCTATAAATCTGGGGTAGCGCAGCTGGAAACAAAATTGGGCGAGCAGAGAGAGCATCTTCGCAGACAAGGCAGAAGTATTCCACCTAGTCAGTCGTAAATTTCTTACCATGGCATCTGTACCATACACAATCGTCGATGTCTTCTCGACCACGCCGTACAAGGGAAACCCCTTGGCTATTGTCGACAACAAGGCGGACACCCTCACGGACACGCAGCTGAAGCTCATCACGCGCCAATTCAACCTCTCCGAAACGACATTCTTTTCGCCTCCGACTAAACCGGGCGCGACGTACCGTCTGCGATCCTTCCTCCCAGACGGAAAAGAGGTGTTTGGGGCCGGCCACAACATCCTGGGCGTGTGGTGGTTCCTCGCGCAGGATGGCCGACTGGACTTCTCCAAGCCTCACTCTGTCGATGAGGCCAGTAGCACGGAGGAGTATGTTTTCCAACAAGAACTTGGGGCAGAGGTCTCGCCCGTCACTATCTCACGGAAAAGGCTCACTGTTGAGGGTGGCGCGTATCAATTCACCGTCTCCATTCGGCAGATTCCCCCTCAAGCACACGCAGAGCACCCAGATACAGCGGCACTGGCTGCCAGCGTTGGGCTGAATGCGGAGGATATAGGCCTGCTCAGTGGCCGGGGGTCAGATGCAGGAGCTGTGAGGCTGCCTCCGCAGGTCATGTCTACCTCGACAACACGTCATCTCATTGTACCGGTCGCCTCAGCTGCAGCGTTGGACAAGGTCGTGGTGCAGCGGGACAAGCTCCTACAGCAGCTCGCCTTGGTGGATGAGAAGTCATACGGTCTGTATCTAGTTGCAGCCGCCCCGTCCGAATCTGGCGTGGACTACCGCGCGAGGTTTTTCAGTCCGGGCATGTCGTCTGAGGATCCCGCGACGGGTAGTGCTGCCGGGCCGACCGCGGCCTATCTCCATAAACATGGCGTGGTTGAGCTTGCCAAGGGTTCTGCGACTGTTACGGTGCAACAAGGTCTCAATTTGGGCAGGGAATGTACCATTCAAGTACGCTTGACATTGGATGGACAAGGAGAGGTGCTGAATTCGGATATTATTGGTGGTGGTGCCTTGATCGCGGCTGGAAAGATTGTCGTGCCAGATGCCTCGACGGAGTTTTAACCTTGTCTCACATTTGCTTAGCTTTATGGTAGCGTCCCGAACTATTCGTTTCTTTCCATTGAACCAAGCCTTTTTTTCTCGTGAAACATGAAATTCAATATGATACAGGGTTATTGGCTGGCATGTTGACATCCCTCTCCACATATCTGCACTACACTTCAATTGAAACCGTAATGCTGCCTCAACGGACGGTACCATATCGCATCTTGTGGCTGTAAAGTGTGTAATTAAATAACATACTGGATATTTGTCAGTCAAAGAGATCGCATTCTGAATGTCCAAGAGCATCGCCTTACTGGAATGAACAAGTACGGCACCTCTCTCTCATATTGCGTCCATGCCTCGCCGTACTTGCGTCGGCACCGCTCGATATCCCTCCTAGTCCGATGAATGATCATAATCATGAAGAAAATAGGATAGAACCAAGGGAATGGGCTCCTGGTAGAAATATTAATGCCCATGCAACTCCCCGGAATGTCCAGCACTTACTTGAAACCAGTGATTAGGCCCCATGAGAAGGAGAAGAACATATCGGGAACGTAATTTGGCTTTCGCACAATGGCAAACCAGCCATCGACCAGTATGCGGTCTCCGGCGTCTGAGTCGATAGTCTTGGGGTTCTCAATGAGCTGCCAAGGCAGCTGCGGGAAGGTGTTGCGCTGGATGAGCTGCTTTTTCTCTTGCTGGCGGAACCCGTTCTTTTGGCCGTTGGCAGTATCCCACATCCAGTACATGAATAGATAGACGACAAATAGTGCGGTCAGCGCGTATGGATTCCATCGGTAGGTGGATGGGTCGTGGTGTGCCAGGTAGAGGGCGCAGTGACAGTAGGTCAGAGGAACACCGGCCATGTTCCAAAAGGTGAGCATGAAGCCTAACTTTTCGTAGTACATGTCCCTGAGCAAAGCCTCGAGTTAGCGTAATCTCATAGCCAAGACGGATACGAGAAAACTTACCAAGTCGTGATGATTAGCTGCTCAGCCTTGGCACACGCGTTGGCGTAGAGGAAATGCGCCATGCCGAGGAACAACACTTCGCCTGACACGTAGCCGTAGGTTTCGTACTGGCGAGCTCCGACAGAGCAGGTGATGAGCAAAAGAATAAACCAAGGGACTCGGACTTCGTAGAACATTTTAAAGTCCAGGATTCCAATGCGCGGGTTGAGTTCGGCGCCCATGAAGAAGTCGTAGATGGGGTACCCTGACAGGCGGTGCGTTCGCCCACGGATCAAGGCTTGGAAGTAGACGATGAAACTGTTCAGGAAGCCCGATAGTATTGCCACAGTGAGGAGAGGCCCGAACTCGTCAATGATGGTATACAATGGGAAGATGCCAGTAACATGCAAGGCGGCGGTGCCGACGAGCGTTGCATAGAAGCTGGTGTAAGCCGAACAGTAATATGGCAGTCTCTTGCCGCTTTCATGGTGCAGCGGTCGGCCCCAAGTCAACACACCGGGCATGTAACAGTACATGAGGGCCTGGGTGACGAAGAAGATCCAGTAGATGGCCCAGGCTTGAGTACTCGGATAGGCACCCTGGTAGACAAGATGGACCAAGTGAAGGCCAAACTCGGACCAAGTCTGAGTGTCGCTGGGCAGAGGAAGCTGACCGTCGTAATAAGCTGCACCAATCCACATGTACCACATGAGCAAGGGGAACCCAACCATCAAGGCTGTGGCGCCGAGGGAACCGCCAAATTCAAAGTCGTCGGACGCGCCATCGTTGAACTTGACGGTGGTTTCCGCCTGCGATTGACCTATTTCTGCTGTCGGGGGGATCTTGCCCCTATTTCTGGGAGATGTAGACATGACTGGAGGATTGAATATGCTTTTCTTGATGCTCTGCCTAATTGTAGAAGAGCAAGTTGAAGGAGGGACTGTGTTGACCAGACTGTGCGTCTCAGACAGTGTTTATAAGTTGGTTGAACCACCATGCCTCGGAATTAACAGTCTTAAAAGCAAGTGGCGTTTAAATAAAACGGCAATTGGAAGCGACATTGTTTCCCTGCAACATGTCGGAACTCCTATTCGAAGGCGAACGAGGAACCTATGTTAGGATCCGGTAAACCAAGCGAGATGTCTCCACTTGTGGATACGGCAGCTGAGAGCGAGCCATTCATGGATAGCAAAGGAAAAGCAAGTGAGAGCGAGCCAATGAATACTTACTATTGGACCCGCAGCTGCAACCGTGACCTGGCAATCCAAAGCGACGGGCAAATCCAAGCGATGCGATCAACGCCTCGACCAAACAACGTAACCCATCGACCGTCAATGCTGGATCCTAAAAATACGCCAGCTTCATGAGAGACGCCAGCAGACGGCGTAGCAAATGCTTCACTGGCTGCTGGACGTGCCGGTCGCGTCGCGTCAAGTGCGATGAGTAAGTGCCTGAAGCCATCAGTGTACGGCCAACCGTCTTCTGCACCGCCTAACGTGTCACAGGGGAAGTCCATCATGCCAGCGCTGTCTTCAATTCGGTTGTCGACTGCGAGGGCTATGGCGTCCGTCTGAATTGGATTCACTCCAGTGGCAGGCCCCGTCCAGACAATAGTGACGATGAAGACATACAAATTCAAGAACCCCAATCTTCCAGACGGTCGTTGACATACATGGGTGTCGCGGAAGTGCCACGGTTGTCTTCTCCCGAGGTCGATGACGCCCTGCAAGAGATTGATGAGTGGTGCCCGGGCAGCACTCTGCGACACATTCACAGCGGATTCTCTGTCTTCTCAGCAGACGGTGCTTCAGCACGTCCACTCTGCCAGTTCGACAACGGCAGGGAGAGTCTTTCGGTGGCAGCAATAAAACAGAATGATGAACTATGCAATAATGCCCCAGAGGCACCTCTCTTGCGGGTTGCATCCGTTGCATCCGCCATCGACCATACCGGCTCATTCCCTACAGCTTCTCACAGCCCCGGCCCTGGGTGGCACCACCCCGAACCATCTGACACGACTGTCATCGCGATTCAATCGCCAGCTCAGCAACAAAATGCATCTCGCCCACCGCGCCACTTGGACATGTTACACATGCCGTCTGACCAAAAGCGACTCATTCACCACTGGGTCACCTTTACAAGCCGCAAGGTCGCGCTAATCGACGAGCCGCACAATCCATGCCGCACCATGATGCTGCCGATGGCGCTCAGAGGTCTCATGTCTAGCTCTGAGGACTCCAATGCCGACGTCGCCACCTTCCATGCCCTCTGTGCCGCGGCTGCCTTCAATCTGTTTGAACTAGGCAATCGCGCCAACGAACAAGATCGCGTCCTAGCGTTGAAACACGACCAGCGGGCTATTCACCACCTCCGCAATAACTTGGGTAAAGCTGACGAGCATACGGACCAATCATTCGCCATGGCTATCATGGCTTGCATCGCTGTCGATGCCATTTCGGGCACAACACAGAGATGGCGGACTCACGTGTCAGGCGGCCTGGCCTACCTCAGCAAACTGCGTTCAAGGGGCATGGATGAGACTGTTCTCTCCGCCTTCCAACGCCATATGATATCCATGGCTATCCTTTGCGATTTTCCTATCCCAGACGACCTCAAGACATTCCTGAATGAGGATGGCTCTTCCGAAGAAGACAGATTTACCTTTCCCTACTATGGTGTTTCAAGGTCCTTCTTACGAACCCGCGATCGCATCAACACGTTTGCTGTGGCTGCAAGCAAGACAGCCACATTGGCAAAAGAGCTTGACGCCTTTGAGCTGCAACTATATCTCGACTTTCCCACACTTCCAGTGTCACAGCCAGCGTCGTGCTCCAGGACGCAGGCTGCCACTCTGGACCACGTGACCAAGGCATTCTACTACGCCGGCCTCGTCTTCTTCCAGCGCAGTATACGGTTGGCCACTGTTGAGGCGGTGCAGACGCTGGTGGAGCACGGCATAGGTGAGCTGGAGTCTGTGGATCGAGTTGGCGGGGGCGAGCGCGGTTGCATGATGATATGGCCGGTGTTGGTATTGGGCGCCGAGTGTGGTTCCCCGTCTGTGCAGCAGCGGATGCGTACGTGGTTTCACTGTCAGAGAAAGCTGGGGTTTCGGAACTTGGTGGTCCTGGAGGAGTTGGTGGATGCGGTGTGGATGGCCAGGAGCAACTCAGTCGTGGGTTCCAGCAATGTCGATTGGCAGGATATTGTTACGGAAGCCCGATTTGACGTCTTTAGGCTGTGAACAGTCAACACCGCGGGCCAAGGAATGCAGAGCTGTGTCGATGAAGGAAGGATTGGTATGTAGGGCCATTTGGGGCTACCTGGACCATACGGGGTAGTCGTCAATTGGAGCTGTCTTGAAAGGAGATACTGAGTACACATTGTGGCTTTTGGGTCATCGGCCGACGCAGCGGCGGCCCCTATGCCTCGTAATGTCGGATTTAAGAGCAATGGCCAAAAAGGGATTATTATCTGTCGTTGTTGCCGAGCGATTGACCGTGTAGGATCTGAATGCTCCACCAACATGCTGATTTGGAAGTCTAGTGTTTGCATCTCAAGAGCAACCAAATGCAGTCGCGCATTTCAACTATGCAGTCGCGCATCAAATATACATTGGCGTCCGTCAGAGAACCCCACCTACCTAAATTTACTGCAAGCTGCACTCCTCCTAATTTTACAAAAGGCGGGCAGCCTAGCCTTGAAGGGTGGCATTCGCCCCGTAACACTGGAAGATGACGCGGCGGTTTCGATTGCAATAACGAGGCCACAATTATTCTAATCATCTTCATGCGCGGCAGCGGCATCTCTGTATGTAGAAGAGTGGTAGCCGGCGTTGGAGGCATCCATTGTAGTGTTGTAGGTTGTATGTGTACCGTTGAAGTTATGATGGCTTCACTTGCCAAGGTTGAGGAGAATTCTTCAAGCCCTTGCCATGAGGCTGCTACTGCCTTTTGTGGAATTGGAGGGAGTGCAGCCACGGCAAATTCGGGTGGGTATTAGGGTCACTGACAGATTGGGAATACAGCGACTGTACTCCGTACTCTGTACTCCGTATAATTATTTGGTTCCTATTACAGATAGTCCCATCTGAATAGAACAAACCCTGTTCGCCGCCCATTAACCCTTGGCGCAAGGAGAGATGGTAACCTAGGCAGGGGGAAAGTAAATACCAGTGGTAAATTGAAATGCGATGTCTCAGTATAACAAACGCTCGGCTCTTTGACGCCTCTATCTATTGTTGTGCCATCTAAAGTAGCTCTGTTGGTGGTTTTCACCTTCCTCGCAGTGTCGTGGTACGTACTTGTAACTCATACCTGGCAAGCACGAACTGATGCAATGTTGATCTTGAGTGGATGCAATCGCGCCTTGCGACGTCGACACGTGCAGTCGAACTGGGCAGCAGATGCGGCACTCTTGGCAGTAGATACACGGCGAGACTGACTTGGTAGAGTGTACGGATACATGCCCAAACATGTTCTTTTCGCACCGTCTTTTGGCAATCCTGCCCTACTGAATCATGACCGGCACCACCCTTCCGCTCAGGTTACAATAAAGGTGGGACTGGCCCCTTGCCATTGGCTCACATGCGCCAGGTGTGCTAAAGGATACGTAGACAGCGGCGGTCTCTTGGGCGAACAGCCGGGCTAATTACCTGCACAGCTACCCACACTACACTGCTGTAAGTATTACAGAGTACGTACCTACGTAATTACCTTACGTGGCGGCCCCTCCACGCGTCACAGGCACAGGTCAGCCCAGGCGCTGCCGCAAGTTGTATGCTCTCCTGGCTCCTGAGTAGATCCTCCCAGCATCCCAGACCCATAAAATCTATCTCGTTTGAGATGACGACGGCGCTCTCATTTGCCATGTTCCGGGTACCTCCTTGTCGAGTCGACAAGGCCGTTGACTCACTGGGTCTCAACAGTCGCAGCGCCCGTGCCATGTCGCCATGACATTAACACATGCACAGCCGCACGCCGCGCTCTCAATGCTGAGGGTGACTATCTATGCCACCAAAATGTGAGCCCCCTGTGGAGACACGCTGTCGACCGCTGTGTCGTCAAATAGCGGAATGCTACTGGCCAGCGACGGCCGAGTGGCGCCGCATGATACATTTCAGACGCTGAAAAAACAAGCATTGTGTCCCCGGAGCTAGGGCCAGCTGTTACAGGGTTTCAAGCCACCGCTGAGAAAAAAAAAATAGCTAGCTACCACTAATTACTCGATACAGCCCCCTAGCCTAGCAGCCGCATTTATTCTCCGCGGCGGTAGTTGACCGATACGGTGATCCGTGATGCAACGCGCAGCCCCCAGAGAAGCCCTGTGCGTGTACTTCTGTAACACAAGCCGGGCGCAATATGCAAAGTCACCTCGCCTGACAGCACATCTATTCCCAACATGGAATAATCCGAGGACGAGGCTCGATAGGAGAGCCTGCATCCAATACTGCAGCCCGTGTCTTGCCTCCCCATTCATCACCCCCCATCGCCCCTTCCAAAGCAAACAATGGGAAACTGGAAGTCGTCTTCATACTCCCTCCTCCGCCAAGCACGTCTCACAAGGTTTGACGGCCACCTTGCACATTCGACATGTTTCTGATTGCTGGACATCAGTGACTGATCAGCATGCAGCGACACCAGCATTCTCTAAGGCTTCCCAACCGGGTGGCCACCGTTTCTTTTGTCCTCATCGTCGTCTTCCTGGCCGTCTCCCTCCTCCATCATTCTCCCGACGCGCTCACCAGGTCATGGAACAAGGCGGACTACGCTGCGTCTGTACAGATCCCCCCGCTCAACTGCGCAGAGCGACCCTTCACGTCTCCAAACGAACCAGAGGGAAACCGAGCACGACGCCTATCCGCGCAAGAGCTTCTTTGTCGTCCGATAAATTCTCGAGCCGCCGGCGTCCCCAAACTGTTCCACCAGAGCTGGAAGACGACAGATCTACCGGCCAAATTTCGCCAATGGAGTGCCTCTTGCAGGGAACACCACCCAGACTGGGAGTGGGTTCTGTGGACAGATGAGGACAACCTCCAACTTGTCAGGACGTATTTTCCTTGGCTTGAAGAGACGTATATCTCGTTGCCAGGGCCCATATATCGCGCCGACCTGGCAAGAAATCTTTACATGTATATGTTTGGCGGGTTAGTATAACTGTGCCGTTTCGTCAAACCAACGTTGGGGCCAAAACAAGCTAATAATGTGGCCCTGCATTAGCGTTTACGCCGACCTCGACACCGACTGCGTGCGCTCCACCGCAGACGTTCCAGCTCCCTATCGTTTCCCCATCGTCGATGCGAATAATACAACCACCGACGCCAAATACAAGCCAATTGCCGCTTTTGGTCGGATGGGCACCGATGCCACCTTCGAGCACAGCATACCGAATGCCTGGATGGCCGCGTCCCCTCTACACCCGTTCTTCTTACTGCCGCTGGAGTCGGCGAAGAGAGAGATGCAAAACAGCCGACGCTTCATGCACCAACTATGGTACATTTCGCCTAGCGCTGAACAATTGACTGGTCCCGTTGCTCTGCGAGAAAGTATCCTCCGCTGGAATCAGATGAAGGGTGCTGACGGCGAGGTCTTGCTGCTGCCCCCAGATTTGATCTACCCGTTCAACTGGAAGACGGATTCCAAGGGCCTAGGCGCAATATGCTCCGCGGAAATGAAGACATTTAATGAGACGGAGTGCAAGAAGGCCTTGGATGTGGACCAAAAGGGGGACCATATCCGTGACGTACTGGAGCCATACGCACAGCGGCAAGACATCGAATTCCAAGAATATCAAGCAGATCAGTCAGGAGACATGACCGGGCCTTGGTGGAGAAGGGAAGAATGGATAAAGAATTAATATTATAGAATACCCAGTTGCTTGTTTTGTGTTATAGAATGTCAAATAGTTGTGTAAGGAGCAAAGGAGTTTGGGGTAGACACGTAATATCATATCATGTCATTAGCCGGTGTACCTCAACCGGTCCGCTGACAACGCCGTACATGGGCGTATAAATACACTGGCCAACCAGCCTCCCGATGAAACCAGACGGGCCTAGGGCCTGCAAGCCGCCGCGATCTCTGACCATTTTCGTAATGGCGAGACCATGAGAGATGAATGCCTGTACGTCGCCTTCAAAGTACTTTAGGAGGCACGTCAGTATATCGCATGGCTGGAACAATCGCCCCCAAAATTGCAGTCGTCTTGAACATACCGATTCAGACGCCATGAGCAGCGCGAGCGCAATTGTCGCATCACTGGCCACCTCCTCTGACATTATGGCCGACTTGGCCATGTCGAGACACATGGCTCGATACTCGAGCTTCCTGACCTTGAAGCGGTTGGCGACATGCCCTTCTGTGGTTTCGGTGTAGATGCGACAGGTAACATGGAAGATGGCCGCCATGAGACAAGGATGGCTCATGGCGAAGGGCAGCCAGACCTCTCTCATCAGTTGTTGAAAGACGTGGGCTGGTTGCTTGCCGTAACAGGCCGTGTAGGCATTTGAGATGACGAAAGTCAAGTCTTGAAGGCGAGGCCCTGTTAGTATACCACAAGATCCGCACTTGATGTGGTGGGTGAGAGGCACATACAGTAGTCGAGGAGACTCTGCTCTCTTTCGGACAGGCGAATGGAGAGGCAGTGGCGGGCATCCCTCCTTGCCCCTCCAATCAGCTGTATCGGACTCGGCGTCCGACCTGCGGCGAGGCTGGCACTGCTCCTACTCAGACTCGACGGTGCGTCCCTCTTTGGCGCGAGAACGGGGAGCCCAGCCTGACATGAGCGGGTGCCGGCGTCGTCTGCCTCGTCATTGTCATTCTGGCGGCGCGTGCTTCGCCTTTTGCGCTGAGTTTTACTTTCCCGCTGGAGGGCTCGCGTATGCCTGGCGACGTGAGATCTGATGAGCGTGAGGCTGTTCTTGCTGGCTTTTTCGCTGGGGTGCATCGTGTTGATGAACTGGATTGTGCTTTGCTGCGGCCGTTGCGTCTTGGCCTGGGCCTGTGCCTGTTTGCGGCCGGCCGGCGTGCCTGAGCGCTGCGGGACCACGATTGCGAGCGACTGCATGATTCTGTATGCGTTGGTGCGATCTTTGGGGATGTTGAGAGAGGTGATGAGGATTAAGTTGGGTTCCAGCTTTCTCAGCTGTCGGCAGTTGCGTTTTGTACGGAGTGACGTGAACGTTGTGCTTACTGTGGCTGGCCGAGTAGCTATAGAGCTGAGCCGTCACTAGTCAGTTACTCATACTAACTAACCTGTTGAGGTGTACGGGGTGTGTATGAGTATGCGGAGTAGTAAGCAGTATCGAGAAATGGATAATTGATGCGTGGCAATACAAAATATAAACTTGACATTGTTGATGGCCTAGCTTTGAGAAACTTGTCGTTTGTCTTCATAACCCTAACCCTCCCCATCTAGCATCTGCTCGGGTACTCCATGTTCTGGTTAACCGACGCCCGAGGAGGCATTAAAGACATTCGACTCATCATTGTTCAGGCTTCACGTGTCAAATGAACCAAGCATCTCCGTCACTGAGATATCCCAACTTCCCCAGCTTGTCCAGCTCAGTTTCTCATCAACCAGTATGTTTTTTACACGGCAGGCCGGCATCTCAAACGCAGACTCCGCATTGAACGTGAAAGGATACTCCGTGCAGAAAGTTTAACGCAGCGTAGAATTGGTATTGATTTTCAGCTGGTAAGAATGCCTGTTACGTACATATTGAAACCTCGTCCCACCAGAATGCTACTCCACTGGCACTGGGTAATTGCGTGAACGCGGCACGTCTACGAATACCAGCTTGCCTTGCGTGTCAAGGGAAATGTCAAGGGAATGGTTAATTTATACACATGTGTCTTTGAAGATAAAATTGCGGCTTGCTAGATCCCACTTGCGCTTAAAGTGAGGTTGCGATTGAATGACCCCCTCAAAACGGGCATCTGACGACTGAAGCTCTTCAAGGGGGGTGGGAACATGACATGTGTGGTTTGCTGCATACTGCATATTCCATTGCGATTGCGAAAATTTATTGGAAAATTTATTGAAAATTTTTGCCAGATACACTTCTCACTACTTAGAATGTGCCTGACCACAAACAAGCCGCACACACCAAGCTAACGTACGGCGCAGTCGAGCACTCCATCCAGCAACAGCTTTCCGACTTATAACAGTCAGTCTTTGAGCCTCGATTTCCAATGCCCGCTGATAAGGTCCTCCAACATAGGGGCAATAACGCCATGTCCCAAGCCGATACTGTAGCGACTTTGCGGCACGTCCACTTGGGTTATGATGAGCAGCTTCCAAAACGACGGTCGCTCGTAAGCATCCTCGGCATGTCACTAGCCATCACTGCCGTTCCATACGGTCTAGGATCACCACTTCTCAGCGTAATCTACGCGGGTGGCCAGCTTTCCTACTTCCTCGGCCTGATTGTTGTCCTCGTCCTGGATGGCTGCGTCGCCGTGTCGCTCGCCGAGCTTGCCTCGCGTTATCCTACGTCGTCGGGTGTATACTACTGGTCGTACCGCCTTGCTCCCTCTCCCACGTCGCGAAAAGCTCTCTCGTTCCTCACCGGGTGGCTTTGGCTGATTGGGAACTGGACGAATCGCCCTTGTCTGTCAACTTTGGGTTTGCTTCACTCGTCGCCCGCCACCAGTGACAATATTTCCCACCCCGACTGGACTGCTTCGTCGTGGGAGCTGCTGCTGATATTCTATGCAATCTGCCTCCTCACCTTTTCGATTTGCGCAGCAGCCGATCGGCCTCATGCCGATAATTGACACAATTGCCTGCAATATGGAACGCCGTGACCATCATTGCGGTGTTGGTTGATTGCCGTGTGTGCCACGGCAAAGGCTGGCCGCCATGACGCAGCCTTCGCATTGGGTAATTTTGACGGAAGCCTGTCGGGCTGGGGCAGAGGCTTCACCTTTTTCATCGGTCTGCTGCCCCCTACGTACGTCTTTGCCGCAATGGGCATGATCACGTCCATGGCCGAGGAATGCCACCAGCCCGAGACTGAGGTCCCGAACGCCATGAGCCTCTGCATTCCAATTGGCGGGATTGCTGCGCTGTTTTTCGTGCTGCCGCTGTGCTTTACGCTTCCTCCGTTGCAGGAGATACTCGAAGCGCCATATGGGCAGGCGCTTCCCTTCGTATTGGAGAAGATTATCGGTTCGAAAGCCGGGGTTCTCGTCGTCATGGTCATGGTCTTCTTGGTCACCCTATTTTGCTCCCTCAGTATCACGACCACCGCATCGAGATATACGTGGGCATTTTCTCGAGACAAGGCGATACCGATGCATCACGTCCTGGTCCGCACTACCAATGACCAGCCGCTCTTTGCGCTGATATCAGTGACGCTTGTAGAAAATGCTGCTCGGTTTGATCAACCTCGGCAGCACGAGCGCCTTCACGGCTTTTGTCTCCGTGGGAGTCACAGCGCTCGCCGTGGGCTACCTCGTCCCAATCTCAATCAGCTTTCTGTCCGGGCGAAAAGAGGTCTCAAAGGCACGCTGGCACTTGAACCCCGTCTTGGGCACGATTGCGAACGTCGTCTCCATCTGCTGGATCCTTTTCGAACTGGTGCTGTTCAGCATGCCCACGGTCTTGCCTGTCACTGCTGCGTCTATGAATTATTCTTCTGTGGTATTGATAGGCTTTGGTGTTTTTTCAGGTGCCTTTTATATTTTCAGTGGAAGGAATAGTAAGTCTGTTGTTTCCAAAGATTCTGGTGATGGCCACTAACACGAGTAGCGTACCACGGGCCTCCAGAAGAGTCCATATCATAATTCGTTTATTACCTACTCTATCCGAATGCTAAGCATGAATCATAAGAAACCTTACACAGGCAAATAAACTTTTACTTCTTCCGTATCCATCCAACGATCAAGAAACAGACAACGCCAGCCACGTATGCTCCGCCTGCAAATGCAATCAAACCCATATACTCCCCGTTGCTTTTATTGATAATTTCTCCCGCGATCGGAACTCCTGTTAATGCCCTACGTCTCATCAGCATATAACTGCACGGCGGTCTGCCTTATAGACATTTAGTTGAACTTACCCAAAACTCACAACTGTATACACCGTGGTGTAGTATCTCGCATAGTTACTTGTAGTGCATAGCTCTCCCACACAAACAGGAACTAGACTTATGTTGCTACCACTGCCGAACCCAAAGACAATAGAAAAGATGACCACTGCCGCGACGTTCCCTTTCGCTGGCAGCCAGATGGCCAACATGGAGACTATGCACAGCACGTTCGTCAAGATGAGGGTCCTGAGGCGGCCAAACTTGTCGGCTAGAATTCCTGGGATCCAACGACCTGGAAAAGATCCCGCGTTGAGGAAAACTACCATGAGATACGAGAGGTCCCGGCTTATTCCATTGGTTAGTGCGTACGAGGCAAGGTATTCCAGTCCGACAAGAAACCCCCATTCAATGAAGAAGACACCCGCCGTCATCAAGAGAACAGATGGGTCCGTGAGTATTCTCAAATCCGGTAAAAGGCTTGGGCCGACTTGAGGGTCACTTGGCGGTGCTACTCGCTGACGAACTAGTAGACAGCCTGCCAGTACGAGCACGATGGTGATCAATCCGACAATGCGAGTCGCCCAGTCAAACCCAAGCGTAGGACTCAAGCCATTTAGCAGCAGGGGAAACATGATGCCGCCAAGGCTGCCGCCCGACATGGCGAGGCCGGTCGCCGCACCGCGTCTAACGTGAAAGTATTGTCCGAGGGTGGCAACAGGGACGACAAAGATGATAGACGTGGCCGCACCCGCTACGATACCTATCACAACCAAGAAATGCCAATACAGTTGACAGAAGCCGAGCGCGACAAACGTGGCAACGTACAATGCCAACGCCGTCACCATAAGCAACATCGGGCCGCACGCGTCAAAGATGGGGCCGATCTGCACGCCGCAAAAGAACACCATGAAGTTGTACATGCCAAAAATCCACGCCTTTTTACCTTCGCTGGTGTCGTGCAGCTGGTGGCTTGATATCCAGGACTGGTATATGCCGATGCTGTTCATCATGCCGAGGCCGCCCATGATGGAGCAGAAGCTGCCCAGGAGGACGAGGTTTGCGGCGACGCCTCCTTCGGGGTAGGTAAAGCCTCCATGTGTCAGAGTTGGGTTCAGGATTTGGGGTGAGTCATACAAGCCGTTTGCAAGTTGGATATTGCTGTGGGCAGTGTTGTTGGCTGTGAGGCGACTGTTTATGTCTTTGATGGCTGGAGGAGTAGACTATCGCGATGTTAGAAGAACGAGTAGGAAATGCTACGCATAGGGTAACTAACCTTTGCATTTTGGCAGAAAGTGAAACTTTTAAAGAAGTCGGGCATCATTGCGGAGAGGCACTAGAGCGAATGATGGTTGCCAAGCGAGAATTGACAGCGACGAGGTCGAAGAGATGGATAGATTGGGATAAAGGGAAATGACTCGCTGTGTGTTATACCGAGAGAATATTTCAATTCTTCTCTGCCATCTCTACCATGGCCGGTTCCCTTTATACGCCGGACGATCCGTCCCGTCGCTGTTGTAGTCCCAGCCAATCAGTTTACATGAATTCATGGGCGATGGGTCTGGCTGTTTTTCGCCGAGCTAACGATCGCCGGCGAATTCCAGTCTGGTAAAGTCGTCATACATAGCTCCGCCGATGACCACTTTTTCAATCTCTTCAACTCTCGCCGAATCACCGCTACACAAGAGATACAGTATCATAACTGATACTACGTTGGATCCTCATTCGAGGCAGCTTGCCAACGCTTAGTCCATTATCCACACCATAATTGGCCTTTGTTTGCCGCGAGCCATTCCAGGAGTATAGATGGTGTCAGATCCAAGCCCATCAACATTCGCCGAGATACCATCAGAGGATATGCCGCCCGACTCACACGCCACACCCACAACCCGCCAATACCGCTCCCAGAAACGGCAGAAGCCTTGCGACAGATGCCGAGAGCGCAAGTTGAAGTGCCGTACCGAGGGCGAGCCGCCATGCCAGCGATGTCGCGAAAACACGCTCCCATGCACGTATCTGGGCAGGCCGCGACGGCGGGCCTCCATGAGGGTTTCTGGCGCGGCGGCTGTCCTGAATGAGATTGATGATGAAGATGCCGTGAATCAACGGCAATTTGATGATGCTGCCGTCCAGTATCCTCCCCTGCCCGAGTCAACTGAGACTCCTCTGACTCCTCAAACTGCTCGCTCTAGTACGGGACTTGGCGCGCAATCATGTTTGCCACCATCTATTGGGTCTGCCACCCCTGTCATTAACCAGCAACAAACACAGCTCTCACAGACTCTGGATCAAATCGCCGGACACAGTGCGCAGCTGTTTGGGACATCGTCCGAATCTGACCCTTGGCTGCTGCGACACTGCAGGTTCGATGAGTTTGGTCTCCGCGCCTTTCACAAGGTGCACTTCAGGAACCCCGGGGGGCTTCCCACAAATGAGAAGATCCCCGTCCACTTTATTCTGAGTGCTGACGAGCTTGCTGAGAGTGTGATTGGGGAGACGCGGACCTGTGAGGGGAAGGACTTTCGCGCCGAGTTAAACCATCTTGTTCCACCCGAGTACGGAGCGAGACTTATCCGCATGTGCGTTACAACCCGTCGACGTACATCGCAAGCAGAAACGATCTAACTTTATATGCTAGGTTTCACAAACACGTCTTCCCTGTATTGCCCATTGTGTCGCGCACTCACTTTCATCTCCACAGCGTGGAGGACATACCCTCCCAGCAAGTCCTCGAGACGGTACCAACCATTTTACTGGCAGCCATATACGGAAGCGCTCTCCCGTACTCCTTAAACGACGAGCAATTAGCTCCCCTAAGTGTTTACAGGTCCCAGCCGTTGGATGAGATTTGGCGCATTGTGTATGACCTGTTTCAAGAAGAGATTCACACGCCGCGTCTCTCAGCCTTGCAGGCAGGACTTCTCTACCTTCATAAGACACCCCAGGACCAGTTTCGGTATGCATCCTCGGATACACCATTCACGTGGTCTTTTGTAGGCGCATTGGTCGGTCTCGCTCATTCGCTTGGTCTTCATCTTGAGTGTCGCATGATGGGCATTCCGGGGCGCGAGAAGAGATTGCGTCGAAGACTGTGGTGGGCGGTATACGTTGAAGATAAGATGAGATCGCTCCTCTCCGGAAAGCCTGCCTACATCCACCCTGATGAATGGGACGTCGGAGAGCTAGAAGACTTGGACTTTGAGGCATCCTCAAGCTTAGGCTCCGACACCTTCAATACCAAGGCAGCACTGCCCTTTCAAGACATGGCCCATCTGGCAGTTATTGCAGAAAGCATACAGACGTCTTTATAGTACGCTTACCCCCCGAACGCACCAACGCATTGGCATGCTGATTATTTATAGTTCGCTCAGAGCCTGTCAGAAACTAGCGGAAGACCTCCCAGCTTCCATTCAGATTGCAAGACCCCTCTTCGAGCGATTAAACGCATGGCGGACCTCCCTGCCCATATCGCAACCTCACATCCTCCATGGCCAAACCGACTCGTACCAATCCGGGAAATACCCAACCTCTATCTTCTTCACCTACCTCACGCTAGTCGTCTATGTGTGGAGGGCACTGCTCCGACCTACGGTCCGCTCGCTGCCGCCACCGCAGATCATCGACATCGAGCAGCCGCTTCGGGACCCGCCGTTCTTCTTTGAGGACATATCATGGGCCTTTTCAGATCTTCCTGAGATAGAGCTCAATATCGACGAGGACGTCACGGATAGCAGTGCTACGATTAATGAGTTACACCAAGCAGCACAGAGTTGCGCTGGAAATTTAGTTAGTTTTACGAGGCACCTGTGTGCCAGTCACTTCTCTGAATTTTGGTATGCTTGTAGGTCACTCATTTTCTTCGGCACATTTTACCAGCTCTTCGTGACAATCCGTTCCATGCAGCTAACTATTGGCGATGCGCAGGGTCCCGGATGAGCTTCGCCGTGGTCTCAAACTTCCTCCTCGTCCTCCTTGTCCAGGCCCCCAACAAGGACAACGCACTCAAAGCCAAGCAAATGCTGGAAACCTGGCGTCGCGTAATCCGAGATCAAAGCAGGGTCTTCCCGTTGATGCTCTTGGCGACAACTAGACTTGGCGCGTTCTACTGGGCTGGACTCGCAGAGACGTTCTGCCTACCTCCACATATACAGGAGATTCTTAGTTAACGGCGACGTGAGTATAACCGTAAATTAATATCTGCGACAAATTCGCCGACATTTCGTCGATGAGTCACGGTGAATGGATGGGCCAGACGTGGAGGCCAAGTGTCTCTGTGGCAAAAGGGCAGTGGGTCGTTTTTCGCCGAATTTGACGGTGACAGATAGCGATATATATGTGCTTGAGATTCTCAGTTAAACAATAATAGCGTAATAATACTCATTAGCTCGTCCATTTATGTGAATTAAAATGAAAAATGATAAAGAATCGCAAGCTTACTCTTCTCCACGCAACTCACAGACCTTCAACACCGAGTGTTCTCAACCTCCTCCATCTTATCAGCAGTCCACCCAGCCACTTCCGCGATACCAAGAACTACGAGCTGCAAACCCTGGAACTTCTCTAGCAACTAAGCCAGACCTGTGGAAGAAATTTACAAGTAGCCTTAAGCAACTATCGACCGCCAATTCTGAAAGGTGTGGCTTCTTGCACTTAATTGCCCACTGATCAGCGACCTTGGCTAACCTATAGTCAGGTCCAATGCACACGACGGATGCCTCATGCTAGGATGCCCTATCTGTGAGCAGCAGACATCCAGTGCGCTACGTGGTCATAGAAAAAGTAGGTTATCAGAGCGTGAATATGTAAAATAAGCGGCTAACCCCACGCAGATCCCGACATGTGCTTTGGCTCCTGTTGCCGAAATTGACGTTTATGATGATGAGTCATAGCAACAATCTTGCATAGTTGGTGAATGTTGTATAGCTTGAGGTTTACTTCTTGAATTCAATATAATTTGTAGTCTCGGGCACCAGCATAGTCCAACCCGATCACTCAAGCCGAATTTACACAGTGAATCATATGGTGTGGTCTTCTCAGACAGCTGCAAGTAATTTATGAGTAGATCTTACTTAACATGTGAAGTAAACGGTGTATAAACGTCAAAGTAGAAAAGAAGAAATAATTTATGCAGAGTTTTCGGAAACCTCTGCAACTTCTATTTCGAATTCCGTGGGTTTGCACAAAGCAGACGGCAGTAACCACCAATTACTCTTACAACGAGAAACTCTGCCCAACAATAGACTCGCTGAGTTTCCAGAGCCTAGCTGCCACTTCAACGTCGCTAGCATAGGCTTCGGCTGCGCCTTCGTGACAGTCTTCCAAGTAGATGGATGATTCCGCTAGAAGATTTAATAAGTATCGCGTTGTAGTAAAATGCCCAGAATCAAAGGGACTGCCCACGACATACAGTTGAGTAATGGATCGAAAGATGCATAGATTGAAGTTGCGGCCCCCTCGTCGAGAGACTTGAACGCCGGCACGCTTCCTCCTGTAGGTGCACTCTTGACAGAGGCTTGTAGTTTAGCCAAATCCATGTGCCGGAGAAGATTTGTTTGTATCGCTAAGAAAACTTTAGTCTCATTTCTCGGTAATCCTTGTCATCTGGTGCCAAGTGGATCATACTTCCGGGATGTACACTGAATGACAAGATGCCACTCTGGGCTAGTTTTCTACGAAGATGCAGCGAAAACAGGATATTGGCCGTCTTGGATTGGCCATACGCTACGAACTTCTCGTATCCGTTGCTCCATTCCAAGACCACGCCTCGTTTCCTGTACACATCTGCATCAGCCTGCTCTTCCTGAGGCACAGGCTTGTTCTCAAAGTTCCAGTCAGCGAATCGGATAGGTGAGATGCGATGGCCATTGCTACTGAGGTTGATGACGCGTGTGTCGCCTTTGTTGGCGGCATCTTTCGCTGCCGCCTGAAGCTTGTTCAGGATTAAGTTGGTGAAAAGAAAAGGGCCGAGGTGATTGGTTGCGAACTGCATCTCAATATTGTCTTCAGATAGAGTACGACTGGACAATCCCATGATTCCAGCATTGTTTATAAGAATGTCCAACTTGGAGATGCGTGCGTTGACCTCTTTTGCTGCTGCACGAATGGACTTTTGCGACGATAAATCCATCAATAGCGATTCGATTGCAACGGATGGATACCTAGCATGAATATCGGCCGTAACCGAGGTGATGTTTTCCATGGTGCGTGACGCAAGGAGAAGCCGCTGGGGCTGCTGTGAAGCAATTGCCATGGCTGTGGTAGATCCAAGGCCACCGGGGCTCACACCAGTGATTAAGACTAATGTGTAGTAGTCAGTTATTTGTGCCGTCGCATGCAAATCATCCATTTGCAGAAGCCGTCTCACCTGTCTTGCCGCGGATTTGTCTTGCGAAAGCATTTGCGACTTCTGTCGCTGTGGATTTGGCGTTGAACATGGATGCAGTGGAGGAAGCAATTTTGGTGCAACTTGTTGGCGTACTAATGCAATGCAAAGATGAAGAAGAAATCGAGCGTTATCACCCAGAGAAAGGCTGCTGGACCAAAGAATACTTATAGTATTTGGACGTCAACATCCGTATAAGTCGCCAACGGGAAGCCAGAGACCCACCAGAACGGCGATGAGCCACGTCTGACTGGCATCGATCGGTATTAGTGTCATCATCACCGCCTCCGGCACCTTTATCGAATCAAAATTCAGTCAGCACGGAACCATGTGGGCCATCCTGTTTGATATTGCAGCCCCCGCTACTATCCCTCTTGGTCCGGTATCTCCGGCCGAGGGCAACTCAAACTCCGTTGGCGGCCACGGAAAATCGGTCAGCATCTGTTGCTCTTCGAACACAAACATGTTGGAGCCATGCTGATGACAACTTTTCGAGGCTACGACATGCCTGCACGTAACGGCAGAAACGTGAGCGGTTTCTGATATGGCAAACAGCGGAAAGGACGGGGCCGAGATGGCGGACGCTGCATCGCGGCGAAGGCTACAGAATCGAGTTAACCAGAGGGCTTCTAGTACGTGTTTGTCTTCTGCATACTCGCTGAATGGTACTCATCGTTAGCAGGACAGCGGAGATTGCAACGAGAGAAACAAGCTGGGATCCAGCGAAGGTCCCGGGGTCGACCCAGGCAGAGAACCCAGCCTGTCAATTCTGAGGACTGCTTAACGGTGAAAAACACAACCCGGGGTGATGACGACGTCATTGAGCTCGGCAGGCCTGTGACTCAAGGTTCTCTGTCAGTGCGATCTGTCTCTCTGTGCTACCTCAGCAGTGCTCAGACGTCAGAGGTTATGAGTCGATTGGCGCACGATATCAACTCTAGGGTCCTGCAAGGCAACCCGGCAGCGGATTTAATCCTGCTGCTGACACAACTCAATGGATTTCGGGCTATAGAGTGGAACATGGCCGCAATTAGTCTCACTCTGGAGGCGATCAAAGACCAGGATGCAGTCTCACGCTTCAATATACCATCCGCCACCTTTGACACGCGAGCCGTTCCACCCAGCCTACATCCAACAAGTCTGCAGAAATCCCAGATCCACCATCCTTACATAGATCCTCTACCCATTCCCTCACTCCGAGATGCTCTCTTGCGCTACGAAGGACTCTACGATGACTACGATTTCTGTGCGGATGTAGCCGGGACAGTTGGTGAAGCCGGCATGATAGTCTGGGGGGAGCCATGGGATCCCTACGGCTGGGAAGTGACAGAAGCGTTTGCCACAAAATGGCTATGGCTATTGGAAAGCTGCCACGAATTACACGTCTCAACGAATTACTGGCGAGCTCAGCGCGGAGCCGCCGCCCTGTTTCCCCTATGACAGGGCTGGACGCCTCGATTCCTATTTGCTCGTGCGGAGGGAGCACAAAGAACAGACCAGAACTCAATACTAGAATACGTAGGGACTGAGCAGCCATGTCGTGATAATGTAAATGTTTATTATTTCCAGCTTATTTACTAGTTCCAGCTCATGCACCTGGCATGATAACCAGTGTAATATTACCACTCAAACTCCCGATAGGGTATCTCCTCAACAAACTCCTCCGCTCTCAAACCCATATGAAGGCCAACAATGTCAACAATTCTACCAGCATGCTCAATGCTGAATTGTCGCCTTCGCATAACCTCATCGCATTGAAACGCTCGATATAGAACAGGACGCCGGTCAGCGCCTGCATGCAGGCCACCGAGAAGCCTAGCGAGAAGAGCTGTAATTGGGTCATCTCCATCACCACCCAGGAGTTGCCTCCTTTGTCATGTACACCGCGTCACGGCTCACAATGTCCGTCAGATCGGTGGCAAGGCGCAAAAGGAGGCTGATAGGATCACTGCTCTCATCAGCCTGGCCACTCGCACCGTCCAGAAACCCCCTCTTGCTCATTTCCACCCTGTCACGCTTCATCATTTGGGTGATACCGGTGACGAGTTGTAGGAGGAGGGCGATGGGTTCACTGCCCTCCTCACCATCACGACGATTTGGAGGTTGTATTTTCTGGCCATTAGGGTTCATCTGCCTGTTTTCCTGCTGACCAGCGAACTTTTGCTTGGAGAGCTGTGCAATCAGATCTTGCGCGGCCTGGTTGTCGGTGACCTTCACCCTGTTGCCTTGCGGTGTACTTGTCGTCCCTTGACGGAGACTGTGAAGTGGCCTATCTCCTATGACAGGAGAGCGTGTGTCTAGAACCCCACGGCCCAAGATGTCGCTGTTATTGGTGACGGCGACTGCGTTAATCCCTCTCCTGTGCATGGCGGCGTGGTTGTGTACTGGCCTGGCGATGCAGGTGCTGATGAGGGTCGCGGCCAGCGCGGCATTGAACTTCATTGTCAAGGTTGGAGAGAAGGAACGGGGTTTATTTAGATGAAAGTGAAGAGTCCTAGCCGCACCAAAGAAAATACTTGCAAGGAAAGAATTGTTGGAGAGTTTGATGTGTTGCTGACCTGATAAGTTGGACTCCAGAAGCGGGCTGGCTGGTGTTTTAATACTCGCTGTTTCTACGCCCTAATGCAACGGGCTATGACGGGTAATTCTCATCTTGAGACTGTTTCGATTTTGGGACAGCATTCCGGGTGTGAAGGAAGGATAGTCACTGGAAGAAGATGCCAAATGAAAGGCACGAAGATCACCCAAGGGAAGGAATGGGAATATTAATAGAGAAGTCATACAACAGCGACAGTAAGATTACCAAAGCCCGAGCGAGCGCCGCTGTTAAAACTCGCTTTACAGGGCGCAGAGATCGCCTAGGCGAGTGTTTCAACGTCGCCCGTCGCCCTGGATTGTTCGCTTGATAGTTTCTGGGCGGGCCGTGAGACAATTGAGTCAGATAGAGAACTAGTATTGAATGAGGGAGGGCACACCAAGTGTCTGCATCCCTTTGAAACTTCCCCTAATTGAAGTTAGTGAGTATTATTACCCTGCATAACTCGCCCGCAATATATTGAGGACTGCCCGCCCTATTGCTGCTGCGGAATGGTGCCAGATAAAAGAACCATTATCGACGCATCGTCTCCCTGGATGAGAATCTCAACCAGAGGATGTCTGCAATTGAAGTCAGTGTCTCATGCATGCCGCGAGCTGTCTACGCCACCGAGAGCAAAGTCACTGTGCCAGTTTGTGTGGTCAAAGAAACGGGAAGCAGAGGCACTTTACTGCACGAGTTGTTGTATTTTTATCTAGTCTATCATACAAATAAGCGACGCCGGAAGAGCAGACTTTTATCATCCATAAACGTCCGTAAATGACACACGTGTTGCTTGGGCACCAATGGTACACGCCGTTTACTAGTGCTTGCGTAGAGCAACTCTTGGCCGTGGATAGAAAGGGTCGAATTTTGGTATAGCAGCATTTAATCCTGTTTCAGGCCAATCTTGCCAATCTTCCGCAGGCCCCAAACCACTGCTACCAACGCAGCCCCATTCAAGGCAACACAGTACCAAAAGGCTGCATGGTAGCCCTTCAGCAGGTCATCCGTGGTCTCTTCCGCGGCGCCCTTTGACTTTAAAGTCACAGAGCTGGCAATGATGGCAGAGGTGGCTAGTCCGAAGGTCCTGCCAATCTGAGCCACCGTGTTGTAGACGCCCCCGGCAACTCCCTGCGTTTGAGATGGGAACAACGACGTGATGAGGAGGTTGGATATCGTATAGAGCGAGTCGGCCCCCACTGCGTTGGCGAGAATTCCGGGAAACAACAAAGCCCAGTATGGGTACTCCATTTTAGCAACGGCAAAGAACACCGGGGCCAGGGTAGCGATCACGACAGCCACCAGAGATGTCGCGTCGGCTCGGACGCGATGCACCATGACTCCCATGCAAACGCTAGTGAGCAGGCCGCCAATCGCCGCAGGCAACATGTAAAGCGCGGTCTGGATGGCGGTTCGCTTGAGGACGTACTGGAACAGCAGTGATGCGAAGGCCTCGGCGGCATTGAACGAGCCCCAGACGAGGAACACGATGACGCAGATGCTGGTGAACACCTTGTCCTTCCACAGTGAGTTGGGAAGGATCGCGGGTCGACCGAGCTTCTCCTGGCGTCTGGTCCAGAAAATAAAGGCTCCAAGGCTGACAGCGGACAGGGACAGAAGCGTGATATTGACGGCGTCCGCGATTTTTGCACTGTCGTCGGTGAGGGCTCTGGGGATTTCATTAACGTCTGTCTGGCGGCAGGATGAACATCGGGTGCTCCGTGACTCACGCAAGAACGTATGCAACCATGCCCAGGGCGGAACTCGCGAGAAGCGCTCCCACGAAGTCGACCTCTGATACGAAACGGTCCCAGGTGACGCGCTGCTGCCGTTTAAAGACAGGGCCGGTGAACAAAACCGCAGCAGTTATCATTGTGTTGAGAATGGCTGCGATATAGAATGACCTATACCCAAGAACCACAGTCAGCGAAAGGGAGGCACGCAGCAACACCTGGGCATCGCCGAGCGTTGGGGGCATGGGAGAGACACATACCACCTCCAGCCTATGGTATCAGCAAAGACGCCACCCAGCGTCAGGCCGAGACCAAAGCCAACGGGCTGTCCGCCTCCCATCGAGGCGAAGGCGGCATTTCGCGACTGTCCCGGCAGAAACGAGCTGGTAATGATGCTCACGGCAGACGGGAGACACATGGACGTGGCAACACCGGCGAGGCCGCGGAAGACTATAAGCTGTATGCCCGACTTGGACAGACCACCAGCCAAAATGGTCAGCGACTGCAAGACGCACCCAATCGTATAGAGCTGCCAGGCACCGAAGAGGTCGGCGAGAGCCCCGCAGAGGAGAAGCGTGCAGCCGCAGGTTAGGGAGTAGATGGAGGACGGCCTAGCGAAAGAGTTCAGCACAAGAAGAAACACGGCACGGCTGTTGCCCGCGCACATTCGCTGTCTCACTTACCAGAACAGGAGACCCTGGCTGAGACCGACGTCTCGTGCCATGGTGGGCAGCCCGATGGTGACGGCGCCATTGAGAAGGGAATTGATGCCGGTGATGAAAGTCACCGAGGAGATGATGGTGATGGACTTGGCCCTCGAGAGCTCCTTGTTGCTGGAGATGTCGGCATTGGCGTTTCTAGAGCTGACGAGACGCAGTGGCTCTTCAACGTCCTGGGACGCCGGAGGGTGCGCCCTCAATGGCTGGAGGGCGATCTCAGTAGCCGTTGAAGACATGGCGAGTATCAGGCAGACGGACGATTGTTCGATGGTCCGCGGGAGGGGAGCAGTGGTGGAATGAAGATGGAGATGTCTGGGAGCCACTCTCCGCAACCCACTCGCGTGGAGTTTGGGCCTGGAGCCCTGGACTACCTACATTGTGACTCGAGAAAACGAAGCCAAGCCCCGATGCCGGGGCGCCTGACCCCTGTAATTACGGGCGTCACCAGCGCCCTTGGGGCACTTGGCCGACGCATTAGTGGATCTCGGCACCTACAGGGATGGCGGCTCCAGCTACGGCCTACAGTGGCTCAGCGAGGGGCCACAAGGCGGGGTGGTATTTAGGGCTGCCCGTGATGTGACGCGGCGCCTTTTCTGGCAGGAGAATGGACTTAAGGTTATGATTGAGCATAGGTCGTATTATTTATCTCCTAGAAGTCGCGTGCATGGCCAATCTCCAATATTGTTTGTGGGACCTGGATTGCGCTCCCATCAGCGGTAGGGCAGTGATATACGCCATTCGGCTAGGCGCGGTGCAAGCAGCCTAAACCAGCCAGCGGAGCCAGGATCCTGCGATGCGGAAAGAATGGACCTATTCACAACGTCAGCGGCTTCTAGCATGCTAGTCATGCACATCAGGGCACGCCATCCAGATGGCTGGGAGGAAGAAGCAAATGGTGCGGCTCGGCGGGATGCGCGAGACCGGGCTCGGAGCGCTGCTCACTCAACAGTGACAGCGAGCGACAGTGAGCGACAGTGAGCAACAGTGAGCAACAGTGAGCAACAGTGAGCAACGGAGGCCGGATTCATCGCTGAGTAGCCGCCAAACTTGTATCAACTGTCCTCGTCCTCCATAGTCGATGCCTTGCTGGTCAAGTTCATAGAGAGAGTCTACCGTAGCACACACCGATGTTTGCCAAGAACAGGGCCGCTATAATAGCCAGGGTTAGGCTTACGCCAGAGGTGGAGATCTCGGACACCGAAGTCCAGTCCGGAGCTGGGTCCACAGCAGCAGAAGCGCAAGAGGCGATACCATGTTAAAAAGCATGGCGAATAATCGGGTGCTACCAAGGTCTACTGTTCTCGAAAGAAATTCAACCTTGTTAACTGGGGCTTGAACTGCCGCATTTTATTCGTGCTGCCCTCTGCCATGCGGCCACATTGATGGGGCCACATGGATATTGTATGCGCATGGACAAGAGCATGGCGACTCCTTGTGAAGCAGCGCATCCATTGTGTATAATAGCCAGGCACAAGGTCTTGCCCCCACGTTTACGCTCAGCTCTTCTCGTACAGGAAACCTCTGTTCAACATGGAGAGCGTAGATGACGAATAGAGTGTGTCCGTACCTGTAGCTTGATGGCAGGCTTCCCACGGGCCCGGGCTGGCTTCAGTCTAAACTCCTAGAACGGCTTGACGTATTTGTGGAAAGGTGTTATCTGATGTCTGCAACATCGGCGACGACTGCCACTATGCTCCCATTCCCAGGATATGTGCCTTCTTCACCCGACGCGGCGTCCCTGTGAGTTTCACGCTCTGGTCGGTCAGTTACTCCATGGGTAAAATATCCAAAGAGCAGCTGCCCCTATTTTCTCTGATTTCGTAGCAACACAAGATCCTTGATGACCTCGCCATCCCCGATATTTATTTTATTCTGAAATTTTCCTCCAGTAGCATTGCAGGCTAACCATTGGGCGGGACTGACAACATATACTGCAGGGTCATGGGCTCACTGGCTCTGCATGTATGTAGGCAAGAAGGCTAGCGTGATGAGCGTCAGTATTGCAAAGCAAGGCTCTAACTATGTATTCACCTCGCTCTAGAAGCTATAGTGTTATTAAGATATACAAGCACGACAATGGGCATACCCAAGTCGCGTAAGATAGTTAGCCACCCACGGGCTCTAAGAAAGGAAGTCTCCCATCCCCGGACCATCAGTTATTCTCTTGGCATGTCGAAATGAATTTCGTTCTCGAGATCAAAACACATTCTTTTCTAGTTGGCATATGGCCACAGCGTTCCACCAGAGTTTCCGTTCTGGCACTGTCTGTGGTCGCTGCCTTGACATCCGCTATTGCATCCCAAGTTTCCTTGATTAACCCCGTTGTTTCCAGCCTGGTTTACGTTGGCAAAGGCCCAGTTATGGTCATAGTACGAGTCTGACGCAGCCATGCCCTGTCCAGCACCACAATGGGTATGGGTCTGATAGTTTGCGTACCCGTTGTGCCAGGACATCAGGGGCTGGTACCAGATGGAGTGGCAGCCACTCTCGACGTTGCTCCACTGGCACGTACGTGTATCCGTCAAGGTAAATGTTTTCCCCCAGCTAAAGCCGAAACTAACTGTGACGACCTCGTTGAAGGTAGCACTCAGCCCGTACGTCCAGGTTTGGGCGACTGAGAAACTCGTAGAGATGGACTCAGTGCACTGATCGCAGTAGAAGCAGCTGCCGATTTGGTGCCACGATTGGTACCAGTATCCCCAGCCATGGGTATCATACCACTTCTGTGTCTCGGAGTAACAGATAGGTGGCGCCGACTCCCGCTTCGAGAGGGCATGAATGAATTCGGCAGATCCATTTCTAGGCTCCTCACCAGGCTCGGACTTGACACTGGCAACCCCATGCTTGACGCGGATGGCATGTAGCTCATCGCGAGTGTATAGGTTGCGCTTGACTTCTATAGTGCCGTTGGGGTGGGTGATTTCCGTGACGACGTCCCGATTGGGCTGTCGGATGAGGTGACAGATGGGATCCGTCGTTCCCTCGGTACAAGGAATGTAGGTGGCATTCCCCGGAGCCCAGTTATCGGCCGGTCTCAGAACAATGTCGACTGGGCTGGCAAGGCAGACTGCTGCCAGCGACAGGATTATAGAGATTTGGGGCATCATGGTGAGGATGGGACGGTACGAAGGAGGTGAAACGCCTTGCCAAGAAGGGGCTTTGTTATACGAAGAGAAGAATTTTGTGATCCAAGTATGGCTTCGTTTCCAAATAGCAAGGAATGCTGTGAATTTATAGATTTGTGGCGATACAAGCTCTAGGAGTGAAATCCATCGTGAAGAACACAGCCTCACCAATCATCTGAACCAGCCCATTCAACATGCCGCTATTGATAGACGGTCCACAATAGTCAAGACTTACTCAATGATATAACAGGCCGCGTGAAATCCCGCGCGGGTACTTCCATTTACACCAGAGCATGTGTATCTTCTGTGTTTGTTTGCTACGCGGCCTATCCAGAGCGGTTGCAGAACCCGGGAAAAATAGATGCTCGGCAATTAAGGGGCCCAGTTTTGTGGTGATGTCTTGTCTCGGTAGCAGGGAGGGCTGCTCTCTGGTGCTATCACTTCCTCGACACAGCTCCCGACCTCAACTTCGAACCGAACTCTGCCGAGGAAGGTTGAAGTGCAAGATGGGGTAGATAGCGGATCAAAGAATGATGCAAGAATCCGTGTATATGGTAGACTAAGGCGGCTCTAACCACGTCTAGTTACAAGACTATCCACTTTGTATATAACTAGGAAGTGGAGGCTGGCTGCTTATGAACGGTTCGCATCTGAGTCAAGCTTCAATTTACAGTGTCGAGTGGCACGTTTTCACCGCCACACTAAACAAGCCTACGCTCCAGTACTTACATTAGCGTATAATTTACGTTGTTGTAAGGAGGGATATGGACTATATGTACACGCGTCTCTCTAGTTGGAATCTCATCGCTGTCCGGCTCATCGACGATATGTTCTTCAATGTCTATTAGCTGAAAACGAAGTGTAGTGTCGTCCGGGCCACTCTACGTTTTAGAAACTCGATAGCTCATTATCCCTACCAGTATTACGCATCCTCGACAGATCATAGTCCTTCATTTTACAGAGTGCGTGTGACTTTAGAGCAGGCTGGCGATCCATTCCATTTCCATCCACGCAGCTTTTTTTGAATGGATGGACATCCATTTCACCCAAAGCCCAGTGGAATGGATGGAATGGACGCGCAGAGCACCCCCGTGGAATGGAAATGGATGCGTGGATGGAATTGGCATCACACGCTAGTAGGCCAGTTACTATTTATAGTACCACAGTCACCACAGTAATGAACTCTCACTTTGTCTTCACCGTGAAACAACATGCACTTCCCTCTCTTATTCCACAAAAATGAAAAACGACGAGTCCCTTGAGGAACGCGACCTCTAGCTAGTATATCATACAGTGCGCTACACACAAAGGCTACAGAGCAATAGTGCATACAATCCGCCTGCCTGTTAATTCACGAGCCTCCATAAAGCTCAGTTTCGCTAGCGGATCGGTGTCCGGTAACTCGACCTCGTCGAGGAGCTTCTCTACGCTTTGAATATATCCCCCACGAAGCCACGATCTCACCGTCTGCGTCATTCCAATTGTACTGGCATCCAGGTTTGCCCGGTCATCTCGAACCATTCTGCCGGACGTGGAGAAAAGCCTCTCAACATCAGCAGACATTGGAAGGGTAGAGAGAACATCAAGAGCCATCCTTGAAAGGCGAGGATATTCCTCCCGTCTTTCGCACCAATAGCTGATGGGGTCTAGGACCTTCTCATCCGACTTATGTACGTCGCGAAACCAATCGCTATATTCATCTCCCACAGTTGACGAGGCAGGAGTCAATGGCGACTGGACCAATGCTGGCACCTGACGAGACTCCCCGCAGTACTCATTGAACGGGTTTCGATACGTTCGTTGCTTCTTCATGGCCGGTTCTCGGTCTCGAGAAACGGCCTGTTGCTCATACTGCGATCTATACAGCCCCTCCACGAGGGACTTCGCATTCTGGATCCATTCTGGGCGATCGGCCCATATGTCTTCAAAGTATCCCCAGCGATATGCTGGGTGAAGCGCAACGGCTGCGTAGTGGGCCGGTGTCTCATCCAGCCTCGAGTAGTACTCGTCCAGTTTCTTCCAGCAGAGGTTGATATTGACCTTGAAATGCTCGGGGTCGGGATATCGATGAGCAGCGGCCTTATATGCCTCCATCTTATTCAGCAGGTACTCGTAGCCAAATATCAGATCCCAGGAGCATCCATATGCTTTGGTGTCGCCGTTCTTTCGCATCCGCCGTCGGCCGTCACCTTCAAGGGTAATTAAGACATGCTCAAAATGCTGAAGAACTTCGTTAAAGAGGGCGATAATCTTCCAGTCTTTCTCATCGAGTTTATTGTTCTCCCTCAGGCAAAGTGGCATGTCTTTCTTCTGCTTCTTTCCTCGTAGAATCATTCCCTCCCACTCGTTCTTCTGCCTATACCAGAGTTCTTCGAGGAAGTCTTTGAGGAGAAGAGCACGCCGGATCATGTAAAGCGTAGAAAGCCAACGAGTCACCACATTAGTAACAACATCTAGAGGTTTCTTTGCTCGTATGACTGGATCCTCAGACTTATCGAACGCAGTTAACTGAAGACACCGGAGGAGGTTAGTCAGTAAGTCTGAACGGTGAATCCAAACGATAAGATTATGGAGTTTTCCAATGGGGCCTTTCCGTCTCCACATCTCATGAGCCTTGGCATGAAGCGCCTCACTGCCAAGGAGGTCGTCTTCAAATGCCTCAGAGTCATGACCTAAGAGCAGAGCTTTAACAGCAAGATTGAGGATATGGCCAAAGCAGCGCAGTCGCCGGGTCTCCCCATCGAAGCCCAGTGCCCTCCCAATTTCTTTCATCGCGGTATCGTTGTTGCTGGCGTTATCAAGCGTAAAGTATCCAACCTTGGATACTATGTCGTAGCTCTGAAGGATATCGACGATATGGGTCGCAATATTCTCCCCAGAATGTCGGTCGACAAGCTCTGGAAGTCCAAGGACGAGTTTCTGCGGCTGGCCAGCGGCATCAAGGAAGTAGCAAACGACTCCGTATAGAGCATGGCGATTGTTCGACCTCCAGCCATCAAACGCTATGTGAATCAGCCCTGGGGCTGCTGCCAGCACTCGCTTGATCTCTTCCTTGTTTTCTTCGTATACCGCAAGGATTCGTCTGCGAACGGTGTCATGCGTGAGATGCGCTTCGGTTGTCTTCACGAGGGGATTGAGATACTCGAAGACAGCGCGGAGGTATAGATCCTCGCTCTGTCGGAAGGAGGAATTGCTGTTGATGATCCAACAGACCACCAAGCGCTGGAAGGCTAGTCGATCAAACCGGCCGATGATCTGGTTTGCTACCTGCTGCTCGCGCGGGTCGTATGTGTTCAGCCTCATCATTTCGGCGATATTCCTAGATGGCGTGCTCTCTTTTCGCGTTACTTGGCGGCTTCCGCCTGCCGGAAGGATCACAGATGCTGTGGTCGGTCCAGAGGTGGATCTCCGCGTTCTGCGTGCCATTCGAGGCAGTCGAGTGAGGTTTTCGCCCACCGCGGTCTACGCAGACCTTGCAGACCCATCGCCGCTTTGTATCGTCGCTCTTCTCGATGTCGTAACCGAATTGCCATATCCATGACGAGATGGATGCGCAACGCTGGGATTGGGTGTACCCAGGGAAATATTTCCAAGGGAATGGGTCCCACAGGATCTCCTGGGCTTGCATCGGAGGATGCATAGGGTTCCTCGGTCAAATTTTCAATATGTTTCATGCTTAGGGTTAATACGGTATGTAAGAGAAAATCGTCGCCTCAAAAGGCCCAGCGCGCCTCAGCGCGGTAACTCGGGCGCGAAATCTCCACGACCCAGCCACAACAGAAAAGCAATCTTATCAGGTTACTAGTAACAACTTTATAGGGAAAGTGTGCGGTGTCTTGCTAGTGGTGACTTAGGCTTAGTGTCGCTCGTGATTTATAGTAACCTGGGTCGTGTGCGTAGAGTTTTTTCGGAGCTTAATTTAGCAGGAAACTTCACAATTAATAAACGTAAATACAGTTTTATAAGAGTAGCATTATTACTTAGACTAGGACATAGCATCGTAGGAAATGGAAATTAAAAGAATTCATTCCTCTTTTTAACCTATATTAAATGCGTTTTGGCATCCTACTATGTTGTTTTTCTAAAAGATAAAAAATATATAGGGTATGTTGATACACAAAGCATGGAAGAAGTCTACCGATTTAGGCAAGAGTTACACACTACTAGCACACACCCCTGCTTCCATTTCCATCCACTGGACTTTTGCGTGGATGGATGGATTATGTAATAGCAGGTGTCGTGGAATGGATGGAAATGGATGCACGGACCATCCATTTCCATAAATTGACGCCCGTGGAAATGGACGTGGAATGGATCGCCACTCTGCTTTAGAGCTCGCAGTGACCCTTCTATTGCTACGGAATCAGTCTTGGATCCTCAACATGTTGCTAGTACTAGCAAGAACGCTTATAATGGGGCCGCTTGTGTATAATCAGCGTAGCTGATGCAATCGCGGCTACGTGGGGGTAACAATCTGAACACTAGAGCCTCGGAATGTTCTTATTGCCCGTCATCCACACCGACTGCGTATCGCGATTCAACTTGCTATCTACCAGCTGTGATTGGTGGGATGTGTCCATATACATCTAGCATCCCCGGCCGGCAAATACGTGCTGAAAACGTGGATCGCCTTGTTACGTGGGTGCTGCGGCCACAACTGAAGTAACTAGTGCTTACTCTCTCGGGAATCAAGTGGACATGCTTCTAGAATATTTCTCGGTATATGTCGTCCACAGTTTCACAAGCAGTGAGTGGCTTCGCCATTCGTAGAAATCACCATGGTCTATCACTAAGTTTTAGGGGTGTGATCAACAGTTTGACACACGTAGCTTGCACTACCAACCACACTGCCAGATACATATTGATCTCGGCGCTGTGTTCGCACAGATTACAGTCAATGGCCTTGCAGGGAGGGCATTGCCTATAATTCAATGCTTTCCTTGCTGCGCTGTTGAAGGGATCGATAGTTGGTCACGCTGTGGTACGCCGATTCAACGCAGGCAGACATGTGTCGTGGCATTAGGGTCAAGTATGCCTGAACCTGGTAAAGTCAGCTGCTACATGCATAACAGTGATTGGGTATGGAGCGTCATCTCAATGAACTACCGTACCTAGTCGGCGTTGGCTTCGGGCCTTCCGAAGGCTTCCTGCCGCCCTTGAGCAGGGGCAAACCAACCTGCTGCGTGATTGTCGTCTTAGCTTCGCAAGGCTTGAATATAGCCAATTAAACAGACGAACTGACCTGTCACAACTGACTTGGATGTATTCAACGCAGTGGAGAGCTGAACGAAAATATACCTGTGCTGGAGAGAATGGGGCCCGAGAATCATGATACAATAATGTTACGTATGCAGATATTACACGCGATATAGCAAGTTGAAGTAGGCCCTACACTATGCTGTGTATTATGCAACAGATATATAACTGACCTAGCACAACCCATGATCGCTCTTCACAAATAATCAATATGCGAGAGTTCTCTGCGGAGAGAATGAACTGAAAGTTCCGAGAGGGTCTACTATACTCCGCCACGAAGTACGAGTGCAGTGGTAGGTGAATGCCGCGTTATTATTGGGATTCATACTGAATTGGAGCGAGTGAGGGCATCTTGTTTGTCCCCATGGGGTTAACTATTGGCGGCCAAAGCTGGCCAAGACTGGTTGGTGGCGGTGGGGATAGTCTACTTTATGGCGCAAGCTTGTGCGAAGTAGAGCGCCACCTGTTTAGTTTACAAAACAAGCATGGTCGTCGCTCCTGTATCGTCTTTGTTCAAAGGTAATGGGTTTTGCAGGGGATGCCAGCATGTCATAGCTTCAGCCCTCAAGGTTCTCTTTCTAAGATGACCTCCAAGGGGTAGCACAGGCGTGTCTAACCAGACTGGTGAGTTTTCCATGACTATTACTCATCTGTAACACTGGAGACACAGAGTGTACTAAGCCTTACAATCCATACTTTGGATCTTAGATTCTTTGCATTGGCTGTCCTTCTTGGCGAGATCCGAAGCCGGCATCTCTAGCAACTTATTCCCACCATTCAGCAACCAGCTTCAACCACCCCATCTCCGTTTATTTCATTGCGTAGAATTGCGCCTGAAAGATGTGGGTCATGGCTATATCAGCATAAACATAACGTCGAAATGCACATGATCCACTTCCTTTCTCTGATAGGTTCCCGATCTGGTGCTGCTTTGGCATGATCAATCTCCTGAGCTGACCTAAGCTATCCTGTCCTGAGCCATCCTGAGTAGAGCAGCCCCTAAGCGTTATGAGCTTCTACCTGTTCACTTGATATGGCCATACACCTCTAGTGCTCCAAGATATTACATGTCCTTTTTCTCTAGCGTTGAAGCCATCGCGCGTCCTCCTTTATATATAATGATACATGCTGAGATGGAGGGAACACACACACAACCCAACCACCAGGCAGGCCAAACGAAATATCGTACTTTGTAGGCATTCAAGAATCACAAACTTATTAGTCGCGATAAGGGGACTATTGATGGTTCTAATTAATGTGATGATGTGTATTTTCATTTAATGTAATAGGTCATTATAATAACGCACTCAATAAAGAGGTGTTAAATAGTCAATTTCAGGAAATAATAAGAATGATAAAGAAGAGCATGCATTTCTAGCTATTGTGATACCATCACTTATATCAATTTCCGGGGGGCCACGTGACTAGAGATCCCCATCTCTGGGTGCGAGTCGCATCCTCCATCTCAATAGTTTCGCGAAAACTAGGTTAGATAACAATATAATCAGATGAAAATAAAATATTATTATTTACTTTATAACTTGGTTCTGTATAAGATAAACTAAAGTAATCTAATTTAATATATTCGCCACGGCCCCATTTTCTAAAACTATAAATTGAAGTCCTCACCTTTATTTGCCTCATTGCGATGATTCGGGTTATCGTAATGATGAAATGTGTAAAATTGATCTGCCATGGGGCGTTGCTTAACCCCCTTCGGTTTTTTCATAACCTTGACATACTTGTCCATGTCGATGGTATTCTCCTTACGCCACTGGGTAAGCTTGTCAAAGTTAATGCATTGTCGATTAACGGACCTAAAGAATGGTCAGTGCTCCGTGGCCTATAGAGTGTTATACGATACGTACATATCTGGGAAGGGGTATTCCTGTGTCTCAACCCAGTTCATGGTGATAATGTTGACATTTCCGCTGCACTGTATCGCCTGCATCAAGATATCCACACAGTGGTTGACGTGGATAGAGCTGAGCTTTGGCTCTGCTGCGTTTGCACTGACCGCTGTGATATTATAATAATCTCCGTAGGCAAACCTTCGTAAAGAGTTCAGGCAGTGAAGCTGGTGATAAACGTCAAAGATGCCAGCATATGCATCGTCTCCCAGACCCCACAAGCCGTCTTCCAGTTTGGTGGCATAAGTGGGATCCTTGCCCATTTTAACAATGTCAGCGCGTGTCAATGGGAAAACGCGAGTGAGCTCCCATTCTTCCCAAAGCCCGTCGCTCTTCGGATTAGGCATTTGACGAGCGAGCGAGGGCTCATCAGAAGGGAAGAGGCTTCCGTTGATGCGTTTCTGTGCCATCTCTAGATCCAGCAAGTCGTGAATAGGGCCTGAGCTACTTTCAGTTGAGTGAATTAATTTGGTTAACGTGATGGCAACGTACTAAACGCTGAGCATTTTCGAAGTTCGCGATTGCGATCTGATTGCTCAAGGTACCAAAATATGCCGGCAATCGCCAAAGTCACAATGAGAATTGCGTTTATGAATATTGAAACCCGCAGTAGTAACCTTTCTTTCCTAAGAAGCTCGCGCTGAGAAGTATCCAGGCACGCTGAGCATGTGTGTTTGTCATTCGACTCTTCTGAAGAAAGCTTATCCTCTGAACTCAAAGATATGTATTGTGTTTTTGAACGATGTTTAGGCATCTTGCCCGGCAATTGCTACTCCAGAGTGAGCAGAAGAGAGAGAGCTATCAATCGTTCATCCCCTTGTAAGTGCGTGTAGGAGCAAAAAGTAAAAGGGCTATATAACTATGGCGCAATTGACGGACTTTTTTGTGTTGCAGCCACGACAATAGACCGGCGACATTTGTTTGGCGATAAGGCAACGAGAATTGATAAATGACTTTAGCATCAGAAACTACATTTACTATCTTGGATATCCGAGAATAGTATTACTCCACCCGGTGACATCGCGCCGTGCTTGTCTAGATTGACAGCTGCCTAGTTTAGACTACCCGAGCGTGTGGGAACGACGATATAAGTTAGCACATCCGACTTCTCAGGTCTGAATTGACTGGTTTATCAAGCGGTTTATGTGCAGAAATGGTATTCCGCTGGCGGGGACGCCTGTCCATCTATGCAAAAGTTCCTCTCTCCCCCGGTAAGAAAAGTGATTAATTGCGCAAACTCTGTAAATATGGAAAGTGATATTGCTATACAAGCATAAGACATGCGATAAAATTGGGTCCGGTGGGAACATATGGAATGCTCAGTTCGCAGGCGTAGCCAATTATCGCGTTTGGAGATAAAACAGGTTTTAGAGTGAATATCTTGGACCTTCTAATTCAAGAGTAGGATGACGGAGAAATGATGGCGGAGTTAATTCGATGATATTCGAGACTCTGTGGCCTGGTATGGTGATTGCAGAAGTGCTTGGGCGGTAAATAGATAAGATAGCTCAGTACTGCATAAATACTACATAGCATCCTGTCTGCTGCTCAGTTCCGAGAGCCAACATCATTCTCAAAGCCTTGAAACAAAGCAAAGTTCTATCAGAAGAAATAAAATAAAAATCAATCAATCATGCTTTCCAAGACACTCGCCGTCTTGGTCCTTGCCACCACCTCTATCGCTGCCCCCGTTGCGGTATGCTACACACTCCCTTCCAATGCTCCATTAGCAAACGAAATTTGGACAACTCGTACACTGCTAAATATTTAAATAGAAACCTGAAGCTTACTCTCTGGAGACCCGTGGGAACAACTCTCCTAATGCTCTGACTGGGCCTCTCTCTAAGAGGGGTGAGGAGGAGGTAGAGAGCCATGGACCTATTTACCCTCCTCAGGGTTGAGAGCCTCTTCTAAGAGGGGTGAGGAGGAGGTAGAGAGCCATGGACCTATTTACCCTCCTCAGGGTTTGAGAGCCTCTTCTAAGAGGGGTGAGGAGGAGGGTAGAGAGCCATGGACCTATTTACCCTCCTCAGGGTTTGAGAGCCTCTACTAAGAGTGGCGAGGAGGATTGAGGAAGAAACGGAGGGCTGAGACAGGCGAGGAAGAATTGGGATGACCAGGTGTGCTTCTGGAAGACAATGTGTGTTTCAATCACCCTTTACCGGGCTATGCATGTGATTTTAGGAGCATGAAAAGGGACAGCAAGCTATGTCACCATGTTCATGTCTGGATTGAGCAGATTCAAGCGACATAGCTTATACCAATATCATGAATGACAAGAGAGTTGCCTGGTATACCAATAGTATCCAAAAGACAGACCCATACCAGAAAGTAGGCGACCTTGAGGTTAGCCTCAAGGGCTGGGGCGACGTGGTCTTGGACCCTAAGTGTCCATTTGCGGCCGAACGAAATAATCATCTTCAAGCTACCTCAATGTCGCTATTGGGGTTTACCTTGGAATGGGGGAAGCAGTTGCTCATCACCATTGATATAATAGTCCCTGTGGGGTTTATACCATTTCTTGTCTACTCTGACATTCAGTTGATGCGGAGTTCTTTGCGCGTCAAGATCCACGAGAGCAGTAAATCAGCGCTACATGTTGGAGAGTATACGATTTTCTCTTTTTATCAAGGCAATGAAGCCAGAAGTTGAAAGTGTGCACGAAGTCCTCAATAACCTACGGAGCAAAGTGCATCTGTGCTTAAAGATGATGAACACATGACGGCTGCAACTCAGCACGGAACAACGAGAGAATGGAGAGCATCGACACTAGCCCAATCGACGCTTGCACTGACACTAGATTAGATGGACATGATCGAAGGCTTGAAATACCCGGTCTCGATCCACAAGCACGAGCATAGCCATGCCGCCATCATTCTGCGCATACCAAAAAGAAGGAATCACGAGAAGGCAAAGTAGTGCTCAGGTAATTTCGCCACGGCAGAGTTTTTATGTTGGCTTCTAGAGGTATTTAGCATTCCTAACCGATTGTGTTTCTATTTTCTTTTCTTTTTATTTTCCCTTCTGGAGATTAAATGGGAGTTAGGGTTATAACAATTGTTACTAACAAGATATAGTACAATATAAATATAACTTGACAATGTAGTAAGCTTAGGGCAGTGTGCTTAGTAGCTGTTTTTATGCATGGTGTTGCTAACCTGAATCTATCGCAAGCATGCCTTTGTACCAAGAGCCTCGAGATGACTCTGGCATAGTAACTCAAGAGTGAAAATCGCCTGGTTGCTTATCTCCCGCGGCAATAGAGTACCACGCTGAGACAATTAATGATAGATATTAAATACTACGTCACACCTCGCACTTTGGACCCGGCAAGGCGTATAACCATCCGAAAGCTGCGAATCTGTGTGCCTCTCTCAGCGTTAAGGTAGATAAGTCGTCGCAGTACAATCGAAAATCTACGGTTAGACATTCATCGGATTATCTACATGGAAACGTTTGTGCTTGCCGCGGGTGGTGTCGAGTGGAGGACTGTAGGCCGGCGGTATGTTCTATAGGGATTGCTCCTGAGAACCTGCCGCTTTCGAAGGTGCTGATGCCTCATTTCCATCTTGATTCCCTCCGGTAGTGACACATATGTAACGTGATAGTGGTTATGTTCGTTCACCCTGTCTTTCGTAGCATAAACCCGCAAGGCGTGGGCAAACCTCGTAACCTCCTGCGTCAGCTAGCTTCGCCTGTACGCTGCCGGACAGGATTTTCCAGGACTTGCCCGTGCCGCCTCCTCCATCGACGTGGAGGAGTAGCTGGGAGCGGTCCTGGGTCATAAAGTGGCCCATTACTGTGTCATATACCAGGCGCCGCTCCCAACTCAGAGAATCACGAGCTTCCAGAGGCTGATGATCTACGCTGAGGTCCACGGGGCTCTCCGCTTTGCGTTGCTTCCATTACTCTCCACCAAGAATTTCGTCGTCGGTGTATCATCCCATACGGGGGATCCAGTTATAATTCACGACGACATCGCGCCGGTCAAGCACATCAATGTCTTCCTCCGCTAGCAGTCGGTCTAGCAGTATGCGGGCTAGATCATGCCAATCCTCGTCCGCAACAGGCTCTTCATGAACCTCCCGTTCGAGCTCGCCTTCGTCTGCATGGAGCACAGTCGTCCCCACTTCACCGTAATGATTGCCCTTATGGGAATGGTGCTGCTGCTGGCAGAACTGGTATGCCGCCGCAAAGGACTCGAATCGCTGCCCGCCTACAGCAAGCAGCTTATCTGGTGAGCGGTGTGGATGGGACATCATCAACTTGACACGGTAGTAGTCATGAAACTGGGGCGATGCCTCCACTGATTGGTACCGAGGGAAGCACGAAAAGACTCTTGCTTCGCACTCACACGGAGCCTCCTCCACGTCTTGGGATTGTACGATTGTAGGTAGTCCAGATAGGTGACTCCTTTATGCGTCTCACTTTGCTGCAGACATTTCTAGTAGCTGCTAACAGCCTCACTAATGTCCTCGCTGACCCGAGATAACGGCATGCTCTCATCCACAGCGCCAGTGACTGAAAAACGCTGTCCTTGCTCAACGACGGGATACGCTTTGAACACGCGAGTCCCTGTATGCAGTAGCCTCTCCACTACATTTGCATCCCGGCCGAAAGATTGAGGCGAAACACGCAGTCAGCGCACGCGACTCGTACAGCTAATGTCAGGAGTCTCTTTGTCGCCTGGCCGTTGACATTGCTCTTTCTATATACAACGGTGGAGACCATATCGCCAGTCCTCCATGTTGCCTCAACTACAGCTTTCAACTGGATTCGAGAAGCCTCCTCTCTCGACCGTTGATCCAATGCGCCTCAAGTAGGCCGGCTAAGGCTGAGTGAAGTGGTGTGGTGGAGCATCTCCAGGGGGATTCTTTGACTGCGTACTCCGTAGTTGGCTCGGGTATGGTAGCATTGTCACCAACTACCGTTAGAATTGACCGAATGCTCCATGCAGTGATTAATTTACTAGCTTAGATGAGCCATTGGTGCGCGTACAGAGCCCACTGCCGAGGATTTCTTACTAGTGAGGATCTTGCATCGATAGTTCATCACCAATCTGCTTACCCCTCCTAGAAGGGCCGAGTTGTGGGATTAACATGCAATTGTCATCACTGAGGAAAGAGAAAGTATATGTGCTTAAGCAAGATAGCATTTTAACCTTGAAGATCCCTTCATATTGGCAGTGTCCAGGTACGATGATATTTAAAATACCATGGCTATCTAGCCAAGGCAAGATTTGCCGCGCGTTTGTATAGTTGGAGACTACGTCTACATTAATAGCATGACGCTTGTTGGAAGACGTATGCATTGATATGTAGGCCGGCACAGCGTCAGGTTAAGTTGGGCAGTGATTGTCTGCCTGTCGTGTCTGCCTGCATGAGCATATCAGGGCTAAGACGAAGCAATGGTGTGCCGCAAAATCGCTCAGCTTAGTATTATGTGATAGGGAGATTTGGTAAGACGTGGAAGCCCGTACAGGTCCAACATGCCAGAACAGCTTTGGAGGCCGGCCGTGGAGCAATACCCAGTGTCCTGGTATTGACAGCCCTCCGAGTACGGATTATGCTGCCAAGGCGTAAACCCTTTGATGCGGAAGCCACCATTACGAGTGTCGGCCTGCGATGCCACGGATCACTTGGCGACAGAGTGAGTGCGATTTCCATTGATAAGGCTATCAGTGGGATTCACATCACGACCGTGATTATTAGAGAAGTATTGTATATTTTAAAGTGCTGTACTTGTCCCTCTTTTGATGTTATTGTCCTGTATAGTTGGTCTTACATGGGTGACCAGAAACGAGCTATCCACATGAGAATTACATTCTTCTATCACACCTCGTGTTTGTCCCTAGGAGTTTATAAGCCACCTCCAAAGTACGTCTAGTCTAGAAAAAAATCTGAGAGCATATGCTGAGGCAGGGATATAGGATGTATGGATGTATGGGGAAGCTAGGGTTAGTCTGCTGTGTACTATGAGTAGTGGCTGATCTCCCTTATAGATAACACTCGATCAAGCTCCCTTGCGCCTATATTAAGAGTATGAATGAAGCTATGATTAAATGGCCGCAGTTATTATCTGATATTAGCTAGTGGGGATATGGTATGGTTGAATTATATCTACAATGGCCACCAACTGCCACCTATTACTAGGAGACAGCTACTTCATAATCCCCAAAGAAACCCTTCACATGGTGAGATGTACGGAATCCCGCGGGTCTGTGTTAATCGTCGTGAATGCTATCCGCACTCAAGAGTTGTCAGCCACCAGGACTTTGCTTCCAACCACATGGACACTTGTTTCTGCATCCTTCTTGCCCTCAACAAACTCCCAAGAGGCTACGATGGAGCCCCCATCGGGAAGAGGCACACGGCCCTTGGCCCACCTGAGGCCGAGTCCCTGAATTATGTCCCACGCTGGGCTGAACACCCATTTGAACTTGCCACTCTCTGCGTCGCGCCCTCGGCGAACGCCCAGAATATAATTTGTGTATACATATGTCGGTGCGCCTCCCCAAGGGTGGCTCAGGCTGGTGAACATGCCAATGCCCGGCGTGCCATCTGCGTAGACGTATTCCCAGCTAGCTCCCGTGTTCGTATTATTTTGATTGACCATTTTGGGCCAAAACGTCTCGGTAAGATCCCGTATCACCGGCACGACGGTATCGGCCGACACCCCAAGGTCTAGATGTGCAAGGAACAGTGATTCAAGGAGGAAGCCCTGCGTGTTGGGTGACAGCGGGGTTCTGGGGCCATTTCCGACTGCCGTCGAGTCCTTGTAGCCAATATCCAAGAACAAATCTGACAGTTTTCCGATGGCGCTAGTTGCCTGATCGCGGGTGGGCATTCCAGCACGGATGGCGAAGCTTGTCGCAAGCATTGAGCTGTGAGCTCTGTCGTTTAGAGAGACGGCATATGTGCCGAGGTCGTCGCTCCAAACTGTCGTGTTGATGGTGTGTGTCAGGTTGGATGCGTACTCCTCATAGAGAGCCCTGCTTCCCTCATCGGAGAGTGCGCCGGCTACAACAGCCAGCTGCTGCATGCAGATGGCAAAAAGCGCAGTGGGCGCGGTGGCGTTCTGATATCCCTGTGCGGTAAACCAGCTAAAGCCGTCCCTGGTCGTCATCAGTCCCGATGCCGGGTCAATGTATCGGTCTGCAAGCGTCTTGACCAGCAACTTGATGTTTGCCCAGTACTTGCGAAGCAGGGCGGCATCTTCAGTCAGGACGAAGTAGTCGCCCACGATGAGGAGGAAGAAGAACTGGTAGTCGGCCTCGGAATACTGCAGGGGATAGAATGCGTCGCGATATTGCTTGGTCAGTCCAGGATACGCCTGGATGGGAACTAGCCCGGCACCAGGGCTGCCTTGTTCCAACTGCCAGTCCAGCGTCATATCTATCATGGAGCGGATGAAGTCGTAGCGCCCGGTGCTCGTGGCGATAATGCGGGCAGTGTGGGCGAAGTCGCCGATCCAGATGGCTCGGTCTCTCTTGGCACCATCGAGACACACGGCGCGCTGGTTGGGTGCCACGCTATACTCGCCCAGCACCCCGGTTGACTTTAGAGAATTGCGGTAGATGGTGGAACCATTTGCAGCAGTGACACGGACCTCCCTGAACCAGGCGACCTGGTTCAGGAATGGGCCGAATCCAAACGTGCCTTGTTGCAGCGTAGGGGGGCCCCAGCCGGTGTTGATGTAGGGTTGCCACTCGGCAGAGGTGACAAAGGCAACCTCGTCGTCGTTGATGGACACTGAGAAGCCAGTGCCGTTGACTCTTGTCTGGATGGTGTACCACTCACCCTCCTTGATGGTCATGGGGATATCATATGTGCGGGTGGGTGCCGAGCCCAGGATGGTCTGGTTGATGATGCTGAAGCCGTACCCGGCAGTCAGACTGTTGCGCGGCAAGCCATCCACGTTGAAGCTGCTCAGAGCTGGTCCGCCGGACGTGATGACGAAGTAGGCACCATATCCGTCGTTGGCGCCGCCGACAACTCGCCAGCCCGTGCCGCCTTGGACGATCTTTGTAGAGAAGGTCAGGGTGTAGTTCGCAAACTCGGTGGCCAGCGCAGAGACTGCCGGAAACTGGCCTCGGATGAGTGCTCCATCGTCGGCAGATATCTCCCAAGTCGACGGCTGCGAATATGCGTCGACGCAGGCGGCCTGCACGGCAGTGGCGCCGAGCCCCCACACGCCGTCATAGACAGAATTCGATGCCTCAAACTGACCCTGCAGTTCGGTAGCCGGCACGACATGCACTGATGGGCGAATGCCGACTGCGCGTAGAGTCGCAGAGGCATTAGCAGAGAGGAGGCGGACAGTCTGCCATCGAAGGCCACCCTGCAGCAGGGCCGCCTCGACACGGCCCGGCTTAGTGACGTTGAAAGTGTCCGTTCGAAACGAGTTCATGAGACCAACTGCGAACAGCCACGGCCCATCCCCATGGGGTAAGCTGAGCCCGTCAAACGGCTCGCTGTAGGTGAGCTCGACTTCAACGGGGAAACCAGACGCCGAATCTAGCTCGATGAACGGCCACCCCCCGACCTCGTATCCGTAATCAAAGGTGGCCACTGGGCTGCTAGAGTTCAATTCGACGGCAGAAGGATACTTTAGCAGGTTATCCATGACCGGGTCTGCACCAACGCCATATGCCGCCGGGTGGTATGTGCCATCGGCTAGTCCTAGCGAGGCAGTGAAGAGGAATGCAATAAAAGTCGCCGTCACATTTTCCCAATTTGGGCGCCTTGCCCACGGTGAGAAGCGCGCCATGGTCGAAAGTAGTCATAGCGACGAGGTGAAAAGCAGCTAGGACTCTGCCGGCTTGATTCCATTATAAAGAACCAGGCCGTCGCCTCGGCGCTATGATGGCGCGAGCGCAGGCAGACCGCAAGTGAGGCCACGAAGGCAGAATGAGGTCCTCTGCGAAGCGGCACTGAGCCATCCGGCTCTCTGGCTCTGCGAGCACAGCACAGCGCCTCCTCGGTAGGGTCTTGGTATGTTCGGCCTCGTTCGTTGTTGGGCCGAAGAGGATTGGAAAGCCACCGGACCAACATATTGGAGCTACGGCCTCATTCGTCGAATGTAGCGCCGATTGCCAGCCACAATTATCCCGATTCTGCTCAGCGTCCAGTTTGTAGCGTTTACCCCGCCTTCTCCTCCAATATCCCTGCCCGGGGGGCGTTTCTTGTTCGTTCTCATGTGGGCATCACGCAGGTGTTGTGTGGCCATGTCGAGATGGAGAGTAGGTCGCCGTATCCCGCCCGGCATCACCATTGCCAGAATATCTGAGTGCCTTCTGCGTCTACGCCGTTTCTCGATGCCCATTCGCCAATGTCACATGCCAATACGAGCTAGCGGCCCTTGACGACCCGGGCGCGATCATACGCTGCCAACGTCGCGCTCTCTCTCTCCTGCCAATGCCACCGCATGCTGCCTCTTCCCTCGATATCGGATGCGTCTCACTGACGGCGAGAGTCGATCCGGGGCAATCGAGTCTTTGATTCATTCACGGTCGTCTTGAATTATATAGCGGCAACGTTCGTAGGTCCACCGTTGGCTTCGTAGGGCCGGGCGGCTGTTCCGTCGTCTGCAGGGATTGCGCACCTGAACACGGCTCGGTGTTATATAACCCGCTTGCTATACGCTCGGTGAATTCTACCCGCTTGTTTGATGCCTTGCTGCACGTTGCTGCGTTGCCCCTGCGCATCTGTGCGTCTTCTCGGGAATACATGGTGAGACGGTACAAAAAGCTTCAAAGCTAGCAGCATTCCTGGCGCCGTCGTTCCCATCCATCTCTCCCTGTCCTCTTCTCCCACACTTCATGTCATACACCCGAGCCAGCGTCAGCTAACATGAGCAATCCTGTCGATTCTAAATCAGATGGCGTTACCGGGGAGGTCGAGGGGGCCTTCTCCCAGGTAGAGCATGGCTACAATATCGACGAGAAGGCGAGCATCGCCGACTTCAAGGCCGATGCGGTCGAGGCAGAGAACGCCGAGCACAACATGGGGGTGCTGGAGGCCGTCCGGGCGTACCCCATGGCCTCCTTTTGGGCCTTCGTCATGTCCTGCACTATTGTAAGCCGCCGTCGTTCCATGTCCCGCTGGCCCTTCCCTCCCCGACCAAAGAGTCGCGGCTGACACTGTCTCTAGATCATGGAATCGTACGACGTCTTCCTCATTGGCAACTTCCTCGCCCTGCCCGCCTTCGTGAACAAGTACGGTATACTGCACGCCGAGACCGGAAAATACGTCGTCGAGACCAAGTGGCAGTCTGCGCTTCAGGTGTCTGGGCAGCTCGGCGCGCTCATCGGCGTCTTCCTTGCCGGCCCTCTCACCAGCCGCATTGGCTACCGCTACGCGACCTTGACCGGCCTCATGCTCCTCAACGCCTTCATCTTCGTGTTTTACTTTGCCGAATCGCTCCCGCTCATCTTCGTCGCCCAGCTTCTCGAGGGCCTGCCGTGGGGCATCTTCATTGCCAACGCGCCGGCGTACTGCAGCGAGATCGTGCCCATAAAGCTGCGGGCCCCTGCTACCCAGATGCTGCAGATGTCTGGGCGATTGGCAGCATCATCGTCGGTGCCGTCACCTACCATTACAACCCTAGGGAGGACGCAAACGCCTACAAGTAGGTGCTCGTCCGCGTTACGAGAGAGAGAGTCCTTTGCTGACGAGAAACCAGGATTCCCATTGCGCTCCAATGGATGTTCCCCACCCCGCTCGCCATCCTCATCTTTTTTGCGCCCGAGTCGCCGTGGTGGCTGGTTCGAAAGGGACGCCTCCAAGACGCAGCGCGTTCGGTCGAGCGCCTTGGACGCAAGTCGATGATGAACTCCAACGAGACTGTCGCCATGATGCGCCGTGTGGTCCAGCTCGAGATGTCCACCAAGGAACCCAACCACCTGGAGCTGTTCAAGGGCACCGACCTCTACCGTACCCTCATCGTGTGCTGTGTGTACTTGGCGCAGAACCTCACGGGTAACCTCATTGCCAATCAGGCCGTCTACTTCTTCGAACGTAAGTCGTCGTCATTGCTGCTCAAGCTGAGTGTATGCTGACCCTAGCGCAGAGGCCGGCGTGTCGACGAATACTGCCTTCGCCCTTGGTCTCATCACCTCGGCCCTACAGATGATATTTGTTATGCTGTCTTGGATCCTCACCACGTACCTTGGTCGACGTACCATCTACCTCTGGGGCTCGGGCTTCAACGTTGTCCTGTTAGTCGCCCTCGGCATCGCAGCCTCTGTTGGCAAGTCAAACGCAATCTCTCTGGCGCAGGCGTCGCTGGGCCTCATCATCTCCGTCCTGTTCACCTTGGGACCTGCGCCTGCCTCGTGGGTCATTATTGGAGAAACGTCGGCCATCCGCCTTCGGCCACTCACGACTGGAATCGGACGCGCGTCATACTACATCGTTGAGATTCCCTGCATCTTCCTCGGAAGTTATATGCTCAACCCGACGGTAGGACCATTCTCATTCTGAATCTTGTGGAGACAGTTACTGACGTGGTGCAGGGTGGAAATCTCGGCGGCAAGTGTGGCTACGTCTGGGGTGGCACCGGTTTGGTTTGTTTGATCGCGGCATACTTCTACTTGCCGGAGATGAAGGGCCGGTCCTACCGCGAGATTGACATCTTGTTCAAGCGCCGCGTCCCGGCTCGCAAGTGGAAGAAGACAGTCATCGACGTGCAGGACGACGAGTAGAGGGAATGTGGTTCTGAGGGAGTGCTGAATGATTTACGCTGCCTGTTGGATAATATTTGCTGAGCCACCATACACTGCATCACTTAATCCAACCCACCGCAACTGTGAACAAACCGAAAGAAAACGTCTCCTCAATGGCGCCTGGCACGTGTTTTCATCTTCATTTGGCGTTGAGCGTGGTGTCGGAACAATGTCCAGGGAAGTGTATGGCGTAAAGCAGATGTAGTCTGGCTTGAAGACATTGAAATGACGTATTTATCTACAAGACGCCCTATAAACGGTCATGTCTCTTTAATATCGTAGCATAAGAACAGCATGTAAAGTCCGAGGCATCCAGGGTAGTGACAGCAATTCCGTAACAATGTTGGGTCATGGTATAAGTAAGTTCAGCCATGAAGGCGGTGCTGCAAATCCCGGCGCTCTCATCGGCTACAACGGCCCATGCCAGTTCTACGACAGCAAAATTGGTGAGATTCTTGTAGCGTAATAGTCAGATATATCTGCATCCCCGAGATACTCTAAAGTTAGGCCTTGATGTGTGGGCTTTAGCAATAGTTCCATACTCAGCTTCCCCCAGACTGGTCACTAATCCGGCGGCCCACAGGTTCGAGATCATGAGCCCGATCCGTATGGGAGTGGGCAAATCTGCGTTCCGATAGGTCGGATTTGGCGGCAGTGACTGGCATTAAGGCTGATGATGAAGGGTTGGAGTCAGGCTGATGCGGGAATGGAGAAACGCCCGTCTTGGCGGCTGGGCAAGCCACTGATGATGACCTGCAGCTTGAAGCCAGCATCTGTTACTCCGCTCGTCTTGGCAACGCCATCTTGAGCCACAGCCGCAGCACATGGTGTTTGACGACGGCGATGGCCATTCGCTTCTGTCGCTTAGCCGCGTCCTTAAAGCCTGGATCAATGGTAAACAGCCAGGACGCGATGGCGCATGAGCCTACGCATGGCGTAATCCAACATACCGCCAGGTTTAAGTAACAGGCAACAATATGGGGCTCTCAGCGAGTGCGTCTCGGATGTGTTTAGTCAATGGTACTTCAAGCCTTCAGGAGGATAGCTGGCTTCTTAGTGCCAACATATTTGCTAAAACTCCGAGTCTCCCGCCGGGCAAGGTGGTCCAACAAGTCTGCGGTCATGAAAGACCCGTCTGCAAGTTGAACAGGGATCCTGTCGGACAGCGTGCACACAAGCCGTGCCACGAAACGATCCCTGGGACCGCGGTGGTGTATATCGGGACTTTGGTGTCCCGAGTTCTGCTTTCTGCAAAGTCGGCATGAAGTTCGGGGCCGCTTGGGATCGGGTGGGGCGAATTTGATATGTGACGCTCAGACTCCCGTATGCACCGAATACAGCATTTATAGAGTCTGCACGCGTGACAGCCGATCAGCCAAAGGTGCTGTGCCCGAATGATGCATCAGTAGCTGGGGTGAAGAGGAGCGTGGAAGGTGTTGGCGTTCTTTGATGCGTGGTAGGCAGTGATACGCTCATTTCTTCCCAGGGTTTACATAAAATATTTCCGTCAACCAAGAAAGCGAATCAGAGTCAAATGAGACGTGATGTCGTGGGAATAGCCTCTCGCAATGGGCTGCCAGATGTCACTCTGATAGCATTGAGCATCCTCGGCTTGCTTTTTAGAGTGACCATAGTACCGACTATATATTTACTCACCCAGTATCACTGAGATGCAGAGCGCTAGGACTTGTGTAGAGCCAAGGGAATGTTTATGTTGGTCTAGGACATTCTGATAGAGGCTCGACACTGGATATTGGAGTCTGAACTAGCAGCTGTTGTGTCTACACTGCACACCACGCTCATCTACAATGTACGTCTAGAAATAGTAGTCTAAGATGCTATATTAACCTAATTCTAGATGAGCGAGGACTGGCTTGTTCAAGACGCTTGATACAGAAAAGATAACGCAAACATGAGATTGGTTGTTCGGGACAGATGTCAAACACGGCGCCTCTGCTCGTCTTTGCCTCGACCATGTGCTGACGCTGTCTTACTCTAGCTCCAAATGCTCTCGTGAGGGCATAGTCCTCCTGCAGGAAGGCCATTTGAAGGGGTACTCTTTTCCTTGCCACGCGTCGACTTGACGCACAGTCGGATCCTGATTCATGGAGATAAACGTACAGCTAGTGTTCAATTCAGCAATGATTGTGTCTACCGCTCTTTAACAAGGGAATTGGTAACTCACTAGCAGATGCCCTCTTGTGGATTCGTCGTATCGGTAGATCATGACCAAACCTACGTTTTGATCAGCCGTATGCGATGAGGCTGCTTGATACCGTCGACAATACTGACAACCTTCTCAAAGAGTGGAGGACATTTTGCAAAGATCCAAGCCCCGAGAGCACAATTTCCAAAATCTTGTCGTGCAACTGCCGTGTTCAGCGTCCAGGTCACAGCATGCTGAGCAGCGTTTAGAGACATCCTAGGCGTGTTGCGGACATATCCATTCCCAACCCAATCTGGGACCGCGTGGTTGGCTTAGATGTCCAAACACAACTGATCGGGGGCCTCTATTCCCTGCCTTGACTCCGCTCTAGAACCTGCGCGTGCGCCGCTTTCCCATCCGAGTTCCCGCCATGGTCCACGACCGCAACGGTCTCAGCCTCGAGTACGTTCAGTAGCAGATGGGGTGCAGTATATTGGACGCGTACATCCAATAGCGTCTACGGAGCACAAACGGCATATACAATGCAAGTGACGCATTGGCTGTCAATTCATTCAAGCGCAGTCGTATTGCAGTCTTGGGAGGCATATGATTTCTCCTACTCGTTTGCGCTTTACCTCGCGCTGAGAAAGATACAGCCTTTCCTTTGAATTTATCTATTTTGCCGCCGCTTACCTTTAAAGTCTTACCTAGTCAACGATACATCCATCACTTCTTTCACTTTACATATCCAAGGGAGCCAGTTCCTCCAGACATCTGCCCAAGGCTGTCGCACCCAATCGCGCAAGCGCCAAGCCAAAACCTGTGCTTCAGACCAGCCCACAAGTGAACGCCCAAGGTGTCTCGATGGCTGTGAGTGCTGACTGCTTGGCTTTCTTTTCATCCAGCTCGCCTGGATGAAATGAAGGGGAAAATTCAAGAGGCGCGGAATACCGTCATCGCATGATTAGCATTAGAGGCCAAACTGTCGAAGATGCCTTCGCGGGCAAGACCAAATCTCATATCCTACCTGCTAGCAACTCTCTAGAATACGCCCTGAGCGTGTACCGCGCCACATTATCTCACTTTACAATATCTGGAAATTGATGCAGACGTCGGCATCACTCAGTCAGTAGTAATGACGTCAAAGCTTCCATCAGACATTTGACATCCTACAACTTTCCTACGAGTAGTGGAGGGAGGTCAAGTAAGAGAATGAGGCGCCCGATTTGAATGTTGGCAGGATTGTCTAGATGTAGTTACGCCTGGCGTCAGCTTCTTACTTGTGCTAGCGCTTGAACGGGCCAATGTCCCTAGTCCAACATTGCGGAGGCGCAGCATGAATGCAATCCGTCTATTGAATGTAATATTACCAATTGTGCTCAGTTCTAGCAGTAGAAATAGCGACTAGTAAAGCTGCGCCTCCACGGACAGTCTCCCAATAAGCCCGCGTATCTAGAGGCAAACGACTTCTTGCCTTCCCTCGACTCAGCAAGACCTGCTCAACGTGGCCAATAAAGGCAGATGATGGATACTTCCCCTTTCGCAGCAATCCCCTCTCTACAGTGAGGGCATTCTCTATGAGTTGGTTTGGACCCTCGGAGAAGAACGGCCTCCCTAGCTGCATCCTAGTCGCCTTGGTATCGGCCCAAGGTCTCCGCTCGGGGACACTGGTTTGCCTAGTACGGCGTAGGAAGGATGTCGAAGCATTAGTGTGTGACGTTCCTACAGTAGTCCTTGAAAAAGAAGCTGTGCATTTACTATTACTCAGTAGGCGCGGTCATCCACTTGAACATGATCTATTGGCGATGCTTCACGGGATGACCAAGCAGAAGAAGCATGACTCGTGAACACAACCTCCGAAACCTTCCCGACGGCTTACTCAGAAACGCTCCGCGTTAAATATATCTTGTGTCTGTAATCACCCATTGCATGCCCTACCAAGCACGCAGCCAATTAGACGTCAAGTTATCCGGCCCCCTACCTTTGTTTAGCTGCCGGCCTTCCGCCCGCCGGTTCGGTGCCGATGGGGAGAGCCCCGTACGAAACGCAGAGCACCTCGGTTACAGTTCACAACATCGCTCCCGATAAGGGTTCCAAGGACAATGATTAATAATTCGTTCTCTCTATTAAAGTCGTCGTCGCCAGGGAAGATGCGATTTCGGGGCCAAGATCGTTTTCCTGCGAGTTCCATCTCACACCTACACCACGAGAACAAGACACGCTCCTGCAGTCACCATGGCATCCAATCCTCCCGGTAAATGCTGCGCTGTCGGCTCCCTCCACGAGTACGGCTGCCCTTTTCGCCCCCAGTCTGCGACTGCAAGTGTAGCGTAAGCAAATCGTCGTGGCTAACTTTGAAATCCAACAGAGGTGAGCCGACAGGCAAGACCACCACCATCGGCAGCAACATCGAGGCCTATGTTGCAACTCCCCCCGAGGGCAAGGCCAAGGACACGGCCATCCTCTACGTGGCCGACATCATCGGCATCTGGCAGAACAGCAAGCTCCTGGCCGACAACTTTGCCGCCGCGGGTTACACCACCATCATCCCGGACCTGTTCAACGGCGACCCGGCCCAGATAAATGGCAACCCAAACTTTGACATCATGAAGTGGCTGACCGAGGGCTCTGATGGGAAGAATCCGCACACCGCCGAGCAGATCGACCCGGTTATTCTGGCCGGCATCAAGGCTTTGCGGGATCTTGGGTTCAAGAAGATTGCCGCCGTAGGCTACTGTTTTGGGGCCAAAGTAAGCGGCCGAAGCCCTGCATCTCTTGGGGGAAGATGGCGTCTCACAGGTGCTAACACCATCGCAGTACGTCGTCCGCCACTACAAAAGTGGCATCGACTACGGCTACATCGCCCACCCTTCATTCGTCGAAGAAGACGAGCTAGCCGCCATCACGGGCCCTCTCTCCATCGCCGCCGCGCAGGTGGACCACATCTTCCCGGCCGAGAAGCGCCACAGGTCCGAGGAGATTCTCAACGAGACGAAGCAGCCTTACCAGATCAACCTGTACTCCAACGTATCGCACGGCTTTGCTGTCCGGTGCGACATCAGTGTCAGGGATCAGAAGTTTGCCAAGGAGCAGGCGTTTTTGCAAGCTGTGGCGTGGTTCAATCAGCATTCTAGTGGTTAGCTGCACTACAAGCATTAAAAAAAAAAATACATCATGTCCACATGAAGATGAGTTCCGTGGTAGATGCGCTTTCGTACTTTGAAGTCGGATGAGGCAACCTCGCTCACAGCTTCACTCTGCGCTTGTGCCAAGTGGAGCCGACGTGATCAATAGCATCGTGTGGCCAACCAGATGCTAAGAGTCATCTCCCCGCTTCCTTCAACGGCGTAGTTCCCTAGACCTCGGATCGCGTCCAATGTTTCTTGCGTCTTTTTCAACAGGCATCTCCGCAATGTTTTGCCGCCTGCCTTGCCAGAGTACGTCACGCGAACGGGAAACTCTCCGACGATCAGGAGGCAAACGATGCTATCTTCTCGCTCTGGCTGATTGGAGGGCTGTGCTGCTCTCCACTGGTCCCCTTCGCCCACGGGGCTGAAGTACAAGAGGGCAAAGTACGAGGACGCTGGACACCATGACCACCTTTGCCGACCTGCCACTCGAGCTTCGGCGCCAAATATGGGCATCGACAGTGGAGCCCCGGACCGTACCTGTCCGGCTCCGGCTCAGGGCATGGGCAACGGCTCCGTCCCGGGCGGCTGACAGGCTCAAGGAGCCAATGCTTACCCTCATGTCTTCGGCACCCGTGCCCAATATCATGCATGTTTGCCGGGAAAGCCAGTCTCAGGGTTTATATCAAAGGTTCTTCCTATCAGAAGAAGCGAATACGACATACGTCTGGGTAGACCTTGACATTGACATCATCGACATTGGAGACTACTCATACTACGAGGATTACAAACACTGTGGACACCTCATCCGCCGTCTCAAGTTCGAGGCCAGCAATACCAGTCAGTGGTGGTATTACGGGGCCGCGGGCGAGCTGAGTGTCTTCGACAACTTAGTAGCGTGCTTTGTGCTTGCCCAAGACGGCTGGGAGCAGTGGGGGGATGCTGTCAACGAGCACTATTGGTCGTGCGAAGCCGCAAACCTATACATCATCGACAAAGACAGAGGGAGAATGATGGCTTTCCCCGAGGTCAAGAGATGGATGGACAGCCATAACAGGCACGAAAAGGTGGGAGAAGTTGGTGTGCCACTGCCGGTGGATCTGGCGGCTACGTTGACGACCAAAGGCAAGTAAATAGGACGCCCAACACGAAAACTTGGCTCTTTAAAAATGACGGGCTTGAAAAAGAGTGTGATTTGAAAGCCGGGCTGTTATTAGTTTGCACAACCTTGTCAAGGCGTAAATCATGACAATCTGCTCAACCTCTCCTATTCACTCGTATCGACGCGATGAGTGGATTAAATAGGGTTCACCGCTCGAACACGGACCGTAAGGCGTACAAATAAGTTGCTAGTTGTTTCCTTATCCTACTCTATATCCAACCTGCATCAAGCCCTTGTAGGTTGTGCGTAGCGCGAGCCGTGACACTCATGATTGGATGAGCTATAGGGTAGGTGCGAATGTATGTAAAGCCCGCAACAGGCATAACAGAAAAAGCGAATCAGCAGTCAACCTCCAAGACCCAAAGAGTCGTGAGAAACCCTCCGCCAGAGTTGCTGCTGCGAACACAGGGCGGCTGGTATAGGCGCTGGCCGTGATGATTTCTCGCAGGCCTGCCGGGCTGGACTGCAGTGGGAGTCTGGCCAGTACAAGCCTGCCACATGGAAGCATCATGTCAATCCATCCCAACTCCAAGGGCGTGGGGAAGAAAGGCCAAAAAGCCCAAAGCTACTGCTCATACCTTCAGCTTCCATCGCTCCGTATGGGGAGGCCTGATGTTGCTGTTGGAGCCCGCACGTCCTGTGAGTTTATGGGCGCAAGCCACCGTTAATAAGACATCTAGGCGAGCTTATTGAGCAGACGGAGCCCTGTTTGACGTTTCTCTATACACATGTACCCAACTCCCTCTTTATCTGAATCAGCTTATTTGGGCGTAACCATCTCCTGGGATCCTGCTGGGATCCTGCCGGGTTCAACAAACAGTGCGGCCAACAGCACGGTAGCGGGCATCAGATTGTGCCGTCTCCCAGAGGCAGTCCCAGATGACACCGACATAATCGTGAGACATGGTCATCAAGGGACGGACGCCAGCGTCTCTTCAGCCTCATTGTGAAACCTTCTTCCCAAAGCTTCACACAAACGGAGTGCAATGGCCCAGTCCTACACGCCGTCTTACGCGAAGGCGGAATCCCGCCCGCCAGGCTGGCTAGCATGACGGCGTGGCTTGCGAGTCCAGGCCATCATGACTGACAATCCTGACTCGACCCATCTCGCCTCGTATTACATTTATGCGCGGTGCGATGGTACCATGTGGCATGGGGCACGAGTAGGGAAGCCAGCGACGGCGAGGCTCGCAATCAACCACTGCCGCAGAGGTTGCCAAACACGATCAGGGTCCCTTCACATCGCTTCGCATCGAAACCGCATTCTATCCACTTGGTTCAGCCACAGAACCCACGTCTCGGCATTCCGAGCTCGCGACTACCTTGCCAACGGCGGCGCATCACCACAACCCGCTAGAAGCAGAAACGGCCCATGGTAAGCGCTAACCACGGCTCGTTTCAACCCAGACGCGAGCTGAGAGGGTGAACTGCTTAGCTCCAGGCGCTGAGTAACCGCAAGACTCGGCCCTGTGGGCCGGGCATGGCATCGCAATGCGTGTCTAGCCTGGCATCGCTGGCGCCGCTCGCCCGTGCTAGTGAGTGTTCCTGCGTACTGGATATCCAGTTTCAGGATAGTGTTACGCTGTTACTCATCAGCCATTACTAAACAAGCGTAGTGCTCTGCGTTCTTCACGATCGATGCTCTCGGCAGAAGCTCATCCCATCCGTTGGGACAACTCTCCCCCACCGCTCCGTCGTTTTAGTCCCCGACAGACACACGTCTAACGCGGTTCGCCCATCTCGGGGATCAGCGTCGTGTCATAATCCCGAATAGACGAAGCCTGGGGATGCCCAAGACGGCATGGAGGACGCCATCTCTCGCTCGCGCTATGCCCTGCCAACGGCGTCTACCGGGATTCGGACTCGCACTCGGGGATGTGATTACTGATTTCTAATTTCCAGTGTGTTAGTTGCGTACTTTGGATTCTGGGGATCGTCTTCACTGCCGTATATATAGAAGTCTGGGCCCCGTAGATGCCACCATGTCTCCTTCAACAGCAACAACTCAGTAGCAATACGCAATACATCCGCCATCCTCACATCGCCGCCTCCAACACGCACCACTTACACGACCTCGCATACGACCAACACTCGCCTCCAGCATGATCGCCGCAAACCTCCTCCTGGCCGCCGGGGCAGTCGCCTGTTCCCTCTTCGCTACCGCGTCCGCCACCTCGTGCGGCGGCGGCAAATGCGCCTTCAGGCTGACCCGGGAAGCCCAGCTCCAGGCGGCACACACCTACCTCCAGACGTGGAGCGGCGACTTCGCCCTGGAGAAGACAATCTTCGAGCCCGACGTCAACCTGTTCCAGGACCGTCTGCCCGGCCCCGAAGGCTCCAGCCCCCTGCCCATCGGCAACTCGACCGCCTTCATCAACTACATGAAGCGCGCGCACACCGGCTGGGACCACTACGAGTTTGTGCTCGACAACATCTCGGCCGACGGATACAACGTGGCCGTGCGGTGGCACCTCAACGCCACCACCGGGCCTCCCAAGAAGATGCTGCTGCCAACGTGAGTGACGCAGAACCGAACCCCCCTCGAGCATGACCGTAAGCTGCGTGCCGTTTGCTGACGCCGCCTCCTCTGCAGCACCAAGCCGCAGGGCACTCACATCACTTACAACGGAACCGACTGGCTGCAGCTGGACGCCTGCACCGGCAGGGTCAAGCAGGTCGATTCGTCGCAGGACTTCATTACCGAACTCTGGATGCTCGGCGTGCCTGGCGTCAAGCTGTGAGCCGCTGTGCTTGTCGCCCGTGAGGGGGGAATAAGGAGAGTGCTGGACTTTGACTTCTGAATGATAGATTGCGCGCATGTCTACGCCCGTAGAGTTAATCAATAATACCTATGCTACCCAGGCTGTGCTGCCTGTAGGATCCTCCAAGATGACGAGTTTTCAACTGCTTTGCCCCCGTGAGCGTCTGACGTCGGAAATGGAAACATCTCGCTGGCAGCACTACGGTGTTGGCATTGGGTCGTCTGCTTTCATTTTGCAGCCTGCTCTTTTGATTGCCATGCCGTCAATTATGCTTCTCGTCGAGGTCAGTCTCGAATCATGACGATAAAATAAATACTGATACAAGCGAGTGCTAGATAGTTGGATGTAGACGGTGTCATCCCTAGCACAGAGTCCCCACTGGGCCAGGCAAGTCAAGGCCCTGAAAGGCCCACTGTTGCACAGCCCTACCATCGCTGTAGCCTGTACCCACGGGCCACTCCACGGGAGGCCTGCCGCCCCTCGTCCACTGCCGTTATAGACGTCACCTACCCCGCCAACGTCACCCTCTGGGGCTTGGCTGTTGGTGGCACCACATCACCGAGCAAACATCTGGCGAGCCCCTCTGCATCTTCACTCCGACATCCCCTCGCAAACTCCAACTCCAGACCCGACGACAATCGCACCGGCCATCATGTCCAACCCAGAGAAGGCCCCCGTTCCTCCCTCCGAGCTCAGCGAGCAGGGCGACTACCCTCCTCCCCCTCCCGGCCCGCCTCCCCCTCAGCAGCAACAGCACGACCAGAAGCAACCGCCGCCACAGCAGCAACAAGCCGACTACGCCATCCCAGCCTACGACCCTGCCAACCCCGTCTTTGCCCCCCCTCCCACGGCCGAGACTGCGTCTCAGTCAGAGAAACCGCCGGCTCAGGCCCAATACGCCCAGCCGCAGTACGCCCGGGCCCAGGCGCCTCCGTACGCTCAGGCGGCGCCCCCGTACGCCCAGCCCACGTACGCCCAGCCGGATGCCGAGAAGCCTGCTGCTGCCGCTCCCAAGAAGTCGAGCTGGCTCTCGCAGCTGGGCGCAAAGGCGGCCGGTCCCATCAACAATATCGCGCACAAGCTGGGCAGCCAGAGTTTCCTGCCCGAGACATTGGACAAGGAGTGTGAGAAGGCCGCCGGCATTCTGAGAGCCTTCTGCAGTGCGTCTCTCCATCCACCCACCTTCCCCCTCTGACGCGTAAGCCGTTCTAACTAACTCATCAATGTTGGTGGCAGCAGAAGGGAGTGTATGCAGACCCTAGCTCGACTGAGGTCCCGACCTCGACGGACCCCAAGGCGACCGAGTCGACGGGGCGGCATCATCGACCCCACCAAGGAGAAGCCCAAGGGCCCGCGTGGTCGTGACAATCCCGCCCAAGGTCATCTCCAAGGCGCTGGGCCTCGCCGTCTTCACCACCTTCCGCGCCGGTTTCCACTTCTCCGGCGCCACGGGGTCTGGCGTCCTCATTGCGCGTCTCCCCGATGGCTCTTGGGGCCCTCCATCCGGTATCCAGGTCCACTCCGTCGGTGCTGGACTCCAGATCGGCCCTGGATATCTACGACTGTGTGTGCGTCATCAACAGCAAGGAGGCCCTGGCCGCGTTCACGAGCACGCGCGTCAGTCTCGGCAGCGACCTTGCCGTTGTAGCCGGACCGTATGGAGCCGGCGGGCGCTGTCGACCTCGGCGCTACGGTGGGCAAGGCTGGACAGAAGCCCGGAGACCCAGCGGCGCCCTCTGCCAACCAGCCGCAGGACACCTCGACGCTGCGGCCAGAGCAGCCGGATAAGAAGAGCAACCGAAGGAGCCTCAGTGCCAGCGGGCTCAAGCCGGTGTTTTCCTACGTCAAATCCCGCGGCTTCTACGCTGGCATCCAGGTCGACGGCACTGTTGGTCACGGAGCGCAAGGAGCCAACGCGGCCTTCTACGGCGCCCGCCGTGCCGCCGACCAGATCTTGAGGGACAGGTCCCTGCTCAGGGGCCGGCTGGTATGTGGCCAGCCGGTGCTCGAGGTCTGCTCGAGGTGCTGGTCGGAGCCCAGGCTGGCGTGCAACCCGGGGTTGCCGGGGACGGGGAGGTGACCGATGCGGCCGTCCCCCCTCCCGCTGCCTCTGCCGCGGGTCCCAGCGGCGCCGCCCCTCCGGCATATTCTGACCCACACGGCACCGGGGCGCAGTTTGGGGGGGATGTCAAGTATACTTGATTACCGGCTGCTGTGAAGAGGCGACGAGTTACGAATGACGATGTCGATCGGATGGGCGAGCGAGCGGGACTGCTAGAGGCGCGTAGGACAATTTGGCAACTTTACGGTGCACTCGATCTAGCACAGACTCTGAATTTTATTCCCACCCAGCCCTCGCTCGGTGAATTTGTAGTAGTCATTCTTCCGTGTCACTCCCGTCACTCCCATCACTCCATCACCATGGCAGAGGCTGCCCATCATAGCTGATGAATTTTCCGTGCGTCGTGTCGAAATGGAGCTCATCAATCTGTCTTGGTCAGTGGCTACCCAAGTGCCCACCCAAGTGCCTACCCATAGTTGAGAGAAATAAAACTCACCCGCTTGAGAATCTGCTCTGCACTTTCTTGCGCGGTAGTAGGCGGCTCTGCCACACCAACCGTATCAGCGAGGCCCTGACCCATGCTGGTCTGCACCCATCTAAACATCACAACATGTCAGCTCCGTCCTCAAGCCAGCCGTGAGTGGGCGTCTAGTCAACTCACCCCGGGTGGATAATCCCAACTCTCAAGCCTCTGTCTCTGAAGTCCACGCTGAGCGATTTGGCAAACCAGTTCGCCGCCGCCTTGCTCATCCCGTACGCCACGGTCGGGAAGCTCTCCATGTCCAGCACGCCGATGCTCCCCGTGGAGCTGGAGATCAAAATGAATTTCTTGCCGTTGGGGCTTGATCCGTCGCTCCTTTCCAGCAGTGGCCAGGTCTGCTGGAAGAGCTTCAGCGGGCCGATGCTGTTCACGCCGAAGCACTCCGCCACTGCGTCGGGGTTCGTGTCGAGCACGCCGGCGTATTCGGGACATGTCGCTGCATTGGCGATGACGACGTCGATGTGAGCTATTCCGAGCTTCTGAAGGCGCGACTGGAGAGTAGCGTAATTGATATTTTTCACAGCATCGTCGAGTTCGAGGGTGATGAGGCTGCTGGTGCTGGCGGTGGGGAGCGTGTCCTCGGAGACGGTGCGCGCGGTGGCGATGACTGTTGTTGAGGAGCGGAGGAGGAGGGCTGCTACGATCTGCTTTCCGATGCCTTCGAGATGCAGTGTTAGTGTTTGGGTTGCTAAAGTTTTGCTCGTCTGTTCTGAGTGTGCGGTGCGTTGAATGAGTGAGTGCTCGTGTAAGACGATGCACGAGAGCCAATAAGTGAGGGGCCAGGGGCTAGGATCAGTTCGGAGCGGGACGCGAATGAGAGGAACTTGCCTCGACTGGCTCCAGTAACAAGATACACTGTGTTTCCAGGCATGACTGCGTCGGCTTATTCTAGCATTAATCACTGTTTATATCAACCTCGGGGTTGGGAAGCGTAGAGGGCAACCTCTTGGGCGGCTTTTATAGGCATCCCAACTAGGCAGTGTCGGATTATTGAACCGCCGACGTGTTGTGGCATGAAGGATCGCAATGCTCGTATAATGGTCATTGATTGGCGACTGTGGCCCAGGGACTCTCCGGTGGCGTATTCCTTGGCAGACGTTGAATGAGGTTTGGGTTCGAGGGGATTGTTGCGTAGGGTGCTGGCTTTCACGGGATACGATGTACGTTCAACTCTTAGATATGGAGGCTTGCTCACCTTGATATGACTGTGTCTGAAGGAGGCCGGGTCTAGCGATTGCGCCAAGGCGGCTAGATTCCTCTACTTAAGTGCTAATTAGCCTCTTGCGTGGAGTAACGACGAGACTTGGTCACGCTGGCAAGTTGACAATCCCGCCTTGCCATAACTGTTCGTAACGATGGACTGAAGGTTTAAAGCAGGCGAGATGTAGAGCAGAACGAGTAACAAGCGAGCAAGTGAACAAGCTGGCGATTTGTTCTTGTGCCGATGTGCGTAGGCTGGTATAATAGCTGGACGTATTCAGTCTCCTCCATCACATGCTATGATGCTCCAGGGAGGTCCCTTCCGCCAATGCGTCTGGATAGGTGAATACACTCCAGCAGGGTCTTACCTATTTGCTGACTCTTGAGGTGGAGCGTGTGGTAAGGATTGAACTATGCCGACGTAGACGCAAACATCACCATAGCGGAAAGCCCGTCTCGATTAAGAGCTGTTGAGTCTAAAACCAATGTACGATGACGACTCTACAGCTCTTCCACTACCTACCTAACGAAATAGGCATATCTTCTCAACGAAGTACAAACTGCAAATGGGGAAAGAGAGGAAAGCCACGACGACAAGTCTGAGAGCAATTCGTGGCATCAAGTTGTCATGAACCTGCTTCCCAAGACCAATCAATGCCCGTAAAATGGCATCGCCAAGATCAACAGCCGAGAGCCGGACCGCCGCCTCGGACCGAAACAGTAGCCACGGCCAATCGATAGTAGCGGATGAATGTTGAATGCAGCTATTGATAGCCTCAGCACAAGTAGCGAGAGGCGTGACGGAGTGACCGACGTGCTGCGTCACTCAGCGTCAGGTTCTGGCTCTGCAAACGCATTCGACCTGCGTGAATAGTCTGTTAGAGCAAGCGACTCGAGCTAGGAGCATAGCCAAGGCTAGAATGACGGAGCCAGAGAACTAGAGACACGCGTGCGCAGCGAGCACAGAAAACACCAAGCTGGAGGCCTGTACTCCATCAACCAAGCGTACGTGCCGTCCTCGTACGTACAGTGACCTATGACGATAGTTTGCAACACATGCACAACGAATGACATCTCCAGAAACGGCGAGCATTTGCATTCGACTCCACGAACAGTGCCCAAGAACGAAGGAGGCATCTGATTGGCCATGTTCGGTACTGTCGTAATGACGATCAACAAGGACACAGGCGTCATCTGGCTGATGACACGGCACGTCGAAACAGGACCGCCGCAGAACGCAGAGCAGACAACGAATGCGAACATGACGGGTGGCATCTCGGCCGCACTGCAATGCCTTGCGTGTATCTTCCAGGCTGCAGTCGTCGAGGTGGTATCGCGAGCCTCGTACGAGCTGACGGCCACCGTCTTAAGCCAGCCCCAGCCGATCGAAGCCCAGGACTTCACAGGTGGAACAATGCCCATGGCCATATGCACGAATGGCCGTCCGCTTCACCACAGCTTGACAGGATGGCGTTTCTGGAGCCGACGGGAATGACGACGCCCAGCGACGCCAAGCTGGTACTCAGCACCTGCTGCCGCCATGATCCCACCAAGGGAGGAGCGAAGGGCTCGTATTCAGGGCCCTGACCCCCACCATTCCAGGCCTGGCTCGTCCCTTCAGGGCACGTCGCTGCAGCCAGCGGCCGCTTTAGCGCACCGCATCGCATAAATCGCCCAAATGGGATGGCTGGGGCTAGCGCCTCGCTCCTTCCCGCTCAATGGCTGGCCCAGCCCTGCACATCTGCCCATCGCCATCTCCTCGCCGTGACACCATCATCATCATCTCCACACTTGCGAGACACCGCCGTGTTCCCTGCTGCCTGCCTGCCTCGACACCAGCTCGCCAGCATCTCCACAGCATACGGGACGTCGCTGCGTTGCCGTGGCCGCCTCTCCACCGGTCATGTCGCCTGGGCCCATTTGAGCTGCGAGCCTATTTCGCGGCTGGGGTTCGGACGATCGCCAGACCAGGTCGGTACAAGCATTGATTGCCACTGCACCTCCTCCCAGTATAAGAAGGGCGTCTCCATTCCTTCACGTTGGCCAGATCGATGCTCATCCACTCGCGTCTCATTCCACTGCATCTCCAAGTCCCATCCAGCTCAGTGTATCAACTCGACACAACTGAAATCCACCCGCCGCTCGAAACACCACGCCGCACACAACGCTCCACACACCGCACAGTCAAAATGATGGCCTCAACCCTCGCCCTCAGCCTCCTCGGCCTTGCCGCCGCCTCTCCCGTCTTCGTCCCTCACTACCCGGACACCGTTCAGTCCAAGGGCTTCCACCTCGTCGTCAACGTCACGGACCCCGACCGCGACCTCACGCCCTCCGTCAAGAACGCCTACGTCACTTCTCTCCACGTCGGCGCCGGCCTGGGCCTCCTCGGCGTCTCTCACGACGCCACTGCCGCGCGCATCTTCTACATCAACGGCACCAGCATCGGCCACCCGGCCAAGGAGCCCACCCGCACCCTCTCCGACGGGGGCACGCCGCCCTTCCCCTTCAGCATCTCCCTCGTCAAGGACGAGGGCAGCAAGACCGTCTCCACGGCTCACCTCGACGCCGGCTTCAACAAGAACAGTGACGGCGTCGGCGAGTCAACATTCCCTGAGGCGTATGCCTTCTTGACGCCCGAGACGTGGGTGGCCTGCGACGAGGCGCTGGAGTACTACCAGGGCAAGCATTACACCATCCTCAAGCAGGCTGCCACCACGGTCGGCGACGGCGGCGAGGTCAACTACAACATCCCCAAGGAGTGCGTTGCCGTGCGTCTGCTGCCCGAGGCCACCAAGCTCAATGACCTGCCCAAGGGAGCCACCGCCAGCCACGAGTTTGCGCTCGACTCCCGCACGTACAAGAGCGTCAAGGCCATTGACTGGACCAAGTACGGCCCTTAGACGTCGCGTGCACTAGAGGCTTTGCCTTGGTAATGCCATTGGATTGGATCTTGCGTGCATCATGATTGCTTAAGCGTTACGAGCGACGGACTGGTATTAGATATTGTTACGCCCTGCCTCTACCTACGAACACACATAATGATAATTACACCGTTTGTTAGAATCTGCCTCCTGGGTGACGCGAGAATCATGTCATGTTGACGGTTTGTGATGTTGTGTCGAGGATGATAATGGTTCTCTACGGAGCCCTTGGAGTCCAATGCCAAGTGGCTGGCGATGAACAAGCTGCAGAGTCAAGTTCACACTCTTACTAACCTCGCGAATATAATATCAAGCAGAAGAGAAACAGTGGTTAAATCTAAGCCTGCTAGATGCGTTTCAAATACCCGTTGCGCAGCACGGCGCCAAACAAGCATGTCTATGTTTATTCAATCCCAGCGCGGCGTCACGATGGTCCCCGACACCGCCTAAATACAAGGAGCCCTGCGTGGCTGATGCCACCTCTAACTTTTAATCTAAATAGCCACAAAAAAAAAAAAGAATGTAGTGTACGAATACGTCCTACCACTCCATCTACAATCACCTGAATATGTAACCGAACCCAAAAGACCATCCCTTGACTCGGACGGTGAAGATGAAGAAATAAATGAGACTAGAGCCATGTTAGCAGGTCGCTTGTACCGAGGCTTGTGTGTCTTGGTGGTACTCACGCCCAGTTGGAGATGCAAAAGGCGAGGAAGATGCCAAAGTCCCTCCACTTCTGGTCGGCATCGATGCTCAGCGAGGAGAGGTACTCGGTGCCATTCCTGTACGGACAGTAGCTGCAGCTGTCCGTCGCGTCCGGGTTGACGAGGTACCCGACCCCGGCCTTCTGCACAAAGTCCATGGCGAAGTCGGCGCAGGTCTGGCCCGACGAGGCTTGAAGTGGGCGGCCTCGTTGTCCGCGCAGTTAATGACTTGCTTGGGGAGCGTCGCGGCGAGGACGCCACCGATTCCAGTATGTGGCTGGGGTTGGACCCAGTAGAGCTGCAACATGGTCAGTACATCTACACACGGGCAGATTTCGCATAGTGTGAAGGAACAGAAAACTTACCCAGTACTTCCAGAAGACGTTGAGCTGCGCGTACGGCACGACTACGCCGTTGAACAGAGAGAACATGACGAGGAAGAACGGCAGCACGTTGCTGATGACGGTGAAGCTGGGGGCAAAGGCGCAGATCCACTGGCCCCAGCTGGACTGGAACAAGAAGAACAGGACCGTCATCAGGAAGACGTAGCCCGACGTGGACGAGTCGGAGGGGAGGCCGGTAGGCCAATACCACAGCACCCAGTAGATGACGCCGGCGAGGACGGAGCCGGGGATCTCGGAGAGGATGGACGAGGAGCAGAACGCGACCCAGCCGTAGATGCGGCTGGGGTACTCTCGGGCCTCCCAGATGGCGCGATCCATGTAGAACTTGGGCAGGATGGCGTTGAGGACGGTAGGCGGGATCATGACGATGAGGAACGACGTGAACATGCGGCTCTGCATGTCGTTGACGGTGTCTCCGAGCTTCCAGAAGGTGAAGCCGTTGAAGATGCCGATGATGACGGCCGTGAAGATCTTGCCGTAGATGTACGACGGCGCGCGCCACTGGTTGACGAACATGCGCTTCGTGAGCAGCAGCGTCTGCGTCACCACAGACGCCGCAAACTCGTGCTCGAGCACCACCTCGGTGGACTCGTCGGCGACGCGGCTGCGCGACGCCTTGATCTCCTGGATCTCCCGGAGCAGCTGCTTGTTCTCGTCCGACTCGCGCCACTGCCTGTCCCAGAACCCGCGGTCGTCGCCCTTGGCCGCCGTCTCGATGAGGAACTCGGCGACGTTCTTGCCCTCGGGGCACTTGGCTCCGCGGGCGCCGAAGTAGTCGACGACGGCGGCGCCATTCTTACCGACGGGGCCGTAGTAGAAGACGTTGCCGCCGGGGTTGAGGGCGAGGATCTTGTCGAACTGCTCGATGAGCTCGGACGAAGGCTGATGGATGGTGCAGATGATGGCCTGGCCCGCGGCGCAGAGCTTGCGGAGGAAGCGGACGATGGAAAAGGCGGACTGGGAGTCGAGGCCACTGGTGGGCTCGTCGAGGAAGAGCAGGAGGGACGGCTTGGCAGCCAGTTCGACACCAATGGTCAGCCTCTTCTTCGGCTCCACGCCGAGGGATGCCACGATGGCGTCCTCGACATCCTGCAGCTCCAAGAGATCGATGACCTTGTCGACGTAATCGAGCTTCTCCTGCCGCGGCACGTCCCGGCCCTGACGAAGAAGCGCCGAGAACTCCAGGGCTTCTCGGACAGTGGCCGTGCCCTCGTGCAGGTCCATCTGCTCGACGAAGCCAGTCTTGCGCTGGAAGTCGGACGCGAGAGCCTTGCCGTCGACAAGCATGCTGCCCTCGACGACGCCAATCTTCTGGCGCTGAGAAAGCGTGTTGAGCAGCGTCGTCTTCCCAGCACCACTGGCACCCATGAGGGCGACCATGACGCCGGGCTTTGGCATATCCGTTGACGCTGTTGAGAAGCTGCTTGGGGCCCTGGCCGGTCGGAACGGTGTAGTTGACGTCCTCCCAGGTGAAGATCTTCTCGCTCCTGGAGAAGTTCTCGAGAATCTCGTCCTGAGTCCGCTGGCGCTCAATTGTAGATGCGTTGGGTGCGTAGCCGTTGCCCGAGCCTTCGACGTCTCCGGGCGCGGCGGCTTTGGACACCTCCTTCGTCTTCTTGGACGACTTGAAGACCAGCGCGCCAGCACCGGAGCTCGCAAAGGAGAAGACCTCGGTAGCGAGGACGGTGACGAGGATGTAGAGCACGGTAAAGGCAATGACGACACCAAAGTTGCGCCACAGGTTGTGTCGAGAGTAGTTGTACTGCAGGCTTAAGTACTCGGAACCGGGCACGCTTGGGTTGCCCGGCTGGGATCCCGCAATCGCGCAGCCCTGGTTCTCGGGGAGAATGCCTGGGCCCTGGGGAACGAGCTGCAAGGGGGAGCACTGCATGATGCGACCTCCGAATTCGTTTGTCACGACCGCCTCGAAGGCGTAGCTGATGGGGTTGATGTAATAGAGCCATCCAAACCAGATCTTCTGGTGCAGCAGAATCGGCTTGGCAATGGTATAGCCAGTGTAGATGATGAGCAGGTTCAGCGAGATGCCAGAGAAACGAACGGCGTCATCCATGGTCGGCGATAAGGCGGCAAACATGCGGTACAGGGCCGTGGCGCAGATGGTGGTGAGGTACACGAAGAGCAGGTAGATGAAGAACTTTCCAGCCTCGACGTCGAGGCCGGTCATGAAGTACATGATCAGGCCAAATATGATGACCTCGACAATCAACACGGGGAAGTCAGCCAGCACGCGAGCCAGGCTAACGGCGCTGGGCCGATAAAACGCGTACTCGTTGTGTCGAGTGATGACGGACCGACCAGCTACAGCCTTGGCCAGCTCGGACAGCTGCAGCCAACCCAGGAACAGGATAGAGAAGAAGGCAACACCGCCGCGCAAGAAGGCACCCTGCGTGTTGTCCGGCGTGTTGTAGAAGAGCGATCCGACGATGAAGCCGTTGCTGATGATGATGAAGAACTTGGTGTACAGGGACGTCTTGTCGCCCCAGAGGAGCCAGAATTCGCGGCGCGTGCAGGCAAGGACCTGCCTCCAGAGGCTGACGGTGTAGATGGAGCGCTTGGTGACGGTTCGCGACTTGGAGTCCCGCACCGACTCCTGGAAGGTCTGGGCGTCGATGTGGCCCGTCTGAGTGAGGTACTGCTCGTAGCCATCGACGTCCCGGATGACCTTTTGAAAGGCCTCGCTTTGGCGGAACACGGCCGCGAGCTCCTCGGCCGTCTTGGGGCAGCGGGCCTCGTATCCCTCGCGGAACTGCCGGGCGTTGACGTCGCAGACGGACGTCAGAAAGTCTGCCGTGGTCTGGCGAGGGGGGCAGTAGAAGCCCATGTCGACGAAGTACTGCTTCGCCTCGGTGGCCGGCCCCTGGTAGAGCATGAGGCCCTGGTCGATGACGAGGACCTTGTCCATCAGCTCGTAAATACCCTCGCCGGCCTGGTAGAGCGTGGTCAGGGTGGTGCGATCAGAGACGTCAGTCAGGACGCGCAGGGACTTGGCGTAGTCGAGGGCCGTGGAGGCGTCCAGCCCGCGTGTCGAATTGTCCCAGCAGATGACGGTGCTCTTGGTGGACAGGGTCTCGGCGATGCTAACACGCTTGCGTTCGCCGCCAGAGACCCCACGGACAAACTCGTCACCCACCTGCGTCTCCTTGGTGTGTGTGATGGCAAACATCTTGAGGAACGAGTTGACGATGAGGTCGATGTTGCCGCGCTCGTGCTTCTTGGTCTTGGTCAGCAGCGAGAAGCCCAGCGTCTGGCCGACCGTCAGATTGGGGAGATGGCGGTCGTCCTCGGGGTTGTACACGACCTCGCCGCGGAACCGCTTGTCCATCTTGGTCGCCGACATGCCGCCGTAGTGGACGTCACCCTCGACAGCCACGTACGAGCCACGGTTGTTGGCAATGGTCTTGAGAAACGTGCTGCACCCGCTGCCTGGCCGACCCAGGACCAGCATCATCTCGCCAGGGCCGCACCACGCCCGTGAAGTCGCGCAGGAGGTCGCGAGTTGCGCCTGGGCTCCCCATGCTGAGTGCGGGGATCCAGCTCGAGGCAATCCTGTACAGGTCTGGGCCAAAGGTGCCGACGAGGGCCGTTGGCAGGGTCCGCACCGTGGAGGCACTGCTACCCGCGCCCTTGACAGTGAGGCCCCTGAAGACGACGCCGACCTTCTTCGTGGACTCGCCGCTCTCGGGGTGCCTCTTCTCGAGGTGGCCATCGCGCACGAACTGGTCCAGGCGGAAGCCCATTGTCTGCCTGGACGGTTTCTGGTGCTGTCGGCCTCGACATCGCGGCCCCGCGGCTTCTCCTGGTCGCCGGCGCCATCGTTGCCGTGTCCCTTTCGTCCGAGAAATGGTATGCCGCTTAGGATGCCGCCCTTGTCCTCGGCGTCGGACTTTCGCCTCGCCGAGTGGTTCGTGCTCCGCCTGGTGAGCTCATGCTGGAGCTCCTCAAAGTCGTGTCGTGCCTCGCGCTGGCTCACCCGCTCACCGGCGTTGGTGTCGCCCCAGTATCCATCGGTGGAGCTGTCGTCGGGGGGAGTATCATGGCCGGCTGGTCGCGGCTCCCCAACCTCGCCTGGGTGATGCTGCTGGGCGTGATGGGCGTTGGCTGTTGTCCCAGTGGCGGGCGAAGCTATCGTGTGTGGTGCTCGTGGTGTTTCCGCGGCAGCGTTGCCAGTTGGCTCAGCGGGCGGAGGCGTCTGTCCCGCCATGGCTGATGTTTGGGCGGTGACCGGGCCAATGTGTGTCCAAGGTTATAGGGCTAACAGAGGCAATCGATTAGGCTGCACTAGGTGGTGCGACGGTGGTGCGACGGTGGTGCGACTGTCTCAGCTTCCGCGTCGGACCGGTGACTGAGCTACACGGACTGACTACCACCTGATGCCAATTGACGGCAGAGAAGCGAATAGTATACAAGGCAAGGGTCTAAAGCAGCAAGCAACGAACCAAGACAGGTGCGCCAGCCCGCGTACTAATACCCTGAGGAACCGAAACAGCTCGACTGGAGGAGCACTGCACTAGTCATATAGCATAAAGATTACATGGCGCGACATGTCCATCCTGAGTAATGACGGATGGCGGCCGGGAAAAATGTCACGCTAGCCGTCGGCTCCGTTGGGGCCATTCCCCCTACAAGCTAGTGCCATCGCGCCGTGGTGACGCTGGATGACGGCCACAGGGCGCTAGTGGCCTAGGGGCTTAGTTCCATCGAGCCATGCGAAAAGTCTTTCCCGTCGACATGATATCATAGCCACTGGAGTTAGCCTATCTCCGGCTATGCTGCCCACTGTGCGACGCCGTCGTGGGACAGTGGGTTATCTTCTGCGCTGTCGAGGCGCCAGCTGCACACTGCCAATGGGCTGCCATGGCGGTTCACTGGAGGCTGGAGCCAGCGAGAGCAGTACGGCGGGCGCTGCTCAGTGTTCGTGGGGCGCATCTGGGGGCCACTTCAGCGCACTTGAGCACATTTTTTTTTTTTTGGGCAGTCCTGCGCCCATCGTATTATAAATGCGTGGATTGTAATTCAGTCGCCGCCCAGCACCAGCGGGCTCCTCTCCACTCCTAGTCTCCCTGGCGCCCCAGGCGCTGCCATCCTCGCGAGCCTGCCAAGCACCCGCAGCAAGGCTGGCGATAGCACCTTGCCCTCCGGCACGCACCAAAAACAGAATACGGTCCCCTGCCTCTCGCTCGGCGCCCTCTCCCCGGCCGTCTAGGACGCGATTGCGTGCCCAGGTTGCTGCCGAGCCGTCCACTCACAGCGCAGTCGTAAAAATAGGGCCGTGTGTGTGGCCTCGACGGATGTGGCCCCATGCCGGCTTGTTATCTCGGAATTCTTCAAAATCCAAAGTCTCCCATTCGCCGAGCCGTTGCCTGCGGGCCATGGGGCGGACTCCATGGGACTCCGGAATTTTACAAACCATTCCGCTGGCCTCTGATCTCCAGCGCTTTCGAAACTCAGATTCATGGCGTTGAACTTGGCACATCTCATCTCTCCGCCACTAGGACCAGACAGCTGAGACACCAGCGCCGCAACAGAACCCACCCAACACCATTACTCACAGGCGTGAGGCATCCTACCCAGAACTGGCGCGTCCAGTCACGGCGCACCGTCAAGCCGTGCGACTGCTTCATGGTGACGCTGCTGGATCCCGCTCGCATCTTCACTCTGCGGAGCCGCAATCTGTTCGCGGTTACAAATGCACATGTGCAGGATCCGTATTGGTAACCCATTACGAATGCGCTCCGCCAGGTATCCATTGTTGTCGCTGATATGGCCGTGGAAATGGGGAGGCATCGTTGCGCCGCATTGTTTTACCGGCCATCTCAACCGCGCCCCCAGCAATTTCCTGTTGCAGGCTCTTCAGACATGGACTCCGCCTTCTCCGCATGGGCAATTCCAAACCCCAAGGGAGGCATTGAGAACCGTGAGCTACCTGTAGGGACACGAGAGTCGGGCGCCAGCGCCGTCCCCTACATTGTTGTCCAACAGTTGACAAATGTGTAATCGTTACCCAACAACACTCAGCCACATGCCAGTTCGCGGACGCTAGCTCAACGGTAGGATTCAGCGGGTGTGACTGGGAATCAGCGAGAAGCGCCTCGTCTCGAGCAGCGTTGAAATTTCCGATTTCCGCTTGAAAGCTCCGGGTCCCCCCCATCGTACGGATGCGAGGGAGTGGAGTTCTGCCGCCGCGGAAATTGAACTCGCCAGCAATTAACTGACTAGTTGACCATGACTAGCGGAAAGCTTAAATAGCCTGCAGGTCTGTATATCTACAAGGTTTAACCATCATATGTCATTGATGGGTTAATAGTAGCAAGGAAACGGTGCTGGGTAGAAGTAATCCGGTTGACGATGCGGTGAGGATGTACCGCACAGCCCGCATATGACTAGAATTAGCTCTGCGTGCAGATGTGTCTGGCCCATATTCTGATGGCAAGGGAAGCTTCACTGTTGTTTCCAGCCTATTGCCGAAGTTGAGCGCTGCCTATTTGGTCTTGCGTAGTCTTGTTCGAGCTTTACGCTATCAAACTATGGGCACGGCCCATGATATGAAATACATTCAGCCGACGTTTTTAACTTTGAGTACCTTCCCCTCCTCTACTACTCTATAATACTAGCTGAGGCTGTTAAGTGCAGCTCTATTTAACTAAAACTGGAGAGATGGTGACCGCCGTACGTCCTACCATGGCCATGTAATTAACGAGCATTATTCCAATCGTGACAAATGAGGACATGGAGAGAGGCTACGAAGCTCGTTTGGCCATTTTATCAAAATTCTGAGTGCAGGCGAAACATGTCCAACTACATCGCGTTCCCATTTGACCATGCACTGCTGTCTTGCCTCTTGAGACCACCCCTGACGCTATAAGGGACAAGGATCCGCATGGCTTGAGGATGAGCATACATTGTACTTGCACTTGAATCAAACTTCTTGTTGTATCTAACTGGCCTTAATCCCCACTGGTGAGGACCAAAGCGCCGTAGCGCATTCGATGCACATAATACAGGAGTCTATTATAATTAGTAACGAGTAAGGAATGACGAACAAAGTTTACCGCGCTCCAAGACTCGACATTTATTAGACACTGCTGCAGTGATGGGATGTGGCCGGGATTTGGATGACTGCGGCCAGCTGTGCTGCCCAGCTCTTCCACGGCGTGAGGGAAACCCAACAAAGAGTAGGAAATGCAGCGTGTCTGAAACGCCCTCCCCATCTGCGCAGAGCCAGAGTGCCAGGCGGCCAAGTAAAGAACGTTAAACTAGTCAGTTGGCTGGATCAGGCTTCCTCGCAACATATTAGGGCTGAGAAGGGAGAGGAGAGAGGAGAGGCAGCGCCAAGCAGGTGCCTGTCTGCGTAGTTATCAAGGGCTAGGGACTCCCACCAACATACTCAACATTCCCCCAGACGTCCTATCTTACCTTGTGTACTAACAGACCCTCCATCAACATGGAGACAGGGAGTGCGTCGTCAAGTTTAAAGAGCTAACCTCACGGTCGAGATTAGGCATCCTGATAATCTCAGATCAGAGGGGCCCAAGCGTTTATAGCCGTGAGGCAGGCTTTCCCAAACAACGAAGGCCCTATGCCCGAGGTTTTTAGTTGGAGAACATATGGCGAGTGAAATGGAGATGGACTTTTTATATCAGTCTAGTTCATGGAGAGACATTGCGAGACGTATAGCCAATGCTTTCTATAGTAGAAAAGAGCTGGTCTATTAAGACTCGGCCCGGATTATTACATTACTGAAGCGAGTCAACCAAGAGTGTCCTGAACATTTCATCAGTATATCAATAATCCTGCCAAAGCCGTTATACAATATAGGGCACTAATAGAGATTATAGGGCCTATTAATAGAGGACTATATAAGATTGCTTCAAGTATGACAATGAAGGACCATCTATGACCATTAGCTTATTCAACGACTGGTCTCTACTGCTGCCACCCGCCAAATGCTAGAACTAGAGGGAATCACCGGTCCATGTCGAGAAATTTACCGGATATAGGTCATATTTGCTTCATCCATGAGGACAGCGCTTACATTTCATGCCGAAGGGCCCCTCACGCCCCAAACCTCTTCACAACCGTTGCCGATATGCTGGACTACAAGAGTATAGATGGCTATAAGGCAGCAGGAAAACGGTAGATTTATGGCACTTGGCAAAAAAGGCAAACACATTAAGAACTGCTTTCCTACTGTATTGCAGGGCGGTTCGTGCTTGAGATGATACCTCGACTCACAGAGGCTTGTGGTGTCACTCTACTGTCAGTTCACTCTTCTACCAAGTTAGGTTCTCGAGATCAACTTTCCTACGAAACAATCACATCCTTATGGTATGTCTCGTACACGGGCTTTAGGAATCTTCTACCCGAGAGAAGTACCACCGTCCGGTCCCTCCCAGAGATTTAAGCGAGATGGAGGTCCGGGTGAGAAAGTATCAAACTGTATTTCTTAATGTTATAATTAGAATACTTTACTCTTTTGTTGCCGCCGGCAAGGTGAAGTGGGTGCCGTTGCCCTGCATTGCTATGAATTCCTGTGTGCCTGCGGTGACTTGTTGGTCTCGCCATAGTCAACGGGGATAGGTGATAGTAGGTCAAGCTTACCGAAGCCCCACATGAATCACAATGAGTCACCAGTTGCGACGGTGATGGAAACTCGGACATAGTAGGCAACCCACATAACTCCGTAGCGCATCGTCGTGACGATGTATCAGAGCTGCGGCGTGAGAGAAGGGGTAGACAGCGCGTTGCATCCAGAGTACGGGCAATGCCAAGATGATCAAGTGTCCGGATAGCCCACAAGGGTGACTCTTCGCCGGCCGGAAGATTACAACCACGAAACGAAAGCTTGGCGACAGTGGTGAGGTGTTCAGCAGTGAAAATGGTTGGCCAAGATTTTCTAATTCACCCGGCCGAGACTTCGGCATTTAGAGGGGATACCATTGTGGCCGATACAAGTGACCCTCGTGTCGACGAGAGCCCGATGTTGCATTGTCCTGGCTTGCTTGGCAGGCGAACTGTGACACGACTGAAGACTGAGGAGTGGATGAGGAGACGGAAGAGGAAGAGAACGAGCCGCTCCTTGTGAAACGGCCAAGCCAAGTAGACGTTTCTCAATATGAACTTGCAGTGTCGTGGAAGTGCTCGCTGCAGTGCTGTGGGTTGTTTGGGGATGACGAGTTTGGCTCGCCTTGGCATTTGCGTGACGCGCCGTCTCTCTACCGAGCAAATCCGGCACAGGGGCAGCGCTCCCACAATTACCGCGTGATATCTACATGTCTCCCTCGTTTTATTCGTATCAGGATGTTGAGGATCTACTTTAGTGCGGTGCTTCTTGGGCGGACGGGCGGGATGAAATCGCCACTGTATGGACACGCCGCCGCGGAAATTAATCAGCCTCAGCATGAATCAGATCGTCCTGCCCCATCACTCGGCTCGACTCAGCAGACACCCCGGCCCAGAATCTAACACCTTTGGCAAGGGACCGACTGCCAAATCTGGTAGTCCGAGATCCAACCAATGACAAGCGACGCTCTGACAATGTCGCGCAACCCAGAGTCGGCCTCCGGAAGCGCTGTTGGGGCTGTCTCAGCAGGGCCATCGCCATCAATTGATATTTGTCAGGTTGCCCCGACGTCAACGACGCTTCGAATTGTAGCCCTCAAGACGGTATGCGATGAGACGGCGCTGTCGTGCCGGAATTGTGTGAGCGAGGGCCGTCCCCAAAGTAGCTTTAGGCCGATATGACAAGTGCACACGTTATTAGCTTTGGTTCGGTCAGTAATCATCTAATATAGCGAGACTGGGTACCGGTCCCGCGGCATATGGTAGGTCATAGTGGTCGAGAGCCAAGTCTTGCTGTCTGGTACGAGATATCTGGTGTCCGAATTTGTGTCTCGTCTCGTCCTCCCACGATCAGAACAACCCTACAGCCTCCTCATTCGACATTTATTCAAGACGACAGTCTTCCGTCCATGGAATAGATTTGTGCCATTAGTGTATCGTCATTCCATCATCTCGGAATGGAGACAGCAGCCGTCTGTCGCAACATACAGCTTCCCTTCGGCGCTCCAAGCCTCGATCAAGTCGCTCACTCTCAGAAGCCATGCAGGTGATTGCTACTAGTATTCTGCTCTGTACTTTGAGGTTAGATATACAATGCCTCCTCTTTTACAAACTCTGCTGGCATTGACACATTGACACAGGGGCGCTCGTAAACCACAGTTTGACGCTCCTCACTCAGTGGACTGTCTTCTTTAGCGGCACCAAAACAGCCTCCAGTCTTGTGACGGAAAGCACAGCACGTATTCCGGAGAACAGGCGACAGCCATGGACTGGGTTACCTACCTCGTCGTATGCAAGCTTAGTACTCGTCATTGGGAGAACAAGGTGTCAAGCAAATGGAAGTATCCGCGCAGGAGAATATCACTTCGAAGCCGCATTTGATCCTGCACGCCTAAGCGTAGACACCATGCTGGAAATTCACTGTTGTCATTGTGGCTAACGAATTGGATATTTTCCCTAGTCTACTCTACTCTGCCGAGTTGCAGGATGTCCTCTGCCAGTCATTAACGCCGTGTTGGACGCGATGATTTCCTAGTACCACTCTGACTCTCACTTGGCTACCATCAGATCTCTAGAAATCCGCCTAGATCTTAGAGCAGCGATATTCTAATGTATGCGCCCGGGTCGGCCGAGGCAATTCACCAAGTCAAGACTGCCAAAGTATTTCGACAACTACGCTTACATATGTCCTACAATAAGCAAAATTCGAGGCTGCGGAATCGAAAAAAAAAAAAAAATGAACAGCACTACCACCAAGATTTTCGAGGCGCTGAGGCACTGCCATTTCTGTAAGCGACTGTAGCCTCTTCGTGATTGCACTGGAAGCTCAGGCGGAGGAGCAGCGCGCCGTGACTTCGACTGTCTTGAAGGCGTCTTTACAGAGGCAGCCACCCCGAACTATGGCTCTTTCGAAGCACATGACTCATGATGCATGGGTTCAACAGGATCTGTGCGAGGTGTCATGGACAATCTGGTCCTGCATAATCGTGTCAATAGTAGACATCATATCCCGCCGTGTTTACTCAGTGTGGCGACAATGGATGATATTTCCAGGTTTAAATTATATTATTTTGTCGATCCAACTCTGTTACCTCTGTATACACTTAGACAGCGATATAGGATGTGACGTTATATTTGCAGATAGGGCTCCCAACACCACCTCCAGGCGTCAACCTCATGCATCGTTATATTCGCACCAGGTCTATTGAATGACGTCTAAAGACCTTTTCACCCTTTATCAATAAACCACTGATTGTAGGAACACCACCACCGACACAAACCAGGATAAAAGATCTTTGCATCGTCTGCGTACTTCCCAACGCGGCGTAGACCCTCAGGTCGCCAGAATATCCTCAAAGATGCGGCTTTGTGCCCAGCCACTCATCCAGGATATCTGCGGCAGTGGATTTGTATTCACCAATAATGGGGTGAGATTTCGTGCAGCATTGGACTGGGAGACTTGGCTGGTATTACCAGTGATATGACAATGCCGTCGACTTGCGCAATGTTCTGTAGCGCCAGGGCGTTCTACATGTTTACCTGCTTTCACAACATCGCCAGAATAGCCAAGCTGATTGTTAGGCAGTACCTATAGCGGTAATCATGGCGAGGCCATATATGCACCCTCAGAGACCTCAGATCAAGGTATATGGCGAGAAATGATCTTTTAATGTCATCAAGAATCCCGATATAACGTATATCGGCATATAGTAGCGGAATTTGGATAGAAGGTGGCAGGCGCCTTGGTTGAAAGAGACTGTGACAATGACAAACGGCAGTAGACGAATAGCAGCCGTAGCGCCGAGTCTCCGTGAACGAATTGAAAGTAAATGGGATGAAGTCAACAACGACAAATAGCGAGCTGATATGCAGCGGCTACAAGATGGAGATGAGCCCAAGTCTTGGATCCAACTAGATGAACTGGGAACGCTCGGGTTTCTAGGTCGTCAATGGAAGGTTTGCTGCGTGATACATACCGCTAATATTACAGAGAAGGCAGCAATAGCACCGATAGTTCGACCCTCGTCCCAGCGCCATTGCCCTCCTACCATGATGATTGCTGTAATGAAGGAGTTCCAAACCCCAGCAGCGAGAAGATACCCCAACAGATCCAGCTTAGGTCTGTCTTTAAATGACACGCCAGTCACAGGGCAGAGATACGGGGATATAAGATGGAAGCGGGAGCAGACTGCTGCGATAACGAGGTTGGTGTAAAACGCCCGTCGCCAGGCAGCTCTTCACTCAACAAATGAGCCGCTTATGACCAGACCAAGCGCGACTCCTAGACCCAGCAGGGCGGGGCCGACGATGAGGGTGCTCATATTGGCGCGGCGTCGCACAGAGCTGAACCTGATTCGGAGACCACCGTGGATGTTAGATGTGTCTTAAATTTCATAAATTCTACATGGCCCGAAGCGGAAATAGGCTGATGATGACGGGTTTGGCTAGCAACTTGCGACACCTGGCCACGAATGAATCCAAACGCTCTAATTGGATACAAGGGAATAAAATGGACACACTTGATGAGATAAATGGTCCCAGATTAACGCAAATCGCTGCAAAAAGTTGTCTTGCTGGTCTAGAAGGACCTATTACCGAAGTACCAATGTTCTGCCTCATTTCCAGCCATGACAGTGTCATGAATTGCCAACTTCAGCGCAAGACGCCTCTCGGAGCATTCGATGACAATTGGGCTCATATCTACCAAATGACGTGGACCAGAGGCGTCGTATCCCGTAATAAAGCACAAAGAACAGCATGCGAGCAATGTCCTGTTACCTTGAAGCCTGTATGACGGACGCTACCACCAGTCCAACGCCTAAATTGGATCTCACTATTACAAGGCCTAGTCTAAGAGATTCTGGTCGTCCATCAACATTCGATTTTGAGACTTGCAGAAGGAATAGCGGAAGTGGTTGCTACAGAACATCTACTTGGCTGGATTTCATCTCAGAGCTCATATTATGTCTTTGGATCATTTGCGACTCTCAAGAGACCCTCAAAGTCATAAATCATGTTCCAGGTAACCTGAGTGGGATAGTATGACAGCACAGAATGAGTACATCTGAGAAGCAAATGACTGATCCAAGTGCCATGCAGCACTATGTCCATTTCTTCGCGTGAGAATCCTGCGGTACACTAGCAAGCCATTCATTCACAGATAGATGGCCGTGTTGGAAGAAACTCTGCTCCAGAAATGGCCTCAACAAGGATGTAGGAGGCTGTATAACTCAGAGCAAAAGGTAGGCGAACGACTTCGTCGGAATTCTCAGCATCCTTACCTCGGAGGGCCTTTTGCATTTTCGCCCAAAAATACAAGTCACTAGATAAACTCACTGGAGTGATGGTCCAGCCAAAAGCTGTGGCCAATATATATCGCTCGTAATATCAGCGTGTCAACAGGAACATCTAACATCCAGCCTGTGAGGAAATTCCTCACGCTCATCTTCGAGCCCATGCCTTGTACACAAGTCGTCTCTACTCGTCTCTTCTCGCCCGCTTAATAACACTGAGGTATCCTTACCAGTGCAGCGCTCAACATGTCATTTCACCATAGCCAGTGTGTAACCCATGGCAGTGAAACCTGTTAAATCCCATGGCTACCTGAAAGCGGCAGCAACAGCTACAGAAAACGCTCTGAAAGCCACCAATCGCGCCGTCGGTTGTCTATACGATGCCTCCATCTGTCACAAAACATCAAGATTCATACTAGCGGGTCACTTTGTCACCCTGGTCCCTTATTGGGACTTCTAGCAGTGCCCGAAATGCATCGACTGTTCTTTATCTACATGTGCCAACTCATAACGTATGCTATTGATCAACCGATTCGGCGCTTTTTTTCACTCCACTACATTGATATATATCTAGCCAAGGCGACACAGCCATCAACTTGGACGCGTCGCTATGCTGTTTTAAAATGGTGTCTGGTGTCAGCTACGTCCGTAGTACATCATGCCTTCATATTTAACATTCAAACTACGTGCCACGTATGAGACAAACAATACCACATACATTGGACTAAATAGGCAGGCTTCTAAGCCCGCACTGGACACGGGAATGGCTGGCATAGGTAGCTGCAAAGATGAATAGGTAGTGGCTTCCTTATAGTTGGCGTTGCCCCTATCTTGTAATCTATTCTTTCATTCCAATCATAAGTACAGGATAATAGAAATCACATTTCATATATAACACCTTTCAAATAATTTAATGATCAAGATAAGATTACACTTGCTCTTGTGACTTTACTGTATGTGGCAGTATTGGCTACAAATCAAGTCAGAATCTACATTGGCGGGAAACATGCCCGGGAACTTGTGACACCTTGGACGTATGTCTAGTTTGATCAAAATCATAATTTAACAGGCTACTATACCAGATGCTTAACGTGACTCATCATAGGGCTGCGCTAGGGGTGATTGTTCATGCAACCTTTCCAGAATGTGAAGAGGACTAGATTTCCACATTTGACATTTGACTACCAAGTGCAAGAATGACAATAGCATAGCTTACCCGAACTGAGTGGAAGTGGAGGCAACAATGGACACAATGGGAATGGCGTTGGTCGTTGTATGGACTGCTCCGGAGTAAAGCTCGGCCAACAAGTTCAGTCGCGTCCTGTGTTTTACTATTATGTTCTGCCAACCCTGAAGTGCTGAGTATGGTCAAGTGATATCCGGAACCGCTAGAGCAAGAGGACGACAGCCTGTATATCCTACCCCATGCACTCTCCGGTGGGTATACCAAAGCCTGTCAGTTACAGAATTCCATCCTCATGATTGTAACCTCGTTCTAACCACTGTGGCCGTATGTTTGCCAGTCTTATCTCGACGACCAGGGCCATCTTACATAGTATCGTGTAATGCTACCTTTTCTTCTCGCTAAATGTAGATGTAATGAGCACATTTGTTAACTACACTTATTGTACAAAGGGAAAGTCGGCACCTTCTCATGCCTTCAGTTACATTAGCTAACTTATGGTATCAGTCGTTCCATGCACTAAAAGCTCATTCCAGCCCTTCTACTCCTCCAGATGGCGAAATATAATATAAATACATTGGGCGGCCGGTTGTTATTATCATAACAATAGAAACACTGCCCCAGCTGCCTACACCCTGCTAGAGATTGACTTTGCCTATAGTTATGAAAACGCTTGAGACTTTGACCAGTGAAGTGCTTCTATATGGGTTAGGTCCCATGTGTTGTACCTACCGTGAAGCATATCAACGGCGTGTTAAAGGTGGGCCAAATGTCACATAATCTTATGGACCGTGATCAAATCAAGAGTCTTGCAGCAGATCCCATGGTTATATGCTCTGATATTATCAATAGATACAAGATTAGCCAGGCAGTATGTATACCATAAATAAGAACAACGACAAAGATTTAAGCAGAGAAGAGGAGAATAGAGAATAAACCCCCTGCCTTAGTCCGTCGTGAAAATCTTTAGGAAGCGTGCTCGTCAAATATGCACTGTAGAATCCGATATGTCACTTTGAATGAAACGATTGACCCAGGTATTGAAGGGAATAATGAAGCCCTGTAGCTGCATGCTACACGATCATGTTACGCTATTTCCTCACCAGAGTTTCACATTCACCAGGTCACATTCACCAGGTGGCGCGTCTTTAAATACCAAGACGCGCAAATCCGAATAAACAGCCCTCTGGTACATTTACCATCACATAGAGCACTTCGAATATAGAACATGTAGGCTCTCTTCGAGTGCTCTACATGGTCGGTGGCTCAGACGTCACTTGCAGATGCACGAGGCCGTATTGCAGCTTGGGTCCACTGCGGGCACATTGGATATTAGCCATCGCGAGAATTGCAATATTACTACTGCGCGTTTTCACCGGTTTGAAATAAGACGTGTCTACTGCGTCCTTTGCTGCGAAAGAGTGTTCTACGAAGGGGTATGAGGGAGTTGTATTCGCCACACACTAAAGCACGCAATTTAAAAACCATCCCGACCTGTATAGGTTTAAATCTACTTTTAGTGGTCCTATCACAGACATGAATAAAATCAGCAACTCTGGGGATAGCCAAGAGGGAAACGACTAGCTTGCGACAGAGGAAGACATGGAAGCGATGGGTTATGTTGCGAGAGTCTAGCTTTTGTCTCAGTTTTAGCTAGATAAACCAACTATAATATCTATCTTATACGAAAGAAGCAGCTACGGTTCCGTCTTTAGGGCTAAAGTGGGTGGTGCTGGGTCGAGGCCAGAGGCGGCACTTTCGAGGCGTATTGGCAAAGACAACTAGACGGGAACTGGACTGCTGTGCGTCTAGATACCACCTGTCGTACTGCCAAAGCCATGCCAAGATGCTGCCAACACTCTCGAGATGAGGAATTGCTACCTCGTGACTCTAGGCGCATGGCTGCGTTGACATGCAGCTGTAGATGCACCGCATCAACCCCAGAATACGTATGCAGCACGCTCAATGCAATCCTGCTGCCTGTTACCTCCTCACTTCGCATATCTTCGGAGCATTCTGTTTCTTCCAAGACCTCTCCGGTGGCAGCATGTCTGAGAAGAAGCCCCGCCGAGTTGCGGTATGTTGACGCTGGACCTACGTGCACATGAAGTCCTGCTCTGCCAGTCGTGCTGCGTCCACGCAGTACGGACCAACCTAACCCTTCACAGATCAATCATCCCCCTTTGTACGATGCCTGCATGGCTGCATGTATTTATCTGTTGGCATCCACCCGGACAAGATGCCATTGGACGTCGGCACCACGGGCCTCAACGTGGCGACGACGTGTTTGTGGCAGAGAGGCACGATGCGAGGTGCTGGCGCACGACTGAAACACGGTAGGCAGATCCCAGCGCTCATCCTCGACTAGTTCAACTCGGTCAGATATGTAGTATTGGCACTAATACTAGTGTGATTGGGGTCGTTTCCGCACATGGCTCTACACCCAGAGCGCAGATGGTGTCAGGGCGTTGCAATATGCTACGCTGGTATTACAATACTAGAGTCTATACCCAGAGTGTCAGCCAGAGTATGAGCCAGAGTACTATCACGTCTCCGCTGGTATTGGGTAGCAGAAGCATGACTCGCAAGAGTATGCGCGAGTGTGCTCGCTCCGACTTACATGACAATTAGGGTGGCTCCATTGTGAGCGCTTCATCTCATGCAGACCAATCCACTTGGTATAATGCAGTGCTTAAGGACCAGGAATAAGCATAATGTAGTATTCCGCCAAACCCCCTCCTCTCCAACTTCCTACTTGGCTCACGTACGTGATTAGTACGAAGTACATGACTCTCGACGCACATACAACTAGTCCTAGATCCCATACGCAATACTACACGCTATTGCTGCATCTGGCGTCAGGGTCTCCCACGGTCGCATTGATCTGCAGAAGGTGGGTTCGGTAGCGGGGGCCAGATAAGGTGTGGCACACGGGAGTGTATGAGATGAGCCCCGGATTGCCTATGAATAGCCTGTCAGTGAGCCCGTCAGTCAATCACCGGCCGACCTGGACGCACACTGACAAGGGGTCTCGGCCAAGCAACGAGGGGGAAGGCCAAGGATCCCTACCTTTGACGCAATGATGCGGCGCACGGCGACCCCAGCGGCAGAGGTCCGCCCCGGCAAGCCTCTCCCGGCAAGCCCATTAAATGTGTGTGTCGCGTGCCGCGTACGGCCAGTGAGAATGTTTTGGCTTCTGCGGAATCTGATGAATCGATTTCTAGTCCGTGGGTTCGGGGCGCATGGTGGAGGTGGAGAGGGCTTCTCTGGCAGGGGGCGGGCAAGGCGTTGTATCAAACACGGCCCATCAAACCAACCGGTTGATTCCCCGTAAACATGCGAGCGACTGGCCATGGCAGTCCACCCTACAGCCAAGATGGCATTGAAATATAGGCATGCAGCGCGAGGGAAAGCAGCAACAGCGCGAGTAAGAGAGCGTGTGGTGCTCCACGCCAAGGCCAGACAGGATCGTGTTTCGCTTCACTTTACCACCCCGGCGCTCAGAGTTTATTTTCGTAGACAGATCGGCACTGGCGCTCGTTGGCCCGGCGTGTCGAGGGACCAAGGCGACACGCATCAAGATGGTGTGCTGTTGTTGCAGCAAAGACAGCCTTGACGGGAGATAAAAATGCTTCCCGGCCCCCCTCATGCATGCATCTTATCAGATTGCCTGCCTTCTCCATCCTCTTCGCTCGGGGTTCGGCTTCGTGCTGTTTTCCTGTTTTTGTTTTCCTCCGGGCTGGACCCCTCGTTCTTCCTGCCTTTAATATCGTTTCTTCGCTTCGTTCATCGTTCTTCGGCCTTGTTCCGTCTTCTTAGCTGATGCCATCTTGGAAAGCTTGTTCTGATAGTCGTCTGTGACGGTACATACTGGCTGTTTTCTCCATATATTCAGTGATTTGCATCTTGGCATTTCGACCGAGTTGCGTATTCCACTGGTTTTCAATCGGATCGTCTCGGCCCCTTTTTGCAATTTCGTTTATGCACCCTCGAACTCATAATGGCCGTTTCCAATGGGCCCAAGCCTCAGTGTGGGAGCAACACGGGCGGCGAGCAGAAATACGACCTCGGCCTTCACGTTGCCGGACTCTGTGCGTTCCGATGACCCTACTCCGGAAGAGGGCTGGTAGCTAACAATATCGACGTAGTCCTGGTCCTGCTGGCATCTTGCCTCGGTGAGCGCCGTGCCCATCTCCTCACACCTCCATCCAATATCACGCACACACTGTTTCGGATATTAACAGATGCAGGCGCTGGATTCCCCGTCGTGGCCAAAAAGGTCAGCTGGGTCCGCGTCCCTCCCAAGGTCTTCTTCGCCTGCAAGCATTTTGGCACCGGCGTCCTGGTAGCTACGGCTTTCGTCCATGTATGTCACGCCCAATGCCTTCGTTGTCTTGCCCCAAGTCACCCACATGCATTCGTTGAAACGGTTGCTGACATCTCCAGCTCCTCCCCACTGCGTTTGGAAACCTCCTCAACCCGTGCCTCCCCGACCTCTTCACCGTCCACTACCCTCCCCTTCCGGGCGTCATCATGATGTCCTCCATGTTCATCCTCTTCGTCATTGAAATGTACCTCAACAACAAAACCGGCGGGCACTCCCATGGCGGCCCCTGCGGCAACGAACTTGTCGTGGGTCCTACAGCGCGGGAGCTTGGCAATCCAACTAGCATCTCCGAGAGCAGCGACGACAGCGACATCGAGACAGCCAAGGAGGGCCATGACGCGTCCGTGAAGGAAGTATCGCTGGAGAAGACCACCTCCGACGTCACGGCCAGCCAAGTAATTGACGAAGAGCAGGCTGTAGACCCCGAAGTCTACAGGCGGATGAACGCCAACATCACGCTCCTGGAGGGCGGCATCCTCTTCCACTCCGTCTTTGTCGGCATGACCGTGTCCATCACCATTGACGGCTTCGTCATTCTTCTGGTTGCCATCCTGTTCCACCAAATGTTTGAAGGTCTGGGGCTGGGGTCGCGGATCGCCGCGGTGCCGTATCCCAAGGGCAGCGCGCGGCCGTGGATTCTCGTGTTTGCCTTTGGCACCACCGCGCCGATTGGCCAGGCCATCGGGTTGCTGACGAGGAGCACGTACGATCCCAACAGTGCGTTTGGTCTCATCATTGTCGGAGTCTTCAATGCCATGTGAGCTCCACACCACGACGCCTCCTTCTCGTCCGTCCACTAACACGATGCAGTTCGTCAGGGCTGCTCATTTATGCCGCACTCGTCGATCTCTTGGCCGAAGACTTTCTCTCCGAGGAGGCACAGCGGTTGATGAAGAAGAAGGACAAGGTCCTGGCGTTCTGCTACGTCATATTAGGAGGTTTGTGCTTCCAGTCATGACCGCTTACCTGCGCTAACATTGCTTGCAGCGATAGGGATGTCTATTGTGGGTGCTTTCGCGTAAACTAAACTCTCCTCCAAGATGGACTTGAAAGCTCAAGATTCGCCTTGAGGAGTTTCAAAAATTTCACATTTTAATTTCGGCTATGGTGAGCGTGGCCATCTCCGGCCGTCGCGAGGCATGCTATAAGCACAGCTTCCCAGTCTTCCCTGCCGCTCGTCTCACGAACGGATATAGGACCTGGCGTTACTCAATCACGACGCATGTCACAAATTTTGGGCATTTTTCATGGGCAATGGCGTTATTCATTGGAGTAGAGGAATGGACTGGCCGGGCAAGGGAATGAATAATGAACAACATTCAGACAACTTGACTTTTGTGACGGTGACATGTTAGACCTCGGTGCCGTGCCAAGTAATTGTAAACTCGGCCCACGAACATCCACAAACTGTCCGTCGCGAGTGCGTCTCCCAGAACTCGCCCGCAGAGCTTTACCTCTAATCGCTTCAGAGATGTCACATCGCCTCGATTTCAGGATATACCATACAAGGGTCCAGCCAAGAAAGCTATAACTCTTACGCTGGTGCTAGTTGGCGCTGCAACACGTTGGAACTGCAGTTATTTACCGCGGACGGTGGTAAAGGAATCGCATATTCAGTGTACCCTCGACTCTCTTCGCGCACTCAGGCAAGGGCCATGATGAGCAGCGCTTGGCCAAGACACATTCACTTACAAGTCAACTATTCACTGGAGGCCCTTTTGCGTCGCATAGCGCACACACCACGCCTGAAACACCAGTTCTAGCGGCCCCGGGAGCCATGGGCCCAAATCCATACCACCAAGCCAGAAGAAACAGCTTCAAGAATTCCAGTTTGCTCTAGCAACACGCTATTGCGCAGAACCTTCCTTCGTCATGCTGTGCGGGTTGCCATTTTTTGCCCTTTATAGGAAATGGTTCGCTGTGCGGTCCATCTTGACATTCATCGGCAAGACACACCCCGACGGGCATTCCAAGAATCAGAGTGTTATTTATATTAAATAAATCGTAAGTCATAATCCCCACAACATCCAGCTAAATCCACGATTGCATCTACTCTTCGGTCCTAGTTCCCCAGTCTCTTTGTTCCAGAGCCCAGCATCGTCCGTTGGCAGGGCAGGTTCATGACGCTGTCCGCACGATAGAATGTAGTACAGCCAGCCACCCATCCCTGTAAGCCCATCAACGTGCGACAGAACACACCTCTTTTCAGCACGTTGAGAAACCCCCCAGCGAGGCAGCACGGATGTCTCCCTACAGCCGATGCCTAGCGAGTCATCATCAGGCAGCGGAACAGGATGGTGATGTGCGAATTGACCTGGCCGACACATCGCGTACAGCCGTGTCCCATCATGCCATCACCGAGGCAGTTGGCTCTGGGTCAAACTCTCGACGAGCTACCGCACACGGCTGCTGCGATCTGGCAGAACAGGCCAGAGACACGTCGTCGTCGGCACAACACTCCGTACATCTGTGGCCACCTCGTGTGCAGTAAAAGCGCGTCATCAGCGCCACGTGCGACAATAAACCAGAAATATGCCCGAACCAAGCGGTGAACCTGACAGACGCACAAGGCCTCCCCTCGGCCTACAGCCGGGTTGAGCGAAACATGCCACGTCCGACCATACACATGTCAGGTGCAAGGCCTGCTAGACCTCAACGACGAGAGGGTCTTCGCCCCGACGATCCCTCCACGTATTGGCCGCATAGACCACGTCGGCACAACCCTTGAACAAGAACCCCCACTTGCGGGTAAATTTCTCGGTGAACTCCCATCCGGAGACATCCCACGGGTCATCCCACGACACGAGCCCCGGCTGCCCTGCCAGGGACTTTGGTCGCTTCCCGGAGGAGTGCGTAGCAGGACTGCTCGATGCTGAAGAATCCGAGGGGCTGTCTCCGTGGGTGTCGACGTATGGGGCGCCGCCCGTGGCGGCCCTCGTAACGGCGCTGCAGAAGTCATGCAGGTCCGAGCCCAAGAGGTCCATCATGAAGTCGTCCTCGTCCATCTGCGCGCCGTCAAGGGCCAGGATGAGGTTGTCGCGGAGCCGAGGACTAGGCAGGACATTTATCCAGCTGTAGTGCGGGACGCTCTGCTGAATCTCCGTGGGCAAAAGGCAGAGCGGCAGGCCGAGGTCGGCGGCGGCGGCGTTGACGTCGGAGCCGAGATAGCCCTCCATCTCCTTCATGGTGGGGAGCTTGAAGATGCTCCTCGCCTTGTTCGTGTCCTCGGGAGGGATCGGCACGCTGGAGAGGATGACGCAGTTGGTCAGGATGCCACGGAAGATGTTGAGCGTGACGACGTGGAGCAGCCGCGTATCCGGGGTGAGCGGGAAGTACAAGAACCGGAGGGTGGCCTCCTCGACGCGAGAGATGGACGGCAGGGAGGAGTCGATGTGGGTGGTTCGTGGCGTTGCGGAGAGGGCGGCGTATCCTGGCGCATATCTGGGCCTGAAGGCATAGGTAGAGGTGCATCTCGACGTGTAGCCCGACGCGGAGCTGGGTGACGACAGCTGCAGATCCTGCGTGCTGGTGGCCGAGGTTGTCGGGCTCGTGGCTTTGGTGTAGCTGTGCGTGTATCCATCGTGGCTCTTGACCAGCGTCGTCTCCCTATCGCGGGCATTGTCCTTGTCGCCACGGGCAGCCTCGTCGTCGGCTGGCTCTTCCTGGCGACCGTCGTTTTTCCTCTGCCTTCGCCCTGTGCGCATGTCAATGGTTAGTTCGCGGCCTCACGGTAGCAGACGCCGTCGCAGGGTCCTTACTCGCAGCCCTCTGGTTGAGCCTATTCTGTCTCTTGCGCCTCTCCTTGGCATCGCTCAACCCCGTCCACTCGTCTTTCTCGTCGAGAGCCTGATGGATGCTGGTCAGCACAAGGATGAGAGGATGACGAGCAGGGACGGTGCCTCAGAGACAGGCATCCATGACGACGAGTCGGTAGCACAGGCACGAGCACCCGCACGGCACATCTGCATCTGCATCTGCACCTGCACCTGCCCGCACCCGCATCAGGCACCAAGAAGCCATCGCCAGCCAGCGACCCCCGACAGGATCTGCATCCGCAAACAGATCCTGTCGGGGTCCCGCCCACAGAGAAGCACCATCAAAGAAACGGACGACGCACCTTCTCCCGCACCGGGACCAGTTGAAACGTTTGAAACATGGGAGGCAGAGGCGCGCGGCTTGCCCTCTTGGCTCAAGTCGGCGCGGGACCGGAGCAGACGCCCCAGCTGGCAGCGTGGCGTGCGCTAGATTGCTCGCCGTTGGCGGCGCTACCTGGCTCGCTCGGTATCCGTCCGGCGCAGCGGCGCAGTGCTCGATGCCGTATTCGCAGATGCGTGTGTTCGCACGTCGTCGAGATGGGGCAGCGCAGTGTAACGAGCAGGGGAGCCAGCAAGTTACACGACAGGAAGGCGATGGGATGGAGCGAGAGGACCAGCGGCTCAGCTCGTGTGCAGGCTGCTGACAGATCCGTCTTATAAAGAACAAGCGGCGGCAGATCCCCAGCGGAGGTGCAGCACTAGAGCGAGGGCTGAACGGGTGCTGGAGCAGGCGGCACTCCTGGCGGCCAGGGATGCCTGAGGGGGGATCAACGCTAGGCGTCCCTTGTACCCGAGCCGCTCCCTCTGCGTGGTGCGCGCACTGCAGCGCTGGTCTGAGGTACCTGGCAGCCCCGCCTCGATCCCGCGGCGCAGTGGGGGGTGGTGCGGGTCCGGCTTCGGTCCAGCGCTGCCCCGTAGCGGCCTGGGACAAAACGGCGCTGGCGTGGCAGGCGATGTGGGCGCTAGTTACAGTGCCGTCTGGCGGGAGTGAGGAGGACCTGCAGGCAACAGCACCAGCACCAACACCATCACCATTACCAGTACCAGTACCAGTACCAGTACCATCACCAACACCATCACCCGTACCATCACCAACACCATTACCATTACCATCATCACCAACACCACCACCACCACCACCACCAACACCGCCGCCAGCCCCAGCGTCCATTGCATCCAGTTCCTGATCGCGATGCCAGCGCCGCGTCGCACACGGCATGCCGCAGAGCACAATGGGATAACTGCCGATGGGGCGGGAAATAAGAATCCGCTGTGGATTCCCAGGTACGCGGTACCACGAACCCATGTATGTCTGTGATGCAGGTCTCACCACTCGTCACGCGCTAACACGATGATTCCCCCCCCCCCCCCCCCTTTATGCTTCATTCCGGTGGGTGATTCGTCGTCAGTTTTGGGTCGCGCGGTTCCCCGGCCGTCTCTCATCTCACCGGCCTCAATTATGTCTCGTCGACGCAGGTCGTCATGTCGCGCGCAGAAGGGTGAGACATCCAATAGGGGCCAGCGCCACATTTTGGCAACGGGTGTCGCCGGATGGCCAATAATGTTATGTTCGCCTTCTATACCCCGTACGCCGCACCATCTGCCAGATCACCATGGGCGAGCAAATCCACCCCCGGCCAGTGCGGAGTGCTTCACTGGTCTCGGGCATCGAGACAGAGCACCAACTACGAGGTCCTGGCCACGGCGAGACGGCTGCCCTCTGCGGAGTATGGGTGGTGGTGGTGGTGGTGGTGGGTGGGTGAGTGGCCTAGTGCTAGGCTAGTAGACGACAAGCCGGGTGAAGGCGTCCATCACTGAGGATGCCGTAGCGCTGCCATGATGAGGCGGCGGAGGCAATTCGTTGGCTTTCAACCGCCACAAAAAGAAAAACTGCGAAATTGCGACATTGCGACATTCGCGTCGGGCATGTGTCGGTCATGTGTCGGTGACTCGTCGTCCGCCACACATGCTGTGACACACGGCCGCCTCCCTATTGCCCACGGAGTGGGGCCACCATTTCCTGCCATCTTGCGGTGTCACAAAAGCACCAGTCACAGCGCCTTTGCAAATTAACAGTGCAATGTTGGCATGGCAGTCGGTGAGCTCTGCACTTCGTAGTCACGTACGTTCTTTACGTGGCTCCAATTGGATTTTCTCTGTGCGGGCAACTTGGCATCCGTCGTCCGGGGTCTGTGACTACGCCACGGGTCTGACTTGACGCAGACCCTCTATAATATTGCATCATAATTAGTACTAACAGGTCGAGAGGTTGAAATATGGTAAAACACCGGGTGACCAGGCTAGCGACTTGTTTATTGCGCCTTTTGTTGGGTTCGCCGGTGTAGTGGCTACGGCTATAGCATTGGGGTATAGGGTAGGTCATCTAAGACGGTCAGTTTTTCCCACCATCTCCAAAACACTGACGGGCGAGTCAAAGCACCATGCGATGGCCAGGCCAAGACGGCAATATCAACGCAGGTTTGGGCTTGGTAGAGCCTCGAGGGCGAGGCTTGAGCTGTTGGCGAATTCGTAGCTAGACGGGGGTGAGCAACGCCACGTCGTAAACCTTGCCACTATCGTCAGCAACTCACCGACTAACAAGCCACAGCCCAGGCCATGGTTAGATTAAGCTTAGACGCGTGCAATATCAAATTGTGAACCTGGGCAATATGGCCTCGGATGGCGGTCATGGCATTCGCTGATGCCTCCAAAATCACATATTCCACGGTTGCATTAGCAAGTCGTTGCTAGTCTGATACAGAGACGCCAGTCGGCAAGGTCTGCGGGATCTTCATACACCCGCCTCCATTGATCGTAGTATATCGAGCCTGCATAGCCACGTGGAAGGCAGCACTACTCTGCTGCATTTTCTTAGTTCCGTCCTTCTTCAGCAAAGGTTCGACATCTTCGCGATGCGCGGTGACGCCGAGAAGCAACTACAACTCGATCTTACCAGCCGAATATCACTCGCTGGGCTGTGGGGATTAATCTCCATGTTGCTGAACATTGCACTCCGTACACGACGTGGGGTCATGAACTCAGGACATATTTCGATAACATCATCTCTAACTCTCTAATTTCGACACCCTGAGTCACTCAGTACCGTCGAAGAACTCTCGCCCCATCATTGAACAATGTCATGCGAACCAATGGCTGCCTTCTATCCATCTTTTACGCAAACGAGACGCCCGTGTGAGACATTCAACGGACTGTAAGAATGTTAATTGGAGCCTCAAGACTCCCAACCCTGAGACGCCACAATCCGAATCTCCACAACGATCTGGATGTTTCTCATATCCACCCTCACCTCAAACCACACAACGCTTCCACAGGCTCATGCTACCATGCTCACGATGCTCCTACCCCATCAGACCTCATCTCGATTCTTATTTCCTTATCATCGCTCACCCCATGCCCCGCTCCCAATCGCCCACCTCCCACTTACAGCATCGCGACGTCTCACCAGCCGGCAAACACGGCCATGATACAAGAACACTAGTGTCGTCGCAGCAATCCTATACGGACGGCCTGGGAAAAAACGCACGAATCATAGACGAGTGTGGGGTACCCCCGGCCGAATCGAGCCACGATCAGATGCCGGATGTAACCTCCCTCACCAAGAAGCTGGGAAACACCCTACTTTCGCTGCGTCGAAAATCATAACTATCGATTTCATGGGCTGCGCTGTAAATTGTATCGGCCCGGACCATGTGAGCTGTTAGGTCTGTGTCTGGCACCGTGAGAATTGAGCCAGCCGAGGGGAATAAATAGGGGGCTGTATCCTCTCCAGGCTCGCCCCCCTTGACTCGCGAATGGCAAGCTAACTCTCTACGCCAGTCCATCATGAAGTGCACTGCTACCCTTTCCGTAATGGGCGCCGCCCTCGCTGGCCTCGCGTCCGCCTGCTCAACGCCCGGCAACTTCATCGTCACCTTCTACGGATACCCAGACAACGACCCCCCCGGCCCGGCCACCGCCCACAACTGCGGCGGCCGCAACTACCGTGCTGGAGGTGCGTACCGGCTCTCGTAGAGTGCGGCTGACGGGCGGGTATTGACTGCTCTCTAGGATCCGGGACCTACTCCGACCCCGTCACCATCGCCACCGCCCCTGGCGAGCTCAACGTCTGCGAAATCGTCTACATCCCCTTGCTCACCAAGTACGGCCGCTACGAAGACGACTGTGCCCAGTGCAGTGAGTGCCCTCGCCATCCTGTGTCGGATCCCACGATGCTAACGTGCCCAAGTTACGGACCATAGGAACGGCCAGAACCACATTGACATCTGGACGGGCTCCCCGACCACCAACGGGGGCCAGAACCAGATCAACTGTGAGAACAGACTCACCTTTGGGGGAAGGTACTCCATCGTGCGCAACCCGCCCACCAACTACGGCGTTAACGGTGAGTCTCTTTGTGCAGCGTGTGTGTAATGTGTGAGGCTAATGGCTGTAGCTGCGCCGCTGTTTGTGGCGCCAAACACCTGCAACACGCAGAACGTGTATCCCAACAACCCAGCTCACTGCTAAGCGGCTGTTGGCGCCGCTGATGTATATACATGCAGGGGGAAGTAACTGTCCATAGCTTTCAGTATATAGTTTTTCAAGTTTCTCTATGCTGTGTTAGAATGGTACGTGCAATGTGACTGATTATTGTAGATTCCTTTACTATACTTGTGTGCGCTTCCAGGACCCTGCTGCACGAGCCTCTTCACTTATCAGAGTTAAATAGCGCAGCAACCTCACCGGCCCCCCCTCCGCGGCTGAACATGACTCTTAAATCCCCCACGAACTGCTCCGGGCGCTCGTACGCCGCAAAGTGCCCTCCCTTCTCGTGCTCTGCCTCGTAGACCACCGGCCCCAGCGTCCGCCCCCATGCGTTCGGCAGAACGAACAGGTCCTTGGGATAGTACGAGATGCCCAGCGGCACATTCGGAACATGGCCCATCGACTCGGGAAGGGCACTTCGCTCCGCGTGCTGCGACTCGTAGTAGATTCGTAGGCTCGCAGCTGGTCCGGCGGTGGAGAACTGGTATATGGAGATCCAGGTTAGAATCTCGTCGTCGGTCCAGGGATAGTCGTCGGTCCAATCGCGCAGCTTCTCGTATACCCATGCCAGCAGCGCAACAGGCGAGTCCGCCATGGCGAAACCAACAGTCGACGGCTTGGTGCTCTGCAGAAGCATGTATCCAGACCCTTCTTTGACGTACCACGCCGTGCGCGCCAGTCCAGTCTTGTCGTGGTCAGAGTAGAGATTGAGCATATACTGCAGGCCGAACCACATGCCTTTTGGAATACTGGGCCTGATGCAGAGGAAGTTGATGTGGGAGGCCAGACAGTGCTCTGGGTACCGGGATGCGACGAGGCGGGTGATGAAGAAGCCCCAGTCGCCTCCTTGGGTCACTGAGAGGATTGGTTTAGTGACGATGAGAGATGCCAAGCGTGTGAGGTCATACCGTATTTCTCGTAACCCAATTTCAGCATGACTTTGTGGATCGTCTCCGCATACTGTGGGAGACTGAACCCCCTCTGCGAGACGGCATCGGAGAAGCCAAAGTTGGGCAACGAAGGCGCAACGACGTGAAATGACGGTCCGTCATCCGTCTCTGTGAGGAGGGGCAAGATGCGGGTGACTTCTAGAAAGCTTCCAGGCCCTGCAATTGTGAGACATTTCGCCTGATGATCCACCTTTATACAGAGCAGGTAAGGCTGGACTTACATCCGTGGCAAAAGAGCAGCGGTATGCTCCCCGCCTTGCTACTCCGCTGGTGTATGAAGTGGATGGTCAGGTCGCCAAACCCCTCAACGTTTACCGAGGTAGTGAACTGAGGGATCTCATTGAGCTTGGCCTCCTGCGCGCGCCAGTCGAAGCCATCCTCCCAGTGCTTTGCCAGACGCTTCACGTCTGTCCGCGAGGCGCCGTAGTTTGTGTCGTCGGAGAAGTCGACCTCGTCGGGGTAGGTTGCCACGGAGAGTTTGGTCTTGAGGAGGCTGAGAGCCGAGTCCGGGATGTTGATCTTGAAGGGCTTGATGTCCGACATTGCGATGTGCAACGGCACTGTTGTACAGTTTATACGTCACTGGCGACTCAGTGGTGCGAGAATTCTATGTCTTCGAGATGAAACGGACAATGGCCATTAGGATGACACGTGCAAACGTCAATGTCCAGCCCGTGTGGTTTGCAACTCGGAGCACTGGATGCGCGTCAGTAACAGCGTTAGCGGCTAGCCCAGCCAAGGAATCATGCAGCATGGGCTGTCGGGTTCAACCCGCCAGCATACATACCCATCTGGGCTAGGTCAGTGAGCGGCACGGGTGCAAGCCGAGCTCCTCAACACGGGGCAGGAGAACTGAGGCTCGGCCGGCCGTAGAGTCGTTGCGAAGCCCTTTTGCGGTTTTGGTTGATGAAACTTCAAACTCGAAGCTAGGCACGTGCCTGGTAGCGAATGAGGCTGGCGGTCAAGGCCACGATTTCACGACGGGCTTGTGAAATGCTCAGTAGTGCTCAGTAATTTACAGCGATAAAACAGTGGGGTGACAGCGCGGCTACAGCGTACGTTCCGTACTGAGGAGTGAGGCCCAATACTCGTGAGTTGGAACTCCCCATTACAGAGCTTGCTTTGGACTTGGCTGCCTCAGGCATTTATGAAAATAAACATTGTCGTGACCTACAGCTTTTACGAGATAGTATGCACAGCTACTCCCCACATACTTGCTTTGGAGGCATCTTCTGGAGAAATATGCCTCCAGCTGGGCGGGGTCCCTCGCTCTATTTTTAGAGGACTCCCAAATGCCAATGTGGAAAGCTGAAACCCAGCCTGACAAGCTCCCGACGCCATACACGATTTCCCGCCCATGGCTTGCGCTAGCCGCCTGTGCGAAGGACGACGAATCGTTCCCCTTCCCCTTGCAATATGCGTGGCATTGGTTGGGCTCTGCACGTCAGATAGCTCGGGATTCGGGATGGTTGAGCTATGATTCAATCTCCTGCTAATCCGATATGCTCTTGCCAGCACGCCATACAATGGGTCAACCAACCTTGCTCCTAGCCCTTGTCGCACAATGGGAATCATTCGCTGGTAGAGCCCGTTCTCTTGGCTGCAGCAGGTGGCATGGATGAGCCTCCCTCCCCCACAAACAGCCAACGCCCAAATGTCGAGCCAACCAGTCTCAACGAAACCAGCCCCTATGCAATGCTGTTGGTCCCGCCCAGCATCTGGTGGCCTGGGGCATTCGGCAATAGAATCACCCCGAGGCTCAATTGATTTACTGTCCCAGGCTCGTCACACATAGCGCCTCTCGCGACCAGATTCCTTCAACCCCGCCCAGGTGTCTCCCGAACTTCGCCATGGGCATCCCCAGAGACGCACAAGACGCAGAGGAAGTGGTGCGCAAAATTGCGACTGACCGTGGCTATCTTCCTCCCGAGGAGTTCCGCAAGATACCCGACCCAGAAACCCGCCGCAAGTTTGAGGAGTCATTCTTGCAGAAGAACAAGTTGATCGAGTCTAGCGTGATTGCGTATGTTGGTTTGCTTCCCTGCCAACCTATCTACCCGGGCTCTCTGACCAGGCGACCACAGATTAGCAAAGGATTTATACGCGAGCAAAGCGCGTTTTATTTATGAGCTGCTCCAAAATGCCGACAACAACTCCTACACTCGAGCCGAGGAGTTGGGGGACGTTCCGTACGTCTCATTCTCAGTATACCACGACCGTGTCGTGGTAGAATCTAATGAAGATGGATTTACAACTGAGAACCTAATGGCCATCTGCTCTGTCGGAAACGGCGCAAAGGCCGCAACACATGGCTATATTGGAGAGAAGGGCATAGGTTTCAAGTCTGTGTTCATGGTAGCAAATAACGTTCACATCCAATCTGGTCCGTTTTCTTTTGCCTTTTCACACAACAGAGGAGACTCGGGTATGGGAATGATATCTCCGACGTGGGTGGAAACGAAAGAAGTCTTGGCGTCGCCACTAACAAGAATTACTTTGGATTTACACAAGGAGGGTGGTCCTTTCAAACTCAATACACTGAATTTTAGTATCCAAAGTCAGTTGTCCGAAATGCAGGAGACATTCCTCTTATTTATGAAGAGGTTGAAGAGAATCGAAGTCTTCGTCTATGGCATTTTTGGATTCGGTACATCATCTGCAACATACACTATTGAAAAGGATGCGCATATAGCTCGTGTAAGTAAAACCACTGTTGCGAATGGGAAAACACAAAAACGCACAAAATGCTACCACACCACCACGCATGTCATGACAAATCTCCCAAAACACGACCTTAGAACCTATAGCAACGACCGAGAGCAACCTCGCTATGATTCGGAATCTGAAATCATTCTGGCTTTCCCAATCCCCGACGACACAGGTCCCACGGTTGACGCCCAGACTTTATTCACCTTCTTGCCAGTGGGGCCAGTTGGTTTCAAATTTATTATACAGGCTGATTTTGTCATGAACACCAGTGGGCAGAATGTCATGCAGGATTCATTGCGAAACCAAAAACTCCTAGATGGTATTTCCTCCGCATTTGCCGGGGCCGTCTCCCAGTTCTGTGAGCACGACACCTTGAAATATCAGTGGATAAGGTATATGCCACATCAATACGAGAATCCCTGGGGTCCACTGTGGCTATCCCTCGTCAACAAGATTGTGGATCGTGTGCGGGAGAGTGCAGTTTTATACGGTCGAAGAAGACCTGGTGGGCGTTTCATGACAGACCTTTATCGGTTGCATGATAATGCGCTTGACGAGCAAGGAAACTCTTTATTCGACGACGGCGAGCCAGAGCAAATTTTATCGGAGCGCTACGATCCCATACATCTTGATCGCTTAGCCGCTTGCGGGCTTCAGTTCGCCTCGATTGAAACAATCCTGGAGTGGGCACAAAAGGATCTCAGCCTGGGTCCATGTTCTCGCATGAGATCCTCAGAAACATCCGCGGGCTGGCATACACGAGCTGCAGAACTGTTCAACCATATATTTGATAGTCGGCATGTCAATGGCATGAAGACACTCAAAACTATGTCACTGTTGCCTCTTGAAGATGGCACCTGGGTCACTGCATCTGCTGGTGCGGTCTATTTTGCCTGTACCGATGGGATGGATATGCCTCATCATACCAGTCTACGGTTTATTTCCAGATCTGTGACTGACCCTCACCGGTTGGCACTATTTGAGCACCTTGGGGTAACGATAGCTTCGGTTCCACTTGTTCGGAAGGCCATTCTGAGAACATACGCCCAAGCACAAGAGTCAAACGCGGGACTTACGCTTAGCCTCCAAGACTCAAAAAGAGATCTGGAATTTCTGTATCGTACAGAGCACCTAGAGGACATTGACGAACCTTGCTATGACTGTCTGACTCTTCTTGACATTACAGGAACTGCAAAGTTCCCGGCTTCAACCCATATGTACATAGTCAATCACGACAGGTACGGGCCCCGCGAGCTGCTCCAGAAAACAGACCCGGGACAACTACCAGGAGATGGAGCACCAGGATACGATGCCTGCTTTGTTAATGAGGGATACTTTACTGATGCCCCCGAAACTCCACCAGAGCAATTCTGCACGTGGCTTGAGTGGTTTTATGATATTTTACAAGTTCAGAGGCATGTTTACTTCCCAGACACGCAGCTACGAACATACATCGAGCTATATAGACCAGAAAAGTTCCTTAGGGCTTTATGTCTTTACTTTGAAGACTTTGGCACCTTTGACAAAGACCACATTGAACAGCTACGAAATACGGCAGTGCTCTGTCAAGGCATCGAGCGAGTGGTGCTGAAGAATACCTACTTCGCCACCACTGAGTTGAAACGGCGGGTGGAGCGATTTGTTGAGCCTGGCGCCTTTTTTCCGTGGCTTTGGACGGATGAAGGATTCACACCTGATGTCATTTCAAGCGAATGGAACGAGCTGTTCAAACGGCTTGGAGGCGCTGGCCTGCCTTTATCAAAGCTAGATATGGCTCTTGACATGCTCAGGTACTCCGTCAGAGCGATGCCAAGCACTGTTTCTCCACAGAGCATAAAACGACTATTTAGTCTTTACCATCATTTGATGTTTCAATACTGTGAGTATAGCCAACAATACGAGGCCACAGAAAAAATAAGGTACGTATTTCACAAATTTGGTTGGTCCACAATGCTATCTAAGTTCACGTGTATAGAGCCATGTTTCTCGAGGACAAGTACATCTACATTCCCCTCTCCTCAACCGAGTGTGCTTGGGCCTTTCCGAGTGACTGCGTGTGGGAGGCACCCCAAGGCATGACATCTAAGTTTGTCCTACAGCGCCTTTACCAACAAAATCTCACTGAAGTTGTTCCATATATGTCGCTCGAGTACTTCTTCAATACAATCGTGGGGGTCGCGAAGTGTACGTGGGAGACCTATGTTGGTGAACTAGAAGCACTGAAGGGTTCTGATTGCAAAGATCTTGACATCATCAGCGGTATTTTTGAAGCACTTGGTCGTTTGCAATCAACTCTTAGCTTAGCAGCCCGCAAATCTGTCCGGTAAGTGGATAGCAGTACACGAGACTCTCCTTTCAGTTCACATTGAGCTCCGTTGCAACACTGATACCTGGCTTCAGGCATACTTTCGAGGAAAATGCTCTCATTTACTGCCCGTCTGTGGATGCATTAGCATGGCACAAAGTCTCACAATGTGTGTGGTCCAACGCAGCTACGCTCAGGGGGAAGGTTACGCTCAATGACAGCTACGAAAATCTGCAGGAGTGTTTTGTCGACTTGCTTGGTGTCCAGCCGGTGGATCTTAGGATGGCCATTGACGAACTCAAAGAAGCAGCAGCTTGCCAACCAATCTCGGAAGAAGACGTTACCAGATCCATATGGACCGTCAACTCTCTGCTTTCCCTAGAATCTGATCTTCCAAGTCCCCAAGACGTTTTAATTAGCAGAGTCTTCCCTGTTAGGTTCCCAAACAAGCAAACTAGCTGTCAATCATCCGCGACTGACTTTATCATCATCGACCGCGAAACTCTCGGGAAATCATTTGCCAGCCAAGTTAAATGTCTCGTCTTCACCTTGGAAGAAGTCGTGCTCCTTTCACCTTTCTTCGAATGGACTGGTCTCCAGAGCCGGTACCTGTCGCGGCGTGTTCGACAGACTACACATTTCAACGGCGGGGATGCCACCCTGTTATTAAATCCCGATCGACAAATTCGAAACCGAGCCCACGCTCTTCTCCGGTAAGTGGGACCTATGATACAACTTTGATAGCAAGACATGCTGACCTATGTATGCACTTCGCTAGACTCGCTGCTCATTTTGGTAGTCCTAGGACTAGAAGGGGATTGGAGGCATTTTATGACGAATTACGAAACAGCGTAGATGTCGTGACAACTGATGAAATAGATTCAATCTTTCACCTTGTCCAAGACGGCGTGCCGCACAAGGCCAAGGGCAAGGCAACAACGCTGCTGATAAAAGAGCTCGACGTGGGTGCGAGAATCTATCTGCCTCGGAACAGAGACGACCAGGAATACGCCTTTACCAAACTGCTCGCTCGACCGCTTTTCGAGTGGATGATGGAGGACAAGTCGCCACAGGGATCTGGCGGCGTCTGCAAAGCAGGTGTTGATGCAACGAGGGATGTCTTGGCAGCCCCCCGCACGAGGCTTGACACAGCCCTGGATGACAATGGAATCGCTAGGATCGATATCCCCAATCTGGATGAGGAAAGAGGTCCCGAGGCGGAATCTCCCGCGACACTTGGAGAGGTCATCGATGTTAATCTTGGGGAATTAGCCGCCGGCGAAACTGACTCCACTGACGACGTTATCCGCACTCCCCCGTCATCTATAGCAAGTCCATCTCCAGGGGCTGGGGTCGTTGCTGCGGCAAGTCGAGTGACCCGTCCCGACTCTTCAGAGACGCTCTCATTGCCCGTGAGGCTTGCGATGCCTGCTAAATCCACGCCCGCCGTAACTTGATGTTTGGATGTCACTCCCCTTGATGACTACGTCGGTCAGATTCAAAGGGAACTAGGATGTTATACATCGTGGAACCGTGGTGGGCCCTGCATTGAAGCATTCGACATATGGTGTCAAAGGGATAGTGGAAGAGGTAGGTAATGAAATGAGTGGTTGTTTTGTAATTAAGCAAAGTGTTACGAGGGTGACTTGTATAGAGCAGCATGGGTTTGTACGCTGGGCCACAGCCAATTTAAGAGCTGATGCTCAAAACTCAATTGAACTGCAAGCGCAAGGTTTGAGCTTCTTGAGCCGTAGACTCGATTCATTCCGTCGAGCTAGAGCGGCTTCGCTTGCTGGCTCCTTGTGTACAACGTAACACCGCTGAGCCCCATGAACATGGGGACGTGACGGCCTTTGGCCGCGTTAAGGAATTATACGTGTGTATACGGAGTACCTGACTCCACTACATTTGGGGTACCTGATGTCGCCTTCCCTTGGCACATCAGACGAGTACTAAAATCTCAGCCAGTAAAATATAATATTTCTAGTTAACTTATGTGACCATCAGGGTAGTAGGTAAGCAAAGGTTAGGCTAACGTCAGATTAAGAAACGGGTTATCACCGAGGAGTGAAAGTTGGCGAGCTAGGTAGTAGAGAACTCGCGGCGGGTCCGCAGTGTATACGCAACGACCTCCTTGCTGTCTCGCTGCCTCTCGATTATTACACAAGTTGGTCCTCGTCCCTTCCTAACCCTTCCCTATTCCCCGCACCCTTGGGGCTGCCCAACATAGAGGTTCCTGCCTCAGGCGCCTGCAGCCTGGTTAGTCAGTCGGGTCCCTGGCAGCTAAGCAGTAAGGAACAAGGCAAAGAACTTTGTTTAACAATCTCAACATGGATAGATAACTTTAGTTAAATAATAAGAGGTTTTACCTTATAACTTATAGGTATACTATAACTTTTACCACTATGTTACTTAGTAGAGGTTCAATGCACCCCAAATTTCCCTAATATTAATTGGCCTATCTAGTACATACGCGATGTCCTAACACAGCCAGAGGGATAGGCTACCTACTGCTGGGAAAGCAGGTGTACGATCTTGGGAGGCATTCAGCGTCACACCGCCAGTGCATCCATGCCAACGCGGCTGTGAAAGACGAACAAACAGGCAGGCTCACGGCAGAATTGGCAAACATTGTATATCATGGTTGTTATTAGCTAATTAGGGTCTAAGGGCTGCTATGTAAAGCGCAGCATGTAGTATGTTTGTGACGCTCGCTCATGTAATCCCAAATCTCATAGTAATGCAGACCACACCTGCATCCATCCCCTCGCTAACAATGCTCAGATGTAGAAATCAAGGACGCCAGTGTATGCATGTTTCGTTGTCGACAGCAAGAAACCCGACAGCTGACTGTTTACCAGCCACCGCTGTACTGGCTCCACTTGATGCCGGCAACGTTCTTGTAGCACTCTGACTGGGCGACGTGCTTGTGGTCCGCGGTGGCACCCTTGGCAACGGTGTTGAGCTTGGTACACTCTGGGATCAGGCGGACGCTGGCGCAGTTCTTGGGGATGGCAGCACCCTCGTTGGTGGCAACCTGCTTGACGACGTAGAAGTCCTTGTTGTTGTACGTGGGCAGCTTCTGCTTGCACACGACGTACGTCTCGGGGAAGAGGAAGGCAAAGGGGATGGGGAAGCGCGTGATGCCGGCCTGGCTGCCCTTGCCGGGCTCAAGGGTGACGGTAGACACATTGCTGCCCTTCTCATCGGGGTACAGACGGAGGCTGGTGGGGAACTCGGGCTTGCCGGCGTCAGAGACGACGGAGCCATCGCCGTTGTGGACGTCTGTGGCCGTACCGTTCTGGTAGAAGACGCGGGGGTAGTCCTTCTTGGTGCCAACGCCAAGGTACGAGGACAGCGGGCTGATGTGGATGCTATTGATGTACTTGCCGTTGATGTCGGCGAAGAAGGGGTTGTGGCAGTCGGTGACGTTGACGACGAGGTTGAAGCCGGCCGACGTGGACTTTTCGGGGTATTTTGGGGATGGCACGGTCGGGGGCGGCGTAGTTGGTGCGGCGGAGGCGAGGCCGAGAAGGGTGAGAGTGAGGGTTGAGACTGAGAAGAGCATCTTGACGATGATGGTGATGGTGATGATGTAGAGGGGGGTTAGTTTGGTGTGAGATGTGGTGGGTGTGTTGTCGTGAAGATGAAGGTGACAGTCAGGTTGGTGGAGTTTTTTTTTATGGCTGCTGGTAGCGAATGTGTGATGAGCGAATGTGATGATGATTAGAAAGAACGACTCACAGACGGAATGCCCTCTGTCTTATATCCCTTGGACGCTCACTGGGCACAACCTGCGTCTCCCTTGTCGCAGGTCTCGCCCGTGCCACCAACCTCGGTCTAAGACAAGATAAAATTAAGAAGATCAATGCTCATCCAGCATCATCGTCTCCGCACCGCCAAGTGGCTCCAACCACGAGAGCCCACAAGTGCCGCCCACCAGAGACGCCATGACGGCAGTGATCCGACAAACCGGTTGCCGTGGCTGGCTAGTCGCTCCCAGACTCAGGGTCCTTGCCCGCTGGGCGACGACGGCTGGCAGGGCCGGTAACTGGCTCGCCACAGCAAGCTACAGCAGGCGACAGCCAGCTGCAGCTCGTAACGGAGTCTCTCGGGGGGGCGATGCCAGTGGTGCTACGCTAGAATACGAGACTAGTGCCTGCTGTGTCGTCATTTTGATTTATTTTTGGGGGGTTGCTGGGGGGAGGGCGGCGTGATTGGGTGGGAGAACCCCAAAGCCCGCTAATGATGGCCTGAGGGCCCCGCTAGACCCTGAGATTCGCAGTGGATGGGCTCATGTCGGGCTCGCTGAACAGCAGACAGTCAGAGGCTCTGGCTACGTCAGCAGCCCCGACGAGAGCTTGCTTAGTAAAGGAGCTGTGGCGGTGATGAGCTAGCATAGTAGCATCGGCAGGCATTGGAGGTAGCATGAGCTCAGTTCATGTGCCCTTTTTTTTTTTTTTTTTTTTTTTTTTTTAAATTCTTTTTGGCCTTGGCGCAGAGATACAAGCTGGGCTAGACTGGCTCCATTTCACACAATTTTCGTGTCTCGTTTCTTCCCCTTTTGGCAAAGTCACAATAAACTTGCAGCGTCAATGGTCTTGTTCTCTACAGGCAGCCCAGCAAGTCGTGAGACATTCCATTCGAAGCCAGTGCCACAACTCGGCCAATTCTCGTTATTTTTACCGGCCTGCCTTGTCGTGCCGGCTCTCTGGCCTGATTGTTTAGCCCCGCCCAGACAATCCCTCCCTCCGTTCGTCTGAGCATCGAAATGCAACGTGAATCCCATCAGAGGCATGGATCGCCGTGGCCTAGTCTCCCGTACGGTGGATGATTTTCGCAGTGGCCAATCGCCAAGAATGCCATGACGTCTATTCCTGGCTATCTATTCTTGTAGAGCGGGTTTGTCGGAATTCCTGCCAACTGCTCTGCACATCCATGTTTCAGATTTATCCTTCACCGTCGATGATGCAGGGACCATGGCATCCTCTACTTCCAACGACAGCAGCGTCTGTTCCCTCCTCCACAAGTGAGTGGCGTTCGGCTAGTCGCTACAACCCGAGCCAAGCCTGTGGGCACCGCGCGACAAAGGCTGAAATGCGTCGGGTCGACAGATTGACCGCGGAGAATGTGAAATGGGAAACCCACGCTTTGACAATGTCAGCAAAAGCGTTTCCCAGTATTCAGCGATGCAATTTGTTCCGCTGCAAGTACGGCTACGCTGCCGACGTTTGTTGGCTCGTCGCGCTACGTGTCCCCAGAAACTCGCCGAAGGATTCACCAGTGCACAGCGCCTATTAATAGACTCAGCAAATGTCTGAAATGCCCGCCTGGAGGCTTGGGTGCATAGTACGGTCTCGTTGCTTTGACGGATTGTTCCTTCAGGACATAGGGCTGTGCCTCAAGGGCGTGCAGAAGAACTGGCGCCGGTGTCACAAGTGCATGTTGCATTCATTCAATCACCAATGTCACCCAAGATCGAACTACGGCACTCTCTACCGTGAAGCATTTGTCCATACCTGTTTATTTCCTCCAATGGTGTTGATGCGCTTAATTCGCTTTCCAGACACGGGATTTTTTTTGATTTTTTTTTTTTTCGTCGTCTAGATATATTGGAGTTTGCTTCGGCGGATATTATGGGTCGACGTGCAGAGTTGAAAATACGGAGTATGAGTGGCATTCTTATGCAGTTACAGTTTGTAAGCGCATTTGCTCAAATTTACCTGTGTCCTGGATCGAAATGCGTGCCACCTGCTTCAGGTAAGAAATTTAGGGATGCGCTGCACATGCAACTTGTGCGGTGTATCTGCTGTGATTTATTGCTCGCCGTCACACGCAACAGACGGTGCCACGTTCTCCGCCGCAAGCAGAGACATATGCTCGATGCGCCGAATGAAGAGAGCGAGGGAAGCTCCATGAAGTATTTCACATATACTTTTTGGTTGTGCTTTGTCGCGTTGCATCACAGGCCGCTCCTTAGAAGCTGGACGTCAGAATCTACCATCGGCAAGAAGCTACTGTATAGAGATGAACACGAACGAAGCAAAGTTATCCTCACAAGAATACCATTCGATTCTCTATGTTGATATGGAAATATGCAAGTTGACACTGTCTCGCAGCATCTCAAGGCCAAGCCAGGGCGGTAGCAGCAAACACAAGGACGTGCAAAACGACGCAGAGTAATGCAGAGGCGTTGTCAATGGCGCTGCATCAGGGACGTTTATTTCGCACGAGCAGATGACTTATCCGATGCCTGTGTATTTATTCAGTGTATCGGTGCGACTGCCGCGTTGCAACCTTGGAAAAGCGCCCTTTTCTCTTTAAATCCACCTTCCCCTCCCATCTCAGATCGGCGCCGCGTTTCCAACATGACAGGTGGTCATGTAATTTTGGTCCATCACCTTGTGCCGTCGCGATCTATTAGCTCGCCACCCTGACATTCCAGAGATAGGCTTGTAAAAGGGGTGTGTACTTTGCTAAAGCGAGGTCTGTGGAAGTGCTGGTAGCTATCTAGAGACGTGTATATTGAAGATGTGTAGGATGTGGGATTTACTGCCGTGCGCGCCGCAATTGAAAAGACCATCCACGTCGAGGGCTCGAGTCGTGGCGGTTATGCTCCTAACTCAATGACACTCAACCCTTCCAAACTCTATTCAACGAGACACTCTCACAGCGGTTATGACGAGATGTACCACCATAGCCTTAAGACCCTATACAATCTTCTTACGCTAGAAGGCTTTTAACGGGCAGCGCTTTGGAGATCGCATATGTGATGCCGCCAAGCCACCGCAAGAGAAGGCAGCAGAAGAAGAGCCCAGACCTCCTCTGAGAACATCACATTTTATGTGGACGTCCTTGATGCTATTAACGGGTGCATTTAAGTCAAGGGTTGAATTAAGTTGAAGATGGAGATTGAAAGCAGGCATGGAAATGCTGGCACTGATACGGACTTTTGAACTTGCCAATTAACGTGGACAAAAGTTCCATCGCTTTCCTGTCCTCCTTGCTCGCCGATCTAGTTATAGATGTCCTGAGTTCACCAGAAACGGGATTTCCACCGCAGCAAAACCCCGGGCATTGAATTTTCTGTACGCTTTCCACCTTGACTCTATTTCCGCCACACTCTCTAAACGCAGTCTTGGATCCAAAGTAAGACACGACGAGCCGGTGGAAGATATGATTCCGCGGCCATTCGTAAAGACTTCGTCAGAAAGGGAGGTACGCCACACAACAGTCCCTACCGACAGCTCCCAAATCCAGGCCATGTTCAAGTGCGACAGCCGTGGAGTGCAACGATGTTGACTAGGATTGTCCCGCCTACTTAACCATCGCCCTGCAACTAACAAGCTGACCAAGTCTGCTGCGCTGTGACGGACTGTTTGCGACCATGATATTAATAAATTCCTTCTTCACGCAAGCGAGTCTAGGCTGGCTGGGTCCGATGCAAAGAGAGTTCTTTGGAGCCAACGCAAGTTTTCGGGGCAGATGTCCGGGCGGTTCCCCTGGCTTTCAATCTCACGTCGGTGCCACAAATGGCCTAGGAGGCGGTTTCAGTAATGCAAATGCCGTAGTATCACCGACATCCTTGTCTGGGTGATATTTTTCCGCCAGTGTCGCGCGAGACGGATAGGACCAGGTGAAAATACGCCATGACGGTCAAGTCAAGCTCAAGGATTCGGAATTATCCCTATGGGTCGGTGAATGATGGAGGCGTCCGTTCAGATTCATAACCACTACTGCCAAAACTTGCTCTAGTAGTACCTCATACACTTGATGCCGGCGCACCCTAACAATCAGCTGCTCATTAGAGAGCAACTCCAGTTCATAAGAAGCAGGGGGTATATGATATGATGTCTCTTGAACTCTAGAAAACAAGAGTAAATATTTGGCTTTGGGCCGTCGCAATATAGGTGAAGGGGATGGAGCTTCGCTTCTTTCAACTCACACTCTACACGGTTTATAACCCAGTCAGTTTCGGGAACTGTGGTCTTGGGTATTTTTCTACCTAATTCAATAGTAACAAGGTCTAGTAGAGAATTCGAGATGGCATAGTAGATTCGAGAGCTGGCAAGGAGGTATCTTTGATAGGAGGTAGAAACAAAAAGGGGGGGCACCTCCCGGCTAACTCGTAACACAAAATTTCGGGTGCAATTTGTTTTCCATTAACTACTAGTCACGCTCCCATGAGTTGATGCATAGTAACATACATATGAAAAAATCTATCTAGCATTCTAGGCAGCAGAAACAAAATTGACAGCGAGCTCTCCGTTATCACCACTGTTGCCATCGTCAGTGGGATTGCTCCCACAATTTCTGCACCGCGTTCCAAGAGAACGTCCAGATATGAAAGAGTCTAGGCCTTGTTGAAGGCACATTCGCCGATGTTCTGAAATAACGCACAGAGGCTGCCTGTGGCGTGAGCAACCCATGCGACATGGTTGCCTTCGCCAATTCACCGTCAGCACTGGAGGCAACACCAGCGCGAACGTTCTGCAGAATGGCACCGGGAGACCAGCTATGTGCCCGTCGAAAGTCGAGCTACCCCGGCAGTTGATGCCCAGGGAACGCTCAAGGCCTGTCTTGGCGAGGGCCCGTTGCGTATCCCGCCTGTTCGGTGGTGTTGTGTCGCTTCATCTTGCTAACAATATCGCGACGTCTAAGGTTGTTGAGCGGGTATGTGTCGTTGCGTCGCTCCATCTTGTCAACAATACCACGACGGTTGAGATGATTCAGCGGGTCGGAGGTGTCATTTTGTCGCTTCGCGTTGTCTAGAATATCACGACGGCTCGGAGTGTTCAACGGGTCGGAGGTAACATTCGGTGACCCCACGTTGTAGAAAATATCACGACGGTTCAGATGATTCCCTGGCTTGTCGTTGGTGAACATGTTGGCGGTGAGCTGACCCCTGCTGAAGATGTTGCCGTCGACGGGGACGCTGCCGCAAGGAGAGCACTGGTGGTCGATGATGGCCTGGACATAGGCGACGGTCTGGGCAACGGTGAACTTGCGGCCGGTGTGTTGGTAGAAGATGCAGAGCGACGGGTTGCCAGCGCTGACGGAAGACTTGGCACAGGTGATATGTTGGCCATCGCTGAATGTTTTGCCCTGGTCCATGGCCTTGAGGCTGGCGTGAGCTTGGCCGATGAGGTCGCCATTGCTAGCACAGAGACCGCTGCCCTTGCAGTTGATGCCCAAGGCGTCGCTGACCGTCAGGGCAGTGGCCAAGGCGAATATTGGCTTTCCAAACATGATTAGGATAATATTTCAATACCGGATTCTGGAGATGAACAGCTGCAACGTTATAAGGAAAGGATGTGGTTAAAAAGTTGTTCAAGAGAATGTTACTGTGAGTATTGGCGGGACGGAAGGAATACCTTCACGGTACACAATCCCCCCTTTATATCTGAAGTGTCAATCATTACCACGGCCATGAAATAGTAGCAAAGGACAGCAGCAGGAAGCTGCAATCTCGGGGCGTCAGTTAGTCCATCTAGGAGCAACTCCCGGCGCTAGATAGCCATGTCTCTCGTGCACATGGGTCAAGGATCTACCCTTGACGTGTATAAATGGACAGATCTACTGGGCATCGAACGTCCGTCAGCTTACCATGGATACAACTTCTAAATGCAGCTGTGATTTACACAATCAAGGCACCAGTTTCATAAAAGAATGGGTCATGTAGCATCTTTCAACGTCTGCCGTAGTGTGGCCACACTTCCATTGCAACGGTATTTCACTGGGACTTTGCTACCTACCTTCTATGTTAAGTGCTCCGTTTGTCAGACTCAGGATTGAGCCATGACAATGATGATCCCTCAATGGGATTGCAGTTATTCCGTGAGGATCGCTGCTTGTACAATCCATTTATACTAGGATCTCACTCCAATTGGCAAGCCATTATCCTAGTAAAAAGTGGAAAGCAATGAGTGGGTCCCACTAAGCGCTTTCATTGATAAGAGGCAGCCAGCGACTCCGATTGTTGGGAGAAGGAATATATAACCATTACTCTCAAACCACCATTGTTATCTTCAAGTCATATTCACGAATCGTAAGTAAACGCATACAAGTCAATTTCGACGCTCACGTAGCAGGAGTGTGCTAGCCCTTCTGGTTCCTGCTTATCAGTCTATTGATCATCGCAACTTGGGTTCCACGCAGACTACTACTTACAGCAAGTCCAACGTAGATCTATCAAATAAGGATCTACAACAGAGGATCGGCATAGAGGACATGTTAGAGTGTATCAGTGGCGCTTGAGAAATGATGCTATTGGTGGAAGCGTCACGGTGTTGCTGAGTTGGGAGGGCAGTTGACAAACTTTCCCTAATACGTAGATTATGGAGTCGCGTACCCGGTCGGTCCTTGGACTCTTTGAAGGCAGGATGATCGAAATTGGCATCCCCAAGATATTTTTCCTCTCTGGTTGAGTTAGCCTTCCACACCATCTTTCACTCCAAGTTAATATTGTTCGCAGATACCAAGGCCAGAGAGTGAGGCCGCCGTAGACCGGGAAGAATTAGAGACTGGTACGCGAAGCACCACAATGCTTATCTCTCTTCGATAGAGATAGACCAGCTTGTTGGAGTTATGAATTATAAGACAATTTACCTCAGCGGATGGCTGATTGAGGTATTATTCAAGGCCAGGGTTTGCCATCTCGCGCGCAACCAATCTTTCTCCGTTATTCTTCCCTTTGCCTCTTTTATGTCTTCCTTCCCTCTGCCTTTGATATCTCAATGAGTATTATTTTACTAGAATTGTTAAACTTAGTCAAGACTCCTCGGTCCGCGCTGCAGAACAGCAACGTTTCATGTACTATCTAGCTCTACTACCACAATCCAACCGTATGATGGTCTAATGTGAGACATTTCACCCGCACCCTGTCTAGAGACAGCCCTGATGTCAATCTCCTAGTCGGGAAGATGTACATGGGCCAAGTGGTTGAATCCTTGGTTGGCGGCGGGCGCCAATGAGTTGTCGGTTCAGAATTAACATGCAAGACTCATCCCTAGAAAGGAAGTAGAGGGTAGGAAGTCTAGCCAGCGCGTCTCCGCCACCCGAACTGTCAAGCCGGCTTCACTTCGATTGAAACGTGAAAATCGAAGATGTCAATAATGAGAAACGTGCAAGAGAAATCATAGTGCTTGGCAAAACAAGGGAGGCACAGGAATGTCTGTTCTAGACTAATGGCGCGCACATTCTAGACTTGGACATTGGTGCAATGAAGAGACGACACAGTGAGACATGGCAAGGGAGGTATGTAAAGGTGTGATTGCTAATGTGCGATACATTCCCCTGAGATGTACACTAGATAATATGATTTGCATTTGCATTGCTGAGGCAGTTTTGGTGTTGATGTTGTCAGCCCTCGCTCAAAAACGTATAGCAAATATGCATACTAGGGAAAGCAGAACTCTCCCAGTACAATACTGAGCTATCTAGTTGAGTGTTAGGGTTCGACTAGACAGTACTATTATTTTACGTCAGCGTCCTCGCTTTGGAATGCTGGAGTACAATAAAGGCAGCGGCAGCAAGTGCCTGTAAGCAAGCTATCAACATGAAGTTGGTCAACGCTATCGACGTATATCAAAGCCTCACTTACATTACTGCTGTACCTTAAGTCCCTCTCCCTATCGTATATATCACTTATATATATCACTTACGTGCTAATTTCACCTTTGCCTATTTGCGTTATGAGACTTAGCTCTAGTTGCTGTTGTCTCTCTGGCAATACTCAAGCTGTACATATGCATTGTCTTCAGGAGTGACCAAAAATCCTCTGACAAGTGCCGCACACTGGAGTTAGTCCAGGTTTAGCTGCATATGCGATGATATCTATTTTTCAGACTGTCTCAAACTAAATAGCGTAGTCATCGCATCCAACAACTTTGAGAACATCTTTTGCAAGTATCCCAGCTCAAGTTCTAAGCGCAAGACAGAACCCAAGCTGCACTACGGAGTAGCTGTAAGAACAAAACATCGAGGATATGTTGAACTGTGGACAAACTAATGACTTAGGTCAGAGGCAGCTCAGCACTTGGGTCGGGCATGTAAATCAAATACATTGGCACTTAAATAGGTTCCACATATTCAGAGAAAGAGAATTTCGTACCTGGAATTAAATGTGTCACGCAAATGACGGTTTAATTCGAATTTGAAATTCAAGGCCACAACGACTTGTGAATAGCTCTAACCTACTTCTCCTCTTCCTCTCACATACTCCACATGTCAACCGTGCAGTGGAGTCCATGACATTGAGGCCATGGCATTGCTGAGTTTCCAGACGGTCAACAAGTATGCGCCTTCAAGCCAGTGCATCTATCTCGCTGAAGCTCGGTTGTGATAATGTGGTAGGAAATAACATCCGTGGATAACGTGAGCCACATATCAAGTGTCCGAAAACTGTTCGTTGAACTGTTCAAATAAATCCTCTCCTCTCCCGTACAAGTACAATCAAGAAAACTTCCCCGTGAAGGTAGTCTTGTATATAGCCAATCAAATTTCTATCCCTTGCTGCTAGGGGTAACAGCAGGAATACAGTTGATTCCCATACCTGCGACGATCAAAGTACAGCACTTGGGAGACTTATAAACCAAGGCACAAATGTCCTGGAAGTCATTGGCATCTATTAGAGACTTGCCAGCTATAGCCAGGTATCAATAAATGTTTTAGGGGACGATACTCCGCAAACGTGTGCTGGTCTACGTACGACTTGCGCAATCAAGGATTGGATCGCCGGGGATTTCGAAACAGCACATTGCGAGGCCATTCAGGCCGGCGCATGGTGAATATGTCACGGCTGTACCAACAAGTGTCAAAAGGGCAAGAATTTTCATTGGTGCGGTAGTGACTATGCGGGTGTTGTATTTTGTGTGTGAATGGGTATGAGACCTGGACAGCAGGTGAGGATACACTTAATATATGTTGGCCAGACTAAGCGCCAAAGTATCTTCTCTCCTGGTATGTGAAATGGACTAGATATGCTGTAGTCGTATTTGAATACGAGGTTGGCAAAAGGGCTGCCCAAATGTCTCGGGAAATGACATTGGCTCTCTGATCCCTTGCGTCTAAGAATTGAGACCTCCTGGGTTATGTTTGCTCATATTAGGGTTACACTGCATGGACGAGAGACAAACCGTTCCCGATGTGACTGTGGCAGTCTGCAACGCTAAAAGACACCCTAAATACAAAGTAGAACATTTTAATCAGTCAATCACTTGACTATGACGCTTCTGGCTTTGTCAGTTGGGGTAACAGTAAAGCCCATTCGTACTATGGTGTCACAAACCGGGAAATCAACTACAGGGTAGGTCGTGGCTGTTGGTCAACGAACAGGTGTTAACTGGGTTGTACATGTAGTAGAGTGCTTCAGATATGTAAGCTATGCAATGCACTATGTAGGCGACAGATTGAAGCGTATAAGTAAGTATCCTAGATAGTGGTCAAGTTGGTAGATGATTACCTAGAGAGAAGTTTGGGATGTTTCAACAAAACGTGGAAGATTACCAAAGTTGATAAGACGACCCAGTCACATTTAGCTGACTGAAAATATCTGACCATTCCGTCGCTCTTAAACATGTTTCATCACAGATATAGAACCTATTAATATACCTCGGGATATTTTTGCCTCTTTTCTTCTCATAAAACTTATTTGTGGCTTGCACACTTCAGGTCGTGACAAGCCTTCACCAATCGACCGCTGCAATTAACCGCATTGACCTCCCTCATACAGTAGAGGCCGATTAAAAAGAAAGATGTCTATTTTTAACTTTCTAACTACTTCTTCCAAGTGTTCCAAGTGCCAGGATACAGTGAGTGTTTGCAGCGGAGGGCTAAAAGACAGTCACATCGCGTGTAATTTCAAACGCACAGGCACAGGACCTTTAAATTCATGCCCCGAGGCAGTAGAAGTAACCAACTTTTTGTGCCCGGAGCTATGTTTCGTTAATTGCGCAAGTTGATAATGGACTAGCTCTCAATATCTGCCTGCATCCCACGAAGCATTAAGACTGAGTTGACTATTTTTTTTTTTTTTTTTAAGCAACTCACGATGATCCAGTTAGCGACAATCTGTGTTCAGGAGCAGATGTCAAGTGATCAGACAATATACATCAACATATACATCTATGTACAAAAGTAACTATATACAAGAAGTTTTTATCAAGCTCCATGATCCCTAACGAAGCCCGTCCATCTCTATAAAAGAGACTGGGCAGAATATAATTGAGGAACCTCGTTCATGCACTTGGGAGACTGGCTGGCAGTAAAATCTGCGCAACCACACATCCTTATACATGCATTTAAGAATCGCATTTACAGCAATCGCCATCAGGCCAAGCACTTAAGGAGCAGAAGAGTCCTCAGGGCTACCGCTAGTCTGAGGAGTGACATTATCGCGGAAGTACTGGCCGTCGTTGCCGACGATGTTGCCGGGAGGAGGGCGTACTCGCAGACAATGGTAGGCGCCAGTGGCACGGCCGTTGCTACCATCATCGCCGCACTCAGCATATCCACAGCCGATCTGGGACGTGCCTTTCCAGACAACCTGAGTGAAGTGGCCGGCGTCGGGGTTCCATCCCGGGTTGTTGAAGTCGTACTGGGTGCGCTCGTGGGCCCAGCTGTCGACGACGTGGTAGAAGGAGTCGTAGCCGCCGCCAGCGAGGTTCTCGCCATAGCCATCAGCACCCTATTCAATTCAGCAATGTTTCCCTTTTTGTGGTTTAATTGGCGAGCAAGGAACTGGGGGGCACGTACCTGATGCTGCCAGAGGCAGCCGTTGGCCCAGTTCTGGGCAACGGCCGCGGCATCATCGCTCCAGGTCACATCGGGGGCATCGTGCTGGCGGCGGAAGAAGTTGTGAGCTTGGATCATGTCGTTTTGGATAGTGTCGAGGCTGAGGCCGCGCTTGTGGATGGAGACGGGGCCGGCGGAGACGGAGGCGGGCGGCAGCCAGGGCGAGGACTCCGACCTTGGTGATTGCAGACTGGAGAGACATTTTTCTGAATTGAGGCTCGACGGTTGAGGTGAGGAATCCCGTGTTGAGCTTGTGGTGTTTGAGTGTTGGTGGTGTGAGAGATTGATATCTCCACCTTGGCGGGCGGGTGTCCGGAGGTTTATATAATTCACGAGGATCAATCTACACTAAACATATAACAGGCCTCATCACGGTGAGGAAGGAGGCATACCCCACGCGTAAGCTGTCGTAAGCCTCTATCAATCTCGCTGCCTTCCCAGAGGAAGCTGCTTCGCACCCAATTGCCCGAAGGATCTGGCCGGAGGATCGGTGTCGCCGCCTCACGCCCAACGAATCTCAACCAGCGAATCTGAAGCTAAATCGCTTCAGGCCCTGATTAGACAGGAACTAACCCAAGTAGCGTGGAATAAGATTTGTGGCTGGGTGCAGTGGTTTTCGACCATGGATCCTTTTGTTTGTGGCCGGTTTCAAGTGAGGAGATCGCTCCCGTACCCCGTAGTTGAGGGTATGCGTTTTTTTTAGGGCCAGTTCGGTGACATACGTTGCGACGAACCATGCTCGCGGACCCCGCTCCCTTACTCGCACATACAGGGGGCAGAGTCCTGCTTACGAGGGAACTAATGAGCGCTTCTCCGAATTCATTCCTTGAGTGGTTTCACCGCTGGTTCGGGAGGATATCCGATTCTTGTGCGGAGACATGTGACAGATCCCACAGCCCTGCGACAAAGCGTCAAAGAAGCCTTGCCGAAGTCGCGATGCTGGCTGTGGTGGGCGTGTCTCCAGTTCAGCACTATTTTGCAATCGACTTTCCTGTGGTAGTTGGTGCTGGAGTGAAAGGGGCCCCCCCAGGCCAATTTGCCACAATCTCACTCGTCATGGACCACGCGTCGGGGTCGTTACAGACATGGGTAATTGACTAGAGAGTTCAAGGCTTGCAACTGTGTTAGTGGAAATGGTCTAGTTAATGTGACCGATTCTTAGTTGTGTGGCCTAGTGGAGGAATAGACCATCTTCGCCAAAGCGAGGGTTGCTTCGCCCACGTACTCGTGGACAGCAGCTCACAAACACTTGACTGTGCGCGCGCAGCACACTGATGCCTTACTTAAAGCATTGCAGTCCAGGAAAAGGCTTGGGGGGAAGCCCGCCTGCCCAGATCTGCCCTGATGTATTACGGTATTGGCCAGTGGCTTACTTGGCAGGGGATCAGTGTATCCTCTTGAATCCTGCTGGCGTAGTCCGATTCGCTAACCCAGGACAACCATGGGATGTCGAAGGAATGTCTTCTGTAGTCGTGTTGTACACTTTTATGGTAATTCAGTGTGGAACGTGTTCGGATCCACTAATATTAGTCTGTATGGAGCCGTCCCGAGTTTCCATTGCAGATTGGATAACGTATACATATTTGGCGCATCAGCATCACACCATCAAGCGATGGAAGAATACAATGGCGCAATTCCAAGCAGCTCGTCTGCGGAGGGTAATCAGCACCGCGGAACAATCGAGTTCATTTCCAAGACTTGGAGACTTGCCCAGTCTTCGCGCCGAACACGGGGCGTATCAGTGCGTTGTTAGTCGGCCTCCCTTTCATCGGGCATGATTGATGCCTTGGATAAAAGAGCATGTATTTTCTAGCCCCGCACACGCCTTCTCAACCAGTATTATTGGGAAAGCAGTAGCGTATTAGATAACGATGAAACGTCGTCTTGAGCCTGTTTGTCGTGGTGGAGAGATGAGAAAGGGCTTACTAGCAAGCCACTTGTTGCGGGTGGCTTGGATGGGCTGTCCTTGGTGAATGGGCGGTTCAACTTGCAGGTGGGGACGACAAGAGATGATTGATTGCCTGGGCACCCTTGACATGATGCACCCGTTTGGTGCGCTTTGTTGTTCTTTGTATGTTGGAGTTGACGATGCGAATGGAATAAGAACGAGGCTAGAAGGCAGCTTTTAGTGTGACTGGATCTGTGTGGAAGTAGAGGACGTCGTCATCGCGGGGGATTCAGTCTGAGCGCCGGTTCCTACAAAGAAGCGATTATGCGTTCGCATTGACGATCCTTTCCGCGGGTGTTGTTCCTTGGAGACGGCGGATTAATACGCGACTCAAGGTTGCATGTATGGGTCACTGGCTCAAACCGTATTTTGCCCGTTTAATTTAAGGTCTCACATTACTGATCCATTGCCGTATTATCGAAACGATCCAAAAGAAACCCGGGTAGACGGCTCAGCCCCACAGAGCATCGACCGGCTGATACCATGTTCTAGGGGAGGTGGATTCATCCCAGACATTTCACGGCATCATGATTGTGCGAACTTGTCCCGGTTGTCATTTTCAAGGCCTACATCGGACATGCGTAGAGGACATGCTCTGCATAGAGGTAACAGCATTGTTATACACGGCGATCCCAAAGCTCTTCCACCCATCTTGGGTACCTCTATGGCGAGCGAACGCGCACTTCACTTGGCTGAGGATTGGTGGCGTCATGACTACAAGATTAGCTAGAGGCATCGGTGGCTTTCTAGTCACAGGCACTTTACCCCAGACGTTTGGAGTTGGGATGGATCCATCGAGAGAGCATTGGCCTCTCCCTTCCACTCGCTCGCGGCCTGTCGCAACTTCTCGTCAATCTCCCGGCCATGTTTAGCACCGACCGCGTCCTGTTTCTTCTGCTGCGCCCGCTTGCTCAATGGTATCTCCTTTCACCCGTCGCCGCGGAGTCGCACTCACAAGCCTCAGACGACCAGAACAGGCCAAGACTGCATCAGTCCATCTGCCGTGCCATTAGTACTAGTACGACTGTAGACTCCCATCGACACTCCATTACCGCAGCTAATCCAGACCGAGTCTAGTTCATGCGACCGTGAACCACAAACTCCTCACGGGATGCGCCCTGCTCCCCTCACGTCAACCGTCACGGGATTGGGACTGGATCGTGCCGATTTGCATCAATACACCACACGGCGCCTAAACTTGGTTCTTTACCAAGTACCATGTGGCTTGCAGGGACTTGGTAAAACGTCTTGAAATGTTTCACTGTCTTGCGACTAATTGGCATTGTCACTTACCCCTCATATGAAGAGCGCGGTCGAATGATCAACGTCACGGCTGCCTTCTTACCACCTTTTCGTCTTCCACTACCACGTCATGGCTCAGCGCGATATCCTTGCAAAACGAAGTAACAGGAAAACTATTCAAAAGCAGCTAGAACTTTCTCACTAATAGCTTTTAGTAGTCAATCTGCTGTTTGTTACCAGTTAGTGCCGCCTCTCTCGAGCGTAGCATTATGTCTTTAAGCTGTGCTAACCAGCCTTGCAGGCGCTGCTATTGACCAACAGCTCCTACGATAATTTGCAGTAACTCTATTAGATGCAATGATTTACCGAGCGACTGGTACATTGACAAGAGGACTATGCCATGTTCGGAATCGTCTCAGCCGGCGACCAAATGGAACAATGCTGCGACGCCTTTCGCCAGGATGGTTTGAGGTCAAACTATGATTCAGAGCGAAAACATAGAGTTGCACCAACGCAGACAAGCCTTGCGACATTCCCAGGAGTGATATTTTTTTTTGAGTTCAACTGCTTCGATAGATAAAATAGCAACTACTATCACTTTTACATATGCAAGAAGCCCATTAGATGCACTGCACGGATTGCGGGGGTCAGACGGGGCGCTGCCAGGCGGGTCTCCGATGCCGAACGGACGATTATACCTCGATTAAGCTCGATACACGTGCATGAATCCAATCGCTGCGAACTCCTTGTCCCTGAGAATAGCGGTCATGGTTGAGATTGAATCAGTGTCGACGTTGTCTCGAAGGTCGATAAAGGTGAGTACTACACGTTGGGATGGCGGGTATTGCGAGTGTGGACGGAGCTGCCTTGTAAGTGGCGCTCACGCCATCGCCAGGTTCAACATAACTGTTTGCCAGTATCCTGCCTTCAACACTTCTCTTATAACGACTCTTCGAAGTAACCGGGAAATAGCATTCTTGCTGCAGCACCTGGTGTGTCGCGCGAGTAGACGGCCATTACTCGGCCCTGCTGCATGGCCGCCCATTCCCGTTGGGGCAGTTGGATCCAAGTTCATTTGGCTCATGTAGGCTGGCAACAACTGCATAATAAGAGTGCCCGATGATCCCCCTTTCATGCAAGGCACCGGCCGAACGCGCTGAAACTGTGATGCAATTAGCGGTACCTACATGTTCTGTTCCTCTGGGTGGTCCGACTCGCCTCGGATGTGACGCCCTGATGGGCCGTGGCCATCCCGTCCAGACAGACGTAGGGCTACCACCCACACCACGTAGGCAACGGGTGCATATTTGCTGCCGTATCTTCGTCGGCTGGCGTCTCAAGTAAAGGGGTAATAAAGGGCGTAGATGAATGATGGACGGCCGAATCACTCCAGTTTCGCAACCACAAGCTCATTCGCTTCTCCGCACACCCAACCTTCCCCCGCCCGGGAAACCACTTAAACAAGCCAGCCAACCATGGATCGCAATCAAAGCAGCGTAGCCAACAAACCGCAGTCCGCGTTGGCGCGGTGCGGAGGTAGCGCAGCATCGTGTCCATCAAAATGTCACCTCAGACCCTCTGCCCCAATCAGACGCGCTGCATGATGAGGTATCACGGCCCCTCGTGGCCACCTTTTCGGATGCTTTGCCTCTTGGAGATGTCGTGCGGACTGCTTTCTCTACTTGGCTTTTCTGTTACAAATCGCACAAACTCACCGACTTAATATCCGGGCCGCACCAGCTCTCTAGATTAGCAAGCAAAAAGTCACGGATCAAGAGTCCCGGTTGCTCAAGCGCGTCACGCGATCTCGTCTGGTGACAGGGATACAGCTCTATTTCTTGCCGTCATCCCACTTCCTGGTGCGACATGCAGCCACCGGCCGCCCGACGGACCTCACCAATTCACATATTCTAGTTGTTGGGACGGACTGTTGGGCCTTGGCAGAACATGCGGTTCGAGCGGGATGGCCCTGTCGGAGTGCAATATGGGCATGGGTAGAGAGGGCCGAGTATAAGAAGTTGGGATGGCCTGTGAGGGCTCTTTGAGACGCGGCCAGTCACTACCAGATTCCCATTACGAACTGGCCTGCCTGCACATCACCGGTCATGACACTGACAAATCGCTTATTAGTAGTCGCGCAGATTGCACTCGGGGTCACATCAGCTAGATCTCGTGAGATACATTCCCCAATCGCCATCCATCGCCATCCGGCCTTCATCGTATTGTACTGACGCCTTCTAGTCCAGCCGTGGAGTTTCACGCCCTTGCCCCTCGGCGCCATCAAACCTGAAGGATGGCTGCTTGGAGAGATGCAAGCCGTGGCCAACGGCCTAGCGGGCCACGAGCACGACTTCTATGTCTACGTCAGTGAGTCGAGCTGGCTGAACGAGCCAGGCAAGGGAGGCTCGGAATATAGTAACCTCAACGAGGCACTGCCATACTGGTTCAACGGCATGGTGCCTCTTGCCTACCAATTGGATGACAACAGACTAAAGGGTCAGGTCAACGACGTGGCTAAGACGGTCCTCTCATGGCAGTCCACTGACGGCTGGATCGGACCCGAAGTGGGAGACGCCCGAAACGTCTGGGCTCGCACGCCCTTCTTGCTAGGCCTGATTCAACTAGTTGAAGCCGATGACTCCTGGGAGAAGACAGTGCTGGACAGCGTGCGACGCTTCATGACGCTGACGAGTTCCATGCTCAAGGACAACGGAAAGGGCTTCACCAATTGCGCCAAAAACGTGGACTGTAGCTGGGGCCAGGCCAGGATCCACGACTTCATGATCACCATCCAGTGGCTGCTGGAGAAATACCCCTCTACACAGGACGACGAGCTGTATGAGATGATGGATCTGTTCTACGAGCTAAACGAGTACAAGTGGGATGAGTGGTATACCGATGCGCGGTATCCCAAGATTGTCGAGAATCCTGGCGATGGATCGCTGTGGCCGTGGATCCACGGTGTTAATGTCGGGCAAGGTAAGAGATGATCCCATCATTCATGGCAGCGCCGGACACGACGTGCATTCTCTAATGCCTCCCAGGTCTCAAAGCCTCAACAGTCGTCTACCGCATGAACGGCGACACGTCCCTCATCCAAAAGAGCCACGACGCCGTAGACTGGACCTTCAAGTACCACGGTTCCGCCTCCGGCACCATTCTCGCCGATGAGCACGAAGTCAGCTCCGCATCCTACATGGGCAGCGAGCTCTGCACCGCCGTCGAGACATCCTACTCCCTGGCGTACATGTACCAGGCCCTCGGCGACAGACACTTTGCTGATCGTGCCGAGCGCACCATCTTCAATGCCATGCCCGTCATGCTGACGGCGACAAGTGTGGTCGCATCAGTAATATGGCCCAGCCGAACAGCCGTTTGCCCTGAACACACGTCTTCGTCTGGGCGGGTGCGCCAATGTTTACGACGGCGAACAGTTGGGTTTGGCGACGACGTTTTGGGATGGAGCCGTTGTATCCATGCTGTACGGTCAACCACCCGCAGGGGTATCCGAAGTTCTTGTCGAACAGCTGGGTTGCCGTTGGGGATAGGGGCTTGGGACATGCTCTCATTCGTCGCCGTCGACGTTCGGACGACGGGGAATGGCGGCGCCGTGACATCAAGTTGCGACACGTCGTACCCGTTCTCTCCAGCTCTCTCACTGTACACCATCCCAGCGAAGAAGGGCTTCGACTTGATACCTCCGCGTGGCCCAACTACTTGACCAAAGGCTTCAAAGCTGCAGTGCTCGGGTAAGTCGCAGCAGTTCACCTGCCAGATGCCAAGACCGGGATGGCCAAGATTCGCATCCACGCCGGCAACACCGAGATATCCTCTTTCTGTCTCTGGTGGCAATCCGCACCGAATCTCGCCCGGACGACACCGTCGCCGTCTTCTACGGGAACTTGCTGTACGCGCTGGACGTGGGCTTCCAGAAGACGACGTCCCTGCCGCATGCCTACTACAACACCAAGGGGCCTGGCATCTCCGGTCTGCCATTCAAGGAGCTGCGCGACGACTGACGTCAGTAACACCAAGCCATGGAATGTGGCCATCGACCCATCCACGCTGAGATACCACGGCACGGACGGCAAGCCGCTTATAGACCCCATCTTCGAGCAAGGCCAACCGCCCAACCACATTACCGTGCAGGGCTGCGAAATTGCTTGGGGGCTGTATCTGGGTGTTTACGCCCGATCGTCCACCTGCTGATAGGACGTGCATTGGGCCCAAGGAGACGTTTCGGCTGATTCCATATGGGGCGGCCAAGGTTCACATGTCGGATTTGCCCGACAACCACATTTTCATGAGGGAGTTTGAATAAATAGCAGAATTAAAAGACGTGTTGCCAATCGTGGTTGAGGCGTCCCACAATGCTAGAATATAAAGCAAGAAGGGGCGCGAAATTCATTGTCAAACAGCCATCACCATGGTTTCCCCATGGAACTGATACATATTCCAGTGAGCCATTGTACTCGAGTCTCTGTTTTGCTTGCCTCTCGCTCATAGAGATATCCTAAAAACGATAAGCATGACTTCTACGGAGGGGGAAGAGTTTTAGAGCCTCATGCCTAAATTTTCTTGTACGGGTTGAATTTTGAGATGAGGGCGTATTTCGAAGTCAATACATCCGAGCGAATATTGTTTTGTACGCAGAAAGTTGCCAGCATTTCAACAGTGTCATGTTGGGATCCCCGGCCCTTACAGATGGTAAGCATCCACCATCAAGGTTCGATAACGCCCAAGAGCTATGCCAGTACGTCCATACCTGAATACTGTTGGCAATAGTCTGCGGGCTACTGGTTTCTCTGAATGTAGCTTTCTGGAAGTTGTTGAAACATGCATCTGGCTGGTAAATTTCCGTGATTGCCTGTTTTCTCTGAGCCATCGAGGTTGATGCTGTCTGTATTCGACGAAGGTAAACCGCCAGCCTCTCCTTGCTCAAAGGAATTCTAGTTGCGAGATAGCCCTTCAGCGCGTAAAAGGATTTTGGCAGAATGAGACAAGTCCAGGTATGCAAGGCGTTTCAGAATGCATGTTCGCGTCTATCATGCGGTCTCCTGGCTCAGTTTGCGGCAAGGTAGACGTTACACCGTTGTGTGTAGCACCAAAGGCGTCAAAGAGACACCATGTATGTTTTCTAGTGCGTGGAAACTAAATCCATCCCAGAGTTTGAATGTTTGCGGAAGATGCCCTGCAGGCACACATCTTCGTCGCCGGTTCAATCAGCTTGAATGAACCAAGTCTGGGTTTTTGCTAGCAAGGCACTCCGGTATTGGTATATTTTGGCACCATTCGCCTAAATTTGATCAAGTCGGTAGTTATTTGTGTGAACTTGCAGCTCTCGAACCAAATACCTCTGTGTTAATACTGTCATTCGTCGCAAGCGCGGCCGCAAACCTAGAACTTAGCAGCATGTGCTGGGCGCTTGCTGCAGTAAAGCCCGGTATATCATTTTATGCGCCTCTGTCAATATGCTGATGTTTTGATGGCATTAAGAATCGCATTTTTTAAGATTCCCGTAGTACTGGGGCTACTGGTAGAATCAGTGAGGGTGTCCATCTCATTGAGCAGCAGCAGTAAAACTGACCTCTGTCAGCCCGGCGAAATGGTAAATACTACAATCTAGAAGGAATCCACCATTGCTTTATACGCCAGCAGAGAAGCGACAACCTAACTCCATTGTGAACCTAGACTCCAAAGTGGTGGCGGACAAGAGGCATGGTTCACGCAGTTCCTGAATGGAAATCTACAATCCTAATGAAAGGTACGGATTATGGCTTAATTCTCACTATGTTGTACCATTATATCCGTAGCCATAAACCTTTTGTAAACGAGCTACACGTGTCCATCACCATTCCCAGCACACAGTACTTAGTGCATAATGTTGATGTAATTATGTGCCCGCTGACGGTAGGTCGACCTAAGCCTTATCGACGTTGTGACCAGCCCCGGGAGGGTAGATTGTAGCTACCTCGGGCTCACGCTTGTTGACGTTGTGGCCAGCTCCAGGAGGGTAGATGGTAGCCACCTCGGGCTCACGCTTGTTGACGTTGTGACCAGCCCCAGGAGGGTAGATGGTAGCAACCTCGGGCTCACGCTTGTCGACGTTGTGACCAGCACCAGGAGGGTAGATGGTCGCTACCCTCGGGCTCACGCTTATTGACGTTGTGACCAGCACCAGGGGGGGTAGATGGTAGCAACCTCGGGCTCACGCTTGTTGACATTATGACCAGCACCAGGAGGGTAGATAGTGGCCACCTCGGGCTCGCGCTTATTGACGTTGTGGCCAGCTCCAGGAGGATAGATAGTAGCTACCTCGGGCTCGCGCTTATCAACGTTGTGACCAGCCCCAGGAGGGTAGATAGTGGCCACCTCGGGCTCGCGCTTATCAACATTGTGGCCAGCTCCAGGGGGGTAGATTGTAGCCACCTCTCGCTCTATTGTGATGTGTCAATGGTTAACACTGAATTACTTGAAGTTCTAAAGGTAGAGCCTAGAGTGAAGTTCAAGCCTTACCTGAGACGACTGGAAGGGGCGACGCAGAAACTGAGGAGATAAGGCCGCTAACGGCAACAACAGCAGAGAACTTCATCGTGCCGGGAGAGTAGATGTGAATGATATGTTTTCGTAGTCTGCGATTAGATGATTTCAGGGGGGCTGAAGAACTGACCTACACTGGATATTTATACGCATTTTCGTGCTCTTGCGAGTCTATATTTAGAAGTGTGTCGACGTCACGCTATCGTGACTTCAAATGCTGTCAGTTCTTGCTAACCACAGGTACGGAAGGCGATATCATCAAATAACTCCACAAGTATGGAGGACGGTCCAAGATTTGCCAGATGTGATACGCGCCACAAGCCACGATTAACGCCAGCAATGGAGCCTAGGGCAGCCTCGGGAATGTAGGGACATATTTTGTCGCAGAGTGCTGCCTTTTTGTGATACGTCGCTCGTTTACAGAACTCAAGTCAGCAGCGATAATCGCGTCATTGAGAGGTTCAATGCTGAAGTTCTCATAAGCACCCAGTAAGGAAGGAGGTGCTGTCAAATAAATCCACACATATAGAGGAAGACCCGCTTATAGTCATCATATATTCACTTTGAGGATGACGAAAAACAAGCTAGCCGATACATAAGCGCCAGGCATAGAGCAATAATTGGGGGAATCCGTGTAAGACAAGGGACTCTTTGGATACCTATGTGTTTCCAAGAGACATGGTTCGTTACGGTCTGACAGCAGCTAAATCCGTTGCCGAGTATGATCGTCTTGGTGGATGTCGTTTCTTCTTCTCTTCTACCTTTCTTTGCCGTGTGGCCTGTTCTCGTACAACCACGCCCTCCAACCTCTTTTTTCCCCCTTCATTTTCTTGTCCACCATCTCGATAAATACTGCTGACCAATATGTATCTACCAGATGGCTTTATCCACGTCTTTCGTCGTCCGTTTTACGAGAAGTTAGGAGGCGAGCCTGGCCGTGATATCGTCCCAGGTGCGGACCTTGATGGCGACATTACTGCTCAGCATCTTGCCAAAGCTCGGCGGCTGCTGCGCAGGTCCGTCATCCTCAATGTTGTCTTGACGGCAGTTACTCTCAGCTTACTCGCTCAACTGCAAGGATGGTTCCGGCTAAACCATGCGCTCAAAGCAGCGTCAGCATTCTGTACCGTGTCGAGTACCTTTGTGAGATTACTAAATACGAATTCTAACGTTGGTTAGCGCCACTCCTGTCCATCGTACCATTGCCTCTTTTCGAAACCACGGTGAACGGCACGTTTCTGCCGCCAGCAGCAAGCAGGTCCATCTACCGCGAGCTGCCCAACCCGGCCACGGATGCCGCATGGGAGGCACTCAGTGCCATTGAGCCCTTTACCATATCACGCTCTGAGATTCTTCGGCTGAAAAAAGACCCTGCGCTGTCAGTTGTTGTCCCAGAAGAATGGGGCTACGGTCCGGAGAGATATCTTGCCGAGCTTGATCTCAGCCACCAGCTCCACTGCCTCAACGCACTACCGCATGGGAGTCTTCGCGGATCACTACGCGGAGCATGGTTCACACCACAAAGGGAGACGCATGGCGAGGCCGCAAGTGCTGTCGGATCACCATTACATGCACTGCGTAGACATTCTACGCCAGAGTCTCCTCTGCACGGCGAATGCCGAGCTCATCACATACAACTGGGTCCAAGATCAACCGATACCCGTTCCCGACTTTGACGTGCAGAAAAAGTGTCGTAATGGAGAGGCGCTCATCGACTGGCAAGAGCAGAACAAGATCGGCTACGGCAAGAGAGAGGTTCTGAGCAGACCAAGCAATGCCGTTGAGGTCCCCCTTGAGGAGGAGTTCAGAGCGTTTCTAGAAATGGTTGACAGACTAGAGGGGGGAGCGAGCCACCAGTGATTGGGGCGAAGTTGACGATTGAAACCAAATGCGAGTTGTCTCGCTATTAGAGAGAAGGTTAATCCAACTCGGTGTGCTCTTCTTGGGCAACCTACAATTTCCACACGACGTACATGGGATTTTTTCGCCCAAGAAAATACCTTGAAATTCATTAACACATGGGTGTTTCCGACAGAGGTAATTGACACATGCAGCCGCCCTGCCAACCACATGGCTGCAATCCACCAAAGCTGATCCTTGGCCTGTATAATGATGGAGAATCTAGAGTCCGCAATGAGCAGCTTGGGCTCCGATCTCGGTGGTGTATTTCTTTTCTTTTCTTTTCTCTAGGTGTGCAATTATACCCACTGGCGCACAAGTTGAAAAGGGCAAAGGGCTTCCTTTTCAACGAGTATGACTGATGTCGTTGCTGTGGTTTTCCTTGACGCCTAGAACATCTGAAATCCCCAAGCCCAGGTATCGCGATGATAATTATGATTAATGATCAAGGGGCAGGGAAGGTAAACACTGAATTCTTCCGTACAGGAAGTTGCTCTGAGCGACATGGTTGGCTCAGGACTCTGAGGACTGACCCTGTCATGGAGCTGGTTCCGCCACATTCACAAAGTGTGTGGACGCTAAGCCGTTGGCCAATGGAAAGCCCTTGCATCCAGGCCCATATCCATTCCACTTGTAAATGCCGCAGGATGATCCGAGGCAGGGTTGCGACAGCTGGTTCGGAGTCGGGCAACCACTATGGATAGCATCGCCAGAGACCTCGATGCCGGCCTCAAGGCCAGGCTACACGAGGTGGCCGAGCTCCTGCTAGAAATTTACCGTACTCTCGTACGCATGCGTTACCTAGATGACGAGTGGATACAGCTGGGGCCTCACAACATCGACGACCTTGTCCCCGCGTACCGCTCCAGCGGCCTGGACGATTCCATCATCTATCTTTACAAGCATTCTCCCATATGTCGACTATGCCGCGTCGGGGCACGTTGGTCGAAGTTTCTTCGGAGGCGGTGGATTTGCCGGTCTTCCCGCTCCCGGCGACGGCCGTGATCCTCTCTACACGGGGGAAGACTTGAGGCCGTCCATGACACCTCTAACCTCGAGTGACAGCGACGGTGCTCACATGGTGTACAGTGCCAGAACGCACACCATCTGGATATACGGCCAAGACGGCGACGGTTCGGCGGACCCCGCTCTTCACGGCCCGCCACTCGATGAACTACGTTCCTTCGATGATACGACTAGGACCCCGTGGAATGAGGAGGACGTAAGTGATGACGACTGGGAATCAGGCGACGGTCTGTACAGCTGGCGCAAGGCAGACGGCCGCCCAGCTGATGATGTCCTACGCGATATTGCGCGATGGTATCGCGAGTTCAAAGAGCCGCTCGGCGGCGGCGGCGGCGAGTGGGCCCGAGAGGTCGTCGAGCCTCTGTACCGCAAACACGGCTGGCCTGGAGAGGACTTCAACGGAAATGACTTTCTGGTGGACCAGGCACTGGAGCATGCAGTCTCAGTGGCCAAGTACGAAGCGGAAGCGCCCATCAGGGATCTTCAAGCCGCACTTCGTCCCAATCAACATAAGAAACGCGTTGAAGACTGCCGAGCGAAGCTAGCTGCCACAAAAACAATCAATGAGAAGCATCTAGCCTGTTGGGAGCTGCTTCAAGAAGAAATGGTCTATGCGAGGGTGACCCGGGCAGCCAAGGAAACACAAGACGAAGCAGAGAGACTGTGCCCACACGGGGTGGCCCAGGTAACAGAGGACCTGCCGTTGTGGAAAGCAGAGAGACTCAGAGCCAGCTATGCGGAGAAGAAGGACTGCCTGCAGAATGCTCAACGGGAAGCGAATGATGAGACTCGAGAAGAAATGAAAAGGAGGCGGCACCTCGACCTCGCCGTTGCGGAAAGGGAAGAGGCGACCTACAAGGCAGCATACGAAGCCGCCAGACTCGACGCAGAGCGGCTCTGCCCGGGTAAGACGTTTGGGCGCGCCACCGGCCGAGAGCCCCTCGGACAGGAATTCGGCCCCAAGAGACTGCTGCGGGACGAGACGGCGCGGCTAGCAAACACTCGGAGCGACATAGAGCAGTACCAGGCGTTCGTGGCGCTGCTGCCCGATGGCGCCGACAGAGCGAGGGAGGCGGCGGAGCGCGAGATTGGATATGCCGAGGAAGAGATCCAGCGCTGTCTGCAGTCCATTGAGAGGTGGAATTTGGTGGTAAGTGAGGCGAAGCCGCATATGGATGAAGATTGATCTGAGTGTAAGTGGCGTCTAAAGGTGTGCGTGTTTGTTCGCGTCGCCTCGTACGGAGAGTATGCGTCGTACATTCGGCCAGACTAGTCAATCTTATTCGCTTGAGTGCACGTCCACATTGTTGAAGATTATATAGCCAACACAGGTTATTGTCCTAGTTCAAGCGGGCCAAAGAGGTATACTGTCTCCTTGATCCGATCCACAGCCCTCATCGTACTGGTATATATATGTATACATATATCCCAGATTCTAAAGACCCAGAGACCTAATTTTCGTCAAGGTTACAATCATATATAGTACCAAACTGAGGCCTTGATGAACACGCTACATGCTGTATTTCCTTTGCTGGAGATATCTAGCACAGCGCTCCATGTCGCACATGGCAGTCGTTTGTTGTCCACAACCCGCGGGCAAGCCTCCTCTGGGGAGGTCAGCTCCGTCGCTATATGCCTGAGCAAGCCACCATCTTCCAGTTGCCAGTAACAACTCTCTTTAACTATACCATCTGTTTGACGACTTCACAGCAAGAGCTATTCGAGCCGTCTCTTACAGACGACGCCAGCACGAAAACTGAAGCCATGGCCGAGCCGACAGCGTAGCTCCGACCAACCGCACCAATCCTGGTTATTCCGGGTATACTCTGCTCGACTCGAAATGCAGGCCATGCGTCCATTTCCTGCATGTGGCAGTCCACAAGTGTAGTCGCTAAGCGCGTCGTGATGCTGCGCCCCCCCACGTGGAGGCGCAGTCCGGATCTGCCCAGCCCGATAGACGCAGCACCAACAACGTATTAGTAGCGCGCACTATTAGCCCACGTCGGCGTGATCCTACAATAGAGTAATAATACCGTGCCATTATAGGCCCAATAATAGCAAAGCTGGGTGGCGTTGCGACTGTGCGGCCAATGAGCTGGTCTTCTCGCCGCACAGGCACCTGTGTTTATGTTGCAGCCGGAGAGTCTGCTGGCGGCAGATGCAGCTCGGCATGATTGGCGAGGCATGTTTTGCAGCGTCTCTCGAGCGGCGTCTATTTCGGGTTCATCTGGAGCGGCGCTGCGTCTTCCGAGGGCTGAGTCCGGATATCGACAGACTCGCCAGGACGGCAGCAACACATGCTGGATTGATATAAAGGGACGAGGGCATCTCGACAGGGAAGCAATCCATCAGCCTCTCCACCGACAACACAAACATCTTACATGACCAACAAACACTCGGCGCCTCACTACCGCTCCACCGAATAGCCTCATCCATCTCACCCTCAACCAACGCCACCGCCAAGCACATCCACCATGCAGTTCCTCCTCACCTTTGCCACCATCTTCTCCCTGGCCTCCGCCGCCGCCATTCCCTCTCCCCCTACCACGACCACCCCGGACCAGCCCTCCAGGGTCGCTGCCCTCACCGGCATCACCCACACCGTCGTCGCCGGGCAGGGCGGTCTTCGCTTCGACCCGGAGAACGTCGTTGCCGAGGTCGGCGATGTGGTCGAATGGCACTTCCACCCCAAGAACCACTCGGTCGCGCAGTCCAGCTTTGACAAGCCCTGCCAGCCCATCGACGACAAGTCCTTCTTCGCGGGCTTCCAGTTCGAGACGGGCGTGAACGAGGCCACCAACAGCTTCCAGATCACCGTGCAGGACAAGAAGCCCATCTGGTTCTACTGCCCGCAGAAGACGGGGTCGCACTGCCAGAAGGGCATGGTCGGCGTCGTCAACCAGAACTTTGACAGCCCCGACTTCACCTTGACCAAGCACAAGGCACTCGCCGCCAAGGTTGACGTCTCGGAAAACCCAGAGTTTCCCCGCGGCGGCTGGGTGTTGACCAACCCTCGCAACGCCGGTGCCACGGCCATCGCGACCTGCAGCTGCAGCTCCTCCAACGACGAGCCCAAGGATGGCAACAAGGATGAGGCGAGCAAGGGTGGAGACGGCCAGACCATCACCACCAAGAGCTACGCTGTCAAGAACTAGGCGAAATTGCTCTGGTTGCTGTGTATATTTCCCATCCGTCCTGATTTTCCGGCATTTCGGCATGTTTCTTTTGTTTCCAGCGTTGCATTGGCAGTTGTTAAATACCATTTGAGGTCGCATTGGGATGGATATGATTGAGACGCTGTTGCCACGGCTCAGCTAGCATAGAATTGAAGCATTATTACTTGTCATGTTCAGCTTTTCTAAATGCGCGGAAATGGCTTGCTCCTCCAAGTGATGTACTTCTTGAAGCTAGATACGACTGCATCATAGTTCCGAGAACTTACTTATCCGTAGTGCCCAACCGTCCATCACAGAACGCCAGTTGCAAATCGGCAGGTATAAGACTGATACATTGGACTTGGCAGTTAATAGGACAACATGCTCGCAGAGATATCTACGTCTGACCTCCAAGTGCCGGAACTAGGCTACTAGACAGATTGCAGATGAAACCACAACAATTACCCGCCCTTGTCCGAATATCCTGGGTTTCATCGACACATTAATTATAACCTCGAGAATATCGCAGAAGGCTAATCTGTCGTCAGCCGTCGGTACAGATTCCCGAGTCAGTGTCAAGAAAGGACATTGCTAGCAGTGGAGAGCCTCGATAGTGGAAGCCGGAGCTCCTAGCAGTTGGCTTGGCCATTCAGCACTCGCGGTGTTGCCAATGCCGATCCTATTGTCGCCTTATATCATTTACGGGGCATCTGTTCCTAAAGTTGGGTGGACGATAAGAAGGCAGTATTCGGACAATTTGTTCGACTAGGTCCTGTCCTGAGGATATTCTTTACAGCAAAGCCTGACAGTCTGCAAGTCAGCAAACTCACATCCCCCTTCAATTCTAGCATTTGCAACCATCACAATGCTCAACACTCTCGTCTGCCTATCAGCACTCACCTCCCTTGACCTCGCCCACGGCCACGCAGACTAGCTCGTCGCCAACAGCGTCGCATACCGCGGCTACGACTCAGCCGCCTTCCCTACCAACCCAACCATCCTCCCGTCATCGGCTGGACAATCAACGCTCCAAACAACAGCTTCGTCGAGCCCGCCGGCTCATCTGGCCAGACATCATTTGCCACAAGGATGCAACCCCGCGCCAGGCCTCACGGCGGCGACGGGGTGATGCAGACGTCTACGTGGCCAGAGTCACACAAGGGGCGAGTCATCGATCTTGCCAAGTGCTCCGGCAATTTTGAGGACGTAGACGACAAGACGCAGCTCGAGTTCTTCAAGTCGATGCGGATGGACTGCTCGACATCTGCAAACGGTCGCTGGGCGGACGACATGCTCACGGCCAACTGTACCTGGGTGGTTCAGATACCCACCGATATCGCCGCCAGGACACTATATGCTTGGGCGAGATTCTCGCACTTCACGGTGCCGGTCAAGCCAACGGAGCGCAGGCCACAGTGTTTCAGTCTTCACGTCACGGCGGGGGGATCCTCGAGTCCGAGCGGCGTGAAGGGCACGTCGCTGTGTAAGTCGGATGACCCAAGCGTCCTGTTCGACCTGAACACCTCCCTGCTGTCGTACACCGTCGCAGAACCGACTCTTATGTCAGGACTGCCATCCACTACCTCGCAGGGAAGAATCAAGGCGACAGCCACGTCGAGCGCTACCCTCCGGCGGTGGCCAAAGATGGCTCCGACGACCACCCGAGGAATACTATCAGCTCCACAAGGCCAGCGATATCTACAAGCCCAGCAGGTGACGTCCAGACATACGTACAGCATGGGGGACAAGACTGGACGGGGGAACGCAATGTATAGCAGGCTCAGTGTGTACATTCGTGAATAGTCACCATTCGCAGTGTCTGTAGGATGGACTCCAAGGGAGCAAAGAGGCCTCTAAAGTGGCTACGAAGCAGCACGTATTGGCGGCTGGCTTGATTATCTGTCATTCTCTCGATTGAATTTTAATGATGAATGGCGATGAATAGCCGTTGAAGTCGCCTCTCGTATTTACCGGACATAAGACTCAAGGGCAAAGAGATTGTTCCTTTGTGCAAAGATCCACATACAATCATGGCGTCCAATAACCATCAGTCCTCCATTTGCTCAACAATGATGGGCCGATTTTCTGGATTAAAAAGCATATCGTGATGTGTAAGCACTCTATCGAAACCATCTCCGGGGTATAAGCCGGATGCATGGCCTTAACTCCAGATACTCCGAGCTGAAACGCCATGACGCCCTCCCTGGTGCTTCAAGGGCAGCGTGGCGACAAATGTGGGTAGCAAAGGGTTTGACGTGATCCTTCCGAGCACTCCTCGTTCTTTTTTCTTTTTTTTTTCCTTTTCTTTTTTCCGTTTTTCTAGCTTCATCCCAACATCAACTCGCCACTGCACCATCGCGCACGCTTTCACTCTCACCAGACACAATGGCCGCTCCCGTCCCCGCGAGCGCCGACCTCATCCCCGGCTACGCCCCCCATATCCGGAACAGAACAATTCTCATCACCGGCGTCTCCCCCGGCTCCATCGGTGCAAGCTACGTGGCCGCCGTGGCAGCAGGCAAGCCCGCGCTCCTCATCCTGGCCGGCCGCAACGCCGCCAAGACACAGCAGACGGCCGACGAAGTCACCGCCGCACACGGCGACGTGGCCGTCCGCACGCTGAGCCTCGACCTCGCCTCCCTCGATGCCGTGCGCGCGGCCGCGGCCGAGGTCAACGGCTGGGAGGACGTTCCCAAGATCGACGTCCTGGTGAACAACGCCGGCATCATGGCGCCGCCGTACGAGCTTACCAAGGACGGCATCGAGAGCCAGTTTGGGAGCAACCATGTTGCGCACTTCCTCCTGACCAACCTTCTCATGGGGAAACTGCTCGCGTCGGAGGCGCCGCGCGTGGTGTCCGTGTCTAGTGACGGGCATCGTCTCGGCCACATGCGCTGGGACGACATCAACTTCGAGGTGCGCCGTCACTCCCCCCTCCACGTCGCCTCGTAGCCTCGGTTTCGCTCTCGTTTCATGCTACGGCAAGCTAACATGGCTAGAACGGCGAAACGTACAACAAATGGACCGGATACGGCCAATCCAAAACAGCAAACATGCTCCTCGCCATCTCCCTCGCCGAGAAGCTCGGCAAGCGCGGCCTCCTCGCGTTCAGCCTCCACCCGGGAGTCATTTTCAGCAACCTCGCTTCCGGGCTTGACATGTCCGAGACTGGGGACTTTGCGCTGCTGAGTATGTCGGATAGTATCGGTGCAGGGGCGGCGGTCAAGTAGCGGTTGCTAACGCGTTCGTAGACAAGGAGGATCGCAAAATGGGCAATGCGGAGGCGAAGAGCCCGCTCAAGGTCATCTCGCTGGAGCAGGGCTCTGCGACGCATGTTTTTGCGTCGTTTGATCCCAGTTTGAAGGGTAAGTGTCCCACTCCATGGGCACGACTTTGCGTGTTGGAAGAGAGAACAGCCTCGTATTCGTCCCCCAAGTCTGTCGTGACACGGGCTAACATGGCGCCAGAACACAACGGCGCATACCTCGTCGAATGCAGAGTAGCAGATCCCTACGTCGACACCGTCAAGCCCTGGGGCACCAGTTCCGTCGAGGCAGACCGCCTGTGGAAGTTGAGCGAGAAATTGGTGGGCCAACAGTTCCAATATTAGACAATCGTCAAGGCGGGGGCTACAGTGGATCGATGATGGGCAATCAGCACGCACATGGCAAATAAAAGAAGGATGCCGAGGAAATATAATGTATTTATGTTGTTGCCATTCTAAGACCAGCCAGTCCAGCCAGCTTGGCCCGTATCTATACCGCCCCAATCGCTCACCAGACAGTGATGAGGGAGGACAATCCAGTCATCCTCCTCTCTAAGGAAACAAGTAGCAAATAGTAAAAAGAAAAAAGAAAGAAGAAAGAAAAAAGGAATGATTGGAAGGCTCTCATGCGTATCAATCTCGTCAGCTGTCAGCCGTCAGCCGTCAGCTACATGCTTCCACAGACCATCACCTCGACAACATTGACACAGACAACATCGACAGACAACACCGAGATTATCTAGACCCCCATTCCTGCGACACGCTCGGGTCCTGCACCGCCTGTCCCCGCCCACTCAACCACGCCCTGCACGCCTCATAGTGTGCATACTCGCGCGGGTCCTCGTCCCGCGACCCCATCAGCTTCGTGTCCGCGACGTCCAGCACGCCGCGGCCGCCAGCGTCCCGCGCATGGACGTTGGCGCGCTTGTTGACGAGCGTCTTGACGGCGAGCTTGCGGCCGCACCGCACGGCGATGTGCAGCGCCGTCTCGCCCGCCCTGTTGCGCGCGTTCACCTCGGCCCCGCGGCTGATGAGCAGGGTCAAGATGGCCGGGCCGATCTTGTAGTCGTCGTCCTCCGGGAGCTCCGCCGCAAAGGCCATGAGGGGCGTGTTGCCGTGCATGTCGTAGTGGTTCGGGTCGACGCCGGCATCGAGGAGGTTGGTGACGATGCCGAGGCGGAGGTTCATCCTGTCCTTGGACGAGTCGGGCTTGTTGGTTGGGGCGGGACGCTTCTTGATGGGCTTGTCCGAGGGGGACGATGCAGACGGCGAGGCGAGGTTGCACTTGTCCACGACAGACTTCATGCTCAGGGTAGCCATGGCGAGGCAGTGGAGCCCGTTGCGGCCCTCGTCGTCCTCGAATGCGGGATCCTGGTTTGCCGCCCTGACGTGCCGCAGCAGCTGGCTCTCCCTGGCCACGATGGGGTCGCTCTTCGACTCGGGGCTCATCGACGGGGAAGACTGGTCGCTCGAAGAGTCGACGTCCATGGACACGGTGCCATCGTCATCGGCAGAGACGGGCTGCGGCGCGGGCGTGACGTTGAACGCATCGCGCTTCCGCTGCATCGCCGGGTCGCAGAGCTCCACGACCCGCCTGAAGTCAGCAGGGGCGATGCGCTCAGAGAGCAGCACATGCAAGAAGTTGCGCCCGTAGTGGTCCACGGCGTCCATGTTGAAGTCCATGGTGGCGAGGACCTCCAGGAGTTGGCAGAGGTAGTTGATGTTTTGCATCCACGAGCGGCTGAGAACGTGGAGAAAGGTCTGTCCGGCGCTGTTTGTCGAGTCGATGATGCCGGCGCATATACCCGCCTGGAGGGCGTACAAGAGCGCGTCCATGGATCCTCGGGCAGCGAGGAAGTGCAGGATCGTGTTGCGGAAGGCATCGGACACGCCAACCTCGGACCTCAAGACGACGCGGTTCAGCAGTCGCTCGCCGCGCGGCGTGAAGCCATCCGCCGTGACCCAGGGGGCGGCAAACTCGTCAGCCTGTGCGTAGCACATGCAGCGGCGCTGAGCGTGGACGAGCGAGCCGGGGTGGCACTCTTCCTGTAGGGCGACGAGGTCAAGGCTCAGAAGTCGCCGGGCAACGGGTAAGGGCGGTTTGCGGAAGGACGCCGGAGAGTCATCGTCGTCCAACCACGACCTGCACGGCAGATCCGCGGTCCGGCGACGGGGAGTTGCTGCGCCGCTCGACAACGGGAGCAGTGAATCTCCTCATCAGGCGCCTGACGGCGTGGACGTATGGCTCCGAGTAGTCGTGGAGGATCTGCTGCAGGGATCCGGAAGTATCGTTGGTCGACGCAGACATAAAGGTCGTCTTGCGCAGGAAGGGATCAAACACTCCTCCCGAGGAGCCGCCATGGTCCACAAACGGATCGTCTGCCGACGCCGCGGCTGTCGGCAGCGCATAATCGTCATTGGCAAAGTATAACGCGTCGCTCAACCAAGGGTCGTCAGCCGTGGGTCCGAGAGCCCAGTTCCGCACAGCAGCGACTTCGAGCGAGGGAGGGCTGGCGCTGGCGCTGGGTTCCGGTTTGACGTCTGCGTTAAACATCGGGCTATACGATGCCCGTGGGGCTCTGCCAGGCTGGCCGCTGAAGGACGAGGACAGCGTAAAGTCGGATTCCCTGGCGGCCTTTATCCTGGAAGGCGAGTTGGCGAGCTGCTCGAGCCGCTGGGCGACCTCGGTCTCGGTCCTGGGACGAAGCCAGCGCGGCTCCTTGTCCAGCAGGGAGTTGAGCTTCTTGTTGGCCGAGTCTGGGCTGAGGAGGAGTCAGATCAAGCGTGGTACAGAGGCGAGACGGCGATGCTTACCCTGGCGCCGAATCCGGAGCATGAGCATATATCACGTTGAGAATCTTGTTCAGCGGCAAGGTAGTGTAGACATAGAGCCGAGTCATCTTGCGCTGAGCCGACCTTGTCACATGGGAGGTCGCCCGGTAGGGGCAGTCGGCACGCCCGAGCTGTATCCCGAGGGCGAATTTGTCGAAGCCGTGATGCCCATCGCAGCAGACGCAGCAGACGCAGGCTCTCGCTTCATGGTGGCGAGCCGTAGCTAGCGCAGTCCGTCTATGATGTGCAGGCAAAGCCTCTGGGCCGGGGTATCGCGCACCCAGCAGGAAGCACTCGGACGGGTGAGGAATATATACACTTGCGACGGCTGAAAGTCGTTGGTCGAAAACACACTCAAGAGGGCATCAAAGCAGTTAGTTGGCTGATGAGGTCAACACCCCGGGATGCCAACAGCCCAAACATCAACGACCGCGGCACTCCCGCCCTTTTTAACAGCCAACGCCAGAGGCCGTTTCCGTTTCGACAGCTGGGAGCGCGCAGCCCGTCCCGCCAGCTTGGCCAGCTCTGCCACGAGATCGGGGACAGCCAGGCCATGTTTCGGGCCATGATGAGGGCCAGCACCGCATGCCGGGCCAGGGGTGCCTGGTGTGCGCTTCAACAGGCAGGCGAGCAGCCCAGAGCAGACAGGCTAGCCATGATGACACCGGTCTGCTGGAATCGGGGACGGCTGGGGGGTTCACGTCGCGGGTGGGAGGGCAGCATGGAAGGGGGACGAGTTCATGCATGGAAGACTTGGGATGGAGGAGGAATGGAGCAGACAGAAAGAAGCAATGGCGTCGGTCCTCGAGGGAAGTTGGACACAGCCACTGCGGCCAGAAGCGCGGCTGCCTGGGGGGGCAAGAGGCAGCATGGCGGCGAGGCCCGATGGAGAGCGCGTAGGTGATGCCAGCACTGGAATCTGGGAAGGTACCACCAGTCGGATCGCGGCAATGGCCGCTGCGAGACCCAGAGCGAGGCCTGGGAGAGACAGGCGATGGTGGTGGCCACAGGGGGGCGAGTGAGCTGTAGAGCCCGTACCAGTGAGGTGGGCGGGGTGGGGACGAGGGGCGAGGGGGGGATTAATTAGGGGCGATCGGAGGGGGAGTGGCAGGAGGCCCAGAGCACCACCAGCAGCGCATGAGACCCCCAGAGCAGGCAGTTTCGCGCTGGCCGGGGGATACACCCTCTTACGGTTGGGTGTGCTTGGGCCGGAACGGGTTGCATCGCCATGATTAGGGGGCAGCGAGGGTCCAGACGGCGAGCCACAGCTGACGAGGGAGCACAGACGAGCAAGCGCTAGCAGCGGGAATGCACATGAGTCCGCGG